>CM076582.1:743870607-744574003 GCA_034641835.2 Pinus albicaulis | reverse complement strand
AACATAAATTAAATTATACCTAAAATTAGCATGCAAGTGAGACCATGGGGGCCCTCCATAACTCCACAAGCACACCACTTCAAAGGAGGCTCAAATGTAGAAGCAACAAAATCAAAGTATGATTCTTTATTCCAAAATCTTCATCATGATGTACAAACCAACTCTAAGATTACAAATGGAGGAGATTGTACTCCTATTTATACAATGAGATGAGATAACAAATTCATAATGATGATCCACTAATCTCTCTTTAGTTCCATACATCTCTCAACCATCTAGACACATAACCCCCTTTTGTCCTTGATCTTCTCCATGAGATCATGATCTTTTCCATAAGGCTTATCTTATCAAATTCGAAATTGATCATTCAAGGCCACATAAAGGTGTCTTGGAAGCTTCCTTGGAACCTACACATGTCACAAAAACAATCCACTTTCCATATATGAAGTAAAATATATTATTTTCTAATATTTAATCAAGAATTTCTTTTAAAAATGCTTGAAAATAAATAATATTTGGAAGATATAAATGAGACCCATTAATGATGAACAATAGGGAAAATGAAGTGACATGGTAGTGAATAATGAGTGATATAATGGAAGCATAGGTGAAAAATGTATGGTAATGAGTGATATTTGTATGACATTTTGAAGCCCAACATACCCCCCAACTGAAGCTCTTGCATGTCCTCATGCAAGCTACTACAATGACTTATTTGATTTGATTCTTAGATGAGCTTCCTTTGATTGAATTACAAGATGTTTGGTTCTTGTGTAACAACCATCTTTCAATCATGGACTTCCTTTTAACTTTGCACATCTTTTGATAAATTTTATTTTTGCAAAGCATTTGCATCTTTTAATGATTGGTTCTTGTGTTACAATCATTATTTACTTTGTTGAGATCTCTTTTTAATGATTGGTTCTTGTGTTTACAATCATTATTTACTTTGTTGAGATCAATCATTTTAAGAAGTCATTTAATATGCTCATCATTTTGTAGTAGTTTTTATTGTGGGAAGACTATGTGGGTTAAGATGTAATATGAATGAGAGAAAAAATGAAGTGTGAAATTCCCCCTCCCCAACTGATGGTTTTTGGCAATTTTTAATGAGAAAGGGAATAGTGAAATAGTGGAATATTTTCCAAATATCATCATTTTAGCATCTAAAAAGAATTTCAAGATTAAAGGTTAGAAAACATCATACCTTACTTACCTAAAGAAGTGGATGAATCATGCATGTTCAGCTGCTGCAATTCTGATATGAAGCTTCTTCTGCAAGTTGTGGATGAAAGATGGATCTGTATTGTTGTATCTACTGCTGGATAGTCTGATGAATCTGATGGGTCTGCTGAATATGGCTAAAAATGTATAAGGCTTGGAAGGTATACGAAATATAGAAGTTACATTTTTTTCCAGCCTTATTTATTGTCTTGTCCTTAAGTCATGACAAACTGAAAAACAATAAAAGGAAATCTGCTTCATCTGCTAGAAAATATGGGTCTTCAAGTCTTCAACGCTCGATGGCACAAATATTGCTATGTGAATAAATGTCTTGTTGTCGAACATAACAAGAAGTTGTTAACTTAGTGGCCATTAATGAATGCCACTAGCCAACACGAGAACTCCCACCATTGATTCCAATGGGAGTCAAGATGCCTAACACATATTTGTAGGTACGAATAAATTTGTTGTGGTCGAGTCACCTACAAGATCCAATGAACAAGGAATATTAATGTACTTCCATTGTTCATTGGCAAGAGTACTTGCCATTAAGGCATGCAAGTCTCTAGGTGTTTTCTTTTTTAAATATTATTAGACTCTAGGACTTTGACTCAATGATATATAGAAGCAAGGTTTTATTGGTGGAAATTGAAAAATGCTAGGAAAAAGGAAATGGAAATGGAAAATTATAAGAGGTTTGTAAGTAAACTTCTTTGCTTTTATTGGTGGGTTAGGAATGGAGAAAATGTAATGAAGTGTATGTGGTAATGGAAAATGGATAATGACTCTTGCTGGAATTATGGCATGCAAAATCTCAAATATAGAAATGGAATGCAAACTCTCAAATATAGAAAATCTGCTCCTTAATTCTGGACTGCTTGTTAAAATAGTTGAGTTTGACCAGCTTTGACCATCCACCTGTAGATGTCGAAAGAAAGTGTGGATAGGTATTTCACCATCCTTGTACATTTAGGAACAAACCTCATGTCTTTGAATTTTTCTATCTGTCGGCAACATGTCAAACCATTAAGCTATTACAGTAAGTTGCAAGAACTTGTGTGGGGAAATTTAGTTTTATGTTAATGGATTTGTTCTTGAGAATTTCTCTTAAGGGTGAGTCTTTTGAAGACCAGTGTGTGCTGTCCCAGATCCTACTATGATCACTTGATTAACTTTTATAACACAGAAAAAAACTTGAGAAAAGAAAACATAGTGTGTTCAAGAAAAATGGCTATTTCTTCATGATTCTTACGCAAAAATTTGTACCAAATAAAACAAATTAAGGACAATCAAAGTGTTGAAATTGACTATAATCATGATATTAATATCAACCCATTCTTAAAAAGCAATAAACTGAAAAATCAATTGCTCTGTGTGTAGATAACACATGTGCATGGCAAAGAGCTACAGAAGCATTATAGATTTGTTGTGTCCCTCAAACATTACCCTTTTTCTCAAATGAATGCATCCTACTTTTTCCCACAAATTCACTTTAAAATGTATGACAATTTTAAAAACCCAACATACTTTTATTTCTCCCCTAACTAAAAATATTGCATGTCCTCATGCAATTTAGTCATTTTATGAATTTTGGAGAAGAAATAGTTGGTTTTATGAATTTTATGTGGGGTAAATTTTCTATTTTTTTTTTTAAGTGAAAAAAAATGTTTTATTATGTTTTTTTAAATAAGAAAATTAAAAAGAAAATTTATTTTGTCTTTGATGATTGATGTTGACTTTTTTAAATAACAAAAACAAAATTTTTAATTTCTTGATTTTTTTAAATCAAAAATAGTAAATAAATAAAGACCAAAAAATAAAAATATTTATGTTGATTTTTTTATTTCTTATTTATTTATTAATTTTTTTATATTTTATTTTTTAACAAAAAATTAAAAAACATAAAAAATTTTAATTTATTGTTTAAGTTGAGATTTTTTTTTAAAGAAATAAATAAAATAAAATAAATAATAGATTTATTTATTTCGTAAAAAAAAAACTAACACTAAAATGAAAAATTAATCGAGTCAATTAGAGCATGTCAACAACATTACCAATACCTAGCAGAAACATGTAACAACTATTTCACAACGTCCTCAGATCTGCCAGACCACTGCCAGACCATATCGTGCACATGATTTATTTCCCAGTGTTCATCATTAACGTCATGTTGTCCCCTTTCAAAAGAATATGTCCCAATGGATTATGTGTCTTTCTCTTGCTAGAGGTTTCTTTTGCATCTTCCAATACAAGGTTCATGTACGCATCAAATCCGATGATGCGCCCTTCGATTCTCAAATCCATTTGTTCAAACAGCCAAATCTAAATGCGAGCTTTACTTTGCGGTGTTGGGGTTTCCAATGTTTTTGTAGATTGTGAGACGGAAAAGATGAGACAACATCGGAACCAATTTGAGACCTCAAGATCTAGCCCTCCTGGGTCGAGAGGGATCTGCGTATGGGCAAAGGTTTATGTCTGTGAGGCTCAAATGCATGATTTTAGGCATAAGGCTCTTGGTTTGTTTGTTGACTGTTTGTTTTGGTTGCTAGTTATCAGGAATGAAGGGTTCAATATAAGCCAGGATGAGCAAAGAGGGATAAGGCAGAGGTGAAATATTCCAGGAAATATTCAAAACCATTGGGCAATGGAGTCAGGAAAGGATTTGCTTGCTAATCAATAGGCAGGCTTTCAATTGGGCTAGTCATCTGAAACTTAGGATCTCTCAAGATGATTATGTGATATGGAAAGTAGGGAGGGGGAGATGACACAGATTTTAGAGCACAAAATTACAGATCAGCATGTCATACAAGGATCCTAGTGGACAGGGCTAACTCTAATCCCCAGTGTTCCCAAATCTTCCAACTAAATCTATAACAAGAAGCATCTAAGAACTGAATTCATTTAATTCATAGATCAGAGAGCAGGCAATAACATCCACTACACTGGTTAAACTAACTGAAATCATGTCTCAGATAATACATTTAGAAGAGAAACATAAATGGCAAGGAGAGCAGAAACATAGGGTACCTAACAAGGGTAAATCCTATGCCAATATTTTGATGCAAGCCAGTAGAAACGAAATGAAATGAATATAAACATAGAGATAGGAAAACATCACCGCTGCTTCAGATTAGGATCCAAAGAAATGTGCTTGTTATATTAAGTAACAATACTAATCAAGTACAATATTACCAATAGTTGAATACTCAGTCTGAAAACATCTCCTTCACCCTATCTTACAATCTTTACACAGAGGTTGTGTCTCAAAAGAAACTACTTTCAGTTCTCTGATAACTGATCAACAACCTTTACAATGTTTTTCTCATGAGTTTTATAGCTGAAGAGAAGCAGAGGAGGTAGGTAGAAAACTAAATGCAGCATTAACACTCAGAAGAGGAAGGGGGCTGAAGCCCATTCTGTTTTAAACTCAGAGCATTAACCTCTGGAAATTTTGGGTGCGCGAATGATCTCCTTCAAGCTTCCAATTACTCTGATATGGCCCTGAATGTACTCTGAATACAGTACTGTGCAGTACTTTGGTGTATAAACAAAACAACTGAATGGACTGCCATGCTTGTGAAATAAACGCTTCTGATAGCATAGGATTTCTGTAAAGGGGGGGGGAAACCTTGCTTGAACATAATATAAACTGAAACAATAATGTGTATTGTGTCCTTGTTCTGGAAGAAACATTCTGCTAATTTGAACCCTGATTTCATGAATCTCTGCGTGCTGTACCTTCTGCATGATCCTTAGGTTCACTGATCTGTTGCTTTGCCCCTAAAACTGTTGTATTAAGGTTCAATCCTTCAATACTGAATGTTAAAATCCTTGATCATTAGAAGGTTCTCTCTCCACTGCTCCATAAATGTCTCGATTTGCAAGATCTGGGCTATAATGGCGCTGGATGGGGCTCGCAAAGTTTCAAACTCTGTCCTTTGATGGAATTTATATTGCCGCCACCTTTCTTGACATTTCCCTGTAGTACCAGCTCCCAGATTAAATTATGTCTGCTCAATGCGCCGCTTACAATGATTCCTATGAGTCATGGCGGTTTTCCGCCTTTCTGGAAACCCTACACAAACACGCAACTTGTTAAGAAAACAATGGAGGTGGTGGACGCAACGGGGGGTGGCTAGACTGACAATGCAGACTAGTTAGATGGAGAAATTGTCGTGGAAGACCTGTAGTGTGGTGGAAACGGTAAAGATTACATTCGGAAGGTGACGCGGGAAGAAAAAATGAATGAAAACCTTTGAATTTCAACCCTTTGAATGATAATATAAGACGGGAGGGGAGAATGTACGGTGAGGCACGTGGAGGTGATGTGGCGGAACCGGTTGACAGTGGAATAGTCATCAGTGGGGAGAAGACCAATCTGGACCGTCAGATCTCAAAGGAGATGGACGGTGGGAAACACAGCGGAGGACGACGAACAGTGGGCCAGGGGTACGGTGGCCGTGGGTTAAACCTAGTGCAGCTTCATGGAATGACGACCGTTGGATCAACTGCCCCAGATCGGACGGTGCACGAGCATATAGCTGCGCATCCCATGCCGAATGTTAACGCGCGATGGGCAAGCGGTTTTGAAACCGTACAGGAGCCACGCGTCAGATGCTGAGTGGAATCGCTGGCCGATCGGAGAATACTGCCCTCCACCCAAAGGCGGTGCGATAGAAACCACCCGGTTATGAACAGTGCATGGGGACCACCGGCGCGGGCGCATTGCGGACCGTCAGATCAACGTTTTAACGGACGGCAATGGAGCGATCAAAGATTTGAACGGAGAAACACGGGCGCCGAAGATTTAATGATAGCCGTCCGATCTACCAAGATCAACGGCTGGTGTCGCGCCCGACATGGATTGGAGATAAACACTTTTTGCTCTGGCGGGTGGTTCCAGCGCTATGATCACATGGAAGGAAAGGTGCGAGGGCTAGTAGAAGAGGGGCTAGGCTTGATATAACGTTTCAAAGTGGGTTTTTAACCCTTTTAATGCATTTTGAAGCCTATAAAGGGTAACGATAGGGAGGAGAAGGGTAAAAAGGTTTAAACAAAGGGCAAAATGGGATTTAAAGGGGATCTTGGGGGGTTTAGAGGGTTAATTGGGGAATAGAGAGGGGAGCATGGGCACATTGTGAAGAAGGAAAAATCAGAGAAAGGACACTTTGTAGGGAGTATAGGGGTAATACGGGACTTTTGGACGGGATATTTAGCATTCATTAGAGCTCATAGATACATACTTGATGAGGAGCAACTTGATTAAAGGTAGGGGACATGAAAAGGCTACGGGATACAGTGTATTTTACAAGGAAATGCATTCCTTGCGGGCTTATACAACAAATTAGCCCCTTGCGACTTACCTCATGTGGCTAGATAGTGTGAGAGCATATGTGTAGAATAATGCATCAGGAATATATTACAAGTTCAAATTTTGAATACCACCCCACTCATAGACATGGTATTAGAGAACCAGACAAAACCACAGCAGTTACACTTTCTCAATTTTTATAATCGCTGACAGCATTGATCTCTAGAGAAAACTTTCCTAATATGAATTTTCTTGCCCATATAAACAATAATATAGCATCTTGAACTCATTTTAGAGAGAAACATATGATGTTACCTATTGGCATGAAAATATATTCCCCTACCATAAGTGATGCATGCCCCATGCTCAATTTCTCAACTATGGCAGCTCAGTGGCTTCTTTGTTCAGAAGTGATTCCTTATAGAAGGCCAATGATGAGCACTGGATATACAACCAAGTAGATAGTAACTAAACATAGATGTATTAAATATTTCATAGGGCAACATGAATCGACAGAATGGCAGTTTCAATGTAAGACGTTCAGACTTTCAAATGGTCATGAAATGTAACCGCATAGGATATAGAAATGTAAGAAAATAAATATATGTAATCTAGTGGGTTAGTTCAATCAGTTCAAAATGGATAGTTTGAAGGCAAAGCTAGCCATAAGGTCTCTGATGATAAAAAAAACTCACTCTGTAAAATTTCAACTAGATATGATACATGCAACTGTCAAAGGAAACAAATTCTGAGTTTACCTGTTCTGGCTGTGATCTTAGTGATTTCCAGGGTTGTTTGTGAGTCATGACAGTCACACATCTGAACAAATCTGAAAGTTGGCAAAAAAATCTTTTTTATAACTACTCGACCCGTGATTTTCTTAGGAAATCTAGCTTTTAATCAAAACAAATCCACCGTTTTAGCCAAATTTGACAAATCAACGTTGAAGATCTATTCGCTCCTCCTCTTTATAAAAAAATGATAGTGAGATCCCACATTTGTAGTGATAGCGTTCTGACCAGTTGTTGTTGTGTTCATCTATCAAAATAAATCGATAATGATGAGTTCATCTCTCGTTCTTTGAACATATTCCAGAGCAAACTGTGGTGGCTTTTTTCTGTTGAAACAATTAATATTGGCTGTCGAACTTATAATTAAAAAAAAAAAATCAATCGTATTTTAACACTACCTTGCACCTATGAGCTCTATGGAACTTTGAAAAAAATTTACACATTTATATTTCTTGTAGGTTGAAGAAAGGTGGAGGGCCGAGCACTAAAAAAATGAAAACCGAATTTCAAACTGGTAACTTACCATGGGTTTTCCTTGAGCTGTGAATTTCATCACTTGGTTTTTCTTTTTAAACTATATTCTCGACCTATTTTTTATATGCATAGTGGGAATGGTTTTTTTATTAAGTTTTTAGATTAAATAAAAGAAACAAAACTGTCCACTTCCCCAAACCAAAATTTGATTATTAAATGGGAGCTCAGACTTCGACAACATTTGCATTTCAGATTTTTTCAATTGCAGGTTTAAGGAAAAACAGAATCCATGAAACTGAAACTTGAAAATCACAATCAAATGGCATGAAATTGCAACTTGAAGCCATAAACTGCTAAGTGATGCAACCACCCACTAAATTTGATCTGCCAACATATTATAAAATCTATCAACATGCCAATGGAACACATAGTGTAGGTTTTTTTTATTTCGGGTTTTAAATCCAGGCCAAATTCGAACACGAGACTTTATGGTTTACAAGTTTTATTTGCAGGTTTGACTGAAGTTAGATTCAATAGCCTAGCCATGGAGAAAAGAAACCATATTTTCTGTTTATAAACTACATATTGTCACAATTATGATTTACGATTTAGACAGAGACAATTTGTTTATTACTTTTGATTTTTTTTTTTTAAATTGTATTACAAATAGGTTTTTATCCCATGACATGGGTAGTGGGGATATTTTTATATGGAATTTTTCACAAAATTTGTTTTCAATAAAACTGACTTTAATATTCACTCCCTAAAAGAAACTTGTTAGTGACAGGCCTGAATGGAAGTCATAAGAGTTCTATATTTTGAGTTCTATTGGGGATATTTACAATAGAAAGTGGAAGAATCACTAAACCTGACTAGATAGACAAGCAATAGGTCTTATTCATGATGATTTATTTTTTTAATTTTTTTGAAAATAAGACTAAAAACTTCTAATGATAATGATTTCTAACGAGCTCATTTTATTTTCCTAGTTTATTCTATCTAACTTGATTGAAATATTTTTTTATTTCCTAGGTAAAATAATGCTTCCAATGAAGCCATCTATGAACTAAAAATTCAAAAATGCTCACATCAAGATTTAAAATTTTTACATTATGTTTTACAAGTATGTGAGTAAACTGTCTTAGAGTTGGCTCAAGGTTATTGTCCTTGCTCTCCAAGAAGTACCTGTTCAACACTGTCAAATTCCTCATCCGTAGATGGATTAGTGAGAAATGGGGGGTTTAAAATAAAAATGGAATTTAAATTAACTATGTGTGAAAATAAAAAAAATGCTCCAAACATTGAGCTTCATTTATGAACCTTCTTTCACCAAGTTTGAAAAATTAGTCCATAAAAACAAATGCATAAAATAATTACTAAATCCTTCTAGTTGCACTTCCCCGACAACGACGCCAAAATGTTTGGGTTCTAATTGATGATGTCAATCAGAATTCAATTTAATGTCAACCCGGGAAGGTAAACTTAGAAGTGCCACCTATAGGTCTAGAAATATTACTAATTTTTCCGAGATCTATAGTTCTATTACAATAACATATTCGTCAAGATCTCTTCCAACAACTAAACGAACCTAGATCTAACATTCGTCAAGATCCTAAGGTTCTCTTACAAGAACACCTGAATTTTAGGATCTCCTCCAATATTAGAACATCTAAACAAACCTAGATCTAACATTCATCAAGATGCTAAGGTTCTCTTACACGAACACCAGAATTTTAGGATCTCCTCCAATATTAGAAAATCAAAACAAAAACTTAAAAACTGAAATGAAATAAAAAAATAAATTAAATTATACCTACAATAAGCATGCAAGTGAGACCATGGGGACCCTCCATAACTCCACAAGCACACCTCTTCAAAGGAGACTCAAATGTAGAAGAAACAAAATGTAAGTATGATTCTTTATTTCAAAATCTCCATCATGATGTACAAACCAACTCTAAGATTACAACTCTAAGATTACAAATGGAGGGGATTATACTCCTATTTATACAATGGCATGAGATAACAAACTCGTAATGAGGATCCACTAATCTCTCTTTAGTTCCATACATCTCTCAACTATCTAGACACATAACCCATTTTTGTCCTTGATCTTCTCCATGAGATCATGATCTTCTTCATAAGGTTCATGTTATCAAATTCGAAATTGATCATTCAAGGCTAGATAAAGGTGTCTTGGAAGCTTCCTTGGAACCTACACATGTCACAAAAATAATCCACTTTCCATATATGAAGTAAAATATATTATTTTATAATATTTAATCAAGAATTTCTCTTAAAAATGCTTGAAAATAAATAATATTTGGAAGATATAAATGAGCCCCATTAATGATGAACAATAGGGAAAATGAAGTGATATGGTAGTGAATAATGAGTGATATAATGGAAGCATAGGTGAAAAATGTATGGTAATGAGTGATATTTGTATGACATTTTGAAGCCCAACATACCCCCCAACTGAAGCTCTTGCATGTCCTCATGCAAGCTACTACAATGACTTATTTGATTTGATTCTTAGATGAGCTTCCTTTGATTGAATTACAAGATGTTTGGTTCTTGTGTAACAATCATCTTTCAATCATGGACTTCCTTTTAACTTTGTACATATTTTGATAACTTCTATTTTTGCAAAGCATTTGCATCTTTTAATTATTCGTTCTTGTGTTACAATCATTATTTACTTTTTTGAGATCAATCATTTTTAGGAATTCATTTAATATGCTCATCATTTTGTAGTATTTTTATTGTAGGAAGACTATGTGGGTTAAGATGTAATATGAATGAGAGAAAGAAATGAAGTGTGCAATTCCCCCCCCCCCCCACAACTGATGATTTTTTGGCAATTTTTAATGAGAAAGGAAATAGTGAAATAGTGGAATATTTTCCGAATATCATCATTTTAGCATCTAAAAGGAATTTCAAGGTTAAAGGTTAGAAAACATCATACATGTTCAGATGCTGCAATGAATCATGCATGTTCAGATGCTGCAATTCCAATCATACCTTACTTACCTCAGTAAAGTGTAAAGTTACTAAGAAGAGGTGAAATAAAACTAGAAAGAGGAAAACGCTAGTTTTAAAGAGCTTTTGTGGGAAAAACAAAAGTAAATCATAGGCTAAAGGAAAACAACATCCTGATTTATTAGTTGCACCAGGAAACACATGGAAAGAAAGTTTAACAAAAATTAGTCTCTGCTCGGGGGAAGTTGTGGAGAGAAAGCTCAAGGTTGGGTGGAAAATAGTCTTACCCAAATTCTTATACACAAGTAATTTAATTTTTCCTTATAATTTATTTTTTGTGGCAAGAGTTAGAGTAATGATCAATTATGTGGAAATAGATGTGGAAATTATCTTTTCTATATTACTAATTATTATAATTAATTGTTGTTAATTTTAAGTTACATAGTTTGATGTATTTAACATAACACACTACAATAGATATAGTTTAGTTATGTATAGTTACATAGACAAATTAAGTTAGTTAACCAACAAATAGAATGTCTAAATCCAAGTAGGAGGGTTTAAATATGTTGTTAGGTTCTAAGAATCTAATTACTAAATACATAAAATACATTAGGAAATGTGGAAAAGATGTAAGAGAAATAATGATTTTAACTATTTTGTAACCAATAATTAAACATAAATCTAGACCGAGTAAGAGATAATTGTCAATCTAAAAGAAAGCATACTTGTACAAATTAAATCTAAATACTTTATTGTACATTAACAAAAAGGTTACATATAGTTATTCATTTTTATGTTGAATAAGAAATTAAATATCAAGTCCATATTAAAGTACTGGAGGATAGTTCAAGAGAAATAGTGCAAGGAATTAGATCAATACATATACAAACTACTTATAAAAATGAATGTTTATTATTATAAGCATAACATAAAAATTGTATTAACAATAACAGAAATTATCATTTAAAACTGTCATAAAATATTTGACGAAGTCCATTGTTATATATAAATAATTAAATGAATTATAAATAAGGAAATATACCTGAATTCAGTGGATTGAATTATATGCCTAACATGGACCAACTCGTAAATAGAAAAAATAATGTAAATTGTCACAGTTGGAAGAATAAATAACCAATTTGAGGAAGGGTAAAATGAGAGAAGTACAATACCTACACAAAGGTACCATATACGAAGATGAGTATATGAATATAGAAAATTAATAAGTTGAATAACATGTACAAGAACTCCACGAGGGTAATTGAAAGAAAATTATTACCTTATTAGTCATATGTAAGTAGTAAAGTCATCTCTGTTCATACAGAAGAAAATAAGTAAGTATATGAAGGTCAATGTACAAAGGAAAAATATTGTAGGTATAGTATGTAAAACATAAAAAGTAAATTTACATGTATGTCTGCAGACGGGGTATGTACTTGAATTCTGGAATGACCTTGATAAACGATCATGAGTTCCTATACAAACAATCATTTTAGTAATGGAGGAAAATTAATAAAATGGTAGGTACTAATCAAGAGAAAAAGATCGGAATTCTCTTATCAAATTAATTCTTGAACAAGTAACAAATATGTAATTATAAGTCATAATTATAATTAATTATAATAAACTAGACTTCTCTAAACTAATACAGAGTCATCATAAATATGTATCTGTGTATACATAAATGTTAATTTTGATTCACACTATAATGAAATAAAAGACCATGTTACATAATGTGAACTAACAATTGTTTCCATACATTATGGATAGCATAGTATAACAAAAATAAATTGATTTGAATTATGATAAAGTGATCCCAAACAAAGGAAACATTATGCAAGTCAATCATGGAAAGACATGTAGTAGTATAATTGGCGAAAATCAATTAAGTATATAAGAAATCGAATTTTGTTACTTAATATAAGGGTTTATTGTGACCAAGAGAAATGCGACCATCGGTGAGGATAAAACAATGTGTTTATTATTGAGGGTAAACGATGACAAAATAGAGTCGTTATGATACGCAACACAAGGTTAAAATTATAATTAATTATTCAGAGTTAAGGAAAAATGAATGGGAATGAAATTTATGAGGTATATAATTCAATAAGACATACAAATTTATACTTAGATAAATGAAAACGTCAATAAAATTCAAATATATGTTCTCTGGAATTAACCAAGTAAACACAGGACTAAACTTCAAATTCATATGAAGAGGAATTTTGTATTTAATTTAATTCCAGACAGAGAAAACGAAATTGTATTCCCTTCTTGGGAATTAAAACGAAATATCATCTCTGTGTAATAAAAAAATTATTTGAGGCAAATCGATAATATAAAATCCAACAACCAACGAATTTAATTGAAGAAACCCTATCAGGTATAAAAGATTTAATTCCATAATAGGAATGAAATTAAAATTGTTCAATGAAGGAAGTTGTCTCAAACCACATAGAAATGTTGGTAGAAAAAAATTAGTAAATCGAATGAATTTCTAACAAGAAGAGAGGGAATGATAAAAATGAGTTGAGGAGCAGTAAATTCAATAAATTTAACCCCAGTCATTGATATAAATTTCCAGAGACAGACTTGTCTTCGTAAAACGGTGGAAAAACCATTTACATACCTGCAAATTACATAATTGTGTTACCTCATGGTTGTGATGAATAGAGGGCACGAGGAAGATTTAAATACAAATCCCTGCAAGCAAAAAAAAAAAAAAAAAATTAGTTCAGAAGAATACAGCCAAAATATAGATAAACAAAAGCTTAACAAATTGCATGAATAAATTCAATGCAGAGAAATCATTTACCTCAAGTGAGTATATTCTCGTAAGAAAAGTGAAGAGGGCTGCAAAAAGCCATACAAGCCTCAGTGGAGAACAATATTTGATGCCTTAGCTGACATTACCAAATGCAATTGAAAATCAGTAAACCTAAACATACCATCTAAAAAACCAATGCATAGAATGGAGGGAAGGTATACGACACAATCCCCTCATTAAACATGGTATCCATCCATGGAGAAGAATTAAAAAGATTAATTGAGCCATGTGAAGGGGTTACTTAACGAAGCACCATCCATTAAGTCGTAATATCCTTGAATAGAGGAATGACATAGCATAGCTATCAACATTTATGGTAGGGATACAACGTATTCCCCACATGGATTTGAAAATATACAAACATTAAAACCATATCCTAATATAACATATACGCTGGCAATGAATTGAGGCATAGAAAATCAAACAGAATAAATCAAAGAAACATCATAAGTAATATATGTACACTTGTAACGTTATGGTATATATTCAAATTAATGATAAGTTCAAAAATTAAAATGTAATTTGAATAATTCTCTAAGGTTTTGCAATGTAAATCAAGTGGAATGACGTAGGATACTCATTATCAACGATAGCCATATATCGTTAGAATAGTTTTATTACATATATTAGTCATTGGACTAAATGTTGGGTCCGTATGTGGATATATATCCTAGGTTATTAATATTGAAATTTAAATTAAGATAATGTTAAAAATAATTTTGATAAGTGGGATGTATAAGTAATAGTATGGATTATAATGTTAGAATATAAATATATATATTCTAATAAATAAATTTATTATGATAATTATTATAGTATTATATTAATAAAAAATATATTAAATCCATGATGTTATTAAGATGTAAATGAATAGTAAAATAAGTTACTATTATAACAAATTTGTGTATAGTGAAGAAATATCACCAAGGACAGCCAGAACTTGTAATATCCCATTTCGGGGATATCTCTAAAACACAAAAAACTCCAACCATAGATGGATTGGGAGGGAATTTACCGAATATGCAACCTATGAAAGAGGATGAGATCTGGAGCTACCTGGCCCTTTCCAGACTTTGTCTATAGAGCTGCTTGAATAATCCCACTCAAAAGTGACTTGCAGCAATATGCAAATTCATATATGAGCACACCATGAAGAGACAACGTTTTACAATGAGCTATGAGACAAGAAGATGAATATATAGCCAAGAATAATGTATAGCATCAAGAGAGTGTACAAGTCTTGAGGAAACAACCTCTCAAGAAAAGCAATGCAAGCCTCAATAATACATGTACATGAAAATGAAAGAGCACTACTATTTCTGCATAAACCCAGGCTATGAGGATGCAGTCTATGATAGAAAACTTCTCCAAAATTATTTCAATACATCGTTATGACAATATATGGTCCGAATACAATAGGGGAGCAAATATCTAACCCTCAGAAATAGTAATACATCAATCCTCCAAAGGATTGGTTGAAATACACAAAATGGCAAAAATGTTGGAGTTGCTAGGCAGCTACTACAACTCAAATCTGGAACTCAATAGAGAAGGCTGAAGATGATGAAAAAACTGAAGTAGACCTCCTCCAATGGATCTCCTAAGTGGAAGGCTGATCCTTACACTTGAGCTCCCACCCACAAATAAATCTGCAAACCCTCACTACAGCTACACCATGAAAATAATGCAGACACTAAGAGGGACTGCACAGTGAGTGGAATAGAATACTTTGGCCAAGTGCCAATATCTAAAAATCAGCTCCAATATTTTCCAATCTGATCCTCCAAAGGGAAGATAGACTTTCCCCCTGAAAAAAAGAGAAGGAAGAGTTGTTGTTAATCTCCACGGCAACACCCTACAACACAGTATTATGCTGCTGCAGCAATAACATTGTCCTGGAGGATGATGCTCAAAACTAACCTTGCCCGAGAAAGCACTCGAATTCCCCTCGGACTAAGGGTGAGATCTCCACACAGAGACATTTTGTGCACTAAACAGTGCTGCAGACAGGCTAAACAGCTAGTGTACTCAAGTAGACAAAATTCTCACTCCAAAATCATCAACTCAAGAATGAATGAAATGAGGAGGCTCCTCCATCTTTTATAACGTTGGTTTCCCTCCAAAACCCAACGTAGTCTCTCTCTCCTCCACATCCTCATCCTTATCTATGTGGAAGCTTGTAGAAGCTTCTAGAGTGTACATAGGCCCCCTTCTCTACGTGGTGTTAGGCCCCCCCTTGACTCACACTTAAGTCACAACGTTGTGCTACCAGGTGGATGTCTTATTTCACTTAAGTGAGTTAGACCCTCTTCACTCACCTTTTATTTATTTATAAACTATAGACGGCAAGCTAAAAAAAATAGAATATTCTAATTAGCTATCACTAATTAAGAATATTACAGTCCCCCCAGGAAAAATTTTGCTTTCCCTCAAGCAACTGAAGTGATGGATGCTGCAATATCTTCTCGCTCTCCCCAGTGGAATCCTCATCCGAAAAATTCTTCCCTATCCTCTCCATCACCCTAATAAGAAGGGATCTCTTAATGTTGGGATCCCAAACTGATCTCTCACGGTACCAGCCAACCAACAATCCTCCCAGATCCCATCACCACCATGGCCAATAATATCCCAAGTCCCGTGACTTGGACTACGCACTGCCTCTGGCTATGACTAATGCTCTAAGAGGCGAAGACCATGACCCCTACTGTGCTGTATCTGTCACTGTGTAAGCTGTCCCCCCATCGATCCTGGGTGAAATACCTCCCCAAGCAACTGCAAGTATAGAACTGAAGAATATCCACTCAAGGCATGGAGTCTGGAATATAATGAGGAACATCTCCCTCATGTGGATCCTCCATACCAAAGAAATCATCCAAACAAAATGAGCCACCTCCCAACAAGGAAACTCCTGAAAATCTCCATCCACCTCAAGCTCTGATAATGAAAGTGGCCTGAAAATATGAACTTGGAAAGCATCATAGCTTACCCCATGCTATTTTTCTCTCCACTCATGACAAGTGTAGAGTGTATGCTGATCCTGGGCTACAAAATGATTTCCCTCCAATGGCAAAGTGAAGAACAATCCTCCAAAGAAGGTTCCTCCAACAATGAAGAACAAGTTGGCCCAAAACAATCTATCCATGAAGAATAGGACAATTCAGTCGAAACCACTCTTGATGACTCATCCATGAAGTTGTTGTAATCGAAACTTCGCCTCTTTTTTTAAAAAACTTTCCAAAAGTAGATTGGCGCGGGTGCTTAACTAGGACAGAGCACCAATTGGCATGGGCTCAATGTTAATTTTCCCCGTTGGCGCGAGGACATAACGGGCTACCAGCACCAAGGCAAAAACAGGTGTTTTTAGGGGTCTGCTCAGGAAATGATCAACAGAAGAAATGTTGTCATGATGGAAAAGGATGCAATGATGGTATTTGCAAGGCATGACACTGCTTATTGGTCACAGAAATGACCCTCCATTGGGCAAGATGGGGATTGCAGGGGAGGTGACAAATTACTATGTAATAGCAGTAGTTTCATACATGCCTCCAAAAAGGGCTTAACCTCCACATCTGACTTGAGGGTCGCAGGTGGATGAGTGGTAGTTTCTTTTGTCTCAGCAAAGTCCTTGTGAGTTGTGATCACTATTTATTTCCCCCTTTTTAGGTCCACACCTTCTTGTTTGATAGGAGCTTGACGGATCAGAGGTTCCATGACAGCCTCCTCCTCAGGTCCCCTGGTGGTTGTCCTGCTGCGCGTCACCACATTTACACTCGGATCCTTGCTTCGCAGCTGAGCCTTAACTCTCTACAAATTCTGCGTAGGTGTCGGCTGCTTTTCCTGCATTTTTGCTATCAATATCGGACAATCTTCAATTTCATGGTCCAGCTGTCTATAATATCGGAAGGATTTCCTAGTGGTGTTCGGGAAGTCCCTTGCAAAGTGTCCTGCTTCTCCATAGTTATAGCAGATTAACTGACCTCGACCCATCCTTCACTTCCACTGTGTCCTCCTCCCCTACCCCTTGATGGGGAGCCGCATATACCTACAGAGGTCCTTGGTGACGCAAGGTCTAACTGTACCTTGTATAAGTTTCCTCGATCAATCATCAAATCATATTTCTGGCAGTTTTGTTCGTAATGTCTTACCGATTTTCAGAACCAACACCATTGCTCCTTTACCTCTGGGATGTATGCAGCAAGGCGGTGACAGTGGTTAGTATCATACAGTCTTGTGACGCAACAATCATCACACTAGAGCGCTAGCCCACTAGGTACCATAGCCTCCCTACGACGCAGTGGGCTTGGTCCCCTGGCCTACACATACTCTGTTAATAGAGGACAGTTATCCTTGGTGTGGCCATTCACCTGGCATCGTATGCACCATCGTTCGAGGCTAGATTCTGCCCCTCATTCCTTTTGTAGGTTCTAGATCTCTACATGCATCGCTTCCAGATGTGCATGGATCTGTTGGATGCCCAGCTGATTTTCATCCTGAGGTGCAGCTTCTAACTTCATGGCACCTTCTAGGGCATTCTCCTACGAGTCAAAATTTTGGTGCCCCATAGGTACACGCAGGTGAGGCAACAACATGGCAATAAACCATTCCGTGTGTTGTCTTTCATCATATTGGAATCCCCCTTCTCTGATCAGCTTCTTTATTCGTTGATCAACCTCCCACACAGATTCAAAATGTCCCTTCTTGAAATCCTTTAGATCAACCACGATTTGGAAGTAGGACTTAGGTTTCTTGAACTATTGTTTCAAGGTGTTCTTAATTTCTTCAATGGTTGCATTTGTGTTTTGGCCAATGTATCCCATGTACCAGTCCAACGCTCTTCCTTCGAAGGCAAGGGACAATTTTTCCCTTTTCACTACATCACTAGCCATGTTCTGTACAGTCCATACTGATCCTGCGATAAACCAAAACTAATCCATATCTTCATCCCCCACACCCTTGAAGGTAAAAAATTTCATGTGTGTAGCCATGTTGTCTTCTGGTGGTGGAGGGGTCGGAAAATTCTTACCTCTAGGCTGATTTGAAAGTGGTGTGGCTGGAGGACTCTGTGTAGATGCTTCCCTTACTAGACTATAGGCAAATCGATCTCCTTCTATATTGGCCCTATAGTGCTTGCCACTTTGTGTTGTACTCCCATCCAGATCAGAGGTCATCCACTCGGTATGGTTACACAGAATACTATTTTTGCACAATAATATCTTGATAAATAATGACAAAGTCTTTAGGAACTTACCTCAGAACCCCGTGAAGAATCTTCACTCTACTTCGGAGTAGGAGAGAAACTGATCGATGGAAAATTCTATTACAAATCCTCCTAACACATTGTCTACCCAATGGTCCACTATGCGAGTGATGGTGCTATCAGTTTTTTATAGTTACTGGATTAGTTCGAGGGTCCAATCTGTGATTCGCTCATCCTTCCAACACTTCTCAAACTAGACCAGCCTCGCGAGCCACTCCTAGAGCTCGATTACGATCTTTACAAATAAGATCTTGTATATCTTTGTGAAAATGTACTTATACTTCCACTCTTTGGTGTTCAACCTCTTACTGCGGTTTTCTTTTATGACAAATTCCTGAACTTGCTATTCAAACCATTCATCAATTTCCTTCCTCTTCAGCTTCCAGTACGGCCTTGGCATTACCCGATCCCTCTCTCAAAATGCTCCAGGTCCCGCCAATGGAACCATTTGTTGGCTCAAGGGCTCCTGACCTAGGTTCGGATGTTCAAGGTTTTCGAACAAACCCCTATACTTCTGGCCCTTTCGGTAATGACCTGCTTGCGCAGGACAAAGTCTTACCCGAAGTAGTATGGGTGGATGCTGGAACCAAGTTTCTGCACCCTTGGAGAGGGTAGGTAAGTCAAGCAGAGCTAAGTTCACCCTGATCGTGACCCGATCTGATATCACCGAGCCTATATTCCCTTTGCATCCATGTGTGCAACAGTAATATTACTCAAAGAACTTAACAGATCAAGAATTATTATAACAATACACAACTATTTCAGATATTCTTGTATGAAGTAAGTAGAAAAACCCAGATCACAGCATAAACAAGTACACAAGTATGTTCACAACTTAAACCAATAAAACAACAGCATATAATAAGAAATCAAGATGTCACAGATTCATGTCACAACAATTCCAGAGGATTCAGATAGGCAACAATACTTTTTCATTCATTAATATCTCATATCTATGTACAAAACCCCAAAAACCCAACCTGTGCACACAGCAACAGGGTCCGCACACAGTAGGACAGAGGCCCTCTGCACACACAGCATCAAGAGTCCTTACCTGAGAAATCCTAACCAAATCTATTGATTTTCACTCAGCAACAATCTCTTATCATTCTTAGCCCCTCTACAACTCAACAAGGTTAAACTACTTATACTATCCTAGCCTATGCATCCAATGGTCTGCAAACCATGGTTTGCGGACTCTTGCTCTACCCTTGACCCATTTACAATGCTTTAGGGGCTTTGAACCACCCCAAACCACCTGCGCTATACTAAATATAATCGGAAATATACAAAATGGACTAGTTTCGCAGCTTTGTAGGAGACCTTGTTCCAACATGCATAAAAGATAAGGTGCAGACAGAATTAAATTTGTTGTCATGTCTGATAGAGAAGAGTTATATGTGGAACTTGGGAGCAGGATGCCCCACCATATTCCAATGCCAAGATGCATGAAATTTTCAAAAACTTGCATCACGAAATGGTTAAACTAAGAAATAAAAATGAATTTTTACTGCAAGCTAGTAATGGACAAGAGACATTGACAAGAGAATTAACCTCTAGATCCTGTCATCAAGAGGAAGAACAAGAAAAAATGAAAATAAAATAAAATAAAACCAACTTAGAGAATTCTGAGTAGCGAAGAGTTTGGGAAAGCAGACTCTAAGTCAAAAAGGAGTAAGGAGTTGCAGGGGAATTCCGCAAGATCAAGCCTCCAACCTTTGATGGGGAGAAGGAAGAGGATGTGGAAGCTTGGCTCTTGAATATATTAAAGTACATTCAAGTATATCAGTACAAAAGTAATCTGAAAGCAAGGCTAGTAGTTTACCAATCGCAAGGTAAAGCCACACATTGGTGGGAAGAGACAAAAATCATACACTTGCTAGATGAAAATACCATTTCAATGGAAGAAATGTGGGATAATTTTAAATCTCGATACCTCAATGAGAGGTATTATGATGACAGAGTAAAGGAATTCCATGAGCTAAGGTCGGGACAACTTACCATTGATGAATTTGTGATAACGTTCGCCAATTTACTTCACTATGTACCATACATAAGAGAAGAAAAATTGAAGGTACATAGATTTCTAAATTTTTTACCCACCATATACAAAGAAATAATTCAGTTTGACAACCCAAAAACCATGGATGAAACTGTTAGGAAAGCTAGACTGTGCTACCAACAATTTAAAGGCATGAATGATCACTTGAAAAATTGGCAGAATAAGGAGAAAGGGAAGGCTGAAGCAATCTCAAAATTACCAAAACTAGCTTATCTAAAAAAATTTGGAAGAAACCACCAGCGAAAAAGGTTCAGAAAAGGTTGAAACAAATATACATCCCATTCTGACACAAGTTCCAAGCCCATGGAAGGGAGAAACAAGCGTGATACTGAGGAACCATTGAAGTGTTGGGTATGCAGAGAACCTCACATGTTGCAGGATTTCCCACACAACAATCACGATATTCAAAACATTCAAGTAGTGTGTGAGGCAACCACAGTGAAAGATGTTTCCCAAAGAATTCATCGAATCAATGCCACATTAGAAGACCAATAGTTTGAACATCAATCAACCATGATTGAAATTGAAGATATCATTTCCAGCCAACCCGTGTTTGTTTTAATTGATCTTGTAGCCAGTTTAAGTTATATTAGTCCACACATAGTGGAAAAATGTAAATTGCAAACAGAAACATTTCACCACTCTTGAGTGATGCAGTTGGCTATAGGAAGCAAGTGGAAGGTAACCCATAAATTGCACAAGTACATTGTAAATCTTAATGGGTACATTATAGATTTGAATATGAATATTCTTCCCTTAGGATCTTATGACTTACTAGTTGGTATGGATTCGATGGAACAACAGAAAGAAATAGTAAGATGTTTAGAAAAAATAGCAAATTGTACCAATGAATGATGGTAGTCAATTGTAGTAAGAGGGAAACCAAAGCTTGCGTCTGTTAGAAAATTTTCTATAGTACAGTTGAAGCGGAAATTGAGGAAGGGTTTTCCAATGTATGTTGTACAAATTGTAGATTTGGGATAACAAGAAGAAAATGAACCTGTAGAAAATCTAATAGTGATTAAGGATTTCGAGGATGTATTTCCTGCACAAATTTCTCAACTTCCCCCTCGGAGATATCTTGATTTCTCTATTGAGCTAGTACCGGGAGCCACCCTAGTTTCCCGAGCCCCATATAGGATGAGCACACCTGAACTGTTAGAAGTAAAACTTTAGTTGTAGGAATTATAAAATAAGGGATATATCAGACCAAGTGTGTCCCTATGGGGAGCACTAGTTTTCTTCGTCAAGAAGAAAGATGGTACCCTTAGGATGTGCATAGACTATAGATAGTTAAACAAGTTAACCATCAAAAATCAGTACCTCCTCCCACGAATAGATGATCTGTTTGATTGGGTAAGGGGGGAAACCGTATTCTCAAAAATTGACTTGAGAAATGGTTATCACAAGCTTCACATAAATGATGAAGACGTCAACAAAACAAATTTCCGAACTAAGTATGGAAATTACAAGTTCGTATTTCTACCTTTAGGACTCACAAACGCCCCTACAACTTTCATTATTCTCATGAAAAATTCTCTACATAAACATCTAGACAAGTTTGTGCTAGTCTTCACAAATGATATTCTAGTGTACTCTAAGAATAAATAGAAACACTAGGAACATCTTCAAATAGTGCTACAAACACTAAGGGAACACAAACTGTATGTAAAACTCAACAAGTGTGAGTTTTACAAATCAAAGATTCAATATCTGGGACATGTTATTTCTAAAAAAGGGCTGGTGTTAGATCCAGAAAAAGTACAATAAATTTTAAAATTCCATGTACCCATAGATGTTCCAGAAATACATTCATTTATGGGTATTGCCAGATATTACCACAGATTTGTGGAGATGTTTTTTGCATTGGCTTATCCTATTACCTCTTTACAGAAAAAAAGTTTGAAATTTGAGTGGAAATCTAAGTGCCAAGAAATATTTGAGAAGCCGCAACAAAAACTAACTATTTCTCCTATCCTAAAAATTTTTGATCCAACAAAGGACTCTGTTGTGTGCATTGATGCTTTCCTAGAAGGACTCGGAGGATTATTACTGCAAGACAATGCAGTCATAGCATATGAGTCTTGAAAACTGAGGAAACATGAGAAAAATTATGGATTTTATGATGTAGAATTAGTTGTTGTCATACACGCATAAAAAATGTGGCGAAATTACCTATTGGGTAATAAATTTGTACTGGTGATTGATCATATCAGTCTGGAATGTTTCTTTAGTAAGCCAGATTTGAATGGAATACAAGCGATATGGTTAGCTTTCCTTAGCGAATTTGGTATGGAGATCAAACACATTAAAGGAAAGGAAAACCGAATTTCTGATGCCTTAAGTAGAAATTATCATCAAATTTTGTCTTACATAGGAAGCAGTGTAAAATTTAATGTTCAAGAACAGATCCAAGAAGTTTTGTCACAATATTCCCGATATTTGGAATTGCAGAAAAAATTACAGCAAGATGAAATCCTAGGATACACCATGAATCTGAAAGGATTAATTAGTTACAAACAGAGGTTGCATATTCCTAACATAACTACCTTGAAACATATGATTTTCTACCCATATTCATTGTAATACCCCTTATTTACAACTTTCATGTTTACGCAAATAATACCACGGTCTAGGTGGACCTATGGAACAATTATGTTATTGGGAGAAATATTTAAAATTAATAATTATTTATGAAATTTATGGAAATTTTGTAAATATAGAGTAATTGAGATCATGAAATTATTTTCCATGAGGATCAGATAGAATTTCAAACTTTCCCAGAATTATCCTAAAAAGAATCCTTTGGAGAAAAATAAAAATATTTAAATTAAATGGGAGAAAGATATCTAATAAAAATACCCAGTAAAGAGGAGAGTTACTAGGAAGAGGTATGAAAAAATGCACTGAGGAAAAGTGAGTTTTAAAGTAAAATTTTGTGTGAAAACAAAAGAAAATCCTAGGATATGGGAAAGAGCAACCCATAATAATGAGACGTCGATATCGAAACTTGATGAGGGAAAGTGGGCTTAAAAGTGCCATCACTAGTGTGATAAGAGGTTGTCAACACTGGGGAATATTCATATCTGCTCGTGGGAGATCTCTGAGGAGAAGCTTGTGGTTGGAAGGAAAATTCAGCTTTACAAATTGGTGTGCCATGTGTTGTGGGTTTATATTTAACTTCTTATGTTGTTAGTAAAGGCTAGATCATAATTTTGGTTTAAATTAATAGACAAAATTCTATCTTGAAAATATGGAGTAGTATTATATTAGTAGTCTATACCTGCTTACTATCACACACAATATTAATACTGAAAGCTAAGGTCTTGATATAGACTACGGGCATGTACATGGTTAATAATATATACAATATTAGTAATGTATATTGTACAGTGTCAACACTGTAAGTAAATACAATGTAGATACAGTCTTTCGTACACAAACTAAGTTACTATAAGTAGAAACAATTATGTTATGTGAAGTTATAAACCCAAGGGGTTATGGTATGATAATAACTACAGTGTATTTATGCATATACGTATCAATGTAAATTAATAAGACAACAAGTATCTAAAGGCAGAAGGAGAGATGGAAAGTGGAAATTACAAATACATTAGGTATAAAGTATTGATACATGCAACAATTACTAGCAAATTAACAAAGTAAACCAGTATTAAAAACAAGAGAATTTTGGAGATTTACATATAGCATATGAAATTATTCAAAACTGAGAAATTCATTATAGCACATGAAATTCGGATACAATTACATCTATATCCATCATGAATATGATAACTCAGAATTCTAATTATAAAATAGATAAATTTTCTAAGTACAATAATCCTTGAACATCCTTGAGGATCTCACTGTCACATGTATATGACTAAGTGAAAATAAGGAACGTTACATCAATTTAATTTATTGTCAAAGGCAAACCATGGAGTTGAAATATAAAATATAGTAACACCTATATAAGCTATGTGCTAGAAGAAGAGTCATGGCAGAACAACATGCTACCGACCTGAGAAATAATATAGATGGTAAGCATGGGTAGTGAAGGAAACAGTCGTGTTAGGCAAACCAATGAAAAATTCAGAGAGCATCTGTGCAAAATAATAGGAATGCGAGAGTTAGATAACAATCAAGTAGACTAATAAAAAGTATTACAGTGCACAAGGTCGGAAGATGGCCTACCTGAGTATGTTGTCACGTCTTTGATTTCTCCAACTGTACATACAAATTACAGAATGTTGTAAGTAAGTTGGTCTTTTAGTATGTACAAAATAAAATAATAAAAAGGAAATAAAAAATAATCTAATGTATTGGTTCTAACCTAAAGGTGATGGGATGTCATCTTCTGGAAACAATTATGGACATGAGCCAAAGAGTAAACCTGGGTGGTAAAAAACCATATAAAAACTCAGATTTTAAAACGAAAAAAAACACAGAAGGTAAGAATTATAATACAAAATTAATACATAACAATAATTAAGAAGAGGAATAGATTGAGAAGTAAAAGGGTTGTGCCAAACCTCAATGAGAAATTAAGTCTGTGTTAATAATGTTAGGTCCCTATATCACTAGGGTAGTCCCTTATTGTTGTTAGTGTAGGCCCCTTATTATTATTGTTGTAACCCTGTAACCCAATATTGTTATTATTCTTCCCTTACATTATTATTGTTAGCTTAGCTATGATTGTATTGTGACCCCATGGGCTCCTATATATTGAAGGAGGTTTTGTCATTTGTATCATTCAATGATTTTTCATTTATGTAATGTAAAGGACATTTTCCCCTCAAATTGGCTTATTTCTAAGGCGTTGATCTCTCTTTTCTTTTATTTCTAGAGTTAGTTTCATAACATTTGGTATTAGAGCTTTGGATTCTAGGGTTTCACTGCTCAAAACAGGTCATCATGGAATTTTCACTACAAAAAAATTTCTATGAATATTCAGAAGTTGAAAGGTTTATAGAGAGAAGCTGAAATCCTGAGAAAAAATGTGTATATATTTTAGATCTTGTTTTCAGAGATATGATCTGTGGAAGTTAGGGTTTTTTCAGGCTCCCGAATTTCACCTAAATAGGTCATCATGGAATTCTCGCTATAATTTCTTTTATATGAAGGTTCAGAAGCTAAAAAATTTATAAAGTGAAGCCAACATCCTGAGGAATGTTGTATAACAATTGCAAATCTTGGCTCGCAATATTTTCAAAAATATGATCCATCTAATTTAGGGATGTTTTAGGCTCCCGAATTTCATCTTAAAGAGGTGACCATGGGAAAATTGTCATAACTCTCTCTCTGAGCATCAGATTGGAATTATGTAAAATTTTGCCACAAGGAAACAGAATTTAGTTTCCCATGTATCAATTTCATAGCCAAAGGAGGAAATAGTGACATGTGGTAAGTCGTACAATTTCACTCTATTGAACCAGTCCATAATTAGGTCATTTTGGGAGATTGGACATAAATTTTCCTTGAAGAATCCAAATCAGGTAAGACCTGTGGAATTAGAAATAAGATTCAAATGGATACTACAAAAATGAATTTTAGATATTGAAGATATGAAATCACATATATAATTCATTTTCAACATCGCGCTCTGCAAAACCAAGAAAAATGTGTGCATTTTTTTTCAAATTGCATAAGCCTTGTTTGAAGAATCAATTTCAACTTATTCGAAGGGCATATTGTAGAATAGATATTAGTATTGGGTTCTAAAATTCCCCCCTAAAAATAATTCAACACACATTAAGCCTTCATAATTCTCTAGTATTTCTCAGGAAGACGAAGAAGTGTAACACGACATATAAAAATTACATAAGCATGTGTGCCAAATTTCGCTCTTGCAAAGAGCACCAAAAAATTAAATGGATTTTTTGAAGAAAGGCATGGAAGCTAAGATGGAAGGTTTGAAGAAAGGCATGGAATGTTTGAAGAATGACATGGAAGCTAAGATGTATGGCATGGAAGTTGGCATGGAAGCTGGCATGGAAGCTAAAATGGATGACATGGAAGCTAAGATCGATGAAAAAATGGAAAATATGAAGAATTTTCTAAAAGAATACATGGCAGGTTTGACAAAGTTGATACAAAAAATGTTTCCTAATTGTTAAAAGATAGTAGAGGAAACTCATGATGAGAACGAAAAAAATGTTAATCATGATTTCATAAAATATAATGTTTGATGGAAGACCCACCACATTCCAAAGATCGATATGAGGAAGTTTGATGGCAAGGATTCTGTAACATGGATACCACATATGGAGCAATATTTTGATCTCATTAATTTGAAAAACACAGAAAAGGTACACATTGCAACTTTATATTTAGAAAAAAACACATTTGTATGGTATCGATGGCTTTTCTCTCGTAAAAAAATTTGTCACTTGGTCGATTTTTATGGAGGAAATGATAGCACATTATGAGGATACAAAGAGAAACACTTTTGTTAACCAATTGATAAATCTAAGAAAAGGAGGTTCAATGGTGGAGCCCATTGAGGAATTCCAAAAATTTAATATAAGGGTAACTGATATTACAGAGGAACACATGATTGATTTTCTCATAGGGACTTTAAAGGATAACATCCAATATGAGGTTGGCATTCCGGAACCTGATTCATTGGAGAAGGCATTCAGGTTGGCAAGAAAAATTAAATGTAAAATTATAGCGTCAAGGAAGCCTTACACTCACATCTATAAAGATGGAAGTGTTGCTACTCCTAGAATTACACAACCTACAAGGTTCACACCACAACAATTGGAATAAAAAAGAGAAAAATGGCTTTTCTATAGTTGTGATAGAAAATACACTGAAGGTAATAAGTGTGCTCAGAAGAAATTGTTTTACATAGATTGTGAGGAGGAGGAATAAAATTAACAAGAGGCTTCAAAAGAAGAGGATATACAACAGAAACCAATTTTAGAAGAAGAAAAAATGAGTCTGACCATATCGTGTAATGCATTGGCAGGAATTAATAGTCCTCAAACTCTCAAGATAGAAGGACATATCAAGAAGAAAAATGTAATAGTGTTGTTTGATTCGAGTAGTACCCATAATTTTATTCATTTTAAGGTAGCCAAGGAATTAAATTTTTTCCTATACCGAGAACCAGGATGTCAAGTGATGGCTGCAAATGGAGGAAGTATAAATTTCTCTAGAGAATGCCATAATATGAAGCTAACCATGGGGGAATATGTATTGACTAGTCCAATTCTTTCCATTCCAATGGGAGGTGTTAACGTTGTACTAGGAGTACAATTCTTACAATCTTTGGGGATGGTAGATTTTAATTTTCAATAACTTTTGTTGAAATTGCTTTTGGAAGGAAAGCAAGTCAAATTATGGGGTATCGTAGGGAAGCCAGGAAAGATAATAATCTCTAATGTCATGAAAAAGCTTCTGAAGAATTAACAATGACATTTAATTGCATGTTTATGCTCACTAGATGTTCCAACATCAAAATCATCTATTTCTCTAGAGCTCCAAAAATTCTTGGACAATCATTCCAAGGTGTTCAAAATTCCCAAAGGAATCCCACCTATTCGTGATCATGATCATGCTATTAATTTTATTCCAGGCAGTGTTCCTCCAAACATCAAGCCTTATAGAGATCCTTATGTCCGAAAGAGCGAAATTTAACGTGTGATTGCAAAAAAGTTAAGGCGGGTATAATTCAACCTAGTCAAAGTTATTTTTCTGCTCTGGTAGTATTGGTGCACAAGAAGGACAGATCATGGCACATGTTTCCATATTATAGGGAAATCAATAAGCTCACTATTAAAGATAAATTTCCCATTCCTGTGATTGATGAATTATTGGATGAATTACATGGAGAAATTTATTTTACCAAGTTGGATCTTCGTTCAGGATATCATCAAATTAGAATGAAGATTGAAGATATTCCAAAAAAAACATTTCAAATTCTTGAGGGTCATTATGAATTTTTGGTCATGCCTTTTGTCCTTAGAAATGCACCTTCTACATTTCAAGGGTTGATAAATTCCATTTCCAAACCCTTCCTTAGAAAAATTGTGCTAGTATTTTTTGATGATATACTAATCTACCACAAGTCTTAGAAGGATCATGTTCAACATGTTGACAAGGTGCTCAAACTATTGGAGGAGAAACAATTATATGCAAAAATATCCAAATGTTTCTTTGGAGTAGAAGAGGTGGAATATCTGGGTCATATTGTATCACATGAGAATGTTAAGGTAGACCCTAACAAAATTAAAGACATTAAGGAATGGAAAGTCCCCAAAATCATAAAGCATGTCCCAGAATTTCTTAGATTAAAAAGGTATTATAGCCAATTTGTTAAGAATAATGGGAGAATAGAAGCACCTCTAACAACATTATTGAAGAAAGATGCATTTTCATGGGCTCCTGAAGAAACTAAGTCCTTTGAACATCTTAAAGAGGAAATGTGCTTAGCATCGGTCTTGGCTATGCCATACTTCACAAAAACCTTTAGTGTGGAACGTGATACCTCAGAAAATGGAATTGGTGGTGTTTTAATGAAGGAAGGAATCCCCATTTCTTTTCAAGGTCATCCAATCAAAGGAAAGTATTTACAGAAAGCTATTTATGAGAAGGAAATGTTGGACATAATACATGAACAAAAGAAATGGTGACCTTACCTAATGGGAAGATACTTCAAGGTAAAAACCAATCATGATAGTATTAAACACTTTTTGGAATAAAGAATATATTCAGAAGAGTAGCAAAAATGGATCACAAAGATGTTAGGTTATGAATTTGAAATCATATACAAAAAAGGGAAGCTAAAATTTGTTGTGGATGCGCTATCAAGAAAGAATGAAGAGGTGGAAGCGTTGCTTTGTGCTATTTCTATTATCCAGTCTGATTGGATAACTGAATCAAGGAATGAGTGGAAGAAGGATGAAGAAGTGTGGACACTCATTCAAAAGTTGCAGCAAGAACCTAGTACACCTGATACATTTTGTTGGAAAAATGATTCCTTATGGTACAAAGATCGCTTATATATTTGTAAGAATTCTCAACTAAAACAAAAGATTCTTTTGTAATTGCACACTTATCCTTTAGGAGGACACTCAGAATTTTTTAAAAATTACCACAAGGTGAAGGAAGAATATTTTTGGGATGGCCTTAAATCTGATATTCAAAATTTTTTGGCAGAATTTTTGGTTTGCCAACAAAATAAAGTTGAGACAATTAAGACCCCAGGTCTTCTACAACATTTATCCATTCCAATTCAACATCGGGAGGAGATTTCAATGGATTTTGTCAGAGGTTTACCTAATTCTGAAGGAAAGAGAGTCATCATGGTGGTAGTTGATAGACTTGCCAATTATGCACACTTTTGTGCAATATCTCATCGATTTAAAGAAAGTACAATTCCTACTACATTTATGGAAACAATTCAAAAGCTACATGGACACCCAAAGATTATTGTAAGCGACAAAGATCCTATTTTTACTAGAAATTTTTGGACGGAAATATTTTCTTCTTTGGGTACTCAACTAGCTCATAGCTCATCTTATCATCCTCAATCCGATGGTCAAACTAAGATAGTGAATAAATTTTTGGAAGGATATTTTCGTTATTTTGTAACTGATAAACAAACACAATGAGTCAAGTGGTTACCTCTCACTAGATGGTGGTATAACACTTCCTTCCATATTGCAGCAAAAATGACCCCACTTATGGCACTTTATGGATGTCATCCAGTGTCCATCACATCATCTTTAAGAGAAAATTCTAAGGTTCAAGAAGTGGAAAATCAGATCCAACATTTACAAGAAGTTCTCCAACTCTTAAAGGATAATCTAAATTTGGCACAAAATCAAATGAAACAACAGGCATATCAACATTGCAGCGAGATAAGTTTTGATGTAGGAGACTGGGTATTTTTACGACTACATACATACAAAAAAATGTCCCTCAAGAAAGCTAAGAAGGATAATAAATTATCGCCAAAGTACTATGGTCCTTACAAGGTGTTGCAAAAGATTGGTACTATGGCATACGAATTGGAGCTTCCTACTTCTTTGCGAGTGCATTTGGTTTTTCATGTTTCATGCTTAAACAACATTATAGAAGAAAAAATTCCAGTTCAAACAATATTTCCACAACATGATGAGGAAGGAAAAAATCACATTGGAACTTGAAGCAATCACGGAAACAAGAGCACAATAGCTATGAAATCAATCAATTTAAGAGCATCTCATTAACTGGATGAACTTACCCACTAAATATTCTACATGGGAGGATGAAAATTTTATACAGAAGCACCCAGAGGTACTCAACTGTTGAGGAAAACACTTCTTTTAAGGAGAGGGGCATGTTAGGTCCCTATATTACTAGTGTAGTCCCTTATTTCTTTTAGTGTAGCCCCCTTATTGTTATTGTTCTACCCTAGTAACCCCAATATTGTTATTATTGTACCCTTACATTATTATTGTTAGGTCGGCTAGGATTATATTGTGACCCCATGGACTCCTATATATAGAAGGAGGTTTGTTCATTTCTATCATCCAATAATTGTTCATTTATGTAATGTAAAGGAAGTTTCCCCATCAAAGTGGCTTATTTCGAAGGAGTTTATCGCTCTTTTCTTCTATTTTTCAGGTTGGTTTCATAACAAAGAGACTGCATGAATACCTTAAGGGAAAGAACCCCCACAAATTTTAGGAATTATTCCTAAGTAGTGGGGAGGGAAATAATAACCCATAAATTCTTATGCAACTGACATGCACAGTATAAGGATGCAAAAAACCAAAATTTTCTGTATTACTCTATCAAGAAGTATAAAATAAATACTTAGAAGTAAATTAAATTATGGATGGGGCCTTAAACCAGAATGGTATTGATAATATAGAAGAAAACTACAATCCTAATGAATTATAACCATGTACACTCAAAATTATGAGTAAGAGATAAATATATATAACTCAGAAAATTATATGGATAAAAAGAAGAAACATGATTACTATTGTATACAGAGCATAATTGCAAAATGAAAACCCATAATCAAAGTTGAAAAGAAAAGGATATTCCTCACGCTATCATATGAATACCTTTTAAATTAATCAACAACTATAGAATGAGGAGTTACTGTATGCTCTTGGTAGCACACTACCTCAACAGGAACTCAAAAAGTACCATGAATGGGTGGAGTGGATAAATAAAATATAGATTTACATGACAAAAGTAATATAAAATAGATTCAGAGGAATTCTAAAGATATTTGTCACAAAACCAGAAGTCAAATGAGAAAAACATAGAAATCATAAGCATTTTATTTAAGCTGGCTACAGAAATAATATAACTATGTAAAACCCCAAACACTGCTAAACAGAGAATTCCTAATTCCTTGAGGAAAGAAAATTATGGAATAAACCAACAAGCTAATAAAAAAAGGACTATATATGAAATAATCACTCTAACCAAACCTATGCTAATTTCATGAATAAACTGTTATCTTAGAAGAATAATGAGGGGTCTTTTCTAGAATGGTCAGATTTCACATATAACAAGAAATTCGAGCCTAGACTTATATAATGAAAAAATTTAAAGGCCAAGCACAAACTGTAAAAAAAAAACCCCAAGTCTAGTTCAGAAAATAAAAAATCTCAAAGGGCTCAGTGGATTTAAATATCTCTACCAGTAAAATCAAAGACTAATGCTAGAAGGGGGACTCGAAATCAAACAGGGCATTCAGAAATTTGGATACGTAATGCAAAAGCCAAAAAATTCTCAGAAGGGTAGGCACCCAAAAACCATAACTAAAATACTAAATTTCATATATTTCTAAACTTCAAAATTAAAATGTGAACCAGAGTGAAATGGTTGAACCTAGAAGGTGTTTGGAAGGAGAATTACTTCTTCTGTGATGAACAGGGCTGGAGGGCATCTATTTGGTATTCAAACAAGTGCCATTGAAATGCTAGGAGGAAGAGGTGTTTACCCAAACGTATTCGCACTGGAGGCAGAGGATTCCTCTTTACAAAAATATAAGAAAACCAATAATCATATGGGTATGCTAAAATATATGTAAAAAACATGACTAAAATAGAGGTAAATCTTGTATAAATTTTACCTGAGAATGATGAATCCCTAGTCGAAAACGCTATGGATTTTCCCTGCAAAAACAACCAAAATACATTAGAAATCAACACGATTAAGGGGTCACCATAGCTAAAAAAAAAATGCATGAAATTGTTACCTGTGAGGGCATGCTCTATGCAGTATCAAGTTTTGTCCACAACCAACATGCTAATAATGGAGGAATCATACCACAGGGTCTATGCTAAACAAGTTGGAGGTTGAGCTATGGAGGCATAGCTTCCGCAAGACAGGCGGCTGCAAAGCACACAAAGAAAATTTTGAAATGAGGTAGAGATAGGTAGGTTAAACCCTTGGGGTTTTAACAAAGCATCAAAGTAGTAGATCTAACCCTGTGTGATCTCCATCGTCCATTTATGACCTCAAAATGGGTGAGGTCCATGTGAAAACATGTGACCACTACCATTGGGAGACTATGGAGAGGGTCAAGTCATCAAGTGGGGTTCACATATTAAATTCGAAAATAAACTATAGTATGAGGGTTACAAACCTTCACACTAACCTTGTAGGGAACCATGCATATATTCATTATGTGTATTAAAGCCTGATAGGTCCTATCTATGTTAATATAGTAATATCTATGTTAATATAGGAATAGGAGTATTATAATTTTAATACAATGAGACGATAGTGATAAAATTAATAAAGTTAGGTGAACGATTCATTAAAGATTATATGTAGAGTATGGGTTAAGAAATAAAAAGGTAAAAGTATGTGAGGTGTAAAGAGTTAAGTAAAGGTAGAGTGTAGTTTATTTTATATAAAGCTTACGTTAACCATGTTAACATATAATAAAGTATTGTAAATAAATAAGTGGTTAGAACCATTCCTCTATTAAGGATCCAAACTGATAAGACATCGTAATTACGAGTCTTAGTTAGAGATTAGGAATTAAATTATAGGGCCACTATAACCATAGCAGAATATAGTCTGAGTAAGAAGTTAAAAGAAGGATAATGGCCATTAACGGAGGTAACTACAAGATATAGCAAAGAAAAAAAAATTGGAGGCATGAAATTCATAAAGATATCTCGGGGGAATAATTGGAAATTCTGGATGCCTAGAATTGACGGTGTCAGAATGGGGTCAAGTTTGAAGTCTTTTGGCATGATTTCATGACACTAATTCAATGTTGCAGTCCATTTCTTCAGCACAACTTTTCATTTTGAGGATTTCCCCAGAATTAGAGTTATATGATGCAGTGATCTTATGTATTCTTTTAAAAATTTTGAGATGATGGTTTGATGTTGAGATCCATCTATGACATATTTTTAAATCATCTTGGTATTCCACTTTATGTCAAAGATTTCTATTCTGTCATGCTGATGGAGAGATTTTATGAGTGATAGTTATTATAGTAGAATTCCTCAAGGACAAAATGTCACTCTAGTTAAGGAATTTCATCCATGTATTTGAAAAATAATGCATCATGCTCTCATCATCATCTTGCAGCAATTAATGAAGTGGCCTCCCCTCTCTTGAAATCGGGCCTGGAGACGTAACCCACACTAGGTGAACTCTGTCATCAACTTGTGTGTGTTCTTTGTTAGATGGTTTCCTTTATATTTCATCTTCTTAAGTATGGATATGTGGTTGTTCATACTCTTTAACATGCAATCCTGCTAACATAAAAAAATTAAAATATCTTGGTTAATTCTCTTACCTGAGAGATTCAGATCACGTAGTATCCCCACATTTTATCTACATATGTGTTTTTCGCTAACTCAAGGTTATAAACAACATAGTTTATTTTATTCTCCTTTACTTGCAGGGATTCATAAGCCACGATGTTATCTTCCAGCATGAGCACACCTCTAAGACCTTCCAAAAAAGCATTAATACATACCAAAAAATTCTTATCAAGGTATGTTATTTTCAACACAATTTCAATAGTAAGTAAATTGTTTAATTTCTCAAAAATTTCCTCAAATTTTTGTATCCACTAAAAATTTACCCATTTCTTCTATAAGGTGGTTATGGGGTATGTTTATCTATAAAATACCTCAAATAATATATGATAATATTCACTTAAACCGATGAATTATCTCACATCTGCCACATCCTTGGGAATTGGCAAGTTCATAATGTCTTTTACATTTTAGGGATCTAGTGCTATCCCATATTTAGATATCAAATGGCAAAGATATTGTATCTTTTTCTTAGTAAATTTCACATTTGATGATCTTACCATATAGTTTATGTTCACACAAGGTTTGTAGAATTATTTCTAAATTTTTTTTATGTCCTTACTATGTCTTCGAATAAGTCAATATGTAATCTAAAAAGATTTAAAAAAACTTGTCCAAGAAGGTAGTAAGGGAATTCATGAGTCTGAAAGGAACCACTATAAATTCATAATGCTTTTATTGAGGTCGAAAATTTTTCCTTACAATTTTTTCTTCTTTTATCCTCAACTAGTGATAAACATAACTAAGATCTACTTTAGAGAATACAGTCACTCCCCTCACTTGGTCAAATAAATTTTCAATTCTAGGCAGGGAATACTTATATTAATCATCAATTTATTTAAATATTTATAGTCGATAAACAATATGAATGTCTTGTCTTGTCTTTTGACAAATAGGACTAGTGCACCCCACAGATAAATATTTGGTATGATACACATTTTATTTATAAATTCATGCAATAACATATTTAGCTCCATTATTTCTAGTACACTCATCCTGTAAGGTTCTTTTCATACAGTTGTTTCTCCTATTATTATCTCTGTAAAAGAATCTATCTCTCCCTTGGGTGGTAAATAAATTATTTCATCAGGACATTCATCTCGATAGTCTCTGATAACTTCCAACTCATTAAAGGGTTTGATTGGCTTATCTAATGAATCATCCTCCACTTGAATACAAAATAGCTAGAAGCGTTTCCTTTTAATTGTAGTTTATTGTATCGCCAATATTTAGTACATGGAAATGGTCCTAGGTATTCCTTTTATAATTTCAGTTCCTCCATTTTATGAAGCGTAGTAACAATTTTTTCAAGGGAATTGAAAATTTTCGTATGTCCCTCGAACCACTCCATCCAAACCAAAACCTTATATGGATGTTAAAATTTATAATAGTATGATTTCCATTTAACATGAATCAGAAATTTTGCACCCAATTAGTAATTTTTCTTCTTTTTTTCTAGTAGTTAACTAGACCAACAATATGTTTTTGTATTTTTTGGACTTTAATTTACGCTTTTCTATAATCTATGGACTGACATAGCTTAAAATAGCGCTAAGGTGTATCAATATAAAAAAATATTGGCCAAAGATAGTACCTTATATATCCACCATGGTGGACTTATGCTTTCCCTAATTCTCTTCGAAGGATCCATTGATACATAGAATATTTCTTAACATATTTTCAATAATAGATGGCTCTTGAATGTTATACAAGTTTTGTAGACATTTAGTATTGTAAACAACGCCTTGTAGAAGATGGATTTCTCCATAGTGCCAAAACTTTAAGGGATATTTATCCTTTACGTTAAATCCTATTACTAAATTTTGTTTGTTTGGACCCAGTATGGGTTTATATGCTTTGGTGTTCATTGATTTATTTGTTGAAGTTCTGATTTTGGTTACCCTTACTAGATTGCTTAAACAATCCAAGTTTCCCTCCTTTTCCATCCTCGAAGGACATGTCCTTCTTATCAGGCCATGATTTCAATTTTTCATTCCTTTGGCTATTCTGCTGATAGAATATTATTTCTTTTCTAATAGCCTCATCCATTGTTTTTGGATTATCATACTCGATTTTCTCCTTAAAATTGAGTGGGTGACAATTTATAAAGCGTTGCACTTTATATTTTTATTCTCTTATATATGGAACATATCTTAACAGATGAGTAAATTTCATCACTAACTAATCCATTGAAATTTTAAAAAGTTTCATATTGTGTAATCCCTTGGCCTTATGATCAGAGTAACTCTTAGTTAAATATTTTTCTTTAAAAATTACTTGAAAATATTCCCAATTAACAACTTTGTTCTCTAGGATATGAACTGTAATATCCCTGTTTTTACTGCTTTTATTAGACATTCAAAATTCCTAAAGGTTAATTAGACCTAAAGGAAAGCAATAATTATGGAAATATTATATTTTTTAAATTTATAAATGCGGAATTTTAATTATTGTGCAAAGACGAGGGTATATTGGAGACCAGAATTTCAAGTCCATGAGGATGGAATTAAATCCAAAGACTTTCCCAAATTTTCCAAAATTCCTTGGAGAAAATAAAATAAATTAAAATATTATAATGGAGATAAAAATCTAAAAGATACCTCAGTAAAGTAGAAATTTACTGAGAAGATGTGAAATAAAACTAGAAAGTGGAAAAAACTAGTTTTAAAGAGCTTTTGTGGAAAAAAAGAGAGTAAAGCCTGGGATAAAGGAAAACAACATCCTGATTTAACTTGACAGAGTTATGAAAACATGCTGAAGGAAAATAAAGCTTAAATAAGCCATTCATCGGTAGAAAATAGGTTGTCTACACTTGGGAGGAATTGGTTTATGCTCGGGGGGAGCTGTCGAGAGAAAGCTCAAGGTTGGGTGGCAAATAGTCTTACTAAAATTTCTATGCACAATTAATTTAATTCGGTATTATGATTTTGTTGTTGTGACAGGAGCTAGATTAATGATGAATTATGTAGAAAGATATGTGGAAATTATATTTTTTTGTATTATTAATTATTATAATTAATTTCTGTTAATTCTAAGTTACAGAGTCTGGTGTACTTAACAAAACACACTACAATAGATATAGTGTAGTTATGTATATTTATATAGACAACTGAAATTAGTACACCAACAAACGAAATGTCTAAACCCAGGTAGGAGGTTTTAAATCTAATGTTAGGTTCTAAGAATCTAATTATTAAATACATATAAAAAATTAGTAAATGTGGAAAAGAAGTAAGAAAAATAATTAATTTAACTATTTTGTAAACAATAATCAAACATAAATCTAGACACAATAAGAGATAATTGTAAATCTAAAAGAAAGCATGATTGTACAAATTAAATCTAAATACTCTTTTGTACATTAACAAAAAATTTACATATAGTTATTCATTCTTATGTTGAATAAGAAATTAAATATCCAGTCGGTATTAAAGTACTAGAGGATAGTACAAGAGAAATAATGCAAAGATGTAGATCAATATATACACCAATTACTTATAGAAATGAATGCTTATTACTATAAACATAACACAAAAATTGTATTTACAATGATAGAAATTATCATTTCAAACTATGATAAATTCTTTGACGAAGTCCATTTTTCTATATAAATAATTACATGAATTATAAATAAGGACATATTCATGAATCCAGTGGATTGAATTCTATGTATAACATGGACTAACCTATAAATGGGAAAAATAATATAAACTATCAAAGTTGGCAGAATGAATAACCAATTTGAGGAAGGGTAAAATGAGAGATGTGCAATACCTGCAGAAAGATACCATATATGAAGATGAGTATATGAATAGAAGAAATTATTAAATTGAATAACATACAAGAATTTGACAAGGGTAGTTGAAATAAAAACATTACCTTATTAGTCAAATGTAAGGGGTAAAGTCATCTCTGTTCATACAGAAGAAAATAAGTAAGTATATGAAGGTCAATATACATAGGAAAAATATTATAGTTACAGTATGTAAAACATACAAAGGAATTTTACTTGTATGTTGGCAGACATGGTATGTACTTGAATTCTAGAATGATCTCGATAAACAACCACGAGTTCTTGTACAAGCAATCATTTTATTAGTGTAGTAGAATTAATAAAATGAGAAGTAGTAATGAAAAGAAGAAGATCAAAATTCTCTTATCAAATTAATTCTTGAACAAGTAAGAAATATATAATTATAAGTAATAATTATAATTAATTATACTAAACTAGGCTTCTGTAAATTAATACAAAGTCATCATAAATATGTATCTATGTATATATAAATGGTGATTGGGATTCACACTATAACGAAATAGATGATTTTGTTACATAATGTGAAGTAACCATTGTTTCCATACATTATGGATAACATAATATGAAAAATAAATTGATTTTGAATTATGACAAAGTGATCCCAAACAGAGAAAACGTTATGCAAGTCAATCATGGAAATATACATAATAGTATCAATGGAGAAAATCAATTAATTATAAAATAAATCGAATTTCGTTACTTACTATAAGGGTTTACTATGAAAAATAGAAATTCAACCATCGTTGAGGATAAAATGATGTGTTCATTCTTGAGGGTAAAGGACAAAAAAAAAAAGTCATTATGACACCCAATGCAACATTAAAATTGTAATAAATTATACATAGTGAAGAAAAAATGAATGGGAATGAAATTTATGAAGTATATAATTCAAGAAGACATACAAATTTATACGTAGAGAAATCAAACCCTTTTGTAAAATTAAAATACATATTCTCTGAAATTAACCAAGTAAATATAGGACTAAAATACAAATTTATACTACAAGGAATTTCATATTTAATTTAAGTCCAGACAGAGAAAACGAAATCGTATTCACTTCCTGGGAATTAAAGCAAAATCTCATATCTGTGTAATAAGAATATTATTTGGGGAAAATTGATAATATAAAATCCAATAGCCAACGAATTTAATTGAAGAAACCCTATCCGGTATAGAATATTTAATTCCATAATAGGAATGAAATGAAAATCGTTCAACAAAGGAAACTGTCTCAAACCATAGAGAAGTTCTGGCAGAACATAATTCGTAAATTGAATGACTTTCTCACAGGAAGAAAGGGAATTATAAAACCGAGTTGACGAGTAGTAAATTCAAAAAATTTAACCCCATTCGTTGATATAAATTTCAAGAGATACACTTGTCTTCGTAAAATGGTGGAAAAATGATTTAGATACCCAAAAATTACATAACTGCATTACCTCAGGGTTGTGATGAGTAGAGGGAACGAGGTAGATTAAAATACGAATCCCTGCAAGCACAACAATAAAATAGAATTAGTTCAGAATAATATAACCAAAATATAGATAATCAAAAACTTAAAAAATTGTATGAATAAATTGAACGTAGAGAAATCAAATAGCTGAGGTGAGTATATTGTCATAAGAAATGTGAAGAGGGCTGCAAAAAGGCATACATGCCTAGGTGGAGAGCTAGAGATTGGGCCTTAACCGACATTACCAAATGCAAATGAAAATCAATAAACCTAAAATTTCCATCGAAAAACCCAATGCATAGAATGGAGGGAAGGTATATGAAACAATCCCCTCTATAAACGTGGAATCCATCCATGGAACAAGAATTCAAAAGAATAACCGAGCCATGTGAAGGGGTTAATTAATGAAGTACCATAAATTAAATCATCATAGCCTCCAACAGAGGAATGACATAATAGAGCTGTCAAAATTTATGGTAGGAATACGACATAATCGCAACATGGATTTTCAAATATATAAACATTGAAACCATATCCTGGTTTATCATATACACTGGCATGAACCGAGGCATCAAAAATTGAATATAATAAATCAAAGCAATATCGTAACTAATATATGTACACTTGTAATGTTATGGTATATATTCGAATTAAAGATAAGTTCAGAAATTAAAATGTAATTCAAATAATGCTCTAAGGTTTTGTAATGTAAATCAAGTGGAATGATGTAGGATAGTCATTATCAACGATAGCCATATATCGTTAGAATAGTTATATTACATAGATTAGTTGTTGGACTAAATGCTAGGTCCATATGTGGATATATAGCCTAGGTTATTAATATTGAAAGTTAAATTAAAATAATGTTAAAAAGAGTTTTGATAAGTGGGATATATGAGAAAGAGTATGGAGTATAATGTTAGAATATAAATATATATATTCTAATAAATAAATCTAGTAGGATAATTATTAAAGTTATTATCTTAATAAAAATGATATTAAAGGCATGATGTTATTAATATGTACATGAATAGTAAAATAAGTTACTATTATAACATAAGTGTGTACAGTGAAGAAATGTCATGAAGGATAGTCAAAGCTGAAAGAGAAATGGTGGAACCATTGAAGGTTGGTCTAATGATCATTGAAAATAGATTTTTATTTGGTTCACAAAAAATAATGTTGTTAGAAAAGTTGTTAACTACAGAAAGCGAACATGTGTTGAAAGATAGTAATATGACTAAATAAAATAAATTCAATGACAACAAAGTAGCATAAAGTGTATAAATAGAAAAACAAAATTGCGTAAGTAGAGTTGTTACAAATGGTACCAGAGCCCATGTTGAAAAAACTAGGCCTTTGTATCCCCACACACAATATATATATATATATATATATATATATATATATATATATATATATATGCAAAATTTTGTTGTTGTAAATTATTTAGAGTTTTTTTTTAAATTTGAGGCACTAATTTATTTATGTATACATTGATTAAGTGTAGAAAAGTACAGTTGTTATTATGAGTGACTATGGAGGGTTGTACATGGATCTCGGTGGTAAGGGAAATCCACCAGATCAAAATGCTCAATTTCTGGATATGGTCAGGGAAATGCAATGATAATTCATTCAACTGAGAACAAGCAATGAATGATTTTTGCAATCTAGTGAAGATCAAGAGAGTTTGATCAAAGAATTAACCTCAATGTCTAGTTGCAAAAGTGAAGACCCTGGAAAAAATTGGAAATAAGCTGAAACCAACTCAGAAGGATCTCAAGGTGGTGAAGCATCCGGACAGCAGTCCGGATAGAAAAAAAAATTTCAAGGAGACTTCTAGAAAAACAAACCTCCTACTTATGATGGTGAAAAGGAGGGGGATGGAGAAGGTTGCCTTCTGAACATGATTAAATACTTTCAAGTGTATGAATATGGAACTAACCTTAAAGCCATATTGGCCATTTACCAACTACACGGTGAAGATACCCTTTGGTGGGAAGAAACTAAGATGGTACATATGCTGGATGAAAAAACTGTTACATGGGAAGACTTCCAAACAAAATTTAAGTCTAGATATCTCAATAAGAGATATTATGATGACAAAGATAAAGAATTTCATGAGCTGAGATTGGGAAAGCTCACCATTGATGAGTTTGTTACCAAATTTACCAACTTGCTTCATTGTGTGCCTTATATCAGAGAGGAAAAGGCCAAAGTACATCGATTTTTAAACTGCGTACTTATTATATATAAAGAGAGAATATAATTTGACAATCCAAAGACAATGGATAAAGTTGTTTGCAAAGAAAGATTGTGTTATCATCAATTCAAAGGCAGAAACGATTAGCTAAAAATTTGGAAAAAAAAAATAAAAAAGGAAAAATGACTCAAACATCAAAATAGTGAAATTAGCATACTTGAAAATTTTTCGGAAAAACCATCAAAGGAAGAAGCTTAAAAAAATTGGAGAGAACCAACCAGCACAATCAAAAACTAGGTCTAAGGAGTTGGATGCAAACAACAAAAAGGAAGGTGTTGTAAAAATTAAAGAACCACTAACGTGTTCGGGATCTGGATAACCTCACCTATTACATGACTATCCTCATAGAACAATTTATAACATTCAAGTGTTACGAGAGGAGACTATTGTGAATGACATTGGTAGAAAAACTCCAAGGATCAGTGCTGCACTTGAGGATCGCCAAGTTGAACACCAATCAACCATGATAGAAATGGAAGGTATGATTGCTGAACAACCTATTTATGTTTTGATAGATCCAGGAGCCAATTTAAGCTATATAATTCCTCAGATGGTGGAAAAGTGCAAATTAAAATCAAAAAAATTTCATGAAGCATGGTTAGTTCAGTTAGCCACTCGAAAAAAAACAAAACTTACCCATAAAATTCCAAAAACTATTGTAAATTTAAATCGGTATGAGACTGAAATGAATTTAAACATTTTTCCTCAAGGATCATATGATTTTTTAGTGGTAATGGACCGGTTAGAGAAGCAGAAAGCAATAGTTAATTTCTTAGATAAAAAAATTCATTGTATAGATGGTGAGGGAAGACCTGTGATTGAGAAAGGAAAACTAAGACCCATATCCATCAGGAAAATTTCTGCAGTATAGTTGAAAATGACAGCAATAAAAGTCGGTCAAGTGTATGTTGTGTAAGTGGAGAAATTGGGACAACAAACTGAAAAGGATGATGTAGAAATTTTAAAAGTAATCAGAGAGTTCTAGGATGTATTTCCAGAGGAAATCCTCCATATACCCCCTAAGAGAGAAATTGATTTCCCAATTTAATTGGTACTAGGAGCTACATCTGTCTCTAGAGCACCCTATAGAATGAGTACCCCTGAATTGTTAGAGCTAAAAATGCAACTACAAGATTTATTAGACAGAGGATACATCAGACCATGTTTGTCTCCTTGGGGAGCACTGTTATTGTTTGTTAAAAAGAAATATCACACATTGGAGATGTGCATAAACTATAGACAACTAAATAATTTGACCATAAAGAAAAGATATCCTCTACCAGATAGATGAATTATTTGATCACGTGAAAGGAGCCACTATATTCTCAAAGATTGATATAAGAACATGATATCATCAACTCAGAATCAAAGATGAGGACATGAATAAAACAACATTCTGGACTAGATATGGACACGATGAATTTGTATTCCTACCCTTTGGACTTACTAATGCACCTGCTACATTTGTTTGTTTAATGAGTAGTGTATTTCACAATTATCTAGACAAGTTTGTATTGGTGTTCATTGATAACATTTTGGTATATTCAAAAAATGAATAAGAACAAAAATAACATCTTAGAATTTTCCTACAAACACTTAAAGAACACAACTTATCTACAAAACTCAGCAACCGTGACTTTTACAAGGACAAAATTGAGTATTTGGGTCATGTAATTTCAGTGGATGGCTTAGTAGTAGACACAACGAAAATACAAGCTGTTATGGATTGTCCGGTACCTACTGATGTCCCGACCATAAGACCCTTCATGGGTATTTTTGGATACTATCGTAGGTTTGTGGATGGATTTTCAGCCTTCACCTATCAATATCAATATCCAGTAGGATTTTTGAACCCTTTACCTATCCCAAAATGGAAGTGGGAAGTGATTTCCATAGATTTCATTACTGGATTGCATAAAACTAAGTATCAACATGATTCTATAATGGTGGTTGTAGACACATTGACTAAAGTTGCACAGTATTTACCAGTGCAATCTATGTTTTGGACAACTCAATTAGCTAATGTATTCATGAAATAAATTGTGAAGCTACATCGTATTCCAAAAGGATTATATTATATAGAGATGCAAAATTTACTTCAGCCTTTTGGAAAACTCTGTTTGGAGGAATGGGTACCAAATTGAACTTTATTATTGCATACAATCCTCATACAGATGGACAAATTGAAAGGACCAATCAAATTTTAGAATACATGCTACGCATGTATGTTACGGATAGACCTACAAGATGGGAAGATTTTCTGCACTTAGCATAATTTGCATATAATAATAGCTATCAAGCTTTAATAAATATGAGTCCTTTTGAAGCATTTTATGGGAGAAAGTGCCACATGCCACTTAGTTGGAGTCAACCAGAAGATATGTTAATTATTGGACCTGATGTATTGCAGGATATGGAAATAACTATGAGAAAAATTTAGCAAAATATTAAAACAACTCAAGATTGACAAAAGAGATATGCCGACAAAAAGAAAATTCATAGAGAATTCAATTTGGGAGACCATTTTTATTTGAGGATTAAGCCTACAAAGAGTACCTTATATACGGGTAGTGTTTGGGTTGTAATTGATGATGTCAATCAGAATTCAATTTAATGTCAACCCAGGAAGGTAAATGTAGAAGTGCCACATAGAGGTCTATAAATATTCCTAATTTGTTTCAGATATATAGTTCTCTTACAAGAACATATTCATCAAAATCTCTTCCAACAACTAAACAAACCTAGATCTAACATTCGTCGAGATCCTAAGGTTCTCTTACAAGAACACCTGAATTTTAGGATCTCCTCCAATATTAGAACATCTAAACAAACCTAGATCTAACATTCATCAAGATCCTAAGGTTCTCTTACAAGAACACATGAATTTTAGGATCTCCTCCAATCTTAGAACATCTAAACAAAGACTTAAAAGCTAAAATGAAATAAAAACATAAATTAAATTATACCTAAAATAAGCATGCAAGTGAGACCATGGGGGCCATCCATAACTCCACAAGCACACATCTTCAAAGGAGACTCAAATGTAGAAGCAACAAAATCAAAGTATGATTCTTTATTTCAAAATCTCCATCATGATGTACAAACCAAATATAAGATTACAACTCTAAGATTACAAATGGAGGAGATTGAACTCCTATTTATACAATGGGATGAGATAAAAAAACTCATAATGATGATCCACTAATCTCTCTTTAGTTCCAAACATCTCTCAACCATCTAGACACAAGATTACAAATGGAGGAGATTGTACTCCTATTTATACAATGAGATGAGTAACAAACTCATAATGATCATCCACTAATCTCTCTTTAGTTCCATACATCTCTCAACCATCTAGACACATAACCCCCTTTTGTCCTTGATCTTCTCCATGAGGTTTATCTCTTCAAATTCGAATTTGATCATTCAAGGCCACATAAAGGTGTCTTAGAAGCTTCCTTGGCACCTACACAAGTCACAAAAACAACCCACTTTCCATATATAAAGTAAAATATATTATTTTCTAATATTTAATCAAGATTTTCTCTTAAAAATGCTTAAAAATAAATAATATTTGGAAAATATAAATGAGACCTATTAATGGTGAATAATAGGGAAAATTAAGTGACATGGTGGTGAATAATGGGTGATATAATGGGAGCATAGGTGAAAAATGTATGGTAATGAGTGACATTTTGAAACCCAAACATACTCCCCAACTGAAGCTCTTGCATGTCCTCATGCAAGCTACTACAATGACTTATTTAATTTGATTCTTAGATGAGCTTCCTTTTACAAGTTGTTTGGTTCTTGTGTAACAAGCATCTTTCAATCATGGACTTCCTTTTAACTTTGCACTTCTTTGGATAAATTTTATTTTTGCAAAGCATTTGCATCTTTTAATGATTGGTTCTTGTGTTACAATCATTATTTACTTTGTTGAGATCTCTGTTTAATGATTGGTTCTTGTGTTTACAATCATTATTTACTTTGTTTAGATCAATCATTTTAAGAAGTCATTTAATATGCTCATCATATTTAAGAAGTCATTTAATATGCTCATCATTTTGTAGTAGTTTTATTGTGGGAAAACTATGTGGGTTAAGATGTAATATGAATGAGGAAAAAAAAATGAAGTGAGAAGTGTGAAATTCCCCCCTCCCCAACTGATGGTTTTTGGCAATTTTTTAATGAGAAAGGGAATAGTGAAATAGTGGAATATTTTCCAAACATCATCATTTTAGCATCTAAAAAGAATTTCAAGATTAAAGGTTAGAAAACATCATACCTTACTTACCTATAGAAGTGGATGAATCATGCATGTTTAGTTGCTACAATTTTGATCTGAAGCTTCTTCTGCAAGTTGTGGATGAAAGATGGATCTGTATTGTCGTATCTGCTGCTGAATAGTCTGATGAATCTGATGAGTCTGCTGAATATGGCTGAAAATCTATAAGGCTTGTAAGGTATACAAAATATATAAGTTACATTTTCCTCCCCCCAACCTTATTTATTGACTTGTCCTCAAGTCATGAAAAGTTGAAAAAGAAATGAACGGAAATCTGCTTCATCTGTTACAAAATATGGGTCTTCAAGTCTTCAACGGTCGATGGCACAAATCTTACTATGTGATTAAATGTGTTGGTGTCGAACATAGTAAGAAGTTGTTGACTTAGTGGCCATTAATGAATGCCACTAGCCAACACGAGAGCTCCCACCATTGATTCCAATGGGAGTCAAGATGCCTAACACATCTTTGTAGGTACGAATAAGTTTGTTGTGGTTGAGTCACCTACAAGATCCAACGAACAAGGGATATTAATGTACTCCCATTGTTCATTGGCAAGAGTACTTGCCATTAAGGCATGCAAGCCTCTAGGTGTTTTTACAAAGATAATTAGACTCTAGGACTTTGACTCAGTGATATGTAGAAGCAGGATTTTATTGGCGGAAGATGAAAATGGTAGGAAAAAGGAAATGGAAATGACAAGGAAAATGACAATAAGTGAGCTTCTTGTTTTATTTTGTGGGTTAGGGGTGAATGAAAAGAAGTAGATTTGACTGCATGATTGAAACTTGCTGGGGAAAAGGGATTTTGGCTTGCATTGAGGACTCATTGGGATTTACAATTTTACAAAGGGAAGAAAAGACTGGTTGTAATGAATATGGACTTATTCACATGATTCATCATAAAATTGATATGTTGGAAGTCCAACTGTCGACAAATTAGACTCCTTTAATGATCATCTGATTAATGCAAACCTGCAAAAACTTGGCATTGACAAAACATAAATATATCCAAGCAAAAGTGATCAATTTCTACTTGGTTTTTTTATGCAAAAATTAAACACCAATGAAACAGATTTAAGTAAAATCAAATGTGTAATTTGGCTCAATTCTATAATTTTTTTTATAAATCCATTTTAAAATATGAAATCAGTATAATTAATTCCCTTCTTATGTAAATAAAATTTAATTTCGTTGCAATTATGCAAATCCAGAACGACCATGAAATTGTTCTGAATTTTGTTTATATGCTCGAATTTCACATGTAAGTCATCGATCGATTTTGTATTTGCCAAAATGCATCATTTAAAACTTATGAAGATGTTAATAAAAAAAAAAATAATAATAAAAAAAAATCAAGAAGAACACTAAATTTTCTGTGTCATTATTTTGTACAAGCCATTTTAAATATTAAGATTCTAGACTCAACCCAGTCTTTGCTAAGTTTAGAAAGCGATATAAAACTTTTTGGTAGTGAAATAAAGGCATAAATATCTTGCTTCAATGGCACTGATAATGTGACAAATTTCAAACATGTGATACATCTGGAATCTCTCAAATATGCTTCAATAAGTCTTCTAAAGGTTGTTCCAACAAAGGCTTCAAGGTCTGCGCAAAAGATCTTCAAGCTGCTCCAAAACATCTGCTTTTTAAAAAACTTCTCAAAAACTGCTTAGAGAATGTCAAGTTTGTCCACGAGAGAGAAGATTCAAAGCTCAAAATGTTTGTTCATTAATTATTCAATATTTTCTGCTGAAATGGATGGGTTTGACCAGCGTTGACCGGCCACTTATGGTCTTCGAATCTGAAGGTAAATATATTTTTTGCCATCTTTATACATTCCATATTAAGTCCTCAACCTTCGTTTTGGCGCACCTGTCATGCCACATGTCAGAACATAAAGTCGTTACAGGAAGTTAGCAGAACCTGAAAATCTGATAGAAGGACTGTTTCAAGTGTGCTGCTAACTTGGTCCAATATTTGCTTTAATTCAGCTCAAAATATGCTCATAGAATGATCCAATTTTGTTCTCAAAATAAGATAAAAGTTCAGGTCCGATCTGCAAGAAACCCATAATACAAATTCAAATTTTGTCACAGTCCTAGCAGTCTAAGGAGGTCGAAAGTTTTAGGGGCGAGGAGTGCATGAGACTGAGGTCTATGCTACCTTTCCATTTCACATTCCCATCGAATTTAAAACCGCAATTTGAATTTAGTTGTATCTTATACTCACAGCAATACATCCACTTCACTGCTCTCAAGCTATAATTGGTGGAAAGATGGTTCTAAGTCGGTCGAAAATATGTGCAGAAAAATTCCATAAAAATATCTACCATCAGGCCGTCAAATATAATCATGGGAAATATAATCTAAACTGGATAAGCATGAAGAAAATTACGGGAGATATAATCTGAACTGGATAAGCATGAATGAAGAAAACTATGGGAAATATAATCTGGACTTTACGTTCCCTTTACTATTGATAGCCTTTGAGCATTGTCACCAATTGTACTCTTGATTCTTAATTTCTGTATAAGAGATTTTCTGTGAATTAATTTTTCAAAAACCATTTTTTTCTTCACGCTGTCACCAAAACAGTGTCCCAAAGAACTGCAATTTCCCCTCAAACCGTTAAGAATCCAAGGAAACGATTTCTGGGTTATATAATTCATTCCGTTCCAGAAAAATCCATGTCTTTGTTTTTTTAAATTTTCCTTGGTTCGATCAAAAACTGCTTTTAAAAACTGACGTTTTGCAGAGGTTGCGTTTCTCTGTTGCCTAATGACTGCATACAGTTTGGGAGTATTCATATGAAACACTTGCTCACATTATTGCTCATCGATTCACCATGAAGTCCGCGGAATCAGTGCTAGATCTATAGCGTTGCAGCACTGTAATATCGATAGTGTCTAACTGATATTGGTCGACGCAGATTGTTATTAAGCCAAAGATGCTCTTTCATCATATTGTTTAATAGAAACAGTGGCATCAGGTGGTTTTATCAGCATTCATGGTCAACAAGATTCTGTATAGTCCGCAATGGTTTTAATGCCCATTTTCTTCTATGCTTGTAGCTTTTAAAAGCATTATAATTCAATAAAGAGCCAAGTCTTTCTTAAAAAATGTTTCAGTTGTCTATAGATGTCTCAGTAGCAGTTCTTCTTGCTGAAAATCTTTTTATTTATCCCTTTCTCTTGAAACTGACAGGATTATTACTTGTTTTCCTTTGCATTTAAGTTGTCAATTTTTTTATTCGCATCACATGCCATGCCAATTTCAGGTTCGTAATCATATTTCAAGTTATCCTTAATTTTGCATTAGTCTAAGGTTCAAGGCTCGACCACAGAGAGATAATGGAGAAGCAATGTTTCCTCTTTTTGAGCCTGACTAGTTTTCAATTTCAATTTCCAGTTTTCTGTCCTATTTTAGTGCCTTTGCATTTCCTTCATTTTCAAATAATTTAATATTTTCATTCAATCACTAAACTATCCAAGACTTAATACAACTTATCAAGTAGATTGAATTGAAGTTCTGAATCAAATCACTCATTAGGAAGGAGATTTAATTTCAAATGTGCATGTTCCAAAATTGAACACACTTCAAGCCAATGCATCAGTGTTCATGTTTTGATAGATTATTGTAGAAAAATATGCAATGAACCCAATGTTAAAAATTTATGATCTTAAGACCCTGATGATGCTTGCTCAAGCAAAATTTCTGCAAAATTTCAAAGTTCAAGTTTTGGAATTTTAGGCATTCCTATGCTGAAATAATTTAGATCTTTGTTGGAATAACAAGTTTACAAAGGATCGGCCTTCCATATAGCTTCCAGAAGTTCCTTGTATTGTCAATCTGCCAGTATGTAAGAAAATATCCATGAAAACCAAAAAAGTGGTTCCTGTAATTCAAGTTGATAGCTTAATATAGTCACGTGCTTGCAATTTCTTATAATCATGCATAAATCAATTTTTCAGCGAGAGTATTTTTATTTGAAATAAATCGATAGATTTTCTGATCTTCCTGATCGCACGTGGCGTGGGAAAGGGCATGTGATCTCTTGATTTATTTTTATTTGCATTTAGCATGGTTGATGTGAAACACAGTCCAGATCTACGACAAAGCCTTGCATTATCTTAACTCTTTTTTTAACGATATCACGGGACATTTAGACTCTCAAAGACAAGGCTTTAGATAAATAAAGCTCTGGCTCTTTGGGTCTGAGAAACAAGACATAGTGGCTCAAAGATATTGTCCTTGAATTTGTGATTTATTTTTTGAAAAAAAAACTAAAAACTTCTAATGATAACGACTTCTAATGACTTCTAATGAGATCTCATTTTTATTTTTCTAATCTATTCTACATTAACTTGAAAAATGTTTTATTTTCTAAGTAAAAGAATGCTTCCAATGAAGCCATCTACGGACTAAAAATTCGAACATGCTCACATCAAGATTTAAAAATTTTACATTATGTTTTAAAAGTATGTGAGAATCCTGTCTTAGAGTTGGCTCAAGGTTATTGTCCTTGCTCTCCAAGAATTACCTGTTCAACATTGTCAAATTCATCATCCATAGATGGATTAGTGAGAAATGGGGGGTTTAAAATAAAAACTGAATTTAAATTAACTATGTGCGAAGATAAAAATGCTCCAAACTTTGAACTCCTTTATGAACCTGCTGTCACTAAGTTCCACAAATTAGTTCATAAAAACAAATGCATAAAAACAATTACTAAATCCTTCTAGTTGCACTTCCCCGGCAACGACGCCAAAATGTTTGGTTCCAATTGACGATGTCAATTAGAGTTTAATTTAATGTCAACCCAGGAAGGTAAACTTAGAAGTGCTTATCTAAAATATATAGATCTAGAAAGATTCCTAATTTGTCCAAGATCTTAAAGTCCCCTTACAAGAACATATTCATTAAGATCTCTTTCAATAACTAATCACACCTAGATCTAACAATTGTTTGAGATCTATAGTTCTCTTACAAGAACATATTCTACAAAATCTCTTCCAACATTAGAACATCTAATAAGAACTTAAAAGCTGAAATAAAATAAACCTAGATCTAATAATTGTATGAGGTCTTACAGTACTCTTACAAGAACACTTTCAAATAAGACTCTTCCAATATTAGAACATTTAACAAAGCTTAAAAACTGAAATGAAATAAACATAAATCTAATAATTGTATGAGATCTTATGGTTCTCTTACAAAAACACTTTCAAATAAGATCCTTCCAATATTAGATCATTTAACAAAGCTTAAAAACTGAAATGAAACAAAAACATAAATTAAATTATACCTAAAGTAAGCAAATAAGCATGCAAGTGAGGCCATGGGGGCCCTCCATAACTCCACAAGCACACCACTTCAATGGAGACTCAGATGTAGAAGCAAAATTGAAGTATGATCCTTTATTTCAAAATCTCCATTACAAACCAACTCTAAGATTACAACTCTAAACTTCTAAGATTACATACTCCAAAATTCTAAGATTACAAAACTTCAAGATTACAAAAACTAAGATTACATATGGAGGAGATTGTACTCCTATTTATACAATGAGATGAGTAACAAACTCATAATTATCATCCAGTAATCTCTCTTTAGTTCCACACATCTCTCAACCATCTAGACACATAACCCCTTTTGTCCATGATCTTCTCCATGAGATCATAATCTTCTCCATGAGGTTTATCTTCTCAAATTCGAATTTGATCATCCAAGGCCACATAAAGGTGTCTTGGAAGCTTCCTTAGCACCTACACATGTCACAAAAACAACCCACTTTCCATATATAATGTAAAATATATTATTTTCTAATATTTAATCAAGAATTTCTCTTAAAAATGCTTAAAAATAAATAATATTTGGAAAATATAAATGAGACCCATTAATGGTGAATAATAGGGAAAATGAAGTGACATGGTGGTCAATAATGGGTGATATAATGGGAGCATAGGTGAAAAATGTATGGTAATGAGTGACATTTTGAAACACAAACATACTCCCCAACTGAAGCTCTTGCATGTCCTCATGCAAGCTACTACAATGACTTATTTGATTTAATTCTTAGATGAGCTTCCTTTTACAAGATGTTTGGTTCTTGTGTAACAAACATCTTTCAATCATGGACTTCCTTTTAACTTTGTTTGGATAACTTTTATTTTTGCAAAGCATTTGCATCTTTTAATGATTGGTTCTTGTGTTACAATCATTATTTACTTTGTTGAGATCTCTGTTTAATGATTGGTTCTTGTGTTTACAATCATTATTTACTTTGTTGAGATCAATCATTTTAAGAAGTCATTTAATATGCTCATCATATTTAAGAAGTAATTTAATATGTTCATCATTTTGTAGTAGTTTTATTGTGGGAAAACTATGTGGGTTAAAATGTAACATGAATGAGGGAAAAAAAAAATGAAGTGTGAAGTGTGAAATTCCCCCTCCCCAACTGATGGTTTTTGGCAATTTTTAATGAGAAAGGGAATAATGAAATAGTGGAATATTTTCCAAATATCATCATTTTAGCATCTAAAAATAATTTCAAGATTAAAGGTTAGAAAACATCATACCTTACTTACCTACAGAAGTGGATGAATCATGTATGTTTAGTTGCTGCAATTCTGATCTGAAGCTTCTTCTGCAAGTTGTGGATGAAAGATGGATCTGTATTGTTGTATCTGCTGCTGGATAGTCTGATGAATCTGATGAGTCTGCTGAATATGGCTGAAAATCTATAAGGCTTGGAAGGTATACAAAATATATAAGTTACATTTTCCTCCCCCCAACCTTATTTATTGACTTGTCCTCAAGTCATGACAAACTGAAAAACAATGAAAGGAAATCTACTTCATCTGCTACAAATTATGGGTCTTCAAGTCTTCAACGGTCAATGCACAAATCTTACTATGTGATTGAATGTGCTGGTGTCGAACATAGCAAGAATTTTTTGACTTAGTGGCCATTAATGAATGCCACTAGCCAACACGAGAGCTCCCACCATTGATTCTAATGGGAGCCAAGATGCCTAACACATCTTTGTAGGTACGAATGAGTTTGTTGTGGTCGAGTCACCTACAAGATCCAACGAACAAGGGATATTAATGTACTCCCATTGTTCATTAGCAAGAGTACTTGCCATTAAGGCATGCAAGCCTATAGGTGTTTTTACAAAGATAATTAGACTTTAGGACTTTGACTCAGTGATATGTAGAAGCAGGATTTTATTGGCGGAAGATGAAAATGGTAGGAAAAAGGAAATGGAAATGACAAGGAAAATGACAATAAGTGAGCTTCTTGTAAGTGAGCTTCTTGGTTTTATTTTGTGGGTTAGGGGTGAATGAAAAGAAGTGCATGAAAAGAAGTGGATTTGACTGCATGATTGAAACTTGCTCAGAAAAAAGGATTTTGGCTTGCATTGAGGACTCATTGGGATTTACAATTTTACAAAGGGAAGAAAAGACTGGTTGTAATGAATATGGACTTATTCACATGATTCATCATAAAATTGATCTGTTGGAAGTCCAACTGTCGACAAATTAGACTCCTTGAATGATCATCTGATTAACGTAAACCTGCAAAAACTTGGCATTCACAAAACATAAATATATCCAAGCAAAAGTGATCAATTTCTACTTGGTTTGTTTATGCAAAAATTAAACACCAATGAAATAGATTTAAGTAAAATCAAATGTGTAAGTTGGCTCAATTCTATGATTTTTTTTAGAAATCCATTTTCAAATATGAAATGAGTATAATTAATTCCCTTCTTATGTAAATAAAATTCAATTTCGTTGCAATTATGCAAATCCCGACGATCGTCGAAATTGTTTCATGATTTGCATTTATGATCTCGAATTTCACATGTCGTCATCGATCGATCTTGTATTTTCCAAAATCTGCATCATTTAAAACTTACAAGATGTTAATATAGATGCATCAAATAAAAATAAAAATAAAAAATTCAAGAAGAAAACTAATTTTTCCTGTGTCATTATTTTATTTTATTTTTTGTGCAAACCGTGCAGATATTAAGCTTGCAGACTCCAGAAAGTAGCGCTGCTAGGTTTAAGGCAGTGTAAAACTTCTTCGTATGAGAAATAAAAGGCATAAATAATACTGCTTCAAAACTTCTTCAAATCATCATTAAACAGATTTCAAACACTTCTGCAATACATCTACAAAGTCCTCTCAAATCTGCTTCAATAAGTCTTCTAAAGGTTGTTCCAACAAAGGAATCAAGGTCTGCGCAAAAGATCTTCAAGCTGCTCCAAAACATCTGCTTTAAAAAAAAACTTTCCAAAAACTGCTCAGAGAATGTCAAGTTTGTCCACGAGAGAGAAGATTCAAAGCTCCAAATGTTTGTTCATTAATTATTCAAGATTTTCTGCTGAAATGGATGTGTTTGACCAGTGTTGACCGGCCACTTATGGTCTTCGAATCTGAAGGTAAATATATTTTTCGCCATCTTTGTACATTCCAGATTAAGTCCTCAACCTTCGTTTTGGTGCACCTGTCACGCCACATGTCAAAACATAAAGTCGTTACAGGAAGTTAGCGGAACCTGAAAATCTGATAGAAGGACTGTTTCAAGTCTGCTCCTAACTTGGTCCAATATTTGCTTTAATTTAGCTCAAAATATGCTCATAGAATGATCCAATTCTGTTCTCAAAATAAGATAAAATTTCATGTCTGATCTGCAAGAAACCCATAATACGAATTCAAATTTTGTCACAGTCCTAGTAGTCAAGGAGGTCGAAAGTTTTAGGGGCGAGGAGTGCACGAGACTGAGGTCTATGCTACCTTTCCATTTCACATTCCCATCAAATTTAAAACCGCAATTTGAATTTAGTTGTATCTTATACTCACAACAATAAATCCACTTCGCTGCTCTCAAGCTATAATTGGTGGAAAGATGGTTCTAAGTCGGCCGAAAATATGTGCAGAAAAATTCCACAAAAATATCTACCATCGGGCCGTCAAATATAATCATGGGAAATATAATCTGAACTGGATAAGCATGAATGAAGAAAATTACAGGAGATATAATCTGAACTGGATAAGCATGAATGAAGAAAACTATGGGAAATATAATCTGGACTTCACGTTCCCTTTACTATTGATAGAATTTGAGCATTGTCACCAATTATACTCTCGATTCTCAATTTCTGTATAAGAGATTTTCTGTGCATTAATTTTTCAAAAACCGTTTTTTTTCTTCATGCTGTCACCAAAAAAGTGTCCCAAAGAACCGCAATTTCCCCTCAAACCGTTAAGAATCCAAGGAAACAATTTTTGGGTTCTGTAATTCATTCCGTTCCGGAAAAAACCCATGTCTTCATTTTTTTTAATTTTCCTTGGTTCGATCAGAAACGGCTTTTAAAAACTGTCATTTTGCAGAGGTTGCGTTTCTCTGTTACCTAATGACTGCATACAGTTTGGTAGTATTCATATGAAACACTTGCTCACTGTATTGCTCATCGATTCACCATGAAGTCTGAGGAATCAATGCAAGATCTGTAGCATTGTAGCACTGTAATATCGACAGTGTCTAACTGATATTGGTCGACGTAGATTTTTATTAAGCCGAAGATGCTCTTGCATCATATTGTTCAATAGAAACAGTGGCATCAGGTGGTTTTATCAGCATTCATGGTCAATAAGATTCTGTACAGTCTGCAATGGTTTTAATGGCCCTTTTCTTCTATGCTTGTAGCTTTTAAAAACATTATAATTCAATAAAATAAAGAGCCAAGTGTTTCTTAAATGTCGGTAGTAAAATGTTTCAATCGTCTATAAATGTCTCAGTAGCAGTGCTTCTAGCTGGAAATCCCTTTATTTATCCCTTGATCTTGAAACTGACAGGATTATTACTTGTTTTCCTTTGCATTTAAGTTGTCAACTTTCTTATTCGCATCACATGCCATGCCCATTGCAGGTTCGTAATCATATTTCAAGTTATTCTTCATTTTGCATTAGTCTAAGGTTCAAGGCTCGACCGCAGAGAGACAATGGAAAAGCAATGTTTCCTCTTTTTGAGTCAGGCTAGTTTTTAATTTCAATTTTCAGTTTTCTTTCCTATTCTAGTGCCTTTGCATTTCCTTTCTTTTCAAAGAATTGAATATTTTCATTCAATCACTAAACTATCCAAGTCTTAATACAAATTATCAAGTAGATTGAATTGAAGTTCTGAATCAAATCACTCATTAGGAGAGAGCTTTAATTTCAAATGTGCATGTTCCAAAATTGAACACACTTCAAGCCAATGCACCAGTGTTCATGTTTTGATAGATTAACACAGAAAAATAATAATGATCTTGCACAAACAAAATTTAAAATTTCAAGTTAAAGTTTTGGGAATTTTAGACATTCTGAAATAATTTAGATCTTTGTTGGAATATACAAGTTTACAAAGGATCAGCCTTCCATATAGCTTCCAGAAGTTTCTGTATTGTCAATGCCTTGATGTGTGAAAATATCCATGAAAATTTGAAAAAAGTGGTTCTGTGTTCAAGTTGATAGCTTAATATAGTCCACGTGCTTGGAATTTGCCCTCAATCATACACAAATCAATTTTTCAATGAGTATTTTTATTTGAAATAAATCAATGGACACCAGTCTTCACGATCGCACGTAGCGTAGGGAAGAGAAACATACTAATCATACAGTTATTTTATTTATACATTATTAGCGTGGATGGTAAAACATAATTAAGATTTGCGACAAAACCCTGCATTGTCTATACTCTTTCTGCAATGTCACGGGGGCGTTTAGACTCTCAGAAGTCAAATCTTTCTGATAATCAGGCTCCTGGCTCACCCGTGATACAGAAACAAGGCATAGAAATGCAAAGATGTGCCACTGAATTTATTCATGATGATTTATTTTTTGAAAAAAAAACTAAAAACTTCTAATGATAACGACTTCTAATGACTTCTAATGAGATCTCATTTTTATTTTTCTAATCTATTCTACATTAACTTGAAAAATGTTTTATTTTCTAAGTAAAAGAATGCTTCCAATGAAGCCATCTACGGACTAAAAATTCGAACATGCTCACATCAAGATTTAAAAATTTTACATTATGTTTTAAAAGTATGTGAGAATCCTGTCTTAGAGTTGGCTCAAGGTTATTGTCCTTGCTCTCCAAGAATTACCTGTTCAACATTGTCAAATTCATCATCCATAGATGGATTAGTGAGAAATGGGGGGTTTAAAATAAAAACTGAATTTAAATTAACTATGTGCGAAGATAAAAATGCTCCAAACTTTGAACTCCTTTATGAACCTGCTGTCACTAAGTTCCACAAATTAGTTCATAAAAACAAATGCATAAAAACAATTACTAAATCCTTCTAGTTGCACTTCCCCGGCAACGACGCCAAAATGTTTGGTTCCAATTGACGATGTCAATTAGAGTTTAATTTAATGTCAACCCAGGAAGGTAAACTTAGAAGTGCTTATCTAAAATATATAGATCTAGAAAGATTCCTAATTTGTCCAAGATCTTAAAGTCCCCTTACAAGAACATATTCATTAAGATCTCTTTCAATAACTAATCACACCTAGATCTAACAATTGTTTGAGATCTATAGTTCTCTTACAAGAACATATTCTACAAAATCTCTTCCAACATTAGAACATCTAATAAGAACTTAAAAGCTGAAATAAAATAAACCTAGATCTAATAATTGTATGAGGTCTTACAGTACTCTTACAAGAACACTTTCAAATAAGACTCTTCCAATATTAGAACATTTAACAAAGCTTAAAAACTGAAATGAAATAAACATAAATCTAATAATTGTATGAGATCTTATGGTTCTCTTACAAAAACACTTTCAAATAAGATCCTTCCAATATTAGATCATTTAACAAAGCTTAAAAACTGAAATGAAACAAAAACATAAATTAAATTATACCTAAAGTAAGCAAATAAGCATGCAAGTGAGGCCATGGGGGCCCTCCATAACTCCACAAGCACACCACTTCAATGGAGACTCAGATGTAGAAGCAAAATTGAAGTATGATCCTTTATTTCAAAATCTCCATTACAAACCAACTCTAAGATTACAACTCTAAACTTCTAAGATTACATACTCCAAAATTCTAAGATTACAAAACTTCAAGATTACAAAAACTAAGATTACATATGGAGGAGATTGTACTCCTATTTATACAATGAGATGAGTAACAAACTCATAATTATCATCCAGTAATCTCTCTTTAGTTCCACACATCTCTCAACCATCTAGACACATAACCCCTTTTGTCCATGATCTTCTCCATGAGATCATAATCTTCTCCATGAGGTTTATCTTCTCAAATTCGAATTTGATCATCCAAGGCCACATAAAGGTGTCTTGGAAGCTTCCTTAGCACCTACACATGTCACAAAAACAACCCACTTTCCATATATAATGTAAAATATATTATTTTCTAATATTTAATCAAGAATTTCTCTTAAAAATGCTTAAAAATAAATAATATTTGGAAAATATAAATGAGACCCATTAATGGTGAATAATAGGGAAAATGAAGTGACATGGTGGTCAATAATGGGTGATATAATGGGAGCATAGGTGAAAAATGTATGGTAATGAGTGACATTTTGAAACCCAAACAATTCATGTAGACATGCTCGCGCTTATTCAGTTTCCTTAACTCATAGCATACCATCGGTCCTTCCTGCATCAGGACTCCACCAAGTCCTCTCTTGCAAGCATCTGTACATACGAAAAAATATTTTTTTGGATCTGCAATCTTCAAGACTAAAACATTTGTAAGCAACTGCTTCAACTGCTCAAAACTAGCTGCACATTTCTCTGTCTATTCAAATTTATTTCCTTTCCTCTACAAGGATGTAAGAGGATAAGAAATCCATGAGAAGTTCATGATGAACTGCTTGTAGTAACCTTCTAATCCCATAAATGATATGACCTCATCCACATTTCTAGGAATTTCCTATTCCATGATAGCTTTGATGTTTTCTGGGTCCACTACTATACCTTCCTTGGAAACCACATGCCCCAAGTAATGAAATTTTGTATGAAAGAAACTGCATTTACTAAGTTTGGCATACAAATGATGTTGTCTTAGAAATATCAATAATGTTGGTAATTGTTTGACATGCTCTTCCTCATTCTTAGAATATATCAATATGCCATCAATGAATACTATCACAAAATTTTCCAGATAAAGATGCAACCCACTATTCATCAAACACATGAAAGTAACTAGAACATTAGTCAATCCAAAATGAACCACAACAAACACATAATTCCCATACCTATTCTAGAAAGAAGTGTTGTAGATGTCCTCTTATTTGATGCATACTTGATGATATCCTGATCTCAAATTGATCTTCGAGAACACTGTTGCTCCCTTCCACTTATCAAGCAAGTCATCAATCTGTGGCAAAGGGTGCATGTTCATAATCATCACCTTGTTCAACTACCTGTAATCAATACACAACCTTAGAGTAGCATCCTTCTTATTCGCAAATAGTACTGGTGCACCCCAAGGGGACACACTTAGCCTAATGTATCCCTTGTCAAGCATTTCCTTCAACTGCAACTTCAGTTCCACTAACTCTAGAGTGCTCATCCTATACGGTGCCTTCGATGTTGGTGTTGCTCCCGACATCAACTCAATAGAAAATTCCTCTTCCCTATGAGGCAATAAATTTGAGATCTTTGTTGGAAAAACATCCTGAAACTACTGCAAAGATGAATATATCTTCAAGACCTCAACATCCTTAACATATTCCCCCCTGTCACTAGAAATATGAACTGCAAACAATACACATCATTTTCTACTATTGCGCTTGGCCTGCATAGCTATGACCCTGTAATATTCTCTTCTCTCTGTCATCATTCAAACACTCAATAGCCTTATCATATCAATCCACTTTAGTCACGTGAATGTAAAACTAATCCATACCCATTAACATATTGTATGATCCCAACAGAAGCAGATTTAGATGCGTTCATGTAGACATACCATTCAACTCAAATGCATAATATATTACCCAATGATTAACTCTTTTCTTAGTACCTGTAGCCAAATACACCAAACCAAGACTCTGCACGCACTTCTTTATTCAAGCAACACTTATCCATCAGGCCAAGATTGATATAACTAGTTATATCCAGGGTAAATCAAAATAGAAACAATTTGATCACAATGCTTACCTACCATCTCAATAATATATGCACGATGATCAACCTTCCTATTATTTAATTTTTCATAAATATGAGGGATACTCTGTCCAACATCTCCAATTGTTTGTGCCTGTAGAGCATTGTAAATTTGTTGTTTTCCACCCCGATGCTGTGGAAAATCTCTCCTGTGATGATCCTTGCCACAAGTCCAACACTGTAAAGGCTTTGTAATGTTCCTTTTTCAGAAACATTGTCAAATGACAAGGAAAATCTATTCCAGAGATAGACTGCAGGGGAATTTACTGGATTTGTCACCTTTGAAAAAAGGATGAGCTCCAGAGGCTACCTGGCCCACTAGCAGACTCTGTCTATAGAGTGATTGTCAAAGGACAATGTCCCCAATAGGGAAATACAACAAGATTGGGAATCTCTTAAGATAACCCCAACATTGCAGCTACAACAATAACAAATACATCAAATGGAAATTAGCAGTGAATCATATACACATGAAATGCTAGAGAATACAATGGCCATCATATTATGACATAACAACATAAAAATATACATCATCTTGAGGAAATGATCACTCAAGAAAGGCACAACAAGCCTCAAGAAGCTGTACAAGGAAACATGAGGAATACTGTTGCATAAAGGAAGCCCTAGGCCATGACTGCACAGTTATAGAGAGGAACTGCTGCATAAATAATGAACATACAATGATATGACTATGTAGGCTCAAATAAAGAAGGGGGAGCAAGATCTCACCCCTAAAAATACATAACATCAATCCTTTAAGAGGATTGGCTGAAATCTATGCAAAAACACTATAATACAAAAATGTCTGAGTTGCAGTAGCTGCTGCAACTCAAGAGATGGAAATAGATGGAGAAGGCTGGAATAGCTGCTGCTGATGAAGAATCCTTCTCCAATGAAAATCTGAAGTGAAAGGTTGATCCTTTCACCCAAGACTTCTCCTCCAAAATCTGCTAATCCCTCATAGCAAATATTCACCCAAAAAAACGTTGTCTAAGAGAGGGACTGCGCTGCCAATGATGGAATGTGGTTGGCTTGATGCCAAATATGATGGGATCTGCTCATAAACCTCCTTTTTTGATCTCCCAATGAATAGAACATCTCTCCACTGAAAAACAAGCTTCGGATGGTGTGTGGAAACCTCCCCAGCAACACCTAGCAACACTGCACAATATCTTCTGTAGAAACTGCGTTGATGTAGATGGCTGAAGCTATGTCCTGAATGCTTGAATACGAGGAATGGAGTGAAATCCTTCATGAGATACTCAAGAAGGAGAAAAAATCCTCAACAGGACTCCCTCATGCCCGAAGGCACTGCAGCTTTGCTGAACAGCAAGAGGCAACAACAAGTCTCCAAGACTTGGACGTAAAAAATGATCAAATATAATCTCAATGGCTGCCTTGCTCCTCTTTTAAACAATGAGCCTTCCCTCCATGGGCCCTACTTTGAATTAGGATTTCCTCTCTCTAGAATCTTCCCTCCTACGTTGCCCCACATAGTGCTCTCCAACTCATGCCAACACAGTTTTACTTGGTCAACCTTGGCCAAGCATGTATGCAAAAACCTCCTTTCACACATGGAGGTGTGAAATCTAGCTCCAATATGATCCTATTTCATACTTAGAGGATTTTTATTCTCTAATGATGCAAATAATGGGTCCCCTACCCATTTTATTCATCTCCTTAACAAAATTTAATGTTCCACAAAATTTGGAACATTACAGTCCTCCCCTCTCAAAATATTGCTTGCCCTCAAGCAATTGCAAGGATGAACTGAGTTTCTTTCTGCCTTTCCTCCTGTAGAATCCTTATGTGATGTTCTCCTCAAGGAAAAAGGATGCCATATCAGCAATCAAATCTCCAAACTATCCCTCCAATAAATGCAATCTAGCCTTTGGGTGAACATTCCCAAATAGCTATCATGTAGAAACAAATATCCATGAAGGAACTAAGAGTTGTCCAAGGGCCTCCTTGAGGCATGAGGTCTGATATATAATGGGATTTATCATCCCCCATATGAATCCCCCATCCTCAAGCCACCAATCATGAAAAATAAGCTGCCTCCCAATAAGGCAACTCATGGAAAATCACCCTCCACCTTGAGCTCCAATGAAGGTGGGCTGAAATCTTATCATGGAAAGCACTATAACTTGCCCCATGCTGCCCTCTTCTCCACTTATGACAAGTGTGGAGTGCATGTTGATCCTGGGCTGCAAATATATTGCCCTCAAATGGCAAAATGAAGAGTAATTCCCCAAGAATCTCCCCTCCATCAATGATAATCCAGCTGGCCCAAGACATGTCATCTATGATGAATAGGACAAAATCACCATAGAATGCCCCCATGAAATGTTTTTTGTAGGTTATACAATGTGTAGCAAGGTACAAACAATGTCTCATAGGGTTACAACGCAATCTCACCCATTGTAGCTGCAGAAAATAGCATGGCAAGTACTGTACAAAAATATCACCTCTACTACTGAACAGTAAATAGATGAGTGAACCAGTAATACAAAATCAAATACATGCCCAAATATAAGAAATGGATGGATTTCATCATCATACTCATGGCCCTCCTCAAGAGAAAGCAAATAGATGGCTATGGTGGCCATGTCTCCTCTCATGTTCCCATTAGAACATGCAATGCAGAAAATATGGGAGTCTTTCCTCATCAAGGACACATTCATCCCATGTGTCTCTCCTCTGATCATTTCCTCCATTAAGATAACATAAATATCAGCCAAGGAGACCATACTCAGCAATAAAATGAGGCAAGTACTGAAGGTTTCATGGTGTGCAAAGTTGTACCAACAGTCTTCCCAAGTATTCACAGCGCAGTTTCCCAAACTGTTGCTTTAAGAAATGATATGGCAAGTTGATTTCAACTCATGAATAATAATGTATGTTCTTACATCTGATAATGCATGGTGAGTGGCTGGATATGAATGCTGAACATACATGGAAGGTAACACTTGCCCAAGGCCATATAAAAGATGGCTGTCTCCGTCACATAGTTTGGCCCATTTTTGCTCAAGGAGCAACATGAAAAATCTGCCCTTTTGAAACACTCTGCACTGCATCATAATGATAAGAGTATGTAAATCATAAAAGGTACACACAAGACTCTTACCATAGGCTAGAAGTGAGATGATAGATGGATCTATGCATGTGATCCTCCTCCCAAATGACAGCGCTGTGAGCTCATGCAAAAAGGCTCTTTTCCATGCCAATCTTTGTTCCTTGACATGCTCCTTATCAAGAACACTTCTAGTGATGCTGCTGCAAATATGAAGCTTCTCCCAAGAGGGAAATGCCTCCCAATCAATCCCAGCTAAGGAGTGATCCCTTTGCACTATGAGAGTGCCCTCCTCTACTCCTGCAACACCATCAATCATATGAGAGCAAATATGCTTGTGCTCTCTCCCATCAATCCCAAGCAACTCAAGTGCTTGATGCCTCCTCATGCTCACATCATATGACTCATGTGATGAAGGTATCATGACTGATATATATATGTCATATCAGAAATATGTATCCCTTCTCCTTGCTTCCCAATGATGTAAACATCCTGCCATCTCTTCTCCATCATTTTGGTACTCCTCCCATGAGGGCTACCATCCTCCCAAACCAATTCTTGCTCCTTGCATTTCATGAGAGTTTGAAATGCAGCTTCTTGGAAACCTCTTAGGAAAGGCCTCTCTCCCATGACTGTGTTGGATCTATGAGGATCCAAATGTGATGGAGGTGATGTCTCCTCTCCACAACGCTGTTGATTCCTCCAATGATGTAGCAGTTGTCTCTTCCTCCGGTTTTACAATTTGCTTCATGATTCTCCATGGAGGTGTCATGGTTTACTTCATCCTACAATGGGCCACATCCCAACCTCAAGGGCTAAATGAGACTCATAAATAGTTTATGAGGATGATGTTTCATCTCCTCCTTGAACCCCTTGCACAACACAGTGCAATCATGAGGCCCTAAAGTGGCCATGTGATTTGATCCTGGGACCTCCTCATATGAAATTCCACCATCCTTAAGATTATTTGTTGAAATAGAAAGTGGAACTTTACTCATACCTTAGTGGATCTTGGGACCTTCTTGTGGGGCTGAAATGACTCTTCCTCTAATGGCTTCCTCATCCATAGATGTAGAAGGCTGCTCCTCCAAGGCTATAGCAGCGTTGGTGCAATTCTCCTCCCATGGTGGAATGCCTTTCTCTTCCTTTGTCCTCCCTCCATCAAAGGTTTGGATCAACCCTTGAGCAAAGTCTCCAAAAGAACTCACCCTTGAATGGACCAAGGGTTTGAACCACCAAACAGAGGTTTTATCCTCCATGTGCAGCGCTTCCATCTCCACTGCTTCTTTCTATGCCACTGGATGCAACAATAAAAATGCCTCCAGCTTCTTCTCCCAAGCTCTAGCTGAAGTAACCCCATCAAATGTAGACAATAGAAGCCTTTTGCCTCTGATTTCTCCTTTTCCATAGGACCTTCTCTCCTCCATCTGCTGAATAGATTGTGAGAACGTTGTAGCTCTCCTAAATGCTGCAAAATGGGGTTTATAGTCACCCAGGTACTTACATAAGATCTGGAAATCCAAGTATCTTCCATGCTGGTCTTCAAGAGAATATGAAGTGCATGGACCTTCCTCTTCTCCTCTTTTATTCTCCTCGTCCTCAGGGAGGCTCTTATTTATTCCAAAAATAAATGAGATCAATCTCATCTTCTTCATCATTCTCCTTTGAAATCGAACTCACAGGTTGTGCGAGTTCGATGCTCTGTTACCACTGTAATGTTCCTTTTTCAGAAACATTGTCAAATGACAAGGCAAATCTATTCCAGAGATAGACTGCAGGGGCATTTACTGGATTTGTCACCTTTGAACAAAGGATGAGCTCCAGAGGCTACCTGGCCCACTAGCAGACTCTGTCTATAGAGTGATTGTCAAAGGACAATATCCCCAATAGGGAAATACAACAAGATTGGGAATCTCTTAAGATAACCCCAACATTGCAGCTACAACAATAACAAATACATCAAATGAAAATTAGCAGTGAATCATATACACATGAAATGCCGGAGAATACAATGGCCATCATATTATGACATAGCAGCATAAAAATATACATCATCTTGAGGAAATGATCACTCAAGAAAGGCACAACAAGCCTCAAGAAGCTGTATAAGGAAACATGAGGAATACTGATGCATAAAGGAAGCCCTAGGCCATGATTGCGCAGTTATAGAGAGGAACTACTGCATAAATAATGAAAATACAATGATATGACAATGTAGGCTCAAATAAAGAAGGGGGAGCAAGATCTCACCCCTGAAAATACAGAACATCAATCCTTTAAGAGGATTGGCTGAAATCTATGCAGAAACACTATAATAAAAAAATGCCGGAGTTCCAGTAGCTGCTGCAACTCAAGAGCTGGAAATGGATAGAGAAGGCTGGAATAGCTGCTACTGATGAAGAATCCTTCTCCAATGAAAATCTGAAGTGAAAGGCTGATCCTTTCACCCAAGACTTCTCCTCCAAAATTTGCTAATCCCTCACAACAAATATTCACCCAGAAAAACGTTGTCTAAGAGAGGGACTGCGCTTCCAATGATGGAATGTGGTTGGCCTGATGCCAAAGATGATGGGATCTGCTCATAAACCTCCTTTTCTGATCTCCCAATGAATAGAACATCTCTCCACTGAAAAACAAGCTCTGGATGGTGTGTGAAAACCTCCCTAGCAACACCTAGCAACACTGCACAATATCTGCTGCAGAAACTGCGCTGATGTAGATGGCTAAAGCTATGGCCTGAATGCCTGAATACGGGGAATGGAGTGCAATCCTTCATGAGCTACTCAAGAAGGAGAGGAACTCCTCAACAGGCCTCCCTCGTGCCCGAAGGCACTGCAGCTCTGCTGAACAACAAGAGGCAGCAACAAGTCTCCAAGACTTGGATGTAAAAATGATCAAATATAATCTCAATGGCTGCCTTGCTCCTCTTTTAAACAATGAGCTTTCCCTCCATGGGCCCTACTTTGAATTAGGGTTTCATCTCTCTAGAATCTTCCCTCCTATGTTTCCCCACATAGTGCTCTCCAACTCATGCCAACACAGTTTGACTTGGTCAACCTTGGCCAAGCACGTATGCAAAACCCTCCTTTCACACACGGAGGTGTGAAATCCAGCTCCAATATGATCCTATTTCATACTTAGAGGATTTTTATTCTCTAATGATGCAAATAATGGGTCCCCTACCCATTTTATTCATCTCCTTAACAAAATTTAATGTTCCATAAAATTTGGAACATTACAGGCTTCCTGCCATCACCCTTGTTATGTTCCTTAGATTGAAAACCCCATCCTCTGTCAACTACATTGAATTTCTTATACGATGCTACATTCTCCTTGTCATCTATATCATGAGGTTTTCCTCTCTTCTTAGTCCACTTTCCTTATTCTTATCGTTACCTTTCCGATCCTACTTAGAATCATACATGCGCTTTGATTTCTTATAACAAGGCTTCAACTTTCTTATGACTTCATCCAGTGATCTAGGCTCATTAAACTCGATCCTACCTCTGAATGATACCGACAACCCACTGCTAAATCTCTAAACTTTTCTTTATCCTCCTTAAGATAAGGTACATATCTCAAAAAATCCAAGAATTTGCTATGATACTCGTCATCGGTCATAGATCCCACCTTAAACTCATATAACTCCTTTTCCCTGTCATAGTAATATCTTTCAAATAGGTACTTCTTCCTAAAAAATCTCTCGAACTCACTCCAATTCAACTCCTCTTCTCGAATGCCTTTGACATTTTTCACATATTCCCACCAAATGTCTTATTTTCCTTTAAGAATGAAGGTAGCTATCTTGGCCCTCATATTCTCTGAGTAGTCATGTAATATGAAGAACTTATTCATCCAAAGCAACCAAGCTTCCGCATCTTGTGATTTCTTCATTTATCCATCAAATGTAGGAGGATTTTATTTCTTGAACTTCTCTGGCAAGTACTGCTTCTCATTCCTCCTATAGGGATGGTGGCGACGATGATGATGTTGTCTCTCTGATCCAGAACTAGAGTAGAACCCACAGTCATTACTCCTCCTGTCAGGTGTATCCAAAAATCTACCGTCTCTGACTGTATCATCCATGTCAAAACTATATCCTCACTGAGACCTGCTGCCATATACCCCATTGGTCCTTTCCTCTTGTCCATGACTAATCCTAAGTGGTCCCTGTATCTTCAAATCAGATAGACTCCGAAGAATCATTGCATTAACCTTTGCTTGTTTTCACTATTCCTTAGCAAGTATTTCCTATGACTGGATTATTTTGTCATTATCCGCCTAACAACTTCTAATATATACTTTCAAACTCCTCAATGTATTTGCTATATCACGGGAGTACTCATCATCATGTTGTTCATATGATATGTAGGGAGAATCAGGTGAACTATAGTCCACCATTTTGCTTGTAATCTTTGATCGTCTACTTCCTGCAAACATACCATGTCAGATAACCCAAACATAAACATAATCAACATACCTCAGTGAAGTTAAGGGGAGGCTATCTCATTTGCAAAATCAATCCAGATTATCACAACATACATATATATATATAATGAAATCAACATGTCAATCATCTCAACATCAACATCATCAACCTCTACATGACAACATGACTGCAATAATGACTATCACAATGCATGCATAACGAACACATAGACAACTGAAATGCATGCATGGCAAACACATTCCACCCATCCAGTCCAAGCGTTGAACCTGGGAGCTCCGATACCAATCTGTAACCACACCTCCCATATTTACCCAATTTCATCGGCTTGTCGGAGTAAACATGGTTGGAATAAATACTATGACTTGACCTGACCTCCTAGATACAATTAAGGAAGTGGGATCGACTACTAACGACAAACTGACAACTCACAACATCCCACAGGATCTACAAGTCACTTAGAGGCTGAACAACCATCCTAGGTGGCCAAACCCTGAGTTGGACCTCTTTTTCTCAACCCTGTGCCCACAAACACATCCACAACAAAGCCTCCATGCGGTTGGAAGCCTCCAACCGCTTGCACAATATTGCATCCATGTAGTTATAGCCCAATTTCTTCAGTTAAGAGGTTGCAGTCCCGAATTTTGAGCCACCATTTCAAGCTAGCCTTCAGACCACTGCCCAAAACTCAGTGAGATTTTCTAGAATGATAAATAACATCAAGGCAAAGTCATTCATACAAAACTTGATCAAAGAATTGACCTAACCAGGCCTAACCATAACAATCATTCATCAAACATGTTGAGAACATGAAATCTACAGGTCATGAATGCATATCTGAACATATGGGTCTGAAATTTATTTGAGATTCACCAAGAAGGTTTAATGCCCTCTCATAATAGTTGTAATAACATCTATTAGCTCATGCATTCATTAACCATTCATCAACTAATCAAACATATCCAGAGCCATAGCTAGAACCTGTTATGGAACCATGCTTATAACCAATGTTTAACCATAATATGAACCAAAATAGATCAACCATCAAAGCCACATAATAACGAGTACAAGTACTCATAGAATAAAATAGGAAAACAACTCTTATTATCATATGAAAAAGCCAACCAAGTCAGGGACTTACACGTACCGCTCGACCATAGTTTGGGATGAACCAAATCTGTCTTTCAACCAATCACCCCTGCACCATATTCCAAGTGTGAATGCGGGATCTCATGGAATAAACCAAACAAAACTAAATCAGGGCTTCCAGAGGCCAAACCACCTCAACCCTGAACAAGTGACGCCACCTCATGTTTGGACATCACTAACATCAACCGAATCGATCTTTACCTAGTTGTCCAGGGCTCCAGGCACTAGTAACTTAACCCACAACCTTCCAGGGCTCCAAAATGTTTGTCCAACCTGACTCCAGGACTAGTAACTCAACCCACCAAGGGCTCCAGAGCGTTTTTCCAACCTAGGCTCCAGGACTAACAACTCAACCCAAGTTGTTCCAGGGCTTCTAGAGCATTTGTTCCAACCCACAACCATAAGGAATTATGAGCACCAACTAGAAAACAATCAATTAGAAAACCCAAAACACCATGGTTATCCAAGAAATGGCAAGGCAAGGCTAAAACCACTGTCAATCCAAGCTATTCTCCATGCCAATGACAAAACATAACCAGAAAATCACATCCATCTACCATGCATCAAGGAAATCATACATGGACCTTGTTACCTGCAAAGCAATCCCGTTGTAGTTGCTAATCCACATGTTCCCATGCGCTTTCCTACTTTTCTTTTCCTTCTTTCCCCAAATCCAATGTATTCCAAACTGCTCCAAGAATACTGTAAGTGTGCAAGAGTATGAGAGAGTGAGAGAATAGAAGAGAGCTCCAAGCCAAAACTGAAAAAAGGTTATCACACTAACAAAAGTTGTGAATTGATTCTCATAAGCCTTTTTATTATTGAGGTCTCTATTTTCTTCATTTCCCTCTATTTTTCCTTCAATTTTCCTCACATGCAAATATGTGACCTTTCATCTCCCTTTTCTCCTATTTTCCTTTATTTTCATAAATAATTTTCCAATTAATGCCTCCTTGCATTTTCCAATGCCTTTGTCAATTTCCATAGCCATTAATTAATCACAAGTGATACCCATCACTATGCTTTACCCAACATTAAGCTTGGAATACATGTCCCATGACCTTGGTTTTTAATTTTTTATTTTTAATTTTTTATTTACATAGAAAATCAACCAAGGGTTGTTATAACACGGGGTTGCATTATGGGTATATATGTTTTAAATTTATCTTATGATTTCTTATTTTTACTCACAAATAATTTGTTGTAGGTGTTAATGTTTATGGTCTTTAGCTCTTTAGCATCATGGCTAGTAGTATTATAGGTGGTGGAATTAACCACAACACATGAGTCAAGTAAGTGAAAGTACATGGGTTTGATTGCTAAAAAAAGTTGGGTTAGGGAGTAATTGAATAATTCATTATCCATTGACTTTGATCTAGTAGTTGTACAATATAATTGTTATCAAGCAATATAGGTCTTGTGTTTTTAACCTACTACTATTTTGTACAAGACCTTTGGTCCCTATCTTGACGGGTCGCAAGGTCTTCCGTTCCCACATTTTTAAGATGCAAAATCTCCTAGCCTTGTAAGGTCTTCGATCCTTGCAATGATGTGGGTTATAAGTGAATAAGATAAAGGAACTTTATACTTGCAGAATTCCAATATGCCACTCATGCCATATCGAATTTTATTGTTCACACACACACATGCACACACACACACACGCACACACTCACTCACTTAACAATAAACACATTGTGTCAAAGGATATTAGATTGAGTGGTTTGGTGAATAATTGATTTCCCCAACTACTTGGGTTCAAGTCTCGAGAGACATGTTGTAACCGACCCATTTGTGGCATCTATGAAATAGTTGTATCTAGTGTAATAACGGTAACCGATATTTTGAAGTTACCAGCTCTCTAGAAATTCTCGTTTTGGTGAGAAAAAATAGTAACCACATTGCACATAGGAGAAAAGGGAGAATCTAAGTGAGAAATAAACATTCAACCCTTATGTTTAATATGAGGTTCACTACCATTGTGGATGTCGTTATTTTCCGTAATGATAATTGTATATTGGGGCTTATACAGTGTCATGGACGAATGTTCATAACCAATAAGAGATAATAGGCAAAGGAGGATAGATGATTTTATAGTTGTAAAAGCACTTCCAAGATGCCACTCATGGAACATCCTCTTTTATTATTCACTCACATGCACCCAATGACATGCACATTGTTGAGAGAAGAAGAGTGAGGGCAAAGTAAGAAAGCATAACCATCTTTCAAGTAATCAACAATTATGTTTCATAATACTACTACTAAAGTGGACTCCTCTATTAACATAAAAATCATGGTATACTAGGGATTATATCTTGTGGGGAACTAGTCCACACAACCAATGCTAGCAAATAAAAAACATGAGCAAGATATTTTATAATCATAAAAACAATTCCAAAGTACCATTCATAATGCAAACTATTCCAAAGTACCATTCATAGTGTAATTGATTCCATTGTGCACACCTAAAACACCTAATAACATTCTTATTATAATTATATTATTATCACTTGTGTGAGTTGTATGTTGTGGTTCATGCATATAGGTCATTTGAAAAATAATAGGTTTTTACAATTCTATTTCATCACTTGATTGCTTTATGAGGTGCTTTACATCCATTTCAACTTTTGATTATTGAAATGGATCAAATCTCTTTAATCACAAACAATTTTCAAAATGTAAAATTAAAAATAAAAATAAAAAATTGCACCATCATAAATTTGATGCATCTTGCTACTTAATAAATCCAAAGTTAAAATAAACTAATCATAAAAATAAAATAAAAATTTACACCTCATAAATTTGATGCATTTTACTACTTGATAAATTATCAAAATTAAAATAAACTGATTTAAATATTTTGCCCTAATATAACTTGTAGATCCAAAGAGTTGAAAATGGTTATAATTAGTTTTCCTCCATTGTTTAACTTGCACATTTTATGGGGCAATTTTTGAAGTAGGTGACTTCCCTTTTAACTTGCAGATTATATGGGGTATTGTTTGAAGTAGGTGACTTCCCTTTTAACTTGCAGATTCTATGTTTCATTGTTTTAAGCAAGTGACACAACAGTCGCTAAAAAACAAGATCTGTGGAAAGGGTCATCGGGATGTGACTCGGGTGACTGCCATGAAAAGCAAAAGGAAATATTGTTTTAGACGACCCCTCGCTGAAGAATCGGTCTCCCACGAGGAAATCAAATCTGCACGCAACATTACACACTAAAAATAGCAAAAAATTCAAAGCGCCCCAAACGGAAAATAAATAAACGGCTCCCACCGCGACGCGAATTAAATAAACGGCAGAATGGAGGAGAAACGATAATCGAATTGAACTGAGCGGCAGACACCTCAATCAATCAGGAGAAGAGCGAGCGAAGGGGTGCAAGAAAACCGGGATATAACCGACAGTCCGAACTGTGAGTGAACCAGAATAGAACAGAACAGAACAGAGCAGAGCAGCTTGGTAAGCTGAAGGCATTCATGCGTTCAGAAGTGTGACAGTGATTGATTGAGCGGTAATTGTTGTGGTAACAGAAATGATCGTTGACACCGACAAGACTCTGGTTGGGGAGCAGCAGGAAGAGCTGAAGCCCACTTCCGACGCGGACGCCGACGCAGATACCGATCAACAAAAATTCATCGCCGAGCGACCGCCTAATCCTCAAGGCACCGCCCTGCGCCACTGTGTCAGCATCGGCCATTCACCTTCTTCATATCACCCTTCTCTCGTCCGTCATGCCTCTCTTGTAAGTTGATTCGTTACCCTGATATTTTTTGTTGTTATTTTTAGTAGCTGATTTTCTTCTAATGTCAGGTGCTTTTGAAAATTTTGAGTCTTTTCCCCCTTTTCTTCCTTTTCAGTTTCCCGGGCACTCAGATTATATTCGTCCTTTCCCCATCTTCAAACAGGATTTGATTTTAGGCTACAAAATTTGCTCATGACGTTACTGGCATTGGTGCTTTTGTTCCCCTGTTTTCACATGGGAGATAAGTTAGTTTCGTGGAGGGTAAATCCCCAAATTTATATGAATGTGTCTTCCAGCCACTGGAAGCTTGGGTTGTCCAACTTTTGTTTGTATCATCAGCTTTATTGTCAATACTAGACCCAGCCCAAGGGGCTGTAGAGATGTAGGAAACTAAGCGTTCCATCTGTAATTGTCAAGAAACTCAGGTTTCCCTAGTATTTGGCATGTTCATCAGAAAAAGGACACTGGCCTCTGGGCTTGATTTAAAAGGCTACCACTAAACAGTCATTTCATTCTTGATTTCAATCCTACTTTTACCAAAGCTGAGATTTAGTATTTATATGACTTCATATTAGTCTAGATATCATAGATTGGATTGTTTGTTTATGGAATAACAAGTATAAGTATATATGTTGTATTTCAATTTACCTATTTATCCAGCACAGAGGTTTTCCCATTTAGTGGATGGAATTTGCTCCTTCGCTTCCCCAAAATTCACCATAGGAAAATACAAAGGTCCTCCATTTCATCTCATGGTTCAAACATATGACTTTGGCCTCCGATTTGATGTTTGGCAACATGGTAGGTTACCCCTAGCCTAATAGTTGGTCTTTTTACACTTAGTGGAATATCTGGCTTAGTGAATCACTTGGCTTCTTTGTTTGGGTCTCCCCCTAGTTGGCTTCACCAATTCTGGGCATTGCACACAGAACGGTGTCCCAATTGTTTAGAGAAGCCGCCTTTCGAGTCCACAAGTGTTTCCAATTCCTTTGGGGCATGCTTATTTATGAGTTTACTTTGGTTAAAATCCCCTTTTATTTGGATGGTTTGAGTGCGTGCCTTGAGTTTATTGTGCTTGTGACTCACTGCTTGCACAGACTTGCCATCCAAGTATTTTCAAATCTGTTTATACTGTTCTCTTGCTCTCTAATCTCCTATCTTTTGATGCTCAGGGGATTCCATCTCCATCAACCTTTCACCTATTGTTGGAGGTTGCTACTATTTGTGTTTGTCTAGGTTTAGATCCCTTCTTATTTGCCTAGTTTTTCATCCTTTTGGTTGGCGACTAGTCATCTTGCCTTTTTCTTGTAACCATCTCCATCAACCTTTCACCTATTGTTGGAGGTTGCTACTATTTGGGTTTGTCTAGGTTTAGATCCCTTCTTATTTGCCTAGTTTTTCATCCTTTTGGTTGGCGACTAGTCATCTTGCCTTTTTCTTGTAACCATCTCCATCAACCTTTCACCTATTGTTGGAGGTTGCTACTATTTGGGTTTGTCTAGGTTTAGATCCCTTCTTATTTGCCTAGTTTTTCATCCTTTTGGTTGGCGACTAGTCATCTTGCCTTTTTCTTGTAACCATTTGTTTTCCCTCCTCCTCCCATTCACACCTACAATTTTGTTGACTATACTAGGGAGTTCCTATTAACTCTTCCTTTTTCAAGCAAAGAGTTGCCTTTGCTTTTGCTCTCATCCATCAAGACTCCTTGTCCTAATGTTCCTCTACCTAACTCTCTTAACCTTTTCAATGACCTTCCATGTCTACCCCAAAAACATGTCAAACCTGAACCAATGTAAAAGGAGCGTGTTCACCATTTTGTCCCATAAAAACTCAACGAAAAACATCACTTGGAAAGGTCCCAACACCTATCTAAGTGTGCAACCATTAAACATTCAAGGAACACTCCCTAGCCAAGATTGCCATTCAACCATGTCAACTCCATATAAGTTTAGATACTACCTCAAAGCATTGCATCACTTTAAAACATGAACCATGCACAACATAACATGAAATGCACTCAAGAAAACTTAAGTCCTTTGTTAATCTTAAACTCGGTTAACAATGAAAGCCCCCTATGGCCTCCTTTACCTCAACCAAGGTCACAATGCAACTTTACCTCATACTACACACAACAACAATTTCAAAGCCTCAAAGTTCCCCTAGAACACGATTGCAAGCTAACATATAAATCATGCATAGAATTCATGCTGTATGTTAGACATGACTGAACAATTCACTAAATGTTGTAAGAGGTTGGTCTTCTAAGGCTTTTCCTTACCAATAACCAACATGTTGTCTTCATGCAACCATTGAACACATTACCACTGACGACACTAAAACTCAAACAAATGTCATTGAAGATGAATCAAATTCCCAACCTAGTGCACTTGTTTTCTCATGTTGTAGCTACCACAAATCTCATGTCCACATGATGAAGACATGACATGCTCCTAAATACACCATATGCACCTTTGAATATTTGGCAAATCAACGCTGAAACAAAAGATCAACATATTTTGCTTGCCTCAAAGTTGACATGTGGTGTCACCACAGTGATCATAAAATATGGCACCTTAGTACAAAGCTTTTACGAGGTGTTAAGACTTAGTGAAGCATCATAAGTGTTACTATTATTACCATAACAACAACTTCCCTCATTTTAGTGAAGGATAAATCCAATACAAGAGAGGCTTTCCTAGTCGGACTTAGGACTCCTAAGGCAAGACACAATCAAGTCTTACTATCTAACCAATTCACCACCAAAGAGATGTGTCAATCAAGTCAAGGATAAGGTGGTTACTAAATGTAAATTCTAGATTTGGTTTAAAGTGTTATAAGACCGATTTAAAGGGTTTACCAAGCAACAATCTCCTACAAAACAATCCCCAAACCACTAAAATCTGAAAATTACCAATGGATGTTGTAAAGTTAGCATAAAAGGTAGGAAATTATAACAATAATCAAGTTATAACAATTATACAATTTGGGTCTCAAAATGAGCTATAAACTTGTAGAAAATAGGGCCAAAATAATGAATAAATCTAAAGTTTTGATCAACTTTTAGATTCTAATAATTACATGACATATAACGACCAATCAAAATAGGATGTCCAACCCTACTTATGCAACAATATGTAAATTTTATGCAACGAAATGATTTTAGATCAAACATGCAGGAAAACCCTAGAATTTTAGATCAATAATATGAAAGAAAATCCTAGATTCATTAGGTCAAAAGTATGCATGAACAACCTAGATGCTTAGGGTTTTTGATGGCTAAACAAAACTCTAACTTTGCCCTAAAAACATAACATAAAATTTGATTTTACAAAATATGATTGACTAAATGGGAGAAGACTAGTGCCTTTCTATTTTTTTGGCCACATGGGATCAATTATGGACTCTCTTGAAGAGATGTAAGTAGATCTAGGGTGATATCTAGGGTTTTCCACTACAACTCCTAAAGATTCCACCTAGTACCCTACTAAAACTTAGAGATGGTTTAGGGGAGAGTATTTCTCTAGTAACCTTCCAAAAGTTTTGAAAATAAGGGTTTGTTCAATAAGAGACCATGAAAATGCACCACCAAGATGTACAATTACACTTATATTCACCAGTAAACAAAACCACAAGATAAAGTAAGATGACTTACTCAAGAAACCTTTCAACCTTCAAAACCCTAGCAGTACGTGTCCATGAAGAAGTAAGGCCAATCCACAAAGCAATCTCCTTAAGAAGTCTCTCTAACTAGCCATCCATAGCCACATTTAGAGAAAATATAATAATAGTAGACAAGTAGTGATGTTTCTCCACAAGTAGCAATGATTTAGGAATGAGACAAACTTCTCTTATTTATATGAAAGATCTAGCACCCTTCTAATTACAATGATAATATTTTCCTAGTTTTTGTTCAAAGAAAATATAAAAATACCTTTATCTCTTTACAAACCCCATAGATAAGGTTAAAATACATAAACCATGAGGTGATTATGCCAATTCATCACTATATAAAGACAATTCATCCTCCTCTCTTGGCACTCATTTTCATCTTTTGTTTACACGTGGAAGTCTAGAAGGACGATTTTTAAGGCAGATTGAAGTGGTTGAGGCAGAACGAAATTTCTCTAAGGCAGACTGAAATTCTCTGAGTAAAGTGTAGGAGGCCGAAATTTCAGGAGGTCGAATTTATCACAGTTTGACTAGGTTTGACCTAGATTTGGTTATTGGCCAGTTTGATTTTATGTGATTGGAAAGTTTAGATTGTATCTCATATTGAATTGGACTATTTCTCTAAGAAAAGGTTGTTGGGTTTTTCCTTGGTTAGCGTTTTTTTAGGATAAATTTTGTGTCTCTTGTGTTTGGCTATCTCTTCATTATTCTATTGCCATTATTGTCTTCCTTGTTGAAGATTTTCTATATATAATTGCTTAGTGATGAAGTGACACAAGATAAATGGTGAAGAAATTATTGGAAGTAATTACGAGTCTAGGAAATCATGAAAAATCAGCATGAGATCACAACTTGGGTTATAGAGCAGCCATTAAAGAGGAGCCAAGTCTTTGGAAAGTATGTCTTGAAGAAGCATTCATCAACTTGACTATGATCCAGAGGGAGCTTTTGTTTCTAAATATACAACAAAAGATACCGAAAGGTCTCAAGATGTTACAGGAGGTTGAAAATGTCCTCAGGACCGAGGGCAGGAAACTTAGAAAGGACTGAGAGGTCTCTAAGTCTTGAAGTAGAGACAAAATGCCTCGGAAGGCCAACCAAGATGGTCATAGTTTGCTAATAATTTAGAAGATCTTGTTTATGGCAACTCCATACACAGAAGGGTAATAAGTTTGTTGAAGATCGTACTACTACTCCATATGTTTAAGATATTGATCATACATGCATCCATTATAATAACTCAAGAAGACTAGGACCTAATAATTTATTCTAAGTATGATTGGAGAACGAATTCTGGACTATAGGAAAGACCTTGGGCCAAGTTTTGCAACAAGGAAATGGACATCAATGGAAGGCTTGTTCAGGACCTGATTTGACGAATTGATAAGGAGCTGTGTATCTCAAACCTTCCTTTGAAATGTTAAGGGAAAATATTAATGAACTTATGTTATTCTAAACCTAGGGGGCTAGTTGATTATGAAGTACACCTGTACAAAAATCTCTTGGCAACTTAAAGTATGATATGTTGCCTTGTATTAAAAGTTGCGTGCTATCTTGAAGATGAACACTGTCATGATTAAAGAAGGGAAGACAACCTGAAATCATATCCAATGGGAAGGAATTACCTAAGATCACTGCTCTGAGCCAGAGGGAGCTACTTTTAGTTCCAAATTATCAAATTAACACCTACCATTGTTTGAAGAAGGAGAAGCTTAGAGTATTGGCTATAAACATTGCTAAATCTGAAGCAAACCTTTTAAGGTCACATGTTGAGGCAAATGGACATTGGATACCCTTGTTTCAAGTGTCATGAATTGATAAGACATACAAATGATTGAATTCAAGCCCATGATTTGAATTTGAAAGCAAGAGAATTCATGTTTATCACTTTGTAGATCATGCACAAAAGCAATATTTGAATTTGTTGACATGGTAGTTGAAAGGATATTCATAAGTTTACAGTAATGAAGAGGCTGAGTTCCTCATCAGTCTTGGGGACTAAAATACAAATTGTTGCTATTATTACAATTATTTTGAAGAGGTCGCGCTACTTAATCTGAAAGGTTCGAGAGCAATCATCTCCGTGAACAAATCCCGTGAACATAGTTTGCTAATGACTCTGAAGGAATTCTTGAACTTGCCCATGTCACTTGAAGATTGATTAAGAGTTGGGTGATGGAGCAAGTTCTTTTGTAAATGATATAAAGGACAATGGAATACCATTCTATCCCGTGAAGATACTTACTTTCATGAAGTATTCCTTGGAGATTTGTATCTATGACTCGACCTGCTATATTTTGTCCTTTGTTGATAGTTGGAGAGTGTTGTTTCTTTACAATACTAGATGGAGGAAGAGTACGAGCCCTACAAAAGCTATAGTGGACCATTAATCTTGATCTATTTGCTTGGACTGATATCAAGTTGGAACATCCTTGATTGTTTGATGACATGATGGATTTCATCACATATCCAGAGGCATGGGGACTCTATGGTTTTGGACATCTGGATATGCAAAGAAAAATTTTCATACGAGAAAATCTGTTGGACTTACAAGGTGTAGATGAAAATTGGAAATATTAGGGTTTGTAAACCCTAAAACAATTGAAGTCTTAGATGTAAAATCCCTAGGGTTTGTGTATAAAACCTTAGATCTGGACCTAGATCATTGTTTCCATTGAAATAAGAGACCCTAGCTCATGCAAGGAAAGAAAGGAAGGCAACATAATTACGATGAGGATGAGGGCGACAAGTTTGCAAATGGATTTCATGATTTCTACAAGGCAAAGATCACGAGGGAGCTGAAAAATTCCCTACAATCCTCAAAAGATAAGTATTTTTTTATCTCTCATCCTTGTTTATTATTGTTTATCTCTTGTCTTTGTTTCTTGTGCTGGATTATAATCATTTCTTCCATGGTCTCCTAGTGAGGATTGCAGGTACACAGTGAAGGCTGCCAAGGCTCTGGCAACAGATGGAAATATTGGAAGAATGAAGCAAAATGTTGTGGCAAGAGGATTCTCTCGGAGTGATTCATGTTCAAGAAGGAGAAATTGTACTGGCATCTATAATCATACCTGATGACCGGAAGAGAGCTCCTAATTCAGAGGGAGCAGGCAGGCCAACAAGTTTGAAGGATGTCATTGTGCCGAGATATGTGGAAAGCTAGTGATGACCTCAAAGTGGATTTACAAGATCAAGCATTTGGTAGATGGCAACATAGAGAAGTACAAAGCGAGGATTCTCCTAGGAAGAGGGAGAGGACTATGAGGAGACATTTGCTCCCTATGTCAGGAAGAAGTGTATAAGGAAAAACCTTTGGACTTTGAGGTACATGAGAGGGGATCCCATGTTTGCATGTTGGAGAAAGCTTTGTACGAACCTCGGGCTTGGCATGGATATTTGAGAAATCTTGGTTGATCTTGTTTTTGATTAGAGTGGAAGGACTCACTTGTCAAAGGGAGCAACAGTCGCAGGAAGATTTGTTTTCATGATAGAGGGAGTAGTCATGACAAAGGGAGTTGATCTCTAGGATCGAGATGAAGGATCTTGGTTGGATATGTTACATTCTGGGACTGAAAGTGTAGCAGAAGCTAGGTGAGATCTTCCTTAGTCAAAAGGAAGTGTATTATTACGACTCTTCAAAGATTTGGGATGATGTACAACAAGGCCATGGCCATTCTCATGGTATCCAATCCGATGAAGCTGAGTGGTAGACAGAGTAACTTAGATTGTCTCAACAAAATTTGTTTCAACGTTAGAGGGAGCTCCCAGTCAGGGTGACCGAAAAGTAGCTATGGTGATGGATTTTAAGCTGGTCATTTTATGGTTGAGCTAAGGCATGTGGCACAACATGTGTTGAGGCACTGACACGGTATAGTTGGATATGGATTGTGATATGTCTCATACAACTGCAGGGATTCACAAATTTAGATTGGACTGAGAATGTAGAAGACGGGAAAAGTACATCAGGATGATGATTTAGCTTAGGGTCTGCTATGATAAGCAGGAAGCTGACAACACTACTGAAGCAAAGTATATTGTGGTTTATTTGGCGAGTTGTGAATCAATGTTGCTTCGAAAGCTACCTGTAGAATTGTTTGATCAAGTGTGGGCTACTGTGATGACAGGTCCAAGCACATGGTGCAAAAGTAGTAGTGAGGCTCCTATGTATTTCTATAATTGAGTTGGTTGCTGGCTTTCTGACAAAGCCTCTATCCCTGGATGGAGTTGGCATACTTTTGGGACAAGCTTGGAGTTATTGAGAATGCTTCCCTTGATTGAAGGGAGTGTCGATGTTGTAGCATTAAAGGGCGGATAATCTCCCTTAGGTCATGGGTATTGACCGGGAAGCCACGTAATATGGTTGGGGAGATTGGCCCAGTGGCTTCAAGGCCTTAATGATCTCCTCAAAAGCCTCAATGAGCCAGGTGTGTTTGGTCGTCTCTTCATGATTCTATCGTCATTATTGTCTTTACCGTTGAAGATTTTCTATGTATAATTGCTTAATGATGAAGTGACACAAGATGAATAATGAAGGAAATATTGGAAGTAATTATCAGTCTAGGAAATCATGAAAATTCAACAGAATGACCTCCTCAAAAGCCTCAATGACCTCCTCCAAAAGTGTCCCATGAGTGGTCAAAAATTTATAATAATCTTCTGATGCCAGATTTTAGAAGCACCATGATTGTGTCAAATTTCCACAAATTTCTATTATGACCACATTTCAAAAATCCTATGACCATTTTGCATTTAGTGGCATTGATTTGGTGAAATTTTGGATATATTGTCGAAAGGTAATTGTTCCTAAAGTTGCTTGCCTTTAAAAGAATCATATGAAGGGGTGTGAAATGGCCTTAAGAGTGAAACGTTCCCTCCAAATCTTTCAACATTTCATCCAACAAGTGCAACATTGTCATCATAGGCACACCATGTCATCTCAAATGGATGTGAGGACATTTAATCATGGGTGCCAAATCATCATTAGGCTCAATGTCATGGAACGACCTCAATCAAGTGTGGAAGAAGACTCCTCAACGTCCTCCAAAAGATCCAAGGTTCATGCCTATTGAAAAGGGTAACTGTTGAATGGTGTTGTCATTGATGCCAATGCCTGTTAATGAACGCTCTTAATATTTGTCTGGATTGCAGTAGTTGGAAGCTCCAATGGAAGGATGGATGGAAACCCTAGTAACCTTGCACTTGTTGAGGTTTTTGTGGATGAAGCTTAGTGAATTTGATCTCAAGATCATCGTCTTTGGATTCTCCTCGTCGAGCCGATTCTGGTGGTATGTGGCTTGCCACAAGAGACCTCATGGTTTGGGAGTTATGCCTTTTTAAAGATGAAGTGCCCAACCTGTGGCCAAAATCCCCAAAAGTTGTTGATGTGGCATCTCATTATTTGACAAGATCATGAAGTCTAAAGAGATCATCCTATTAAGAATAAATTAAATATTTTGAGGATATCAAAAATTTGATTAAAAATTTATATTAAAGGTATTATTAAGGTTTGTGGTCCAAAGAATTTGAATTTTTAAAATTCAAATTTCTCTCAATATGTAGGCGGCTTCATCAATGGGTACTTTTGGCTCAATTTTTTTTGATTCCCTCCATTCATCTATACTGGTTTCCCTAAATTCGTGTTCTCCAAAACTATATAATCTCAACTCTCCATATTGATGAATTCAAACGAACATACATCATTTGTAATTGTGCTCTGTAATAATTTTTGGTCCTGTGGATTAGTGTTTGATTAGACAAGCAGGCCCTTTCTAGATTTGTTGGAGGCTTGTCTTCTGTCTAAGTTGGAAATCAGACGCTCAAGACTTATTTCTGTCATCTTTGAGGTCGAGGTTTTGAGGAGTTTCATTGCACATCCTTCATGTATGTCAGCTTGATTAAAAGGTCGAGTTCCTGAAAAAATTGTTGATACATCTTTGTGTTTTTGGTCCTGCAATCTCTGCGTCTCAGTGAGTAACTACAGTTCTGTTTGGTCCAAGTTTCAAGAGCACCACATTCGAATTTTCAAGAGCAACTATAGTCTGAATTCAGTGGTACCTGTAATCCGAATCTCAGAGGTTCATCTATCCAAATTTTTGTGGGTACATCTGGTCATTAAAACAAAATATCTCGCCTTTCAATTTGAAGCAAATTTCAATGCAGATCTGTCATGGACTTTGAAGCCTGCATCTCATCATTTTCCTTGATATGTTTCGGAGTCCCGAGATTCTTTTGACTTGATTGCAGTTTGTTGTTATCTAATGTTGAAACAAGGTTTGCGGCTCTTCTTGAGGCTATCCTCCATGGCCAGTGAAGAAGTGGTCTAATTGCAACAATCTTATGATCATATAAATACATTTTTACATACTGTATGTGTATCTCTTAAAGCCGCGACCTTTGTGAGCTGTCCAAAGCATATACTGTTGGAAATGTTGTCATTGATGGCAAAGGAGACAGTTTAGAAACAAAGAGTGAAAAGAGGTAGCAGGATGTAGAGAGAGTCGAGTAGCAGCAAAAGAAGCAAGGCAGTACAAGATAGAGGTTGCAGAGCTAGAGAAAGGAGGCAGAGCCGTGAGATGAAACGGTCGAGCAGCAGAGAAAGGCTGCAGAGAGACAATGAATATAGAGGCAGAGCTGTTAACAAACCAACAGTGAAATGATTACAGGAGATGTAGAACTGTGCAGAAAGGGCGGAACCGAGAAGCTAAATAACAGCGGGGCTCTGTGTATAAGGGTTAATACCAAGATTTAAGCCATAAAAACGTAACGCAGGTGTTAAACCTTATGGTAGTGTTATATTAAAATAACAATGAAACAGGGGTTTATATGTTAATGCAGAGTTCATATATTGAAGTGCTGAAGAAATATGAAATGAAACCTTTGAACGGAGTATATATATTTACGAAGGCGTGAAGAATTTGATGAAGTGGAACCATGAATATAAACGAAACCCTGAACGTGAACAGTAAAACTGGCGCTCAAAAAAAAGCCAGTGGGTTCGCGCGATAGTTGAAGTGGTAAGTAGTATTGTCAAAATGAGCGCGATATATGTCATTGATGGCCACGTGTCCTAAAGCGGTTTCCAAATACAACTTTTTTCGCGTGATTTTGGAGAATTATGTAACAAGCATATAAGTTGCGCGATATTGCGTGTCGTCTGTTGGATGGGGATCCAAAGCTCAGTTGGTGCGCGAGAGCAGATTGACCGTCTGATCAAAGGAGAAGGTGCGGGGAAGAGAACCAAGGATGTGGGTCCTACATTCATAGCTGCGGAGCCAAAGTATTATGCGAATGACTTTGTATTCTGTGTTATGAAAGTTAATAAACAGGCGGAGGTTATAACGTATATTAATATATGTTGATATATATGATGCGCTGAATGCAGGTTGAATTACATGGTAAAGTGTTCACATATAAGTTAAATGCGTGGGTTTATTGTAAGGTTCATAATAAATCGAACGGGGTCGTTATGTATGCCCATATATTATAATTGATATGCAAGTCACCAAAGGAGTGCTACATATGATGGTCAGCATATAGTAGTACGCTGTGGGCCCGAGCGCTTTTACATGAAGTCGGGATTTGATACCTATTGCAATGTTAATATGTTACATGGCTAAGGCTATACTGGGAGCGGAAGCATTAATCAAATTATGGAACTCGAGAGGTTATATATATATATTAGTGCTGGGCTTAAGTCTGTGTCCAAGACTTAATATAATGTTGACGGAAAATATTGTGTGTGTAGTGTGGGACCCCCTACATGAAATTCCAAGAATCTTAACCCAAGCTGGAGGATACATAAAAGCTGAAGCGGAAAGTTTATATATATGCAACGCTTCATATATATAGCGCCTTATATACAAGGGACCAAAGTATATATATATATGTAGCACTCTATTGTTCGGGTTTAATACAAATGAAGTCCTATAAGGTGGGACCCGAGTCACGCATCGCATCGGAGAAAAGTATGGCTGCGGAACGTGTTGACAAAAGTTCCGATTGAAGCAACGGACCCGATTCACTTATAAACGATGAGACTTATATCTGTTTGAATTCCGACTTACAACGCATCGGAGTGATTCATCGCATCGGAGGTGAAAAAGTATCGACCAAACTGAAATTTCTGATTGCGATTGAGCGATTGGATGATAGCCGTCGGATTCACCGAGGGATGGACGGCGGATATGATTCGATTGACTATATGGTGGGCCTTTGCTAATCGCATCGGCGGAAATCTAAGGACCAAATCACAGGAGCATTGTGAATGTTGCGATTGTGATTGAAATAAATGAGTGGAGTATAGCTGGCATGTGGGGTCCATGCAAAAGATAAGACTAATACAGGTTTGCTCCGAGTTTATTAAACCAAAGCTAAAGAGGAAAGGAAAGCACAACGACATATATATATATATATATATATATATATATATATATATATATATGTTAAACGATACATACATATTTCCATATGTGAACAGTAAATCATCGCATCGGAGAAGGAGCAGAGCATCAGAACATATAATTGGAAGTTGCAATTGCGATTAATCGCAATCGGAAGTATTCGAGAGGTGATACATCGCATCGGAGAATAGAGCAAGTTCGGCGAGTGGGCCTGTAAGGGCATTTTATGTATTAAAATGTTTTATTATTGCTATAACGCCGAGAATTGAATTGCACAGTTACATATATGCGGCAGTTATACCACGACAGAGAACAGGAGAGCAAGCAGAGCCGAAAAAGACAGACACAGTCACATAAAAGACAAATACGTAGTGATCCAAAAGGCTGAATGAGTTGAGCTGGAGTTCTCATTGTATTTAAATGTAAATGTATTAATTGATTTATATTGTTGTGATGCACTGGCAAGTCTCCGTAGGAAATAAAACTCCACTGTAAAACTGAAAGTTGTATAAATTGCTGAGATTTTCTGAATGAGCTGGAAAACTAAGTGAGGAGGCAGAATGCAAAGAGTCAGGGCTATTCACTTTGAATTCCCTGTGGAATACGAACTGTTATGAGGCAAACTGTATAAAGCATATCACATTGATGTGCAAAGAGAGGTTAGAGAATGCAGAAAATGAAGAATTGAGGCAGAGAAGATAAGAAAGAGAGGAGCAGAAAGAGATGCTACAGAACAGAGCTGATATTTGAGGTAAATCAACAAATATTTTCTATTGATTGAATGAGGAAGTTGGAGCTTCCCTATCAAGTTGAAGCTTGATAGATGTCAGTTGTAGCTGACTGAGGTTGGAGCTTCTTGTAGGTTGGTGCCTGCAGAAAATCAGTGGTGAGAGGGAGTTGGAGCTTTCCTTTGCATCACAACAATAATAAGATGTGGTTTTCTCTCTTTATGGGTTTCCACTTATATTTGCTGTCTCTGTGTGTGTTGCCTATGTGTTGATATGATCTACCCAATCTGCTTAATGTTTGCTGGTCTCATAATAAGTTTGGTGTCACATTAATTTAATGCTTGCTGCAACATATTAAGACTGTTCACATATTAAAGTTGGTATCAGAGCCAGTTCCTTTTGTACTAGTTTCACCACTGAAAGGAGATCCTAGGTCCCCAGGATGGCTAGTCAAGAAGGAAGCTCAACCAATAAAGCCCCTTTTTTCACCAGTGCTAATTATGCCTTCTGGAAAATCAGAATGAGAGCATACATAATGTCTCTAGGAATAGAGGTTTGGGTTGCTGTGGAATTTGGATATGCCCCAAAGGCAACTGACCCCGAGAGAGAAGCTAAACAAGAATTTGTAGCAAATGCAAAGGCCATGAATGCAATCTTAAATGGACTATGTGAGGCTGAATTTATCAAAGTAATGCACAACAAGACTGCCAAAGATATGTGGGATACTCTTGAAAACATCCATGAGGGAAATAAAAAGGTAAAGACAGCCAAACTTCAAGTATATAGAGCTCAGTTTGAAAATTTAAAAATGAATGATGATGAAGATGTTGGCAGCTTCTTCTTAAGAGTTGCAGAAATTGTTAACAATATGAAAGCTCTTGGAGAAACCATACTAGAAAGTGTAATTGTACAAAAGATTCTAAGATAACTTCCACCCAGTTTTAACCCCAAGGTGTCTACAATAGAAGAAACAGCGGATTGGGAAACCTTGACCATGAACCAGTTACTTGGAAATCTAACAGCCTATGAGATGAGACTCCCACAGAAGAAGCCAAGTGCGAGGGAGGCAGCTTTTAAAACAGAAAAGAAGAAAGAAGAAAAGGAAGATATATGTTCTTGCTCTGATGAAGAAGAGGCCAAGTTTGTCAAGAAACTGGATAGAGGCTTAGGTAAATATAAAGGTAAACTTCCATTCAAATGCTTTAACTGTGGAAGAGTTGGACACTATGCTGCTAAGTGTCCTCATAAGAAAGCAAAGAATCAGGCTCATGAATCAGAGAAAACTACTTCAAAGAACTGGCAGAAAGGAAAGAAATTCAATAGAAAATCTTACTATGTTCAACAAGACAGCAGTGCATCTGAAGACTCAGATGAACCCTCAAGTGAAGAAGGAACCTCTGAATTTTTATTGATGGCCATAGAAAAACTTGAAGGACTCCTTTTAGAAGATGAAGAAGAAGGTGAAGTTGACCTTGAGGGGGAGCTAAGAAGTGCCCTGGAGGAGATTGATAGACTCAAACTGAAGTGTAGAAAACAAAAGGACATTCTCCTCAAGTATGTAAGAGAAGAGCAAAATTCAGAAGTCCTCATGCAACTGAAGGTAGAGTTTGAAGAAGCCAAGAAGATAGAAGACATGTTACTTAAGCAAATCAAGGACAAAACTCAGCAACAAGAGAAGTTGGAAGAAGAAGTAGTATGTCTGAGGAAGAAATTAGAAAATGCTCAAAGGAAAGTGTCTATAAATTCTTCTCAAACAACAAGCTTTGGTAAGTTGAACGAAATTCTGGATGCTCAAAGATATCCTCTGATAAAAACTGGGATAGGCTATGAAGGAGAATCAAGTAAAAGCAAAGAAAAAGAAAACAAAAATATTATTTTTGTAAAAGAAAAGAAGGCTGATGAAGCAACTCAAATAATTCCTACAAAAGACAGAAACTAGAAGAAACCTCTAATAACAAAGAATGCAATAAATACTCAGACAACAAAAAAAGGATCATATACCCCTGAGTATGTCAAATTTGGAAGTCATCAAAGGAGATTCTTCCCTCCTATGAAAAATGCCACCTGTTATGCCTACCACAAGCTGGGACACATTGCTGCATACTGTCATACAAGGAGGAGTAATTCAAACCAGCAAAAGATGCAAATAGTGAAGAGTCAGTCTCAAGCAAACAAATGGAGAAGACAACCTCATATCAGGTATGCAAATTGTTTCTATGGTTACTGTTTTTATTGTAAGGAATTTGGCCATAAAATCATTGAGTGCAGAAAATATGGACAAAGATTGATGTTCAACACCTCAAGGAGGTTTATGAATCAAAGAGATTTTACTCATACTCACAATTTTGCGAAAATTATGATCAAATGTTGTGTATGCAATAAAATTGGACATATGCCTTCCAAATGTTCTTTGAGAGGATGTGGTTCATCATCTCACAAAAGATACCAAACAAAAGGATGTTTCCAGTGGAAAAAGAAGGTGAATAAATGTGACCTGGCTCTAACTGCTCAAAACCTGAAAAGTCAATGGTATTTGGACAGTGGCTGCTCAAAACATATGACTGGAGACAGAAGCAAGTTTATAACTTTTGATGAAAATAAATCTGGTAATGTTACTTTTGGCAATGATAAATCAGGAAAAATCAAAGGAAAATGGATAATGGCAGAGGAAAGGCCCAAGATGTACTATTTGTAGATGGGCTGAAAGCAAATTTGCTGAGTGTCAAGTCAAATGTGTGATAAAGGCTATGAAGTTCTCTTTTGAGCACAAGACTGTGAAGTCAGATCAAGCACCACAGGAAAGACTTTGCTCAAAGGTGTTCGAACATAGAGTAATGTTTACATAGTGAAAGAGGAGGATGAAGCATGCCATCTTAGCAAACTTGAGGAGTCATGGTTATGGCATAGGAGATTGGGACACCTCAGCTTCGATCATATTATCAGACTGAGCAAGAAGAAAGCGGTCAGAGATATGCCAGAAATAAAAAGGCCTTCAAATACCATATGCAAATCTTGTCAATTGGGCAAACAGACCCGCACATCCTTTAAGGCCAAAGATGAGCTATCAACAAGAAGACCACTCCAGCTTGTGCACATGGACCTGTGTGGACCTGCAAGAACTAAAACACCAAGTGGAGAATCCTACCTCATGCTGATAATAGACGATTTCTCCAGAATGACATGGGTTGCATTTCTCAAGAATAAATCGGAAGCACTGGAGAAATTCAAGATATTCAAAGCATTAGCAGAAAATCAAACAAGATGCAAGCTAAAATGCATCAGATCAGACAGAGGAGGTGAATTCACAGATTATGACTTTGCAGAACTATGCAATGAACATGGGATAAAGTAACAATTTACTATTGCAGGGACACCTCAACAGAATGGAGTAGCAGAGAGACAAAACAGGTTTGTACAACAAATTGCCAGAGCCATGATGCAAGAGAGTAATATTCCTCAAACCTTTTGGGCAGAAGCAGTACACACAACCGTGCATATCCTAAACAAAGCTCATTTAAGGCCAAGCAGTGACAAGACTCCCTATGAACTATGGCATGGTAAACCAACTTCAATCAAGCACTTTAGAGTCTTTGGAAGCAAGTGTTACATAAAGAATAATGATGAAAATCTAGGGAAGTTTGATGCGAGAGCAGATGAAGGGATATTTCTAGGATATGCATCCAAGAGTAAAGGGTACAGGTGCTACAACAAGTCTCTTCGAAAAATTGTAGAAAGCATTGACATAAGATTTGATTAAGAACTTCCAAACAAGACAAGAAGTACAGACTGCAGCAGTCCTTCAGACAATCATGAAGAAGAAAACCAAGATGATGATGAAACAAGCAAGACAACAGAAGATGCTAAACTGAGCTCGAAAGCCCCCTCAAGATACACTCAAAAGAACCATCCAGAAGATCATATCATTGGAGACAAGAGTGTAGGAGTCCAGACAAGAAGGCAGCTAACTGAACAGACAAAAGAGGTATACATAGCCATGCTATCACAAATAGAGCGAAAGAAGTTTTAAGAAACTAGCAAGGACAAGCATTGGATGAATGCTATGAATGAAGAATTGGACCAAATTGAGAAGAACAATACCTGGGAATTAGTTCCTAGACCCACTGAGAAAAATATCATAGGCTCAAAATGGGTATTCAAGAATAAAATGAATGAGCAAGGACAGGTAATCAGGAATAAAGCCAGACTTGTTTGCAAAGGATATTCACAAATCGAAGGACTTGATTACGATGAAACATTTGCCCCTGTAGCCAGAATGGAAGCTATCAGAATGTTTTTGGCCTTTGCATGCTACCAAGACTTCAAGGTATATCAAATGGATGTGAAATATGCATTTCTGAATGGAGATCTAGAAGAAGAAGTCTACATGGAACAACCAGAAGGTTTCTCATTAACAGACAAAGAAGACTATGTGTGCAGACTAAAGAAGGCTCTATATGGACTAAAACAAGCTCCTCGTGCTTGGTACTCAAGGTTGGATAAGTACTTGCAAAAACAAGGCTTTAAGAGAGGAGGAGTAGACAACAATCTATACATAAAAGCCCATGAAAATGAACTCCTGATTGTTGTAGTATATGTTGATGACATTATGTTTGGAAGCAACAAAGATGAGCTAGCAAAAGGATTTGCTGAAGAGATGAAATCAAAGTTTGAGATGTCTATGATTGGAGAGCTCACCTTCTACTTAGGACTTCAAATTCAGCAAAAGAACACAGGTACATTCATCTCACAGGAAAAATACTTAAAAGAGATGTTGAAAAAGTTCAAAATGGAAGATTGCAAACCTGTGTCAACTCCCATGATCATTAGATGCAAGCTATGTGCTGATGATGGATCTGCTGATATAGATCAAAGACTTTACAGATCCATGATAGGAAGTCTGCTATACCTAATAGCATCTAGACCAGACATAATGTTGGCAGTAGGACTTGTGGCTAGATATCAAGCAACACCAAAACAAAATCACCTTCTAGCAGTCAAAAGAATATTTAGATATCTACAAGGAACTGTACAGTATGGGCTATGGTATCCAAAAGACAAGAGCTTCACATTGATAGCATATACAAATGCAGATTGGGCCAGCTGTGTAGATGACAGGAAAAGCACAAGTGGAGGTGCATTCTACTTGGGAAAAAGTCTGGTGGCATGGCTAAGCAAGAAACAAACATCTATCTCTCTATCTACAGCAGAAGCAAAATACATAGCAGCAGCAGCATGTTGCACACAAGTCATGTGGATGAAGCAAACCCTCCAAGACATGAAGGTAAGCATTGATGAACCTATCTCTATCAAATGTGATAATACAAGTGCTATAAGTATTTCAAAAAATCCTGTACTTCATTCAAAAACTAAACACATCCCAATCAAGTACCATTTCCTAAGAGAACAAGTAGCACAGAAGGTAGTGAAGTTGGAATATGTGTCAACAAAAGAACAAACAACAGATATATTCACAAAACCTCTTGCTAGAGAGCCATTCGAATATCTGAGAAACAAACTAGGGGTAGTGTCTTCAGATACTACTCTCTGAAAGAAAAAGAAAGCTTCATTCCAGGGGGAGAACAGAAAAGAAGACATCATTCAAGGGGGAGATTAGTCAACAAAGAGAGTCACAAAAGAGCCAGAGCAACTAAGCAGAGCATGAAACAGGTCCTCAAGATCAGAGTAATAGGGACGAGATTTAAAAGCACACCGGGAAATAGGCAACCCTTTGCCATTGATGTCAAAGGGGGAGGAAGAGCAAACAATAGAATAAAGGGTCCCAAAAGGCAAGCAGACGAAGTATATTGCCATCAATGCCAAAGGGGGAGACTGTTGGAAATGTTGTCATTGATGGCAAAGGAGATGGCAAAGGACACAATTTAGAAACAGAGAGAGAAAAGAGGCAGCAGGATGTAGAGAGAGTCGAGCAGCAGCAAAAGAAGTAAGGCAGTACAAGACAGAGGTTACAGAGATAGAGAAAGGAGGCAGAGCCATGAGATGAAACGGTCGAGCAACAGAGAAAGGCTGTAGAGAGACAGTGAATACAGAGGCAGAGCCGTTAACAAACCAACAGTGAAATGATTACAGGAGATGTGGAACCGTGCAGAAAGGGCGGAACCGAGAAGCTAAATAACAGCGGGGCTCTGTGTATAAGGGTTAATACCAAGAGTTAAGCAATAAAAACGTAACGCAGGTGTTAAACCTTATGGTAGTGTTATATTAAAATAACAATGAAACAAGGTTTTATATGTTAAGGCAAAGTTCATATATTGAAGTGCTGAAGAAATATGAAATGAAACCTTTGAACGGAGTATATATATTTACGAAGGCGCGAAGAATTTGATGAAGTGGAACCATGAATATAAACGAAACCCTGAACGTGAACAGTAAAACTGGCGCTAAAAAAAAACCAGTGGGTTCGTGCAATAGTTGAAGTGGTAAGTAGTATTGTCAAAATGAACGCGATATATGTCATTGATGGCCACGTATTCTAAAGCGATTTCCAAATACAAATTTTTTCGCGTGATTTTGGAGAATTATGTGACGAGCATATAAGTTGCGCGATATTGCGTGTCGTTCGTTGGATGGGGGTCCAAAGCTCAGTTGGTGCGCGAGAGCAGATTGACCGTCCGATCAAAGGAGAAGGTGCGGGGAAGAGAACCAAGGATGTGGGTCCTACATTCATAGCTGCGGAGCCAAAGTATTATGCGAATGACTGTGTATTCTGTGTTATGAAAGTTAATAAACAGTCGGAGGTTATAACGAATGTTAATATATGTTGATATATATGATGGGCCGAATGCAAGTTGAATTACATGGTAAAGTGTTCACATATAAGTTAAATGCGTGGATTTATTGTAAGGTTCATAATAAATCGAACGGGGTCGTTATATATGTCCATATATTATAATTGATATGCAAGTCACCAAAGGAGTGCTACATATGATGGTCAACATATAGTAGTACGCTATGGGCTCGAGCGCTTTTACATGCAGTCGGGATTTGATACCTATTGCAATGTTAATATGTTACATGGCTAAGGCTATACTAGGAGCAGAAGCATTAATCAAATTATGGAACCCGAGAGGTTTTATATATATATATATATTAGTGCTGGGCTTAAGTCTGTGTCCAAGACTTAATATAATGTTGACGGAAAATATTGTGTGTGTAGTGTGGGACTCCCTGCATGAAATTCCGAGAATCTTAACCCAAGCTGGAGGATACATAAAAGCTGAAGCGGAAAGTTTATATATCTGCAGCGCTTCATATATATAGCGCCTTACATACAAGGGACCAAAGTATATATATATATATATAGCACTCTATTGTCCGGGTTTAATACAAATGAAGTCCTATAAGGTGGGACCCGAGTCACGCATCGCATCGGAGAAAAGTATGGCTCGGAACGTGTTGACAAAAGTTCCGATTGAAGCAGCGGACCCGATTCACTTATAAACGATGAGACTTATATCTGTTTGAATTCCGACTTATAGCGCATCGGAGCGATTCATCGCATCGAAGGTGAAAGAGTATCGACCAAACTGAAATTTCTGATTGCGATTGAGCGATTGGATGATAGCCGTCGGATTCACCGAGGGATGGACGACGGATATGATTCGATTGACTATATGGTGGGCCTTTGAAATAAATGAGCGGAGTATAGCTGACATGTGGGGTCCATGCAAAAGATAAGACTAATACATGTTTGCTCCGAGTTTATTAAACCAAAGCTAAAGAGGAAAGGAAAGCACAACGGCATATATATATGTTAAACGATACATACATATTTCCGTATGTGAACAATAAATCATCGCATCGGAGAAGGAGCAGAGCATCGGAACATATAATTGGAAGTTGCGATTGCGATTAATCGCAATCAGAAGTATTCGAGAGGTGATACATCGCATCGGAGAATAGAGCAAGTTCGGCGAGTGGGCTCGTAAGGGCATTTTATGTATTAAAATGTTTTATTATTGCTATAATGCCGAGAGTTGAATTGCATAGTTACATATATGCGGCAGTTATACCACGACAGAGAACAGGAGAGCAAGCAGAGCCAAAAAGGACAGACACAGTCACGGAAAAGACAAATACGCAGTGATCCAAAAGGCTGAATGAGTTGAGCTGGAGTTCTTATTGTATTTAAATGTAAATGTATTAATTGATTTATATTGTTGTGATGCACTGGCAAGTCTCCGTAGGAAATAAAACTCCACTGTAAAACTGAAAGTTGTATAAATTGCTGAGATTTTCTGAATGAGCTGGAAAAATAAGTGAGGAGGCAGAATGCAAAGAGTCAGGGCTATTCACTTTGAATTCCTTGTGGAATACGAATTGTTATGAGGCAAACTGTATAAAGCATATCACATTGATGTGCAAAGAGAGGTTAGAGAATTCAGAAAATGAAGAATTGAGGCAGAGAAGATAAGAAAGAGAGGAGCAGAAAGAGATGCTACAGAACAGAGTTGATATCTGAGGTAAATCAACAAATATTTTCTATTGATTGAATGAGGAAGTTGGAGCTTCCCTATCAAGTTGAAGCTTGATAGATGTCAGCTGTAGCTGACTGAGGTTGGCGCCTCCTGTAGGTTGGTGCCTGCAGCAAATCAGTGGTGAGAGGGAGTTGGAGCTTGCCTTTGCATCACAACAATAATAAGATGTGGTTTTCTCCCTTTATGGGTTTCCACTTATATTTGCTGTCTCTGTGTGTGTTGCCTATGTGTTGATATGATCTACCCAATTTGCTTAATGTTTGCTGCTCTCATAATAAGTTTGGTGTCACATTAATTTAATACTTGTTGCAACATTTTAAGACTGTTCACATATTAAATTTGGTTATAAAATCAGGCTGTAAATAAGCCTGATGAAAAGTTTAAAAAGCTTATGGATGTGTTAAACTGATTCACCCACCCCCCTCTCAGTTTAACTAAGGATTCAACATATACGCTTGTGGCTCATGGTTTAAAGCCTTCAAGCATTTATAGTGGAATATACTTCTGAGGTATGTTTGATCCTTCTAAAACCTTAACCAATAAATGAGAAGTTTGTTTCTTGATGAGAAAGGTTGGCCTAATCACATCTTAAGCTGGTTTATGAAAAACCACACTCTTGTTGTCACAAAAATTGTCATCCTTGAGCAAAAGTTTCATTGCTTAGTCCAAACTTGTAAAAGGGATTTGATAGTAGCAGGGTTTTATGCCAACAGTTAGTATTGTCAGATTGTTATCTGCAGCAGTAAAGGCCTTCATCACTACAGTAAGAGTCTTGTCAGTGTGGCAGATGTTTGTTAATATCTTCATCTTACAACATGGTTTCATAGCCAATTTACAATAAGGGTTTCATCAAGTGTGTAAGAGTTTCATCTGTAGTAAAGGGTTTTTAAAAGAAAGAAGTACAGTGTGGTCTACAGTGGCATTTCCTTTAGATAATGATCTGTAAACTGCCGTGGATATTTCACTGGACAGTTCGTCACAACATATTTGACAATATTATATTGAAAATTTGAAATTCTACACTTACAGTTTTATTTAATTTCTAGATTTGTAGATTTTATTGTAATTAGTGCATGCATGCAATGGAAATTATGCAGAAAAATAGAGAACGACAAAATAAGTTCATACACACACATAAGACACAAAATATGCTCCGGGAAATCCTTTTGGGAGAAAACCCAACTAGAAGGTGAGGCTGCTTCGCTCTCTTTCTCTGTCTGGAAAATAAGGCGATAGGTACAAAGAAGTAATGCCTGTGGCTCGTGGGTTGCTATAGTGCAAAAATCCTCTGTGTGCTTCACCTCCTATCTCTCCTGGCTATCTTTGCTCAGCTATGGAACAAAATGCTCTCGAAAGAATGGATTGCCTCTTCCTCCTAGTGGCCTCGTTATAACACAACTTGATAGCCTACTAGTGGTTAAGTTTGACTACATCAACTCTTAACTAGAGTTACAAAATAGACTATTCTAGAGTTCTTTATATCACAAACATGTGGCTAGCCCCTTTTCCATGAATAATGGGGGCTGACGCGACATCCTCCTGAACTATAGGTGTGAAAACAGGAAGGTCAACTTCTGAGTGGCATAACTTTTGCATACAGATTTCGATTGACGCGCTTCTTGCGCTATTGGAAGGATCTCTGTGTGTAGAATAGCATGAAAAAGGGCCATGCTAAAGCGACAATTTTATTTCCAAAAAACGTCATTTGATGCCTCAAAACGGTCCCGAAAGTTTTCAGACCCTATTTCACCAAACTGGGTCCCGCTGGTAAAAACGGTATCGTGAGTTGATTCCTCCATTTTTTCCACCCAGAATGCATCGAGATGGATGACAAACAATATAATGATCTAATTCGGATTAGATAACAATACTTGAACATTTGTGTTGTGGCACTATTTTGTGATTGTTAAAGAAATCTGAAGAAAGGGTATTTTGGCTATAGTTAAGATTTTATCATTTCTCAGCTGTCTCATGATTCATAATCCTTGTATCAATTACTCAGAAAATATTCAGTGCATCTATTGATTAATAAGTAAGAGTGTTGTCATCATTCAAAATTGAAGTGGTTGTATTTCACTGACATATCATTGTGTAACAATCTTGTCATCTTGCAGCACCAGATTCATTTGTTTCTAAGGGTTTCATTGTTTCATTATTAGTTCAACGATTTCATTGTATCATTGCATATTCAATGTACATTTGTAGCAAGAGTTCATCATTCATACAATTGTAAGGGTTTCACTATCTCATTGCACATCTAAACCTCATCAACGGTAAGAGTTTTTGTCATTATTAAAGAAGTCGAATAGTTAGGGTTTGAGACAACAGAGAGGGCTTGCATGTTTTTGTTGCAATAGTTTAGACAATGTAAGGATGGGCACAATACATATTGGTGGCATCTAAGGTTGTGCTCGTGGGCACAAGTTAACAGTGTTAGTAGTGGCTAAATTACAGGATTGTGATGCTAGAGCAGATACGGTGCAGGTTATTGTGTTAATGGATTGGACATACTTCTGCTAGAGTTATTGATAAATATATCTATACGACGAGCAGTGTTGGTTATAGTTGTAAAGCGAGGGTTTCAACATTGGCATTGACAGCTAGGGTTTGATGTGCAGATTGAGTAGAGGTAGATTTAATTGTTTGATATGTTGTATTGTATTTGAGCATAGGTGGATCTAGTTTGAAAATCGTGAAACGTGGTCCGTCGGCTAATCAGGGTGGCAAGGCGGTGCAAGGTAGGAGAGTGGAGTCTCCTGCAGGTTGGAGCCCGAGAACACTTCAGGTTGGTGCTAACACAGGTTGGAAAATGCACAGGGCGTTGGAGCATCTGTTTAGTTGTAGCTGGTAAACAGGGTGTTGGAGCATCCTTCATGTTGGAGCCTGTAGACCAGGGTGTTGGAGTGTCCTCCCAGTTGCAATTGGTAACCAGGGCATTGGAGCATCCTACATGTTGGAGCCTGTAACTAGGGGGTTGGAGCCTCCCTTAGTTGGAGTTGAAAATATTGATGTACATTTTATTAAAAGACAAATATTAAGAAGCGTTTGATGGTTTTTGTCCCGGAGGGGTTTCCACCCAAAAATCTGTCTACTATCTTTATTATTGTGCATTGTTGAATGGTCTTGATGAATGTTTATGTTTTTCTAGATGCTTAATAACAATTAATGTTCTGTGAAGTTAAAAGCATACTAATTGATAAGAAATATTGATTCAACCCCCCTCTTAATATTTCCAACAATAACTAGGTTCGGTCTTCATAATTATCATTGTACTTGTATCATTATGTATTTTATGTGAAAAACAAAAAGAAGAAAAATTATTATTATTATTATTATTATTTCATTACTTAAGCATGTTCTTCATGCTTCTAGGATTTATAGAGTCAAAGTCCTATTTGGACTTCTTGTAAAGAAAAAGGAAAAATAATTTAAAAAAATGTAATTTTGGACAATTCACCTCAAGAAGCCAAGTCATCCTCCTTGGATGACAAGTCAGTCTTTTCAAAAGGTGTGTCTTTTCGCATATGAGAACAACTATATATTGGCATATGTCCTCCACCCAAATGGCAAGCCATTAAAGCTTTTCTGTGATGTGTTATGAGGTAGAAAGATGCGAAATTAAGAGGCTACTTCATTCTGAAGTTTTGCGAGATCCTTGTTGAATTTGTAACTATGGTTGGTCTTCATAATGCAATTTTTGGTCATTTGATGTCATTATGTTTATCATTGTAAAGCGTATTTATAAATGATTGAGTCAAAGAAAAATTTATCTCGAGTCAAAGTCTCGTTGCAACTTTTAAAAGATGTAAATTTGAATTTTTGAATTTTTGGCTCCAAAAGGTGACATGTCGGCTTCCCTCCAAGTCAAGTTGACCCTTGCCAAGAGACACATTCACCCCAGACAAACTACTATATAGAGGCCACTTGAGCTCCTCATTTGGAAAATTCACATTCTTCACTCAAGACAACTTTTGGGCAAACGAAGGAGGTCAAGAAGGACCAAGAAAGAAGGCCGTGTTTCTCTCTCTCCTCTCTTATCAACTCGCATCTGTGGATAGAAGTCTCTCTCTGTGATTTGCACTATTTTTCTGGGCATTCTGTTGCAAGGGGGCCGAAATTTTCTGGGTTATTGGGGGCTGAAATTCTGGGCTACTGGACAGTTGTCGGGAGGCCAAAATTTGGATTAGGTAGGAAGAACAAAGTGCAGGATCAGTTTGGGTGACTTGACTTGGCGGAGAAGACCAAGTTTGACCATAGGTCTAGGTGTGTCTCTTATTTAACAAAAAGTATTTCTCTATTGAAAGGGTTGCTGGGTTTTTCCTCGTAGTGGGTTTTCCCAGAGTAAATCTTGTCTCTCTTTTGTGCATTGTCATCTCTACTGTTCTACTGTTGAATTTCTGCTGAATGATATATTTAAATAAGATAAAAGAAGATCTACATCAAAGGTAATTATCAGAATTTCAAAAATATTGTGCTAACCCTAATTGCACTTGAAAATCAACATGGTATCAGAGCATCGGTGATGTAAGGAAGGTATATTGAGATCACTTTTGCAGAAACCCTAGAGAGAGCATCATCCTAAAGTCCTTCTTGTATATCGGCTCCTATGGCTTCCTCCATGAAATTTGAAAACAAGCTAGAGTGAGCATCAAACTTCAAAGCTTGGAAAGTCAGGGTAAATATTATTCTTGCCAAAAACGAAGTGTTGGATATTGTGACAGGAAAGACTACTGAACCAAACGATGCAACTATAAAAGAGAAGTTCAAGGAGGATGATATTACTGCCATGAGTCTAATAGTGGATTCCATTAGAGATCATCTTATTCCCTACATTGCAAAACATGATGCCTCCAAGAAGATGTATGATGCCCTAATAAATCTCTACACTATTAAGAATGTTGGTCAGTCCATGAATTTGAAGGATGAGCTTCGAAATATAAGAATGACTATGGATGACACTGTGGCTTCATAAGTTCATACTTTGTAAGGATTTCACAAATTAGAGATCAAATTTCAGCTATTGGAGAACCCATCTCTGATCAAGAACTTGTGACCACCACACTCAATGGTCTCCCTAGATCATGGGATGCATTTGCAACATGCATAAGAAGTTGGATAGAAGCTCCTTCATTTGAGCAATTATGGACATCATGTGCTAAAAAAGAAGCAAGATTAATGTCTAGAGATCGTCAAGATGAAGAAGTTCAAGCCCTTGTAACTCGCTTCAAGAACAAGGGAAAGAAAAAGTTTGGACCTCAAAATGAGAATTCAGGAAAAGGGTCTTCTTCCTTTAAGAAGAAGAAAGAATTATCTAACATACAATGTTATGGCTGTCAATAATATGGACATTTCAAGAGAGATTGTCCAAATATGACTAACAAGAAAAGAAAAGGGAAGTAACATGCTTCTGCAACAAAAGTTGAAGAAGATGAAAACCCAAAGATCCAAGGTTGACAAAGATTTCTTCTCCTTTTCTTCTTTGACAAGTTCCTTTGCAGATGATGATGGCATGTGGCTGGTAGATAGTGGAGCATCAAGGCACATGACTAGAGAGCGTAGGAATCTTTCAAGCATGACGGAAAAGAAGTTGTCTCAACGGGTTGAATTGGGAGACAATAACAACTATGCAGTCAAAGGAATTGGGAAGGCATCCATAGAGCTGGAATCTGGTAATAATGTTCATTCTAGCAATGTCCTTTATGTACTAGGTTTGAAAAAGAATCGCCTCTGTTTCTTGTTTAGAAGATAAATGAAATAGGGTTGGTTTTGTGGATGGCAAAGTACTTGTTTGGTCAAAGGGCTCTAGTATAGATGATGCTAGGGTTATTGGGATTCGTGATGGTAGACTGTATAGACTTGTGGGTCAACCAGATCAAGCATTAGTACTTGACGAAATAGATCTAAGTGAGCTATGACATCAAAGGTATGGACACCTTCATTTAAGAGGATTGCCTGAATTAAGTGACATAGTGTCAGGAGTTCCTGAACTACAGGTAAAGAATGATGGTTTTTGCAAAGGCTGTGCTCTTAGGAAGAACATCAAGAAACCATTTCCAAACAGTGACAACTAATCTAAGGAAGCTTTGGACTTGGTTCATTTTGATGTATGTGGTGATGCCCGTAAAATCGCTTGGTGGTTAGTTGTATGTTATGAATATAATTCATAAAAATATAATAAATATAGTTATTAATAGTTAAATAAGGATTATGTAAATAGTTATTAAGTTAGTGAAAGGGCATGTCTAAAAGACATGCCCATTCATGAAAGGCCACCTGCGTAGGTATATAAGCAGGGCCTCATTGTAACATTTTATCATCTCTTATACATTTTATATATAATATATTATTATTATGAATACCTCTTTTGTATTTCACAATTAAGTCAACAAGCCTACAGCTTTGTTGCTCCATTTGGTATTAGAGCAGCGATCTTCTCGCCTGGAAGAAAAACACCTATGCCACTGCTGCTAGCTACCTTCAACTGTTACATGCGGTGCCTCGAAATCGCTGCCGCTCGATGTCTTCATCAATGTCGATGGCCGATTTCGACAAAAGGTTGATCAATCTTGAGAGTAAGATCAATAATAATTTTGATGAATTCACTAAAAGACTAATCGATCTTCAGGATAAGGTTATAGGAAATTCTAATGACATCAAAAACTTCAAGACACGACAAATCAGATAGAAAGAAAAATTTGGCAAAACCATAGCGAGGCCACAGACAATCATACAAAGCAATGTGGAAAATAAATGCCATTTGGGACAAGATAAATCTGACGCAAGAACCATTATTCCCGAATATTGGACATAGTCAACAGAAAAATTTAGCTGATTCAGAGAATTCAGATCATAATCATGAAGAATCACTACATTCTGAAGAAGATCAGGTTATGGAAATTCCCAATTATGAGAATGAAGGTGATCTTAAAAATAAAGATGAGCCTGTTAGTCAGGGAACTGATGAAGAAACAGATAAAGATGAAGCTGATGTGGATGAGGATTATGAAGATCATGATGATTCAGATAAAGATAATTTGGAAAAAGGATATATTGAGAAACAAAAAGATGAAGAATATTATAACAATGACGAAGATGCAGAAGAAGACATTGGTTTTGACGAAGACAGAGTTGTGGAGGCAGAGAGTGATTCTAGAAGAAATGAATCTATAAATGATGAAGGAAGTTCTGCAGATGAATATGATGCTGAAATTAAATCTGCATTTGCAAGAGCTGACAAAGATGATGAAGAAAATAGTGTGGATTCACAGGATGAGGATTGCGAAGTTGAAAACTATGACGTTGAATCTCCCAAAGAAGGGAATAAACAATTACAACAATTATTTCATGGTAAGGAATGGGATTCTTTCGAAATATTCTATAAGCAGATGATCATTTTTGATTCTTATGCTCATGTTATCGAAGATCCATCCAGTCCCTTCGGGGAACATGATGAGGTGGACCAAAAGTTTGAGAGTTTCCTCTCAGAATATCAAGGGGGAGCTGACGATGACGCATACTTGCCATTCAGACAGGATGCCAACCAAGTCACAATTGCTCTATCATTGGAGGAGATTAGAGAACTGGATGACTCAAAATCCTTCTGGGCAACAACACAGCATATAGATACATACTTGTATTGTCGCCTGAAGCTATTTCCTAATAAAATCAAGGAGCGAATAAACCGATGTTCTGCAAACATGATCAGCCTGAACATGAAGAATCTCCGTGATTGGAATGACCAAACACCTCTCAAAATTATGGAGAAGGCACTAGAAATAGAAATGAAAGAAGTCGATTTCAATATAGTTCCTTTATTATTCGAAAGACACTGGACTTTGGCCATTGTTTGTGGGCTTGGGCAGCAACGGGATGCACATCTTCCTGGTGTCCCTTTCAGACTTCCCTATGTATTGCACTTCAACTCCTTTAAACACGTTGCAATAAAATTAGTGCATACATATGGCATAGCAAGGGCTGTTGCTAAGAAGGCCAACATAGAACCACATCAAGTTGGATGGCATGAATTACCGCGTCCTCATCAAAATAATATGCAGGATTGTGGGTTTTATACTGTGGATTTTGTGAAGAATATAAGTTCACCCAATCCATTACCCAGTGGTTGATCTTTTCTCCCTGTTACGAATTTCTTCACATTATTTCATTATGGAAAATGAGCAAAATGGATTCACTTACGAATGGTTAGATGAGGATACCGATAATAAAATAAATATGCATGGTCACATTCGAGACTTGGGAAGACAAATTGCTAAAGAAGTAATGCCACGTCGTATTTTGGATTCTGCAAGCAGCATCACTGATGATTTGTGGCAACAAGGGTCACTTGGAACAACTGGAATTTACAAAATTAGTATTGCCATATCGAATCACCACAAGGCAGTCTTGGTTGAAGGGATTGCCATATCGAATCACTCCAAGGTAGTCTCGGTCGAAAGGTTGCTTAACGAATTTTGTCTTTTGTGTTCTTTGAGATACTTAATTTTCAAAGGGTTCTCAAGCATGGTGTCACTACTTGACTCATTTAGAGAGCCAAGAAAACTCCAGCTCATTGATTTGGAAGGTGATCGAATTGCCCCCATCTCAATATGCGATTCCTTCTCATTACATAAAATTCCTTATCAAAATCAGTTTCGACAATAGCGCAGTCTCCGCTAATGATACCCAAAACTGTCGATTTGTGTCAACTTTCGGTCCGGCCTCAATTAAAACTCATTTGTCGCCTTTTTCCGAGCCATGGTCAAATGGCGTAACCCTTTCGATCATGGCTCCTTTCATTTCCCTATATAAATACTATATAGTGACATAATTATAAATCAATTAATTTAATTATATATATATAAATATAGAAAATAAATAAAATAAAAGTGGGTAGTATTACCAGCAAAAAAAAAAAAAAAAAAAAAAAAAACCTTAGTTTCAAGACGAATTACAAGTTGAGGTACCAAAGACGAGTTACATATGTTTAATACGGGAAAAAAAAAAAACGAGCAAAGTGAAGAAAAGCACAAGAAGAGGGAATTATTAGGGAATATAGCTTTGAGGGCAAAGCTTTTGAAGGAAAGGGCAATGTTATGAATATAATTCATAACAAATATAATAAATATAGTTATTAATAATTAAATAAGGATTATTATTATTTTTTTTTTAGATCTAGGACAATCGGTAACTGGTGAGAGTTGCCTGAGCAAGGCCCGGGTTCAAATCCAACTGGCTGCCACTATAAACCTAGGCTAGGTGCAACAGCCTACAAGCCGCACACAATAGCAATTAACTTATGCCTCAACAAGAGCCGAGACGTCCACTATGGGGTCGCCTACTCTTCTAGCCGAGACACAACAGGGGTATGTCTCCACGGGGGTTTGTAAATAAGGATTATGTTACATGTAAGTAGTTATTTAGTGAAAGGGCATGTCTAAAAGACATGCCCATTCATGAAAGGCCACCTGCGTAGGTATATAAGTAGGGCCTCATTGTAACATTTTATCATCATCTCTTATACATTTTATATATAATACATTATTATTACGAATACCTCTTGTGTATTTCACAATTAAGCTATGTTGCCAGGAAACGTGGGTTCAGGGACGGGGACGGCATTTTTTGAAACAGGGTGCGTGGGTTCGTCTGGGTATTTTTAGATTAATATATATTATAATTTATAGATCATATATAATACTATATTTTCTAAATTATAATATATAAATTATAAATTTAATGACACTAATATAGTAATTTGTAAATTACTAATAATTTATAAACTTTAAACTTTAAAGATTTAAACATGCACATCATTCAACATTCAAGTTTCAACATTCACATGTGACATTTGTCATTGAATTTCAAAATTTCTAGTTTGATAATATCATGATTCATATATGATATCAAGTGCAAATTGGAGCTCAGTTTACATATTAATAACTTATAAGAAATTAGAATCATGATTCAAAATTTCAAAATATATGTCCATTGTCATACTAAATTCAAAATATGCCTTAAGGCATCTCCAAATGGCAAACTGTAAACATGAACTAGGAAATTTTGACATACTAAAATAAAAATAGCTAAAGCCTAATAGTGAGCAATGGCTTCCTCAAGCCATATCATCAGCATCCATGTCATCAACATCACTTAGATCTTCAGTGAGCATGCTCTCCAAGTAGGAATCACTCTCATCTTGAGGCTCTGGCTCATCCATAGCAATTTGAGGATGGATGCTTGTGGTAAGTCTACGCTTTCGCTGGGTAAGTTATGAACTTATGATTCATGGATAGGTAGGTATGTTTTAAGGTTTAATTTTTTTTTTTTTTTTAAAGTTTTAAGTTTTAACTCTTAAGTTTTAAAATTTAATTGTAATTTGTATGTTTTAAAAAATAGTTAGATTTCTAATTTATTAAATTATTTTTAATTTAATTTTAATATTTATTAAAATTTAATTAAAATTTTTAAATTTTAATCATTTAAAAAAAAAATATTTGAGGAAATTATTCATGAAGAACCCGAAATTCGAAGTCTAAGTACCCAAACCATGGGTTCTTCGTACCCAAAGAACCCGATTTTTTTTTTCGAAGAACCTGGTTCTTCATAGAAGAACCCGGTTCGTTTGGGTTCTTCTGAGAAGAACCCGTACCTGAATCCGGTACTTGGGTGCGGGAAACCGGTGCGGGTTCGAGAACCCCACCCCTGGGTGCGGGAACTCGTGCAACGTAGCAATTAAGTCAACAAGCCTACAACTTTGTTGCTCCATTGTACTATGTGACATTAATTGATGACTTCTCCCGTAAAACGTGGATATCTCTTGAAGACAAAAGATTTAGTATTCGATAAGTTCCAGGAATTCAAAGTTGAAGTGGAAAACTTGATAGGTAAAAGGATCAAGATACTGAGATCTGATAATGGGTAGAATACACCTCAAAGGAGCTTATTGTATAATGTTCCAAAATAGGAAAAACAATGATAGGCTAGAAAATAATAAATTTGCACCACAATTTGTTTTAACAATGCAGTAAATACCTAGAAAAATCAGAAATATGGAAGCAACTGAGCCATTTTATTATAGAATGGAGCAAGAGTACAAATATATGGAAGAAATGCACAACCCAGGTGAAACAATAATAACCCAGAAATTGCCTGACTGATGCTCTGCGCAGTCCCAACAGTTCTGCATTAGCTGTTGCAAAGAAATGGCTGAAAACCCCACCTCCGGTGCTCAACAAATTTTGCAAAATTACTCCTAGGCTCCTCAAGCCAACCTGACCAAAATCCAAAAAATGGTTTGGCTTGATCCTGACCCTCCAAAATCGACCTCCCATGGCCCTATGCTCCCTAGTGACTGCTGAAGCACGCAGTCTGCCCAACACTAGCAAAAATACTCCACAACACTCAAGTCTCAAATTTTGCAGGGAGGCTTAGACATATGTATTCCAAAATATTTAGAAAGCGTTTTGGGAAATTCCACCTGGATGGGGTTTTATTAAAATAATTAATTATTTTTAATGGGAGCCTAAGTCTAAACTTAGCGAATTAAAATACTTAAAGTATATTAATAGAATTGGGTATGAAACTTCTAGAAAAAGACGAAGATCGAGTCAATATGATCTAAGCCGTTGATTATGTTTTAATCTGGGTCGTTGGTTATCCAACGAGAAGATTACAAGGACTTCGATGGGCATTTAGAAAACACACTGAGTGAGTTTAGAGATCGAATTTCTCAAGTTAGCAACACAGAGCAGCCAGAGGATTTGATCGAGTTGATTCGATTGCAGTGAGGGGCAGTGATAGTTTCGGTTGGAAGATCTTTTCTTGAGCCGGGAATACTTAGCAGAGAAAGAAGAGAAGAGTACGCAGAAGAGGCAATGTAGGGGCTACGCTGGGCAGCGTAGTGCCACGTAGAGGTAACACTGTAGCCTTGAGGAGATTCGAGATTTTGTTGTGGATCAGTCAGATCCAGTGCCGTAGTGTCAAGGTGTGAGACTGGAGGGGCAAAAGATCAACATCCAACCGATAGAAGATCCAACAGAGGGGGGTGACGCAGCCCCCAGTCAGAATGATGCAGATCGGCCCAGAGGTTGCGTGGGGCTCATCAGTTCAGTGTTGGGTCATGTTGGACACCTAATCCTCTATGGGTAGGTGTGGAAGGTGAACAGTCACAAAGGAGTCCAAGTGACCTTGGAATGTGGAATCCAAGAGTCACATCATTGTAATATATATACACATCTATGGTTAATGGAAATAACTCACGCCTATCTTTCCTATGTGTGTGTTTACCAATGCGTGTGTTTAACATGGTATCAGAGCAGGTTCCTTCCAACCTTGCTGAAATTTGAATGTGCAGTGATTTTGGGCGTTTCTATACCTTTGTGCAGATTGTCCCTTTGTCAGCAATTTCTTGCCTGGTCTCTCTTCTCTCTACATTCTCAAAATAGCTATAAGTGTGCAGTCTCTCATACTTAGCGTTAATTCCTGCCCTGCTCATTAACCACTCTTTCTGTCAAAAAAAAAAAAAAACGTGTCTTTTCCAAAGTCTGGATACGACTATTCTTGGTGCTCAACGGTTTTGTGGTAGTTTATATCTTTTGTCAGATTTCTTGCTTGCAGTGCCACAGTTATCCTCTGACATCTAAGAACGCATTTGTTGCATTTGTATTCTGCTGCTGCCCATGCCCTAGCATTTTTAGATTTTGTTAGGTCCAGTTTTAGATGTTGTGCCTATTTTGCAGAACTTTCAACTAACAACTCCTCCCACACAGTAACCTCTATTGTGGTTGTAATGCTCCGAACTCCCAGTCTCTCGACCCCTGCTCTTCCTGCACAGTCTCATTCCCGTTACAAAAGCATTCCTCTGCCGAGAACCTTCGCGACCTAGATGGCTTGATGCTCTTCAAAGCTTGACAATGGAGCAAACATTCCTCTTTTAGACTGCACTTTGGCAGAACACGACGGTGAGTCGAACCCGGGACACTGCTGCAATATTAAGTGCCGCTGCAAAAGCCGAGCTTGAGAGCAACAGAATTATCAACACACCCATGCCAAGGTAAGCATGAATTGTTATCTTCTGCTGCAAGATCTCCTTGAAGCTAAGTAATCGCATCCATGGGAAGCTCGTATAGATTTGCAGGCTTCACACCCGCAGATGCAACGTAAAGGGGAGCAAGATGATAATCATTACACCGTAATTGTAGTCATACACACGTTGGCCCTCGACCCTCACTCCTGTCGGCCCTCTCCACCTGTGTCGACTCCTTCACTCTCCGCTTCCCATCTCCTCGCTCCTTCACCTCCTCCGCATGCTCCCACATCTCTCATCTCCCACAGTGGCAGGTTGCTCCGTGCTCCCTCCTCCCACGTCAGCTTCCACAACAACGCTTCTCCCTTCGCGTTAGTCCCTGGGGAGCTGGAACCCTTACAGGCCTGTTCTGTGCATCTGCCATTGATGTTGATAGGACTTCAATAAGAGAAAAAGGATACTATAAAACCCAAACCCAAACGAAACTGTTCATGATCCTCTTATTTTTATTTATATTTCTGGACGAGGGCTGCTTTTCTTGCGTCTACTCATTCCTAGAGAAGACAGGAGACATGGGTGTGAAATAAGGAAGCATAGGATTGGGAAATGAATCCCATTCTTCACGCGCCCAAAAGTGGAGTTGGGTTTCGATCTGTGATGGTGTGAAAGGACAATACGCAATGCTAATGGGAAGCACCCCAAGTCCACGATAGAAATGGTTGGTTTATGATTGCGTGTTCTCCTGAAAATTGAAATCTCCTGCAAAGTCCGGGTCTCCTGTGCCGACCTGTGAATGGACCTTTATTGTAGGATATTTATATGTATGCATTGAAAATCCAGAAAATGCCTCTATATTAGTAATTCTTCTTGCTGGATTTGTTACCACTTTCTCATCTTATTTTTCAAAGCAATATCATTTTGTATTGCAACTATTGCTTGTTGAAAACTATTGTTGATTGGCATGTTGTTCCGGAGGGGATCTGCAGGAACATTGCACATTTAGTTTCCCATTTGTTGAGTGTGAGTTGTTAACAAAATGGTCAGAATTACGAAGTTATTAAAGTTTTTAGATACTCTCATACTTTCCACGACTGAGTCTAGTATGGTCAAAATAAGCAAAGCCTCTCTTTCAGACATTCAAACTTGTCTGCAAAACACACAAGAGAAGATTGATTTTTTGCAGCTTGAATCTCAGCTTCAGCAAGAAGAATTACAATAGAGGAGTCATCATTTTGAACCTGTTTCTGTTCAGAAAATTAAGAGGGACTCCTATCAGCAGCAAGAATATAAAGTTGCAATCGATTCACATTCAGTTCCTTGTACAAGAGCGGATTTACATGTAGATGCAGCAACTCAGTCTGCACTTCCCAAGCCCATCATCAGACCTTGGGAAAAGCTTGTCCACAACAAGCACAAAATTGGCCTTGGATATGACAAGGAGTTGTCCTTTCATATTCCGGACTACTCCAAGCCCATTCAATTTCAGAGCGTCGGATTTCTTCATGACAGTTCACATTCAATTGTTCCAGATCCTGCTCCTGTTCCACAGCAACAACAACAACAGATTGAAAAATGGAAACACTGTCATCGAGTTGGCCATATGAAAGATCACTGTTTTGATCTTCACCCATGCAAGCACTGTGGTCGACACACCCATTCTTCACACAGATGCTTCAAAAACAAGCCTCCTGCAAGAACAAATATTTATCTTGGATGGATCACTTCTTGGCAATGGGCATCAACAACCAAGAAGATGTTTAAGTCCCACGTTAGAACTTGTTCTCGAATATTGAACAATCTTGCAGTTGAGTTTTTGCCATCATCTCACCTTGTACCTGATGGGGGGGAAATGGTGGTCATCTACAAGCTTCAAAGCCACATCAAGCAAGCCTGAGCCACAATCTCTCATTCCATATTCAGAGTTGTAGCCAGAGACACAACACATCAAGCGATCCTGAGCCACAACTTGTCATTCCAGATTCAGAGTTGTAGCCAGAGACACAGATGCCCATGAACATGCCTTTGGTTGGTGGAAAGCCTTAAACCATCCATGTGAGGTTGATATTATTCCTCTTCAAAGAATTCAAAGCACTTCCTTTAGCAGAAGACTTCAGATTCTTGCCAGCTTTGGAAGAGTTCCAGGAAATGCATCAAGCATTCCAGTGTTGGTGGTCATCCTTAAACCATTACAGGTTGTAGACCTCCCTTCTTCTCGGTTGAAGGTCTCCCTCTTCAAATATGAGGGACACTTCCTATAGCAGAAGACCTCAGCTTCTTGCCAGATTTGGAAGAGTTCTGGGAACTACAATAAGTGTTGCGTTCCAGTGTTGGTGGTCATCCTTAAACCACCTCTTTATGCCAACATTTCAGAGAGCTGTTTCAGCCTAAGTGCTGCCATGCATACTTTACAGATTTGTATTACAACTCTCTTCTTGGACTCACACATACCCCTTCGGATTAAGGGGGGAATGTTGGACACCTAATCCTCTATGGGTAGGTGTGGAAGGCGAACAATCACAAAGGAGTCTAAGTGACCTTGTAATGCAGAATCCAAGAGTGACATCAATGTAATATATGCACACATCTATGGTTAATGGAAATAACTCATGCCTATCTTTTCTATGTGTGTGTTTACCCATGCGTGTGTTTAACAGGTCAGTTTCAGATTTCCAGTGTTTGTGTGAGGTCATCCTCACTAATTCTCTGTAAGTCAGATTCTTTGTGGATAGCCAGATTTTGGCATTCAGTTGTATTCAAAAACTTCTTCTTAATAATATCAAATCCTCATCTAATGCACTGGTTTTCCCACATTGGGTTTTTTCGGGGACTTAGTCCAAAAATATCGATGTAATGTGTGTCTAATTTTCTTGCTTAGATCTTGTTTCTGCATTTAATTTCCGCAGTTTATTTAGTGAAGGTTGCAATGCATTTGCTTTAGTATTTACTTGTAGAACACAATAAATAACTTGTATAATTTATCAAGTAGGAGAAGTAATATCAGTTTGCTGCAATAGGATTCTGGGATTGGGAATTTTCACATGGTATCATAGGAGTGCAGGTGAAGCAAGATAGCAAGTCAGAAGAACTCAATGTTGAAGAGAAAGAGGGAGATCGAATAGCTGCGTAGGCAACAGATCGAATCCCCAAGGGATTGCGTAGTCCAGGCCAAGAAGGCAAGATTCTTGAGGAAAATCTCTCTTTGAGTGAGTCGACAGAGAGGTAAGATTTCCAGTTCGTGATTTGTCAGCGATAGAGGGAGCAGTGCAACAGAAACTTCAGTGCAGAGCAGTTTTCTGTGGGACACAGTTTTCTGCAGCATTTCTGTGGGTCGAAAAGCGCCAGAAGAACGAAGATGACATTTTTTTTGAGGGAATTTCCTTCCTCAGTGAATTCCTAGCCAAGGAATTCAAATTCTCAATTGCTGAGGAACAAAAGCGAGGAGAAGATCTACATACTCCAACAGGGAGTACGTAGGCCAGACTAGTAGCTGCGCAGAGGAGAGAGTGGGAGAAGTTCGACATTATTCGGTCGACAGAGATGGCAACAAATGGGCTAAGAGATCAAGATCTGTTGGAGGGAGCCTCCAACTATGTGATCTGGCAGGCAATGATCAAGTGTATGCTAGATGAGCATGATCTTAAAGCTTTCATCGATGGTGTAGTAGTTGTCCCCGTGGATGTAGATCCATTAAAATCCTACAAGAAGGATATGGCGAAGGCCAAGCGTTTGATTCTCGACGGAGTGAGGAATCATGTACTATGTCACATCACTGGCAAAGGGACTACCAAAGAGATGTGGGATGCCTTGGCTACGTTGTATCAAGGATCTTCCGAGCAATGGAAGATGTACTTGCAGTAGAAGACGCGATCTATGAGGATGCAGAAGTGAGAATGCATTGATTCGTTCCTTGCAAAGCTTCAGGAAACCCGAGATCAATTAGCAGCTGTTGGATCTATGCCTCAAGGAACCAAGATGGTTAGACTAGCCCTCAACTCAGTATCAGATGAATGGAACGTCTTTGTCTAGAGCATCCTAGGCGGAGAAAGGTTGCCTGATTGGGAACAGATGTGGGCCTCTCTTTAGCAGGAAGAGATGAGGCGAGATATGATCAAGTGCAAACTTGATGGCAACAATAGCAGTGGGTTGAAACCCAAGGAGGAAGAGAATGCAACCCTTGCATCTAAAGGGCAACAGGAGCAGCGGAGGCAGAATAAGGACGTCTCAAAGTTCAAGTGTTTTTGGTGAGGTGAGATGGGTCACTATGCTACTCATTGTCCTCTCAAGAAGAAGGACAAGGATGATAAACATGATTTGCAGGCTACAACTGCAAGGATCGAGGAGGAATTGTTCGCCATGATTGTCGACATATCTCCAGGGGAGAATTGGGGTGATCTAGAGCTGTAGTTTGAAAGAGATGCAGTTAGGCAGGATCCTTGAGGAGTCCACCTCATGGATCATTACCTTGCTACAGGAGCCCATAACAGAAGTAGCAGGATGGACCAATGTCAGTTGGTGCAGAGGAGTGCCAAAGTGACAACATAGTGGCTAGAGAGCGCCATAGTCTGAGTAGCGCAGAGCAAAGTTGGTAGCAGTGCAACAAGAAACATCGTAGAGTCAGCAACAATGCAACAACTTCAGAGGGTTAGTGCAAAGACTAGCAGTAGTCAGATATTCAGTATCAGATGCATCATGTTGAACACTTATTTCAATAATTTTGGATGTTTTTCTGCTGTAGCAACAACAGTAGAGTTGTAGTGCAGATGCATTTGGCAGCAGTATGCAGGGTCAACAACAACAGAGATTCAACAACGTAGTAGTTGATGGGCAACAGTGTCAGACATTAGCAACATAGAGGGAGATGTTACAAAGTCAATGTAGTGCTTCAATGTGATGCATTACTAGAGCACATTCCTTGCTAAGAGGAAGTGTTGTTTCTGGTAGCATCGGATGTGCTCTAAGTCTCAAATTTTGCAAGGAGGCTTAGACACATGTATTCCAAAATACCCAAAAAGCGTTTTGGGGAATTCCACCCAGATGGGTTTTATTAAAATAATGAATTATTTTTAATAGGAGTCTAAGTCTAAACTTAGGGAATTAAAATAATTAAAGTATATTAATAGAACTGGGTGTGAAACTTCTAGAAAAAGATGGAGATCGAGTCAATATGATCTAAGCCATTGATTATATTAATTTGGGTCATTGGTTATCCAACGAGTTGATTATAAGGACTTCGATGGGCATTTGGAAAACACACCGAGTGAGTCTAGAGATCAAATTTCTCAAGTGAGCAACCGAAGGATTTGATCAAGTTGATTCGATTGCAGTGAGGGGCAGTGATAGTTCCAGTTGGAAGATCTTTTCCTGAGCCGGGAATACTTAGGAGAGAGGGAAGAAAAGAGTACACAAAAGAGGCAGAGTAGGGGCTATGTTGGGCAATGCAGTGCCATGCAGAGGCAATGTTGTAGCCTTGAGGAGGTCCGAGGTTTTGCTGTGGATTAGTTAGATCCAGTGCCGAAGTGTCGGGGTGTGAGACTGGAGGGGCAAAAGATCAACATCCAACCAACACAAGATCCAACAGAAGGAGGTGACGCAGTCCCCAACCAGAGTGACGCAAATCTGCGCAGAGGCAGCGTGGGGCTCATCAGTTCAGTGTTGGGTCAGTTCTGGATTTCTAGTGTTAGTGTGAGGTAATCCTCACTAATTCTCTGTCAGTCAGATTTTCCGTGGATAACCAAATTTGGGCATCAAGTTGTATTCATAAACTTCTGCGTAATAATATCAAACCCTCATCTGCTGCACCGATTTTCCTGCATTGGGTTTTTTCGGGGACTTAGTCCAAAAATAACGGTGTAATGTGTCTAATTTTCTTACTTAGATCTTGTTTCCGCATTTATTTTCCACAGTTTATTTAGTGAAGGTTGCAGTGTATTTGCTTCAATATTTACTTGTAAAACACAATAAATAACTTGTATAATTTATCAAGTAGGAGAATTAATATCAGTTTGCTGCAATAGGATTCTTGGATTAGGAATTTTCACATGGTATCATAGGAGTGTAGGTGAAGCAAGATAGCAGATTGAAAGAACTCAACGTTGAAGAGAAAAAGGGAGATCGAATCATTGCGTAGGCAATAGATCGAATCCCCAAGGGCTTGCGCAATCTAGGCTAGGAAGGAAAGATTCTCGAGGAAAATCTCTCTTTGAGTGAGTCGACAGAGAGGTAAGATTTCTAGTTCGTGATTTGCCAGCGACAGAGGGAGCAGTGCAGCAGAAACTTCAACGTAGAGCAATTTTCTGTGGGACGCAGTTTTCTGCAGCATTTTTGTGGGTAGAAAAGCACCAGAAGAAGGAAGATGACATTTTTTTGAGGGAATTTCCTTCCTTAGTGAATTCCCAGCCAAGGAATTCTAATTCTCAATTGCTGAGCAACACAAGCGAGGAGCAGATCTAGATACTCCAGTAGGGATTGCGTAGGCCAGCCTAGCAGCTGCGCAGAGGAGAGAGAGGGAGAAGTTCGACATTATTTAGTTGACAGAGATGGCAACAAATGGGTTGACTGATCAAGATCGGTTGGAAGTAGCCTCCAATTATGTGATCTGGAAGGCAAGGATCAAATGTATGCTAGATGAGCACGATCTCAAAGCTTTCATCGATGGTGTAGTAGCTGTCCCCGTGGATGTAGATCCATTAAAAGCCTACAATAAGGATTTGGCGAAGGCCAAGCATTTGATCCTCGACGGAGTGATGGATCATGTAGTATGTCACATCGCTAGCAAAGGGACTACCAAGGAGATGTGGGATGCCTTGGCTACGTTGTATGAAGGATCTTTCGAGCAACAAAAGATGTGCTTGCAAGAGAAGATGCGATCTATGAGGATGCAAAAGTGAGAACGCATTGATCTGTTCCTTGCAAAGCTTCAGGAAACCTGAGTTTAATTAGCAACTGTTGGGCCGAGATGGTTAGACTAGCCCTGAACTTAGTTTCAAATGAATGGCAAGTCTTTGTCCAGAGCATCCTGGGCAGAGAAAGGTTGCCTGATTGGGAACAGATGTGGGCCACTCTTTAGCAGGAAGAGATGAGGCGAGATATGATCAAGTGCAAACTAGATGGCAACAATAGCAGTGGGTTGAAACCCAAGGAGGAGGAGAGAATGCAACCTTTGCATCTAAGGGGAGCAGGAGTAGCGGAGGCGGAAGAAGGACGTCTCAAAGATCAAGTGTGGTGAGATGGGTCACTATGCTGCTCAGTGTCCTCTCAAGAATAAGGACAAGGATGAGAAACATGATCTGCAGGCTGCAACTACAAGGATTGAGGAGGAATTGTTCGCCATGATTGTCGACATATCTCCAGGGTAGAATTGGGGTGATCTAGAGTTGTAGTTTGAAGGAGCTCCAGTTGGGCAGGATCCTTGAGGAGTCCACCTCATGGATCAATACCTTGCTACGAGAGCCCATATAGAAGTAACAAGATGGACAAGTGTCATTATTGCAAAGGAGTGCCAAAGTGACAATGCAGTGGCTAGAGAGCGCCAGAGTTTGAGTACCGCAGAGCAGAATTGGCAGCAGTGTAGCAAGGCACATCGCAAAGTCAGCAGCAACGCTGTAGCTTCAGAGGGTCAGCGCAGAGACTAGCAGTAGTCAGATCTTCAGTATCAAATGCATCATGCTAAACACTTAGTTTAGTAATTTTGGATGTTTTTCTACCGCAATAGCAACAGTAGAGTTGCAGTGCAGATGCAGTTGGCAGCAATATGCAGGGTCAACAACAACATAGATGCAGCAACGTAGTAGTTGATGGGCATTAGTGTCAGACATTAGCAACGCAGAGGGTGATGCTATAGAGTCAGTGTAGTGCTTCAACGTCATGCATTACTAGAGCAGATTCCTTGCTTAGAGGGAGTGTTGATTTCTGGTAGCATTAGATGTGCTCTAAGTCTCAAATTTTGCAGGGAGGCTTAGACACATGTATTCAAAAATATCTAGAAAGCGTTTTGGGAAATTCCACCTGGATGGGGTTTTATTAAAATAATTAATTATTTTTAATGGGAGCTTAAGTCTAAACTTAGGGAATTAAAATAATTGAAGTATATTAATAGAACTGGGTGTGAAACTTCTAGAAAAAGACAGAGATCGAGTCAATATGATCCAAGTCGTTGATTATGTTTTAATCTGGGTCATTGGTTATCCAACGAGAAGATTATAAGGATTTCGATGGGCATTTGGAAAACACACCGAGTGAGTCTAGAGATCGATTTTCTCAAGTTAGCAACACAGAGCAGCCAGAGGATTTGATCGAGTTGATTCGATTGTGTTAGGATATTCCAACACATAGGAAATAGTTAAGAATAACTTAGTCTAGTGTAGAGTTAGGTAAAGTGTGTTTCTTTACCATGTACATTTGTAACTTATAATCCGACAATCACGATTTGTAGTGATCCGACGGTACCTTGGTATTAACGGCACTTGATTCGTGGCTTAACACCCGATTGGTCCATGATCTCTATTTAAAGAGCATGGAGGGTCATTTGTCCGGTAACCGTTTATGAGAGAAACATATGTAACTTTTCTTTTATATTAATAAATTCTTGCCAAGCCACATATTCGTGGCGTGGACCGTTTCTTGAGGGTTTTAACCACGTGATTATACTGGTGTATTGATTTGTGATCTATTTGTGAGTGGTGACCTTTGGTTCTTGATCTACGGAACTTACACAGTAAATTCCTACATGGTATCGGAGCTATTTTGAGGGCCGCGTTCGTTGTTAATAAAAATCTGAAGCCAGTTTGACTGCATGCGAATTCTGTTTTGTAGATATACTATTTTTGAACATTTTTAGGCCTAGAGAACTACTCAGTTGTGTTCGGAGCATCTGTTACAGTGAGGAACGCCTTTCGTTTCATGCGAAAAGGTTTCTGGCTTCCCAAGTTATGTCAATTTAGATCTAGAGGTATAAAGCATCTATTTTGCAGTTATATTTGTTAATATTTTTGCTTATTTCGGTTTTTTTTCCTGTATTAAGGTTTTATTTATTTACCGGATCTATACCCTTTTCTCTGTGTGTGCTCTTTGCTGTGCGCCCCGTGCGATCTCGGCAAATCAGAAATAGGAAAAAGGGATTTTTTTTGCTACGTATGCTCTTTCCCCGCGTCTTTGTGCGATCTTGGGAAATCAGAAATAGTGAAAAAAGTGATAGTTGCTGGTAAGGCTAACCGAGAATCTAACATTCTGCCGTAAGGCTTTGCATCTTGTTTCTTTTGCTCATTTTTTGTGCAGGAAAAGGCACACACACCTCCCATAATAATAATAATAATAATATCCCCTTCCTCCTTTCTAAAATAACATAATCCTTTTACTATCTCACTTGGTGAGGGGTTGGTTTATGAGAATAGAGGTCTTGGGTTCAAGTCTCCTTCTCAAGCTTCTTTTGTAAAAAGTTTTTGTTCAAAGGGGCGGAATTTTTTTTTAAAGAGCCACACTTCATCCCGTTCTCGTAACTATTCGGCATCTACAACTCAGTTTTTTTCAAAAGGCATAACTTCTTCATCCGGAAGCCGTTTTTCGAGCCGGTTTTTTTAAACGGCCTAATTTTTCGAGATCTTTCCATTGAAGCAGTTAGTTTCAGCTTTTCTCAGCTTCAGTTTTTTTTTTTTTAAATGGAAAGTGCATGCCCAGTTATTCTTAACAGCACCAATTATTTCCAATGGCTACCTCACATGGCAGATATACTTAGAAGTAAAAGGCTTTATAGAATAGCCACAGGGCTAGAAACTAAACCTTCTGATGATGATAAAGTTGCTAAATGGAAAAATAAACAAGATCAAGCACGAGTGTTGATAGGAATGTCCATTGCTCAAGATCTTCGATTTCATATCCTTGACATTGACACCCCTCATGAAGCCCTGGACAAGCTAAATATTGTCTTTGGCATTCAAAATCAAATCGTGTCTATCGTTCTGAAAATTATTACTTTAGACCCAACAATTTCTTCCTCTATATTGAACAGACGGTGTCCAAATCTGCGACCTCGTATTCTTTAGAAGGGTGTAAGGTCAAAAAGGAAGATGGTAGCCTCATATACTGCATTCTTGCTAATCTTGGTCCTACATACTCTGTATTTGTTTCCGCCTTCCATTCCACCAGAGAAGCCATCATTTCTTCAGAAACCACCTACAAGAATCCCTCTTTTGATGCCTTTTGTGATTCTTTGATAAGAGAACAAGAAAAATTTTTACACCTTGGTCTTATCACTGCTAGAAACGCTTCTAAGAAAGCCTTAGCAAAATTAACATCAATCATATCAAAAGATTCCCCGTTGCCAAAAGATCTCAAAAGTACAACTGTCTCAAACCAAACAAGGGTCCTAAGCAATTTCAACCACAAATTGAAAAAACAACTCACCAAAATGATAAGGCATATAAAAAAAAAGGAAAGAAGACAGATAAACATTGCAACTTGTGCAATCGTGATGGCCATTTAGAGTCCAAATGTTTTAAGAAGATGGAAGCCTTAAAAGCAGCAATGAAGAAGCACAGCATCAATTTGGAGCACTCTTCACCTTCATCTACAGGCATGGCACTTTCTGCTTTTGGTTGTCAAGCATCAAGATCTGGTTATGCATTAAATGTATCTTCTTTTTCTCCTTCTCATGAGTGGCTCATTGATTATGGAGTTTCAAATGCGCGGCTAAAAATAAAACCAGGCGTTTTTCTTTAATGATTGTAACACCAAACATATTTATGTTGGTGATGATAGATCTCTTAGTGTTGTAGGATTTGGAACCATTCATCTAGATAATGGTCAATTTCATGATGTACTATGTGTTCCTACCTTGCCATGCAACCTTCTATATGTTTATAATATAACTCATTCAAGTCAAGGGAAAATAGTTGAAATCTCGCCTCATGATGTTGTATTCAAGGACCTCAGAGATCCTAGACATATTCTAGCTACTAGCATTGTTTATGATTCCACAAGGTTGTATAAGTTTGAACACTTTGGGTCATCATTTCTTCCCTCCGTTTTTGTTGCTCATAATGATGAAGTGAGTAAACTTTGGCATGAGCGATTTGGTTACTTAAATTATCGATCTCTCCAAACTCTATGTGAAGACAATATGGTGACAGGTCTTCCTATGGTATCTTGTCGAGATGGTGTTTTCTCCTGATGTGTACTCGGAAAACATCATCGGGATAGTTTTGACAAGCGTGCCTCTTGGCATGCTTTAGCCCCTTTGCAGCTTGTGCAGAGTGATTTATGTGGTCCACTTCCTGTTGTCTCTTTCTCTGGTTGCAAATACTTCTTAACTTTCATTGATGATTTTTCCAGATGCACTTGGGTATACTTCTTAAAACTCAAGAGTCAAGTTTTTAACATGTTCTTGGCCTTTAAGGCCTTTGTTGAGAAACAATCTGGACATCAAATTATTAAATTAAGATCAGACAATGGACGAGAATATTTTAACAACAAATTTATAAACTTCTGCACTGAGCATGGCATTCAATTGCAACATATTGTTCCATATACTCCACAAAAAAATGGTGTAGCTGAAAGGAAGAATCACACCTTAAAAGAAATGGCTAATTGTATGCTTCACTCTAAAGGGCTTAGTGTCAATTTTTGGGTAGAAGAAATTAACTGTGCAAATTACATAGTAAATCACACTCCTACTAAGGTTTAAAAGAATATAACTCCAAAAGAAGCTTGGAGCTCAATCAAACTAGATGTAAGTCACTTTCGTGTTATTGGAAGTGATGCTTGGGCCCATATTCAGACAAACATAAAGCCTTAGAACCAGAAAGAGTGAAAATGTATTTTTTGTTGACATTCGAAGATGTCAAAGGATACAGACTTTTTAAACCCAAACCAAAAATATAATCATTAGAAGAGATGTAAAGTTTGGATGAAAACATATCGGTCACAGCTTCCAGTTCCCACGGGGGTGGTGCCACCTTTGGCCTGCGAGCCTGATTCAGCATATGTGCCACCTCTCTCTCTCTCTTCTATTTTTAATAGCATTCCTTCTAGTTCAGATGATGACAGTGAGGATGACAATCCTCCTCCACCTCTTGAAATTATTCTTTTTACTCCACATCTTCCAAGATGGGTCCGCTCTACTCGAGATGCAGCAGGTTCTCTTGTAGGTGACCCTGACGATCGACGACATACACGTTCTCAGTTCAAAAGAGCCTCTTCCTTATTGGCTCAAGTTCCAGAAAATCCTGATCCAGAAACCTTTGAAGAAGCCTCTGGTAATCCAGATTGGGATGAGGCTATGAATGAAGAATATCGTTCCTTATTGGCGAATGATACTTGGGATCTTGTTCCTCTTCCGAAAGGAAGAAAACTTGACAGATGTAGATGGTTTTACAAAACCAAGTTTGGACCAGATGGAAAAGTGGATAGACATAAAGCTCGTCTTGTCGCTAAAGGATTTTCACACGTTGAAGGCATTGAATATATTGAAACCTTGTCCCCTGTTTCCAAAATGAATTCTATCTGCCTTGTTCTTTCCCTTGCTGCCTCTTTTAAATGGGAAGTCCATTAGATGGATGTTAAATCTGCCTTCTTACATGGAGATTTGCATGAAGAAATTTACATGGAACAACCCCCTGGCTTTATTCAAAACGACTCTAGCCTTGTTTGTTGCCTGAGGAAGTCTCTCTATGGTCTCAAACAAGCTCCTCGGGCTTGGTATGCCAAAATGGATAGATTTCTATTAGATAATGGCTTTTCTAGGTGTCATTCTGACAACATTGTTTAAACCAAGAAAGTGGGTAAGTCCTTCACCATCCTTGTTCTTTATGTTGATGATCTTATCCTTACTGGTAGTGATCCAAACCATACAAACCATGTCAATTATAGCCTCAAAAAGAAGTTTGAAGTGACAGACTTAGGACACTTGCATTATTTCCTTAGTATTCAAGTCTCGCAATCCAAGGAAGGCATTACCCTCGCTTAGTCCAAGTATGCCTCTAATCTTCTACACCACTTTCAAATGGAAGACTGTAAGCCAACCCCTTCTCCCTTCGAGTCTGGAATCAAGCTTTCAGTCACTTGTACTATCCGTGAAGTTGATGCTACCTTATATCATCAACTTGTTGGAAAACGTTTGTATCTAACCCATACCTTACTTCCGACCTTCTTGCAAGTTATCTTGTCGCCTTGCCATGCACCAACCTCGATGAAAGTCACCTGAAAGTGTACTTAAAAGAATACTCTTCGTATATATTCGAGGTAATGCCTACTAACTATTACAGCCAGCAGAGCATCCTCCTTGTTGATAGGTTTCACTGATTTTGATTGGGCTGGTGACCCTAATGATCAGAAGTCCACTGCAGGATATGTATTCACTCTTGGTTCAGGACCTATTACTTGGTCTTGTAAGAAACAAAGTGCCATCTCCCTTTCTTCAGCAGAGGCAGAGTATCGTGGTGCAGTTGAAGCTAGCAAGGAAGCCATGTGGCTTCGTCAGATCCTATCTGAATTTGGTCTTCATTAGCAGCATCCAACTACACTTTGGAGTGATAATTAGAGTGCCATTTAGCTATGTAAAGATCCAGTTCAGCATCAGCGTATGAAACACATTGAACTCCACATACACTTCATCAGAAAGCTCATTCATGATTGTGTTCTTGAAGAGCAGTATTGTCTGACCAATGATCAAGTAGCCAATATCTTTACGAAGGCTTTCACAGAAGCGAAGTTTACCAAACTTTGATCCATGCTTGGAGTTCAGGAAAATTGTCATTAAGGGGGGATAGGCTCTAATGCCTCCTTCCTTCTCCTATTGTGTCACCTTTGTAAATCCTTCAATCCTATCCCAATTTGTTCTTAAGGGGGGATGTTAGGATATTTCGACACATAGGAAATAGGCTCCTTTTGTGTCACCTTTGTAAATCCTTAAATCCTATTTCAAGTTGTTCTTAAGGGGGGATGTTAGGATATTCCGACACATAGGAAATAGTTAAGAATAACTTAGTCTAGTGTAGAGTTAGGTAAAGTGTGTTTCTTTACCATGTACATTTGTAACTTATAATCTGACAGTCACGATTTGTAGTGATCCGACAGTTATCTCTCACCTTAGTATTAACGGCACTTGATCCGTGGCTTAACACTCGATTGGTCCATGATCTCTATTTAAAGAGCATGGAGGATCATTTGTCCGGTAACTGTTTATGAGATAAACATATGTAACTTTTCTTTTATATTAATAAATTCCCTGAAGTGGCTGTGTTGGCTCAGGGTGTGGACTGTTTCTCTCTTTGAGGGTTTTAACCACGTGATTATACTGGTGTACTGATTTGTGATCTGTTTGTGAGCGGTGACCTTTGGTTCTTGATCTACGGAACTTGCCCTGTAAATTTCTACAGATTGCAGTGAGGGGCAGTGATAGTTCCGATTGGAAGATCTTTTCCTGAGCCAAGAATACTTAGCAGAGAAAGAAGAGAAGAGTACACAGAAGAGGCAATGTAGGGGCTACGCTGGGCAGCGCAGAGCCATGCAGAGGCAACACTGTAGCCTTGAGGAGATCCGAGATTTTGCTTCGGATTAGTTAGATCTAGTGTCGGAGTGTCGGGGTGTGAGACTGGAGGGGCAGAAGATCAGCATTCAACCAGCTGAAGATCCAACAGAAGGAGGTGACGTAGATTTGCGCAGAGGCAGCGTGGGGCTCATCAGTTCAGTGTTAGGTCAGTTCTGAATTTCCAGTGTTATTGTGAGGTAATACTCACTAATTCTCTATCAGTCAGATTCTTTGTGGATAGCCATATTTGGGCATCCATTTGTATTCAGAAACTTTTGCTTAATAATATCAAACCCTCATCTGCTACATCAGTTTTCCCTCATTAGGTTTTTCCGGGGACTTAGTCCAAAAATAACGGTGTAATGTGTGTCTAATTTTCTTGCACAGATCTTGTTTCTTCATTTAATTTCCGCAGTTTATTTAGTGAAGGTTGCAGTGTATTTGCTTCAGTATTTACTTGTAGAACACAGTAAATAACTTGTATAATTTATCAAGTAGGCGAAGTAATATCAGTTTGCTGTAATAGGATTCCGGGATTGGGAATTTTCACACTTCCAACCGTCAAACTCACCCAATAGCTTACAAATATACTGAGCCTCCTCTTCCAAAATTCTCCCTGCAATAGACCTCCGGAATAGTGCTGCAATGGTCACACAAGAACCACTACTGCGTCCTCCAGAAATACGCACTGTTGGGGCAAACTAAATGCAAATGTTGGAAATCTCTCTATGAAACTCCCTCAGATGACAATGGATGAACCTATCTAGAGTGGCACTGAAAGTCCCCTGAAGAAAGGGTGAGTTCTCTGCTTGGAAAACTCTTGCTAAACAACAAGTTGTTGAGATTTTGGGTAGCATTGGATGTGCTCTAGCTCTGAAACTTTGTGGAGGGGCTAGAACACATGAGATCTCCAAGACCCATAAATCGTTTGGAGATATTCCACATGGTGTAAAAGTTATTCAAATAATTAATATTTTTAATGGGGACCCTAAGTCTAACTTAGGGAAATTGAAAAATTTAAGTGAATTAATTTACACATGTGGTGAGAATGTTATAAGTGACGTGGATCTAGCTTTCTCTAATCTTAGCCATTGATTAGTGATTAAATCACGATCGTTGATTTCTCAACGAGAAAAGTATTAAATGAAGGCTTGGGGTTAGTTGGAGAACACACAGAGAGTCTAAGAGATCAAATTCTTCTGACGGAGTAGTGCTCGGAAGAAGATCAAATCTGAGTGATTCAGAGAAGTAGTGAGGGGCAGATGCAGTGATTGGTCGAAGGACCAAGAGTACAACATATAGCAAGAGTAGCAAAGACGTAGTGGAGGTAGTAGCCATCAGAGGGTGTGACGCAGACCTTAGAGAGGGTGATGCAGGCCCACGCAGGGCTCACGCCGCGGTGTTAATTTTGGACAACTAGGTCCAAACTCCATGTTGTGATGCTCAGATGAAGATGCCAATATTTTTATTGGATTCCTCTTTTGGAGAGGTGCAAGATCGATCTAAAGATCATCTTGATCCGATGAGCAGAACATTTATTTTGAATTAATTCCACTTATGTGCAAGGTCGGCTAGAATTGTAATGTAGGCTTGAAGCCCCAATAGATGTGTTACACACCCTCACTGATGGATATATATAGGTCAACGTTGGAGGTCATTTTCACCATCACTCATCACACATTCTCTCTCACCATCTGATTGGTTCGATCATCATCTTGGAGGCTCTTCTTCTTTCACACGTGGGAAAACACAACAAAGGATTTTCTGTTTTGATGTAGGGTTTCAGCGCAGATTTGACCAGCGTTGACTTTGGTCAACACATGGTCAACTTGACCTCAAACTCTCCATAAATTTCGATTTTTGCTGTCCGCATTTTCTGGCACAGAAATCGAGGCTGGGCATTGACTTTGACCTGACTGCGTTGCTTTTGTTGACTTTGGGTTGACTGTTATAGAGCTGTCTGAGAGGGTTGTGTGACACATTCTGGTTGGATGACCGTGTAGAGACTTTGCTGGTTGAAGCATCCTATTGACCGCTGTAATGCACCACAACACATATATTTTGCTGATCAAGTTAATTGTATTTTTGGCTTGTCTTCTGTCGATCTACTGGTATGTTCTATCAACATTTTACTTTCTTGTTTATGTGATTGCTGTTTGATATTGGGGATAAAAGTAAGGTTGCATCAAGCATAGAACATCTACGAAAATTTACACGGGATCAGAGCTGAGGTGAAGACAAAGCCCAAGTTTGTATTGAGAGCAATCACCGAAGAAGGAGCATTTGTCAAGGACCCATGGGTACCTCAAACTATAATGGCTTCAAAGATGATGACAAATTGACTGGGAAGGAAGACTTCCATGCCTAGAAGATGATTTTGGAGGAACCATGGAAGAGCAGGGGCCCAAGGAAAGAAAGGAAGATGTTACACATGTAACAAGACCAACCACTATGCTAGAGAATGCCCTAATAAGAAGGATTCCCTCGGGGATGATGACAACGACAACAACAGGGGAGATGACAATCAAAGGAACAGGTTGAAAGGAAATAGGAAGGCTCGCTCTCGCAATGGAAATGGGCAATCTTTCAAAAGGTTGAGAAATTCCAGGTATGAGGAATCTAATTTTGTTGATGATAAAAGAAACGAATTCATTCTTGTATCTGCCCTCTCTACTGCATCTCCACCCGACACTATGGATGTCTGGTTGTTTGATAGTGGTGCCTCAAGGCACCTCACTGGGTTTAAGGAAGCTCTTTTTGATTTGGTTGAGAATGATACTAATATGAAAATTATCCTTGGAGATCCCGTGAAAGGGACAGGGACTGTGACCCTCCACTTATCTCAACGTCAATTCCTCCGCTTGCAAGATGTACTATATGTACCTGATTTGAAGAAGAACCTTGTGTCTATTTCGGCCATGGAAGACAAAGGTTTCAATGTGGCATTCGTTGATGGGAAGGTGCGCATTTGGAAGAAGAGCTTCAAGGAAGCTATCATGATTGGGTTTAGAGTTGATTCACTCTACCAGGTTGGAGGAAGTCCACTGAGAGCTATGACATGTGATACTATCCATCAAACCGAACTAAGGCATCAGAGGTATGAACACCTAATTACATAGCCCTTCCTGAAGCAAGGAAGATGGTGACAGGGATGCCCAAATTCAAAAATGATCATGAAGGTGTATGTCAGGGTTGTGCCGAAAGACAAGTGGAGATTTGCCACGATGTTACCTTAGATGAAGATGCTTCCCTCAGGAAAGTGATAAATCTTTCGAGCTCTGAGGAAGATCATGTAGTAAGGTCTGGGAATCAGGAAGAAGCGAAGGATGAGATGATGCCCGATGTTGAAGGACCGATGGACCCCATTGATCCACCTCCTTCAATGAAGAGAAGACCATCATGGCTCCAGGATATTCTCGAAGATGTCGAGAGACATATGGCCCCAAGGGGGAAATTCCGTGAAAGCAAGAAGCCGAAAAGATACGAAGGGTATCTAGCAACCATGAGTACAATCGTAATATCTAAGCATGGATCTTTTGAAGAAGATGTAAAGCATCAAGTATGAAAGGATGCTATGCACAAAGAGTATGATTCCATTATGAAGAATGATGTCTGGGATGTGGTTTCAAGACCGGAGGACAAAGCAGTTGTCACCTCGAAATGGCTCTATAAGATCAAGCATGGATCTGATGGTAGTGTTGAAAACTTCAAGGCAAGATTCGTTACCCGTGGCTTCTCTCAAAAGGACGGTGTAGACTATGATGACATATTTGCACCTGTGGCCCCATATACCACCATCCGATCAGAGCCCTTGCTGCTACGCAAGGATGGAATCTTCATTAGATGGACGTGAAGACCGCCTTTCTACATGGTGCGATAAAGGAAGAGGTGTATGTGGAGCAACCTCTGGGGTCCGAAGTCCAGGATCGAGACACTCATGTTTGCAGGTTGAAGAAATCCTTTTATGGGTTGAAGCAAGCCCCCAGGGCTTGGTACAGGAGGATAGATAGCTACTTGATGAAGCTGAGCTTCACTCGTAGTAATAATGATCCGGACCTTTACTTCAAGGTTGATAGAGAAAAGCCTCTCATTCTGGTGCTGTATGTGGACGACCTCTTCCTGACAGGTGCTAACCCTCTCATTCATCAGTGTAAGAGGGAGATCGCTTCTATGTTCAAGATGAAGGATCTAGGACTGATGCATTACTTCCTAGGCCTGGAGGTCTGGCAGAGACCTGGCGAGATTTTCTTTTCTCAAGGAAAATATATTGTGAAGTTGCTGGAAAGATTTGGAATGGTGGACTGTAAGTCTGTGTCGACAGCGATGGAGCTCAACTTTAAGAAGTTGAGTGGCAGCGCTGCTGGGCCCGTGCTAGCAAATCCTACCGAGTATCGTCAACTCGTAGGGGCCCTGATGTTCTTAAGGAACATCTGTCCGGACGTATGTTGTGCAGTGAACACTTTGAGTCAACACATGGTTGATCCTCATAACATTCACTCGGTTGGTGCCAAGAAACTCTTGAGATATCTTTGGGGCACGATAGACCATGAGCTGAGATACACTGCTGGGAGCATGACACTCCGTGGATATACTGATGCCGATTGAGCTGACAATGTGGTGGATTGCAAGAGCACATCTGGATGCTGCTTCACACTCGGGTCTGCTTCAAGCAGGAAGCAGAAGTCGGTAGCTTTAAGCGCCGTTGAGGCCGAATACATTGCAGCGTGTATGGCCTGTTGCGAAGCCACTTGGTTGCGAAAGCTCTTCAGTGAGCTGTTCAAGCATGTGCTAGATGCCACCATTATCCTTTGTGATAATTAGAGGGGGATTCGTTTGTCAGAGAATTCTGTGTTCCATGATTGATCCAAGCATGTTGATGTCTGGTACCATTTTATCCGGGATATGGTACAACAAGGCGCCGTAAGGCTTGATCATATAGGAACTGATGAGCAGGTCGCGGATATTCTCACAAAGCGCTTGGGGAAGGTTAAGTTCCTAACCTTCCGTGAGAATCTTGGAATTGTGGAATGACCGTATTCTGAGGGTCCTGTTGGACGATGAGCTCTGGGAGCTCCACGGGGCTTTGGGTATAGCTTCTTGGAGTTATAAGCAACCACAGGGCTAGGCTTGCCGAACCTTGTTGGTGTGCTTCTGCCCCACCGTTATGATATTGAGTTAGTTCACCTCTCTCTGATATGTGCCCCGTATGCATCCTACCCATGGAGTCTCATACTCATGGGAAGTACCTCTCGTTTGGCCAATGAGGAGGGAAAAGCTAGAGACCAGTAGCAAAGACCGATGGACGCATCGGAGATTGCCGTGCTCTCTATGTCTAGGATGGCACGTGTCCAACCACTTGATCTGGGATCAAGTCTAGTTATGTTTCGAACCTCCAACTGCCTTCAGGTCAGTTAAACCAACTTCGGGTTGATATGTGACTCCTTTGAGTCCTATAGACCTCTGAGCTAAATTTGTCAGCCGGGAGTGATGTCTTTGTGACTCACCCTTTCTGTTTTGAAATAAAGAAGCCAGCAAAGCAAGTTACGGTGGGATGATGCATGATGCTTGGATGGCACAGGTGGATGGAGTTCTCCCTAGTTGAGAGGGAGTGTTAATTTTGGACAACTAGGTCCAAACTCCATGTTGTGATGCTCAGATGAAGTTGCCAATATTTTTATTGGATTCCTCTTTCAGAGAGGTGCAAGATCGATCTAAAGATCATCTTGATCTGATGAGCAGAACATTTATTTTGAATTAATTCCACTTATGTGCAAGGTCGGCCAAAATTGTAATGTAGGCTTGAAGCCCCAACAGATATGTCACACACCCTCACTGATGGATATATATAGGTCAACGTTGGTGGTCATTTTCACCATCACTCATCACACATTCTCTCTCACCATCTGATTGGTTCGATCATCATCTTGGAGGCTCTTCTTCTCTCACACGTGGGAAAACGCAGCAAAGGATTTTTTGTTTTGACCTAGGGTTTCACGCATATTTGACCAGCATTGACTTTAGTCAACACATGGTCAACTTGACCTCAAACTTTCCATAAATTCCGATTTCTGCAGTCTGCATTTTTGGCACAGAAATCGAGACTGGACGTTGACTTTGACCTGGATGCGTTGACTTTTGTTGACTTTGGGTTGATTGTTATAGAGTTGTTCGAGAGGGTTGTGTGACACATTCTGGTTGGTTGACTTTGTAGAGACTTTGCTGGTTGAAGCATCTTGTTGACCGCCGTAACGCACCACAACACATATATTTTGCTGATCAAGTTAAGTGTATTTTTGGCTTGTCTTCTGTCGATCTATTGGTATGTTCTATCAACATTTTACTTTCTTGTTTATGTGATTGTTGTTTGATATTGGGGATAAAATTAAAGTTGCATCAAGCATAGAACATCTACGAAAATTTATGAGGGGCAACGCAGAGCCTCCAAGGGAAAGTCCGAAATTAGCTGGAGATTAGGGTTTCTAAGCTGGCAGGGCTGAAACTCGATTCCGGGAGAAGCTGATCAACGGAGAGGAAGGGTGATGCAGTCCCTCAGCCAGGGCCACGCAGGCTTACACAGTGGCAGCGTAGAGACTGCGCAGAGCTAGCTGGGGTTTCACCAGTGACTCATCTGGATCAGTTGGGACTTGCAGAGTGAGGTAAAACTCACATTTTTCTTTGTTGCCGAGGTTTTCTCTATTGGGTGAGTCAGACTATGGCACCCTAGATGTACTCACAATATTGCTGCTTAATAATAATATACCCTTAGAATTGCTGCACCGGTTTTCTTGCATTGGGTTTTTTCCAGAGACATTTGTCTGAAAAATCATGTGTGTCCTTTGTCATATGTGCATGATGTTCAGTAAATGATCTGTATTTGTGTAGGCTGCTAGTTGTGTTTACTTCGATATTTTTTGAAAATAACTTGTATAATTAAATCACAAGTAGGAGAAGTAAATCGAGATACTGCAGTAGGGTTTCTGTAATCTTGTATTCAGAAATTTTCACAAACTCGGCTAAACAACTTGATCAACAGAGATAAAATCGATAAGGCAAGAATGCCAAATGAAGTGAGCTTCCTTCCTTTTATAACTTTCGTGGAGCCTTTTTTCTCGCCTTTTCTTCCTTAGTGGGTCCCCCACCAAGCCAATGCTTTCCTACTTATGCATTTCAAACTTGTTACTTAGGGAGTGCGTATTTCTTATGTGGGTGGTCCCCACATGTCACCAACAAAACAACATAACATAAAATTAAATTGCTTCTAACTCCCAAGTCTTCTAATAAAAATCGAATAGGCCCCGACTTCACCAAAATTGGCCCAAAAAATGTAGAAATAAATCAAGTTCCAAAATAATTTAGGAAGGGACATTACAGTCCTCCCCTCCCAAATGTTTCTTGTCCCTAAGCAACTTCAATGCTGGATGCTCAAGTATGTGTTCACCCTCCCTGGTGGTATCCTCATCCAGCAAGCTCTTCCAACGCACTAAGTATTCTCTGATTGTTCTGCTCCTGAGCTTCCTGTCCCTATTCTCCAGAATGTCGTCCGGTTCCAAAACCAGATGCCCCTCATCATCAAGCGTAGGCAACTCCACAACCGCTCTAACCTATTTCTCCAACACCCTCTTGAGGCATGAAACATGAAAAATATTGTGGATCTTGCTCCCTGGTGGCAACTCCAACTCATAAGCTACCTCTCCAACCCTCCTGATCACCCTGTAAGGTCCATAAAATTGTGGTTGTAGCTTCTCGACCCACTTCTATTTCAAAGTGGACTATCGGTATGGCTGCAATCATAGGAACACCAAGTCCCCTTCCTCAAAATGCCTCTCAACCTGTTACCTGTCAGCATATAACTTTTGCTGGTTTTGAGTTGTTAGCAAAATATCCTTAAGAGCCTTGAGGATGTCTTGGCTCTCTTGGATCCAATCTTTGGCCTTTTGGGTTCGGCTGTCTCCAAAAATGATGTCAGCATAGCCATATAGAGCATGGAAAGGAGTCATACCGATGGACATATGATGTGTGGTGTTGTAGTAGTTCTCTCCCAAGTGCAACAACGAATCCATGCCTTTTGCTGCCCAGTCACATAGTTCCTGAGATAACCCTCTAGCCACTTGTTAACCCTCTCAGTCTAAGTTACGAAATGCTGCGTTGGTCTCTTGGATTCGCTGTTTGGCGTTTCGAATCCTGGAACGGGTACGAAACGACCTTGAAACAACAAAAAAATGTTTCCATACCATTTCAAAATTCCGGAAACACCGTTGAAAAAATTTGAGCCATTTTCGATAGGTTTTTGGGTTTTGGAAATGGATCCAGGAATTTTCAAAAACGTATTGAACATTTCGAACCGGATTCGGTGAGATTTTAATTCGTTTCATGCACTTTTGGCTGCTGGAAACGAACAGGGGATCTTCTCACTCCGGGAACACTATTTGTTAGGTTATTTTCACAATTAAATGTTATTCATCTAACTCCTAAATTTTCACTTTTCCTTCGCCCATGTTTGTTGAGTGCTACCATCGAGACGCCGTGTTTGCTAAGTGCTGTCGCCGAGAGTCCAAGACTTCCGATAATGCCATGTTTGCTGAGTGTTGCCGCCGTGTTTGCTGACCGCTCTCCAGTTTAGACGACTGAGTGCTGCCACCGTGTTTGTTGACCACTCTCTAGTTCAGACTTCAAACTCAAAGTTCAGAGGCCAGACTCCAAACTGTCGCTGACTTTCAAGTTCCCAGTCACTAGTGCGGGTAAGTTGGATTTAATGGAAATCCAGAAAAAGTATTTGGCATTTGTTGTGTTGGAAGCATTTGGTGTTTTATTTGACTGAGGATTTGTGTTGGAAGCATGCTGTGTTGGAAGCATTCTTGTGCTTTAGGACTTCTCCACTAAGAATAACGTTTTGGGTAGTAACAAACCTGCAAGCCTCAAGTTATAGATCAGTTGGTTCAACGGTAGCCCCTTAAATTTATGTATTGCCCAATGAGTCACAGATATGTTACCATAGAGTTCTCTGAGGTTACCAAGTTCCAACTGCTATTGCAGTTGGCAGTTAATATTAATCACTATTTAGAAACACACATAAAAGGAGAGGAATCAACATAATGTTGTTGGAACAGTACCAACTTCCTCATTCTTCGCTCAAGTGCACAGGAAGGTGGAATAAATTATTTCTTTAGGGATTTAAAAGAATAATAAATAGAGGTATTAAAAAAAGGTCTAAAAAAACATAGACAACCCTCCAAATGATTCAACACAGTCATAGCATGTGGAATGTACTCTGCAACATTAATCTCCCAAGACAATCTATCCAACATTGTATAATTTTCTTGCATTTGTGGGTGTGTTTTATCTCCTACGATGAAATAATACACTTGTTTATTGACCTCAATCCAATTGCATCCAGGCATCTTTTTTACTCCTCTCTTTTCCATCATTTTCCATACCTTTTCTTTGTCATCCCATTTGTCAGCTGTAGCATAAATAATAAATATTTGAGAGGTGCACATAGGGTGAAGGATTGTTGGGGTCTAACTCAATAGCATGTTGTGCCACACACATTCTCTTAGTTCTATCATCTATGCTGTGATGTATTCTACAGGCACCAAGCAAACATCTCCATAATACAAAATCAGGTTCTATTGGCATTTTGCTGATAAGTCTGACCAGTAAGTACACCCAATACACCTAAGGCACTAGACCTGAACTACACCTAAGGCCAAACAAGATGTTACAAGCACAAAACATCAATGCGAAAAGAACAGTGAACTCTCACACAAGAAATAAAACCTACTAGCCTCTAGGATGTATGCAAGTGACAAAGGAGGATGTCGGATTCCTGAATTGTACACTTTTTGCATACTCATTTGTATTAGAATTTAGAATATATATAGGATTGTAGGAGAGTGATCTCTTTCAAGGCTTACAAGATTGTAACTTGTTTTAACTTTTGAAATACATATTTTTCTGATGTCAATTTTATTTTGTAGTTTCATTTACATCATCATTATTCATGGCAACTTCAAGTTCAGCCATTCGTGAGGCAGAGACTGTGGAATATGAAATTGAATTTGGTCCTAAAGTTGATCCAAAGTCACCACTTTGGAAATATGTAACTATTGTTGGGAAGATGCAAGGAGGGGGATCATTGACATGGGTTTGCAGTGAGTGTAAAAAGGAGTATAAGGGATCATACACACGGGTCAAAGCAAATTTACTTGGGTTAAAAGGCAATGGTGTTCGAATATGCAGTGACCCACCTAAAGAGAATGGGACAAATGGAAATGGTTTAAGCAATGCAAAACTTGCAGAATATCAGAAAAAACAAGACGAGGCGAATGAGACAGATGGAAATGGTTTAAGCAATGCAAAACTTGCAGAATATCAGAAAAAACAAGACGAGGCAAATGAGGCAAATCCTGCCTCTCAATTAAAACACCCAACAAAGTTGGGAGCATCTTCATCAAAGTCTCCACTTCATTCTCATGGAATTCTTGGTTCAAAGCGGTCTAATTTGGGACCACTTGCAGGAGTTTTAATAATGATGCTTGAGAGATGACAAATGTAGCTATAGGTCAATGCATTTATGCAAATGGCCTTCCCTTTAACCTTGTGTGATCACCTTACTGGGAAAAGCTGATAAAAACAATGAATGAAGACCCAAAAGGGTTCTAGAGCCATAGATATGAGAAGGTCTGCACCACAATGTTGAGTGTTGAAAAGTCAGATTTGGAGGCTAAATTAAGCCCCATTCGTAATTCATGGCACATTTCAGGGGTGTCCATCATTTCTGATGGATGGAAAGATCAAAGGAATAGGCCTCTGATCAATGTGATTGCTCAGAGCCCAAAAGAGGCAATGTTTTTGAAGGCAGTGGATTGTGAGGGGTAGATGAAAGATGATTCTCAATTCATTGCTGACATCTTGATTGAAGCAATTGAATTGGTGGGGCCATAAAATGTTGTTCAGATAATAACTGACAATGCAATGGTGTGTAGAGCATCATGCCTAATTATTGAAGGCAAATATCAACACATCTTTTGGACCCCTTGTGCTGTACATTCATTGAACCTCATGTTGATCAAGATGGGGAAGCAAATTGAGTGGATTCGTGATATTTTTGAATAGGCAAAAGAATTCAAGCATTCATCACAAACCACCACATGTCCCAAGACATTTACATGGAATTTGCGAAATTGGAGTTCCTTAAGTTTCCCATACTTCAAAGTTTATTTCATAAATTCTAATTTCTATGACTCTAAATTCAAATATGTAAATTGGATTTTCAAATGTCATGATTCGCAAGTCATAATAGTTATTCAATCAAATTCAGTTATTTAATTTATTGAAACATTGGCAATTTGGCACTTGCAGGTTTCTGAGACACGTTTTTCTTCTCACATCACAGTCTTAACAAGGCTTATGCAGGTGAAAGATGCATTACAATCAATGGTATGTAGTTCTCTTTGGAATCAATGGTATGTAGTTCTCTTTGGAATCAATGGAGGCAATTCCAATTTGATAGAGCACAAGTAGTGAAAAAATTGGTTGTTGATGATGAATGGTGGGATAAGGTGGAGTACCTCTTGGCATTTACTAAGCCAATCGCGGACCTGCTTCGTATGTTTGACACAAATATGCCTAATTTGGGAGATGTGTATGAGGACATTGATTCCATGATAGAGAAGATAAGGATGGTTATAAATGCCAAGAAGAATGACCCAGATGAATTCTTCTACAGAGAAGTAAAAGATATATTGACCAAAAGGTGGAGCAAGATGACCACCCCATTGCACCTTTTGGCCTACGCAGTGAATCCAAAATATTATGTTGCAGAATTTCTAAGTGATCCAGAAAGAACCGCACTAAGCAAAGACCCAGAAGTATCATAAGGATTTAAAAAGGCTTTTAGAAAGCTTTTTGTAGATTCTGAAATTGGGTTTCATATTCGTTCAAAGTTTTCTCATTTTGTGGGATCATAGGGTTGGGGTTCTGATATTGACTGCATGCGGGACAAGAGGGAAATGAGTCTAATTGAATGGTGGAACTACTATGGTGGGGAACTTCCACATATCCAAAAATTGGCCATCAGGATCTTGTCACAGGTTGCTAGTTCTTCAGCAGAAAGGAACTGGAGTACATATGGCTTCATCCATTCGGTGAAGCGAAACAGATTAGGCTCTAAGAAAGCCGAAGAATTAGTGTATGTTCATTCAAACCTTCGCCTTCTGTCACACAAGAGAGACAAATACAAATTTGTGGCCCGCCAAATTATGGGATGTGGAACCTGAGTTGCCTGACCTGGATATGACATTGAATTCCAGGTCTCATATGACTTTGTTTGATGCAGAGTCACCAATAGGTGGATCTTCAAGCGGACATGGTAGCAATGTTTCCACTTCTAGAGAGGATGTGGAACTTCTTAGTGATAGGAATGAACTTGAAGACATTGGATGATATGTAAATGTAATTTATGTTGATGATTGAAATTTGAAACAAAAACTTGATGATATGTTGAACTTGAATCATGATGATGAATGTTATAGTAATCATTTGACATTAATGATGATGGCAATGTTTAACAATTTATAACTTTATGCTGAATTGATGACGATGATAGATGATAATTCATAATTGATTATGCATTTTTAGATATAATCTAAATTCTCAAAGATGAATGGTAATATGAAATTCTTATTTTGTATTTTATATATATATATATATAGATATTTCCGTATTCGTTTCAGTGCAACTTACCTCTCAATCTGGTTATTGGTTTGTGGGTGGTAACTAGTGCTTGGGGTGAGCTTTGTTCCTACTAGCCTGAAAAACTCCTGCCAAAATCCCCCCATAAATTGACTGTCTCTATCACTGACTATATAGTCTTAGGGAGTCCGTGCAGGAGGAAGACCTCCCTAAAGAACAACTCCACTACCTGAGAAGCTGAATATCGTGTCGGAATGGCCAAAAAATGTGCATACTTGGTCATCTGGTCAACCACCACATAAATACAATCCTTCCCCTGCATTGCATGAAGTCCTGTGATAAAGTCCATAGAGATAGTCTCCCATTTCCCCTCCGGAATGGCAAGAGGCTGCAATAATCCTGCTGGATGAGTCAAATCCCCCTTGTTCCTCTGACGTGCCTCACACTCCTGTACATATCTCAACATGTCTCCCTTGAGGCCCTTCCATGTGAAGCGCTCTCTCACAACCATGTATGTCTTCTTGAATCCCTGATGCCCCTAGTGGAGAATCGTGGGCTGCATGAAATATCCGCTCTCTCAACTGCGAGCTAGGAACCAGAAATATGCGCCCCTTGTAGTAGATAACCTCAGCCATCACTCGATAGCGCTCATTTGCGTGAATGCCCTCCAAGATCTCACATGCCCGCCAATCCTTGGAGTACTCAACTAATAACTGTGCCTTCCAATCATGGCATATACTCATGAGTGAAAGCCCTACAAGTCTCCTGGATAGTGCATCAATGACCACATTATGCTTTCACCACACATACTCAATATCAAAATCATAGGCCTGCACCTTGATGACCCACCTCTGTTGCCTGTCATTGATGCCCTGCTGCCCCATGAAGTGGCGAAGACTGTTATGATCTTTCTTCACTCGAAATCGGTTACCCACCAAATACCGTCGGAACTTGGCCAATGCATGCATTATGGCCAACATCTCGTTATCGTATATGGAATACGACCTCTCATGCGGTAAGATCTTTTGACTCTCGAAAGCAATGGGATGCCCATCTTGGGACAAGACTGCCCCAATCCCCTCACTCGATGCATCACACTCCAATGTGAAAGACTGCATGAAATTCGGGAGTGCCAATACTGGGCAACTACTCATCACCTTTTTGAGGCGATCAAAAGTTGCCTGAGCTCCATCTGTCCATGCAAAAGGCCCCTTCTTGGTTAGATCTGTGAGGGGTGCTGCCAACTATGAGAAGCCCTTAACGAACTTCCTGTAATAAGTGTAAACGCCCAAAAACCCCCTCAACGCTGTCACATCTCTAGGTACCGCCCAATTTCGAATGGCCCTAATCTTCTCCTCATGCACCTTGACCCCATCTGCGCCAATAATGTGTCCCAAGTAAAGCATCTCTGTTAGCCCAAATTTACACTTGGACAATTTGGCGTAGAACTGCTGCTCCTCCAGAATACGCAACACTGTCTCTAAGTGCTGTAGGTGCTCCTCCCACGTCTTGTTGTAGATCAGGATGTCATCAAAGAAAACCAACACAAATCTCGTCAACTGCCCCCTGAACACATGGTTCATGCATGACTGGAAAGTGGCAGGGGCATTGGTCAACCCAGAAGCCATGACTAGGAACTCGAAATGCCCATAATGACATCTGAAGGTTGTCTTCGGAATGTCTTGATCCCTCACTCGGATCTGATGATACCCCGACTGCAAATCTATCTTAGAGAAGAATTTAGATCCTCTAAGCTCATCCATCAACTCATCAATATGTGGTATGTGATACCGATTCTTCAACGTCCTCTTGTTGAGCGCCCTATAATCAATACACATGCGCAAAGTCCCGTCCTTCTTCACCAACACAATTGAAGAAGCGAAGGGACTAGAACTCGGCCTAATGTGGCCCAATGCCAACAACTCTCGAATGGCTCACCCAATCTCATCCTTATAGGCTTTGGGATGCCTATAAAGGGTGGTGATGGCTGCCTATACACCAGGCTCCAACTCTATAGCATGCTCGAACCCCCTGTCTGGTGGCTGTCCAGGTGGTATATCTCCCAAGACTACTACATATCTATCCAGCACAGCCTAAATGTCTTGAGGTGGTGGCTTGGTCTGCCCCCCAACCTCTGAAATCCTCAGCTCCACTGCCCATGTTATGTCCCCATACCTCAAGTCTGCCTCTAGCCGGTGAGATGAAACTGTCTGTGGGGGATATCAGTGCATACCTCAAAGAACTACTAGCTTACCTTCCAAACCGGTAAACGCCATCACAAGTTGCCTCCAGTCGGTGGTAACTCGACCAAGGGAATACAACCATTGGACACCCATTACAACATTGGTGTCTGGTACGTCCACCACAAAGAAATGATCTGTCTTCAAATAGTTCCCCATGGTCACTGTCAAAGCGGGAACATATCGATTGCATTGCATAGTCCTGTCCCTCGATACTAGCACTGAGAACTCCTCAAACTCTGTAGTGGTGATGCCTCTCCTTTGGACCATATTAGCATCAATAAAATTGTGGGTGGCCCCATTGTCAACTAAGACTGAGACACGCTGCCCTTGCACAATGCCTCTGATCCTCATGGTCAGAAATTTGGGTACCCCACACAAAGATGCAAGGACTCCCCTAGATGGTGTAAAAGATGCTCCTCCTGGTGGAGGTGGCGGTGGTGGTGCTCTCTCTGATGGCCCCTCACAGTCTCCTCCATCGAACCCCAACTCCACCTCATCCTCCTGATCACTATCTGAAAATACCTCGATATAGTGGGCCTTGCCCGCTGTGCATCGATGGCCCGGTGCTCAGGGCTCTCGACATGTAAAACACAGCTTCCTCCTCCTGAGGTCTCTCCTAGTCTCATCATCCAATTGCCCTCTCCCTGGAGTTGCTCTGTGTGCTAGTGGTGGCCTAGTATCACCCCCTTTCTGAGGGTAGGGAGTGCGTGCTGGAAAAGGTGCCCGTGTCTTGAGGATAGCTCCCTGCAAATCCCTCGTACAAGTCACAACCTCCAGTAGAGTGGAGGGTCTACGTGATTTCACCAGTCCATGCAATGGCTCCATCAACCCCTCTACAAATGTGTACACCCTCCTAACATTCGACAAATCCGACACCATGACTGAAACTCGCAGGAACTCCGAAATATAATGCTCTGGATGTCCTGTCTTCCTGAGCTAGGTTAGCTCCCTGAAGTGACCCTCCAGATCCCTCTAATCAAAACGCTCCACTACTCTCCACGTGAAATCCTCATAGGCAGTCACGTTGGCATGCCCCAAAGTAGACAAGCCATGAAACTAGTCATGTGCCTCTCCCTCCAAATGCAAAGTGGCCATTTTAATGGCCTCCGTCTCTATCATCCTGTTGAGCTGGAAATATGTGTCCATCTTCTCCACCCAAGCACGAGTTGTGCACTTGTTAGTGCCATCATAAGTGGGGAAGAACATCCTTCCAATGGTACGTTGTAACTCGGAGCTTTGCGTTCCCTGGCCTACATAGCTCCTTCCCTTCTCATTCTGCTTGAGCTGGCAGTAATCTCTGAAAGATAGTACTGCTTTGAAATCCTTTCCCATGGACTGCCATACTCTGAATAATCTCCCTCATTAGCCCCTCCTTGTTCCTCTGATGCTAAGGGTAGGAAAGAAGGCAACGTAGATCTAGTTGGCCCACTAGAGGATGGTGGCTGCGCAGTAGGTGAAGGGTGGTCATACTGTTGAGAGGCTCTGAAAGTCTCTCCAAATAGAAAATCCCGGTGAGTGCTCCGCTCCCGGTTCTGTATCTTGATCTCACTTAACATCTCCCTCTGCCCGTTTGCCAAATTACTCAGGGATTTCAAGAGACTATCAAAAACCATCTCTTCCTTTCCCTTGGGCTCCCCCATATCCTCTACTATCACCTCCTTTCCACGGTCCTTAATGTCTAGAGTGATCTCCAACTCCCTCTCTTTGCTTTGGTACCTTTGCCTTTTGTAAGTAATATTCTGTCTATCCTCCTCTCTCATATGAGAGTCCTCCCATAGCTGAGCCAAGATCTAAGCTCTGATACCATTGTAATGTTCAAAAATAGGAAAAACAATGATAGGCTAGAAAATAATAAATTTGCACCATAGAAATTTTTTAAACAATGTAGTAAATACCCAGAAAAATCAGAAATGTGGAAGCAGCTGAGCCATTTTATTATAGAATGGAGCAAGAGTACAAATATAGCAAAACCTCGGTGAAACTGCCCAATGATGCTCTGTGCAGTCCCAACAGTTTTGCACTAGCTGCTGTAAAGAAATGGTTGAAAACCCCAACTCCGGTGCTAAGAAAATTTTGCAAAATTACTCCTAGGCTCCTCAAGCCAACCTGACCAAAACCTAGAAAAGGTTTGGCCTAATCATGACCCTCCAAAATTGACCTCCCAAGGCCCTACGCTCCCCAGTGACTGCTGAAGCTGTAGAAATTTCTGAATCTTAATTCTTATGCAGAAATTATTTCTGTTAATCCAGTTAAGCTTCTCCTACTTATACAAGTTATCAACTGAATAAATTCAAGTTAACATCAAAGAAAAACACATAACAGATCTCTACCAATTCAGATCTAGAATAAGCACATGCACACATAAACAAAGTGACACAGTTATTTCTGGACAAACTGTCCCCGGAAAAACCCAATGTGGGAAAACCAGTCTCTGGTTGCTGGAGGGCTCTATTATTAAGAATATTTCTGAATACACAACTCTGGGTTCCCGTGCAGGAAATTCCTACGGAAAACTCTAGATCATCCGCCCTGGTTGATCGGGTAACAATCTTGTGCAGTCCACACCCCTTAACGGGATTTACGAGGAGCTCGGCGGATCTAGGCCTAGAAACCCCGGATACGCACAGAAAGACAGCACATGTCGACCTCGTGAGCCTCAAAGTATGACATCCTTTGGAGGAGCTGCGTTACCTCGTGTGAGCTTAAGATTATACGCGCTCCTAAGGGTCTTGCGTAACCCCTGAAGGGTTTCTTGAAAATCACGTTGTCGCTAACAACTGTGTCAATTCTTTATTCTTTGTTGCACCATCTCTTCTGCTGATGCCGTTGCTATTACCTTCCCTACTGCGTTATGCTGTCCTAATCTCTTCTCTGCTTCTTGTGTATTCTAGACCTCGGGATCAGATCATCCCCTTGGTCTAAATTCCCCTCTCTGCAACTGAAACACTTGAGAATTCTTAGCAACCCCGCCCTAGAATCTCAGCGTAGCTTCAGTGCTCTGCCTCTGTGTGTCTTACAAATGACCCCAAGCCTTTCCTTTATACTTTTCTCGTTGACAAATCAACGGCCAAGATTACATCTTTAATCCATGGCTAAGATTAAAAGAAAGCTTGATCCGTGTGACTTAAGACAATTTCATCACATGTTTAATTAAATTCACTTTAATTATTTTAATTTCCTAAGTTTTAACGTAGGAAATACATTAAAATAATTAATTAATTTAATATCTCCTAAACCAGATGAAATTTCCCAAATCCATTTATGGGTCTTGTAGATCAGGTGAACTCTAGTCCTTCCTCAAAATTTGGGACCTAGAGCACAACTGATGCTACCCCAAATACACAAAATCTCAACAGAAGCACACAGCTTTCCAACACCAACAAAAATACTCCACAACACTCCTAAAATGCAACAAACAACTATACCAAGACTTCCTCTATATCTCATGGCAAGCAACAACCCCAAAGGATGGGACTCTACCTCCCACGTGTGCCCAACTTCTCTCCTTTGTGTTGGCCCCAGAGACTGCAAAATAGCTCCTGAATATTGCTGCCACTTCCAACCTTCAAACTCACCCAATAACCTACAAATTTACTGAGCCTCCTTCTCCAAAATTCTCCCGGCAATAGACCTCCGGAATAGCGCTGCAATGGGCACACAAGAACCACTACTACATCCTCCAGAATCCAAAAATATGCACTGCTAGGGAAAACTGAATGCAAATGCTGGAAATCTCTCTATGAAACTCCCTTAGATGATAATGGATGAACCTATTGAAGGTGGCACTCGAAGTCCCCCGAAGAAAGGGTGAGTTCTTCGCTTAGAAAACTCTTGCTAAACAGCAAGTGACCAGCTAAATAGCTCGAGCAACAGAGATAAAATCTATAAGCCAAGAATGCCAAATGAAGTGAGCTTCCTTACTTTTATAACTTTCGTGGAGCCTTTCTTCCCACCTTTTCTTCCTTCGTGGGTCTCTCACAAAGCTAACGCTTTCCCACTTATGCATTTCGAACTAGTTACTTAGGGAGTGCGTATTTCTTATGTGGGTGGTCCCCACCTGTCACCAACAAAACAACATAACATAAAATTAACTTGCTTCTAACTCTAAGTTTTCTAATAAAAATCGAATGGGCCTTGACTTCACCAAAATTGGCCCTCAAAATGTAGAAATAAATCCTGTTCCAAAATAATTTAGGAAGGGACATTACATATTGCTTTCTGCAAGCATGCTGGGATTAAGAGGGACTTAATTTTCCCCTATAATCCACAACAAAACGGTGTAGCAGAACGAAAGAATAGGTCCATTGAAGAATCTGTCAAGGCCATGATGCATGATTTGGACTTGCCGTTTTTCTTGTGGGGTAAAGCATCACGAACAACTGTGTACATTTAAAATCGAAGTCCACATAGAGCCTTGGAAGGAATGACTCCTGAAGAAGCCTTCTCTAGAAGGAAGCCAAAGGTTGGACATATGGGAATCTTTGGTTGTCCTGTATATATTCATGTTCCCAAGGATAAGAGGAACAAGTTGGAAACTTTAGGAAAGAAAGGCATATTTGTTGGAGATAGTGAATCTTCAAAAGCTTACAAAATTTACATTCTAGAGCAACAACGAATTGAGGTTAGCCGAGATATTGCTTTCTATGAGAAAGTGGCATATTGGAGGTCTAAGGACGTCTCCGTAGATTCCTTGGAAGAAGTAAAGCAAGAAGTCTCAAGAGAAGAGCATTTAAGTTCTACAAAATGTACAGGAAGGCCAAAAGGGCCTTAAGAACCAACATAACAGGTTATGGTTCTTGAAATCAAGAAGAGACCAACACGGCTTAGATCCTCTTTGGAAGAGGCAAAAGGACATGCAACTCCTGATGGCACATCTAGAGAAGTAAAGAAACTTAAAATGTTCTCCAACTATGCAACTCGCGTGACAAAAATCATTAGTGAAGAACCTTCCACTTATGAAGAAGCAACTAGTTAGCAGGTATGGAAGGAATGAATGAATGAGGAGTACCAATCTATCATGAAGAATGATGTTCGGGAAATTGTGCCAAGACCTAAGGGGAAGTCAGTGGTGACTTTCAAGTGGATATATAAGATTAAGCATGTTGCAGATGGGAACATTGACAAATACAAGGCACGGTTCGTGGTTAGAGGGTTCCCCTAGAAAGAGGGAGAAGACTATGATGAGACCTTTGCTTCAGTTGCAAGGTACACCTCCATTAGATCTATCATTTCACTTGCTGCTTCTATGGGATGGGAACTTCACCAAATGGATGTAAAGGCTGCTTTCCTCAATGGAGTAATTGAGGAAGAGGTGTACGTAGAGCAACCTCAAGGATTTGAGGTACCTGGAAAAGAGTCTCATGTTTGCAGGTTGAAGAAGGCCTTGTATGGACTAAAACAAGCTCCAAGAGCTTGGTATGCTCGTATCGATAGTTATTTGACAAGACTGGGATTTACCAAAAGTGAAGTAGATCCAAACCTTTACTTTATAGTTGTGAAGAATGCGTCTATGATTCTATTATTATATGTTGATGACTTGTTTTTGACAAGTGCCAAGCCTCTTATCATTCAGTGCAAAACGCAGTTGGTTTCTAAGTTCGATATGAAGGATCTTGGTTTGATTCCCTAATACTTAGGATTAGAAGTATGGCAAAAACCTGGTGAAGTTCTCCTCGGTCAAGGGAAGTATATGATAAAGATCCTTCAAAATTTTGGAATGATGGATTGCAAATCCATGGGGACTCGCATTGTGACTAACTTGAAGAAGTTAAGAGGCTCCGTCTCCAGTTAGGTAGATCCATTTATTTACAGGTAGTTAATTGGTATGATGATGAATTTGGTTAACAACAGGCCGAGCATTTGCTTTGCTTTGAACACTTTAAGTTAGTTCTAGATAGAACCAATACAGGAACATTGGATTGTAACAAAGCACATATCGAGATATTTGCATGGTACAATGAATTATGGTTTGAAATATGTTGCAAATAGGGATGTTTAACTTCAGGGATATACAAACGCAAATTGGGCAAGTAATGCTTAAGACAGGAAGAGTACCTCGAGAGTATGCTTTAGTTTGGGATCCGCTATGATATCGTGGATGAGCAAGAAGCAGAAGTCAATATTACTCAGCACTGCTGAAAAAAAGTACATCACAACGAATGAGGCTTGTACCGAAGTAGTATGGCTCCGGGAGTTGTTTGCAGGACTCTTCGCCTAAGAGTTGGAATCAATGATGATACACTGCGATAATCAATGCTCGTAAGTGATAAATAATTAAAATAGAGTAGGGAATCAGAGGGGCAATCCTGGGCCACATATCGGGGCATAGGGAAAGCTAGATAAGGGGAAGCCCACACCAGGGTATGTAATGTGTAGGAGGGAGCAATCGTGGTACATGAGGTGTCCCGACCTTGGTTTTTCCACCCTTCTTTATATGCCTTTTGCCCTTTATGAATTTCTTTAATTAATTGTTTGGGGCTCAAGGATAAGATCATGATGTTTTAGATATAACAATGATTACCCTTTTAAGGTAGGGCAGTTCATTGCCCTCCAGGTGTTGGGACAATCATGGGTTCCTCTATGACAAAGGAGGCTCATCTAGGGCCTATGGAACCAAGGTGATGGCCATGGGTAAGGGGCAGAGCTCATGCATTGGCTTTTGCCCACGTGCTAATCATTTTTTGTCCTGACCATATTTTGCATTTTGTGGTACAATTTTCTGTTAAGTGTGGCCAATTATGCTCTTTCTTTTTCTTTTCGCTGGTTCAACCTCCAGGGCATCATTCTAGGTCTGACCCGAGGTGGGGGCAAGGGGATAGGGAGGCTGACCCTATGTGGACCCATGGGGGCTATGTGGACCTAGGTGGGAGAAATGGTGAATAGAGATATAATGAGTGGAAGGGGAGTAATATATGCGGATAAAGGAGCGGGACCATGCACCCAAAGTCGGGGTTACCCAAGTAGTACCACCCTAGAACCAAATGGTCAATAAAGGAGATCCAATGGGACTAAGATGCAAGGGTAACACCCAAAAGATATCAAGGGGACATGAGCACAGACTAAGCCCACTCTTTCTTGCAAATCCCCCCATCAATCCATGCCCAAAAGTATCCATGATAAGTAAACCCAATACTCAATTACCAAATGACAAGACATACCTTTAGATTCGGGAGGCCCACCTTCAGACATACGATCAATATAGATGGGTGAGAGACCACATGGCTGGTTCAGGTGGCGGAGAAATGGCACAACGAGCTAGTAGGAGGCTGCAAGGGTCTGCTGGCTGTTGGCTGAGGTCCATCACGGAGAAAAATTTCTCCTAGGGATATCACCCACGAAGTGGTGGGTAACAGTACCTAGATCAACATGTCTTTTAGATTGGTGTCTTGGCAGTAGCCTAGATAGCTCCGAAAGTCCTGGAGAAGCATGTCTATTGGGTTGGCGCCTTGGCTACGAAGAAAGAGCTCTTATCATTGTGACCTCGATCGAGGAAAGTTCCAGAGGCAACTCAAATGAGTAAGTTCCTCCCAGTATCATGCTCATATCTCTTTAGAGTGAGCTTGTTTGGTATTAGATCTAGGATGATGCCTTTGAAGTTTCCCCTAGACTATGCATGGAGACTCTTTGTTTGATGGTGAACCATGATTATGTATGTTGTAGTACTATTACCACTCAATTTAGAAGGGGTCCTAGGAGGGGTTCCAAGGGGACTCCTACTAGATCAAGTGGCAATAATGGGACAAGGACCCATTGTCACCTCATTCGATGTCCCTTGCTCTTTATGGACTTTCACTGATGGGAGGAGTCCCGGTATAGGGAAATCACTAGGAATGATGAATCAACATAGGATAGGTAGTGATTTTTAGGGCCCATTCCTTTGATTTTTGTAGCAAAATAGATGCCTTTGAAGGCCACTAACTTAGAAGGACCAGGAACCTAACAATTTTGGAGCTAGGGCTTGGTGTATCTCACAAACCAATTGTGGGGTTGACTTTAAATTTGGAGGGAATGTGGAGGACACCCCAATGCAGTTCCTGACCAACTCGTTGAGCAAGATGATTACTCTAATGGACTTTGTTGGATGCCCTACGTAGGCTGTCTAGGGTTAGGGCAAAAAATTTTGAGGAGGAAAATTTATGGTGATCACCAAGGACTTGTAGACTAGTGCCTCGCTAATTGAGGAGAATGGGGTCAAAGTGAATTCGATTTTGAGAGTTTTGTTCTATCAAGGAGCCTTATTGCAACTTTGCATGCCCTAGAGAAGCAACTACAAGGTCACAACAAGGATTTATACTTTGTTGCGCAAATTTAATGTAGTTTCAAGATCAAAGTTCAATAACCTACCCCTAGGAACATTTGCTCTTCTTGCTAGGATGATTAGTGTATGCAACGAGCCAAGATTACATGTTATTATGAATTTTGCATCAATACTTAGGGCACAAAAGTAATCCAAGCATAGCATTCCATACATTAGACAAGTTACATGAAAAATTTCGCATAAGAAAGCACTTACATGACAAGAAGATTATATCCATCCATTAGAGTTGCAAGAATGAAGCTCCAAGACAACTAACAAATATCCAAAAATCAAAATTCTTCAATTAATCTCCAATTTATCCACCAAATTGCAGCTCCAAGTTCTTTTCTGCAAAGAGATACAAATCCAAATGATAATGAGAGATCAAATGAACCTCTCTTATATTTATATGATCCACCAAGGGATTCAAATGGCCTAATTATGCCCCTACAATAAAAATAACGTGCAAAATAACATCCTTTTGGTGACAAGCCCACCAAATAGCTCCACAATAAGAATAATTAGCCTCTCAAAAGGGCCGAAATGACAGATAAGTAGCTAAGAGGGCCTTTGGAAGGCCAAATGAAGTCTAACATGTGCCAAAATGAATAGGAGGGCTCCAAAAATAGTGATGAAGGGGATGGCCCCTTGATCTCCAAGCAAATGTCCCTAAGTGGCCGTGGGGGCACAAAATCATCCTCATGGGTCTCCAACTGAATCGAACAAGCATGTATCCATCTACAAGCACTGGTACAATGATGCAAGCCCTCCCTTTGTCTCCCATGGTGAGACACAACCCCATCTGGGCCTTGGATCAACTGCCAAGTGTGTGGTGCAAGAGTGTAGCCAACTGGGCAAGGTGGTCCAGGTGCATCATCATCATCAAATAAGTGGGACATGAGCGAGCAATGAATGGTGTTGAAGGATCACATGGCATGGCAAATCTGCTCTCTTCTATAGTGGAGGCCCATGGCTTCTCAACGTACACCCTATAAATGCCAATATGACCCTCTAGAGGGCTTGGACCTCGTAAAGGCAGACCAAACCCCAAGATGAAAACCCACCAACAATCTTGTATAAGATCCAATGCGTCTTCTCACCTTCCAGTACAACAAATCATTAGTGTAATTGAGCAAATGAGCTTACTAAGTCATGGAACCAAGTGGGCATTTCATAGTGGCATGCCCTTCCATAATGGGATTTAGAGTGTACAGGTGTCTCCAATTTCAAGAAGGGGGTTAATCAAGGATCCTATTAAGTGGTTTCAACCTCTAAGGGAGTGACAGGTCCATGATACATTTGTCATACGACAGGTTTCAAGTGATATGATGATGGAACAAAGTGTGGCAATAGGGGAAGGCTCCAAGCCACATGCCATGGCACAAGCGTAGCTATGATGAGGGAGGCATACACTTGGGTGTATAGATGTAGAGGGAGCAATCATGGTACGGACTTACCTCGACCTTTGTTTTTCCACCATTCTTCATATGTCTTTTGCCTTTTATTGATTTTTCTTTTATGACTGCTCGGGGCTCCAGGGGATAAGAGCATGACGCAGATGATATAGTAGTGAATACCCCCTTTAAGGTTGGGTAGCTCATCACCCACCAAGGGTTGGGACAATCATGGGTTCCTTAGTGATGCAGGGGGCCAATATAGTGGCCCTAGGAACCAAGGTGATGGCCATGATGATAGGGTTAGAGTTCATGTTGGCTTTTGCCCACTTGCTAAATTTGTATGTCCCGTCCATCTTTTGCATTTTATGGTACATTTCCTGTTGAGAGTGGCCAAATTATGCTTTTTACTTTCTTTTTTAGCTGCATCAATCTCCGAGGCATCGTTCTAGGCTCGACCCAAAGTGTGGACAAAGGGAGGGGGAGGCTAAGTCCTTGTGGACCCAATGGACAAATGTGGCACCAGATGGGAAATATGTGAAAAGGGGTTATAATGAGCGGAGGGGAGTGATGTATGTGGCATCGAGAAGCAGGACCACACAACCAAAATCGGGATTTCCCATGTAGTGCCACTCCTAAAGCTAGTAGCCAATAAAGGAGATCCCATGGGACTAGGATACAAGGTCAACCACCAAGTTGGACAATAGGACAAAACTACAAACCGAGGCCATTCTTTCCGCTGAATCCCCCCACTAATCCATGCCCAAAAGTGTTCATGATAAGTAAGCAAAAATACCCAACTACATAATGAAAGCCATACCTTCGGGGTTGGAAGGCCCACCTTCAAACATACGATCATGAAAAATGGGCGGGGGTGCATAATGGTTGGCTCAGCTGGCAGAGATGGTGGCACATCGAGCTATCTGGGGGCTGCAAGGGGTTGTTGGCTGCCGGCTGAAGACAATCTATGAGAAAAATTTCTCCTATGGGTGTCACCCACCGGTGGTGGGTAACAAGTACCATTGGTTAGAAATGCTAACTTGGATAATGGTACTATGAAGCGTGTCACCTTATTCTTAAAGAAATGTTTCAACAAATAATTTCTAGATAGTCATTATGAATACCTCCCTAGCTAAAAGGGAGTGCTGAAGAATATAGCTATGGTCGGTCTTCATAACGTCATTGTAATTGGAAAACCAAAATTATTATTTTGTTTATAGCATGTTTTCCATGCTTATATGTATTGGTCAAAATGTATTTTTGTGAGTCATGTTCTTCATGACATTAAAAAGAAAATTATTATTCTACTTTGTAATTACAAGAAGACTCTACAAGTGCTGTCAGCCTCATGCTTGGACAAGTCGGCTTGCCATCTTATGGCACCCATTTGGACTCTTGAAAGACTATATATATAAATTCATTTCGATCTGCCTGAAGGATAATTTGATCTGCAATAATATCAGCTCGTAATTCTTTGTGGTGACGAAGTATTGAAGTCTCTACAAATTTGCACAACCTTCCTCTAATTAAAAGTGAAAATCCAAGTTTAAGGGAGACACTTTTGTGAGAAGATCAAAGTCAGTTTCAGCCACCTTATCTCTGCTGAAAGCAATCTAATTTCTGTCTCTGATAGAAGGTGATCTAAAATATGAACCCTGTCCTTTATTGGAGTAATCCAAAGTTTGTTGATATGCTGCTGTTGAAGGCCGAAATATGTTGAAGCATATATATGAGAAGATCCGAAGTTTCCTGCAGAGAATCCGAAGTCACAAAATTGAGATCAGAGGTCTGTTCGTTAATCTAAAGTTGAGGTCAAAAGTTTGTAAATAGATTAGAAGTTCGAAGTTTGTGAATAAAGTAGAAAAGAGAACAGAGACCCAAAGTTTGTGAAGTTTGTACAAAGATCTGAAGTTTGTGAAGAAAGAATAGAGATCTGAAGTTTGTGAAGCAGAGGTTGAAGTCCTGGATCTCAAGTTTGAAATCTCGTTCAAGTTTGTGATCCTATTGAAAAACGCTGTGAATAGGACCCTAACACTTGTGGAGGGCTACATTGACTTTAATTTCTATTGTTAATTTGAAGATTTCTGTAAGAAGGTTGTTGGGTGTTTCCCAGGATAAATCTTTGTCTCTTTTCGTGTTTACTGTTGTTGATCTGATAATTGATTGATGAAGAAAGATTGAAGGTGCTAAAATAAGAACATAATATTCACAAGAAATTATCAATTTAAGGAATTTTTATCATCTTTCTTGAAATTCCAACAGTCAGTATTAAGGAACGTTGTTATAGGTCTCCTAAGAGCTTCAAGTACAACATGAAGGAGTTTCCAAATGTTGTGCACTTGGCAAGAATGTCAAGGGATACTTTCCAAGCAGTTACAATAGATCCCAAGGAATCTTGGATCTAATTCATTTAGATGTATGCAGACCAATGACAACAACATCCTTGGGTGGTTTCTTGTACTATGTGACATTATTGATGATTTCCCCCAAAAAACATGGATCTACTTCATGAAGACAAAAAATGAGGTCTTTAGCAAGTTTCAAGAATTCAAGGCGCAGGTATAAAACTTGACAGGGAAGAAGATAAAGACTTTCATTTCAGATAATGGAGGAGAATGCACTTCCAAGGAACTCATTGATTTTTTCAAAGAAGCTGGGATTAAGAGGGAGTTGATAGTCTCTTACAACCCTCAACAAAATGGGGTTTCCAAAAGGAAGAATAGGACTATTGTGGAAGCTTCTAAAACAATGATTAATGATCAAGATTTACCCATGTTCTTATGGGGAGAGGCATCCAAGAAAATAGTTTATGTTCAAAGCAGAAGTCCTCACAGAATTTTAGAATTTAAGACTCCTGAAGAAGTTTTCACAGGTGAGAAACCAAAGATCGGGCATTTGATTGTCTTTGGTTGTCCTGTATACATTCATGTACCCAAGGAGAAGAGGATGAAGCTGGAGCCTTCTGGAAAGAAGGGAACATTTGTTGGATATAGTGAGTAATCAAAGGCTTACAAAATTTATATTCCAGGACAACGACATATTGAAGTCAACAAAGATGTTACCTTTGATGAGGATGCATCCTCCAATAAGTCTAAAGATGTTGTTGATGATGAAGAACATGAAGTTCCCAAGGATGTAGGTTCAGGGTTGTATGAACCTGTGGAACATCTTTTAGATCATAAGGAAGAGCTAGAATGGCCAAATGATCCAGTGGACCCACCTAGGGTTGTTGTTCTAGAACCCAAGAAGAGACTAGCATGGCTTTTTAGTACATTGTAGGAAGCCGAGGGACATGTAGCTCCATGTGGCACTTTCAAAGACATGTAGCTCCACGTGGCACTTTCAAAGAAAGCAAACATCCCAAGACCTACTCAGGATATTGATGAATTTCATTATTGATTATGAGCCATCCAACTATGAGGAGGTAGTTGGTCAACAAGTTTGGAAGGATGCCATGATGGAAGAATATCAGTCTATCATGAAGAATGATGTGTGGGATATTGTGCCGATACCTAAGGGGAATTCCGTGGTGACTTCTAAATGGTCTACAAGATCAAGCATGCGATGGATGACAACATAAAGAAGTACAAAGCGAGATTCGTGGCAAGAGGGTTCTCCCAGAAAGAGGGAGATGACTATGAAGAGAATTTTGCTCCAATTGACAGGTGCACTTCTATTAGAACTATTATTTCTATTGCTTCTATTATCGGTTGGAAATTGCACTAGATGGATGTGAAGACAACTTTCCTCAATGGAGTGATTGAGGAAGAAAAGTACATAAAACAACCTCAAGGTTTTGAGGTACATGAGAGGGAGACTAATGTTTGGTGTAAGAGGGAGTTGACCTCTAAGTTTGAGATGAAGGATCTAGACTTGATGCTTTACTACGTGGGATTAGAAGTATGTCAAAAGGCAGGATAAATCTTCCTTGGTTAAGGGAAGGATATCATTACGATCCTCATAGGTTTGGGATGATGGAATACAAGGCCATGTCTACTCCCATGGTGACAAATCTAAAGAAGCCAAGAGATTTTGATTCAGATTTGGTGGTTCCCTCTGTGTATTGTCAATTAATTGGTTCATTGATGTATCTGGTTAATATCATACCTGATATTTGCTTTGTAGTGAACACCCTGAGCTAGTCCTTGGTAGAACCAAGGCATGTACATTGGATTGCGACAAAGCATGTGTTGAGATATCTGCGTGGTACAATCAGATATGGTTTGAGATATGTCTTAGATGGTGGAGTACAATTGCAGGGATTCTCAGATTCCGATTGGGCATGGAGCATAGTTTTAAAACTAGGCCGGTTTGACTAGGAATCAGCCTGGTTGACTGATCCATACCCCTGCCTGGACCAACTAGGTCAATTATTCGGATCAACAGCTGATCCTTTATCAAACTGGCTGAGTTGGTCACCGATTCGGTCGGTTCGATAATGGACTAGCTGGACCGACCGAGCCCGACTTAAATTGATCGGTCTCGGAGGGGGGAAAAAAGGTGGGTTGGGCGAACTTGGAATCAATTTTTTTTTGTTTAAACTATTTCATGGCCCCTCTACCCTTCTCCCACACCTATAAAGGTGACCCAATCCCCTCATATTTCCTCACAACTATCTCATTGCATTTATGTGAGCATTTGTGAGGAGTTTGTGAACAGTTGGAGTTGGTTTTTGGAGCAACATTGAGGTGGTTCTTGGGCAATCTTTGGAGCAACATTGAGGAGTTGGTTTTTGGAGCAGCATTGGTTATGTGTTTTTGTTCTGATCTCTATATATTACATGTAGTGGATAGTGCACTTGGTGCCATTTTGATATGATAGATATATTAACAAGCATGCTTTGATCAAGTGTTTTCTTCTCTCTATTATTCTAATGGTTTGAGTTTGGAAACATGAAAGAAAATCTTTAAAAATATGATTTTTCATTAAAATTAAATATTTAATGTAATTTTTACAAAGACTGAGTCATTGGATTCAACTAGTCCGAGTCGATATCGAGTTAGAGTTGACCCTAGGCTTGTTTCGAGTCTGAGTATGAGTTTTAAAACTATGGCAGGGAGTGCCGAAGACAGGAATAGCAAATTAGGATGTTGTTTCAGTTTGGGTTCTACTATGATATCTTGGATGAGTAGGAAGCAAACATCTGTTTCACTCAACAGAGGCCAAGTATATTGTAGCTAGTTTGGCAAGTTGTAAAGCAGTATGACTTCGAAAGCTACTTGTAGGATTGTTTGATCAGGTGCAGGAACTGTTTGTGATACATTGTGACAATCAAAGCTGAGTGAAGCTTTCAAAAAATCCAGTTTTGCATGACAGGTCGAAGCACATCGACATCAAGTACCATTACATCCGAGACATGGTACAAAATGGAGCAGTGAAGATCCAATACATTTCTAAAGACGTGCAAGTTGTTGACATTCTCAGCATGCCTCTGTCCATGGCAAAGTTTGCATACTTCAGTTACAATCTTGGAGTAGTTGAGAATGCTTCCCTTATTGAGGAGTGTTGATGTTGTAGCATCAAGGGGCAAACATTCTCCCTAGGTCAGGATATTAACAGGTCAAAGCTATTGACCAAGGGCCATGTAATGTGGCTAGGGAGAATGGCCCAAAGAGCATCAAGGCCCATAATGCTCCCCCAAATTGCCAATAGGTACTTGGCTAGTGGGTAAAGTGAGTGCTTTTAGCTTCAGGCAGTGTATTACCATTCAATTGGCTTGTAAGAATGGTAATTGCCTAGGGTTTCACCATAGGTCACATGTGTTCACTAGGTTCCAGGTGACGACTTGGATAATTGGTGAACTAAGACTAATCTTGACCCCAAAAGGCCAGTGGGACTGTAGAAGGCCTTTGGCCAGTGAGTGACTAGATCCATTTGCAAAGGTGAGTTGACTAGTAGGCAACTAAATCCCTTCGCATTTTGTTGATGAAGGATGCTTTCCATATGAAGTGGATAGATACATCAACATAGCAAGCTCATTCAATCTTTTCTAGAGAAGGAGAAATTTTCAACAAGGTGGAGATTTGAAGAAGTCAAAGATGAATGCCTCCCTAGCTATAAGAGGGAGGGTTTTTTTTGTAGATACAGTTGATATTCAAATTAAAAAGAAAGTTTTTTTTTTTTTTTTTTTTACTTCATGTAGGTTCAGAATAGTCAGGGCGACCCCACCAGTTGTATGGGTTTGACGATTGACTCTTGGTCAAAACCCACTTGATTTGTCCACTATAAATACATCATTCGACCTCCCTCCTTGGCATCAATTTGGTTCACAGAAACATAACGTATCTTCTGTTCACACATGCGAAGGAGAGAGAAAGAAGAAGTTTAGAGTTTGACCAAATTTTCCGATTTGTTTGACCAATGATGACCGAGCTCCATTATGATCTCTTTGACTAAATCTTTGACCACTTTTTTGACCAAAATTCTGAGGGTTGATCGAACTTTATGGCTGAGTTGACCGCAGAGTTGACTAAATTTCTAAGGCAGAGATGTAATCGAAATTTCTGATTTGACTATAGTTTGTCTGAGGCAGTTTGTCCAAAATTTTTGAGGCAGAGTTGACCAAGATTTCTAGGCAGTGTTTGCCCGAAGTTTGGGTAGAGTTGATCGAGACCTTTGGGCAAGAGTTTGATTGATTTTTGTGGGCGATTGGACCAGGTTTGACCTAGCTAGGTTGTGTGGTCAGATTGACCAATTTTCACCGAAAAATTTAACCAATTTTCACTGAAAAATCAGATTGTACCATTTGTTGAATTGAACAATAATTTCTCCTGAAAAGATTGTTGGACTTTCTCGCAAGGTTGGGTTTCCCCGGTAAAAATTTATGGTGTCTATTGTTCTATTGTAATCTCTACTGTTATATTATTTTATTGCATTTATAGTTGAATTTTCTGAAGTGTAATTGCTTAATGATAATTTGGAAAGTGCAAAAACATCATTAAAAGTAATCCTTTCCAAGGTGGTCACTAAAGAAATGTCTCAAACCACTTCTTGCATGTTCAAACTTGAAACATGTGTAAGAAGTTCCTGCTCCCGCTACATTTCTCAAAAGACCATTAGATTAGATGGGTCAAGTTTACAATTGCTACTCACAAACCCCACTCTTCCTTGCCTTGTAGTGAATGGATTTGATGTATGCGAAAGAGAATGGACATCTGATGATGTGGGAGTTGTCGAAAAATAATATCCTTCATTGGTCATTGCTCTATCATCTTGTCAAGTTTTCTTTTCCATTTGATCTCTATTTATAATGCATAGGATTGAGGGATTTTTCTCATAAATACCCATGAAGACTACTTTATGCTTGGACAACAATTTGTAGCGGCAAGGATTGTGGCTTTAGAAACCACTTTTAACCCTCTACAATTCATGTGTTGATGTCACATGTTATGGTAGTTTTAAATTTCCAAGGCCTACCTTCCAAACTAAAAATTGGATGTCCATCCTCCACAATTGCTTTGGACCATTTACCGCCAATTTCCCATGAACATCGGATTTGTTTGGATCAGTGTTGTAGGAGCCATTTCCCCCTCCCCACCCCAGTCTTGGAACCGCGCTCTGAGCGGGAGTGCACTTGGGAGTGCGCTTCAGACCTTTTGAGGATGCTCCTTGCCAATTTGGGAGCATGATGCTCCTAGAGCCAAGGAGCACACTCCCTAGGCGCTCCCTGGATGCTCCCTAATGGTAATGTTAAATTCTTAAAGTAAAAAGATAAAAAGGAAGATAAAGGAGATGCAAACTTTTTCCTAAATTTTCAAAATTGCCATAATTGCTTCAAGATGCTTGAGAGTGGTTCCAAGTTCCAACCTCATCAGACTTCATATGGAGAAAATAGAATTTCAAATCCCAATCAAAATTCAATGAACTAAATAGTTTTCAAGATCTTAGGATCAATGGGATTGTGGCATTTCATTGGATTCTATCATGTATGAGAGTATGTATCAAAGTGTTGGTGGTGTTGATTGTTGAACTCCTTTGTCATGGCCTTAGCAAAAATGTACACTTAAACCAAAATCATTGAATAGGCATGTTAAATTTTTTCTACCATATTTTAAAGCTTGGATCAAGGTTGCATGGAGTGGGACCATTTTTGAGAGAGAGAGCGTCAATAGCATAATTTTCCAAAAATCCTCATAAGCAGATCATCCTAGGAGAGTCTATTGTATATCTCTATGTGTGTGTGTAATCTTGCATTCATATTAAAAAAACAAATAAAATGCCAAACTAGTTATAGAATATATAAAGACATGCATATTTGTACGTCAATGAAGATAGAAGTGGCATCCATATTACATTAATGACTAATTATTCGAGCATCAACCATCTAGAATCTAGATTCTATCTATTACAAACAAACCTACAAAATTTTAAGCCACATAATAGAATGTAAACCATTAACTTATGGAATGAAATAGGTCATCTAGAAACTGTAAACAATAACATGACCAAATAGTTATGTTTGAGCTAGTTACTAAACAACTATCTATAGAGAAAGTGCCCACCAATTGTGAAAGCACCCATGTTGCAAAATGTTATTGTACCAATGGGGTAGCATTGCCATGCTTTTTCCACCACTCATTGACGAGCAATGTTTCACCATTGCTTATGTTGGGATCCTCATCATTAGTATCATTTTTCATTCTTTTCCTCTTAGCTAGTGGAAACCTCCCATTTTTGATGAAACTACCTAGTCCAAGCCTTAAAATATAGTTGAAAATGCTTAGCATGCCTAATCAATGATTTTGGATTGAGTCAAGTATACATTTTTGCTAATTCCATGATAAGGGAGTTCAACAATCAACACCATCAACACCGGGGTACATATAGGGCTGGGTGCTCTTAATTAAATGCTAGTCATTTACCCTCATACATGATAGAATCCAATGATATGCTGCAATCCCATTGCTCCTGAAATCCTGAAAATTTTGAATTGGATATGAAATTCTATTTTCTCCATATGAAGTTCGATGAAGTTTTACTTTAATAATTTAACCTTACCATTAAGGAGCATCCAAGGATTGTCCAGGGAGCTCCTAGGGAGCACCTTGGGAGTGCACTCCTTGGCTTACGGAGTACCCTTGCGAGCATCACTCTCCCAAATTGGCAAGGAGTGTGGTTCCAGGACTAGGAGCTTGTTTCTGCAACACTGACTTGGATTAGGCACTTTCATCAAAATTGGGTGGTGTTGATTGATGTCCCTAGAGGATCGAGTTAGAGGAAAAGGCTAGACAAGAGGAAAAGAATGAAGGATGATACTAAAGACGAGGATCTCGATATAAGCGATGGTGGAACATTACTTGTCAAGGAGTGGTGGGACATGCATAGTGGTGCTACTCCAGAGCTACAACCTTCGGCGACATGGGTGCTTTCATAATTGGTGAAGACTTCTTCTATAGAGAGGTTTTTAGTGACTAACTTTTTTTTATTGTTTTGAACCTTTCGGTGTTCATATTTGGGTGTATAGATGGCCTAATAGTTGTCAAAATAACTATTTGGTCATGATATTTTTGATAGTTGCCGGATAACCTATTTCAATCCATAAATCAATGGTCTACTTTCTATTATATGGCTGAAAATGTTGTATGCTTATTTGTAATTGATTTGTAAACTTAGCATGGCTTGTGAGGGTTTTCATGGGGTTACAAACTTACAATAGGTGGGAAGACCTACTACACCATTTTTCTTCTAAAAGCATAACGCTTACATAGAGTTTTCTTAGTGTAAATTTTGGTTGCCTCACTTAATTAGTACCTAGTGAGCATGTCACATCATTGCCCAATCATCATTATTGAACTTGTTGAGAAATCAATGTGTTTGTAGATTAGGGTTGATTCCTCTTACTTGATAATTACTTGTGACTATTTGTTGGCTTTTATTACTCCATTATGCCTTCTTCATCAAGCAATTACCAAAACATAAAATGCATGAAGATCACAAGAAACAAAGAACAGAAGATGTAGGCTCCAAGCCAAGGGCAAAACCCCACAAGGGGGAAAACCCAAAAAACTTCTCATCTTATAGAATCAGATTAAAGTGAGACATCTAGGACCCAAGATCAAGACCCACACAAGGAACCAAGTCAACCCTCCTTGATATCTCCTCCAATCAAACCAAGTCAACAAGAATCACAGCTGGTCAAACCCTTTCCAGATAGAAATTTCAGACCTGCAACTTCACAGAGTTGCTCCAACACCTTTGTAGAGTTTCCCCATCACTTTACAGAACAAAGTTGCCCCAACACCTTCGCAGAAACAAAATTTTGGCCTGTAAGTTGTAGAGTAACCCCAAAAACTTCGCACATGTGGACAAAGACAAGCAAAAAGTCAAATTCTTCTTCTTTCCCTTGGATTTCTCTCTTCCTTGGCCTTCACACTTCTTTTCTTCTTTCTTGTTCAGAGATTGAACTTGTTGAGTGAGTGAGAAAATGAGGATGAAGTCTCTTCATTTTATAGCCATCTAGGAGGTCGAATAGGGCCTCTTCAAGGCCGGCTTGAGCGGACTTGGTCTTGTGCGACGAAATAACTCATTTTGACTCAAAATAATAATTTTCCTTTCGTTACAAATTGTCCAAATTGACACATGACAAAATTTCTTCTTGACTTAATAAACCCTATAAGCATGAAGAACATGCCTTTACTAGCATAATAATAATAATAATAATATTAATAAATTTCTTTTTCTTCTTTTTGCTTTTTCATGAAATATATATTGATACAAGGACAAATTTAATTATGAAAACCGAACCTAGTTAGAATTTTCAATAGAACCCTCTTTGCCACCCACTTGCTTGCTATACCATATTATGATAAGTTGGGAGTTTGCTTTGGGAAGCATGCAAGGTAAGTGGAGCAACAACTTAGGAAATATATAATGTAGGTGGAGTCAAAAGATTAGGGTAATGCATAGGTGGAGTGAAGGAATGGGTGTCTCCCCATTGGAAAAGGACGCGGGGATGCAAATAAATGAAATGTGGAGGGATAAGGATGTGGAAGAAAAGAATGTGGAATAGTGGAGGATGTAGAAAATGGAAGAAGAGTTTTGGGAAGTGATTCCTTCTAGCTGACAACAAACCTTCCATAGAATTCTCATTTTTGGGAATGTAAGAGTGAATCTCAAAGTTGGCACCAATATTACACAGGGTAATCTCTGGTGCTAACACACTAGTATAAGGATGAGTAAGGTCATTCATGTTAATTATGATCCTATCCCCAATTGTTACCTCCTTATGTCGAGGCAGACCTTGCCTTTGCCATATATGCACCTTCTTTTTTTTGCTTGCATAATTGTGATTGCCTACTATTGCTGCCTCATTGTTTGTTATCTTCCCTAAGCCCTTAATCATCTTGTATGGTATTTTTTCATAAAGCCTCATTTTGTTGAATCTCAAGCAGTGGAGAATTGAATGGAAAATTAATTGGTCATGCAATTTTTTTTTTATGAATTTCAAAATAAAGTGCGTGCTGAGATTAGTGTTTTGTTGAACTTAAAAAATATAAAACCAAAACCATATATATTATACATGTGTATATTCATTATTGACATTGAATTTGCCATTTTTTGGGTCAAAAGAAGTAAAAAAATATTTATATTTGATTTTTGTTAATAGATGATGTTATAATGGAAATTTCTTAATTGTCTTTATCAAATTTTATAATTTTTCTGCACTGGTGAACTTTTCCAAGCTTCATTGCCCCTAAATTTGAACATGGACACCAACCAAGGATTAGATTAGATTATATTGGTTCAGATTCCAAATCTTGTTTTCACCCACCCAGCAGGCAAATAAACCTAAGTTTCACTTATCGTTTTTTAATCACCATTCAAATTGGGTAATAAACATTAATGACTGCTGTTTGTTGTCCTCATTGGGTTAAAAGAGGGTTCACTAGGCTGCATCTACTGTTTTTAATTGTATTTCTTATCTGCATTATATTTCAGTAAACTAAAAAGATCACATAAGGCATAGTGGTCAATAAACTAAGTTTATTTTTGTTATTTTGCTCTTGAGTTTACTCTTCTTGTTGCCATATTTCACTTGTGCAATATCCCAAAATGGAATAATGCATTGATACAAAACACAATAGCTGAACAACAGCAAAGCAAACAATTAATCTAAGGACAACATCAGAATGTACAGAGAAGCTGAGCCATTTTATTATATAGGAGGTGAATAGCAAGTACAACAGTGTTCAAAATATGAGACACTTAAGCCAAAGAGATGGCCTAGAATGACCTTGGAATGATCCCACAAGAGAGATTGGGTAACTGCTGAACTGCTGGAAGGTAAACTGCACTGTCCTTGCTGCAACTATTGGGACTGCAACAGCCAGAAAGATAGAAAGTTAGATCTAGGCAGTTTGGGAGCTCCGATTATGCTGAAAATAGAGATCCGGGCTCTATGATGGATATCCAAGATAACCCGGAAAGGGTTTTTCAGATCTGTCAATCTAAGAAAACCACCCTCTTAGGGCTTGCACTATATAGCTGCTGGGTATGTAGATCTGCTGCATGAACTGAAAATATGATAGCTACAATGATGTGCAATCAGCTCTATGCAAGAAGGGCTGATCCTTTCACTAGATCCTTGGCCTAAAAGCTCAAGATCTAGCTCCTCCAATCTCCTACAATGAATATAACTGCTGAATGATCAACAGCTTTAGAAAACTGCGCTGTGAGAGAGGGAGGCTCAATAACCTGCTGCTAGATATGTCAAATCAGCTCCTGAATGATGGGAACAATGAGTACAATGTGAGGAGATGATGCCTCACAGGATTTCCAGCTGAAATGCTGAAAACTTATTTCCTCCAATAGATCTATAGGACTGAACTGCGCAATCCTTGAAGGGACTGCTGTTGCATGGAGGTAAAACCCAATGGCCTGAATGTCGGATATAGATCTGCTGCTCCCGGAAGACTGGATCTGAAGAACAAAGTGGTAGGATGAATCCTCCACCGGTTTCCTAGCTGAATGCTAGAAACAACCTCCTGAAGATGGCACCAATGCCTGATGAGAATACAGCTCAATTAAAAACCTTCCCAGAGTAGGCACACAAGTCCCCCGTGGGTAAGGGTGGGATTTCCGCTTGGAAACACCCTGTGCTAAACAACACTGCAGACTTAGCTAAACAGCTCAAGCATGCATAGAAATGTCCTAAGACAAATCCAGATCTAAACAGATCAAAGAATAATTTAAGTATCCAAATCTGCCTTCTATTGTGCCTTCACCTTCATTATATAGATCATAGGCCTTCCATAGCCTAGGCCCACTCCATAACTGCGCTGTACATGTGGACATAAGTCTCCATGGATGACTGCGCTGTTTCTCCATGTCCTCCATCATGTTCACATGTGATGATCAACCTCTCCATCATGTGTGCATTAAATGCACTACCTCCATCATGTGCTCATTAGATGCACCTCTTCTCCACTAACTTAATCATAATTGCTTTATGATCTTACTTTGAATGCATTATGATTTTAGTTGACCTCTTCAAGATTCTCATTATTTTACATTTAAGATCCATGATCTTATTTGACTGTTTCATCCTCCATGATCTATCTCATAAATGAGACATGATCTCCCTTAATGGAGCTGCTCCACTACTCCATGATTTTAGATCTAAATCTAGAATATCCACATACACACATCAAAAGTGGAAAGGAAAGCCACAAAAGGAAAGCTCCAATTCACAAAGTATACCTCCGTCCCATGCTACATGAAGTAAAGAGAGGCTTTTCATGCCTCCATCCTTAGCCCTGTTGGCCTTGTTGGATCTAAGCATCATCCCAACATTTTACAAAAAAAGAAGTAGAGATATATGGGTAGACAAAGGTGTCAAACCATATTCTCCCAATAGTAACCACCACAACAATGCTCCCTGACACCACACCATCAAAATACCAAGTATGGTGTTCATACTCTCCAAGTAGGAGCCATCAGAGAAATGCCTCTTACTGCCATCCTCTAACACTTTCATGCCAAGTGGGGAGTATGTAGGACCAAAGTCCCCCAATAAAAGCCAAAGCAACAAGACCTCTTGCTACCTCTTCACATCGTCATGTGAATCATGGAGCAACAACAACACACTGAAGGACATATGGAATGTCATATTAGCCCAATACAAACAAACTCCATTATCACACATCATGAGAGTATTATGCCATATTACAAACAATACAAAACACATAAACATGGGAGATGTCATGTGATGGCCAAACTCTCCAAAGTGAACATGCCTCCTTCTGCTTCATTCTGTCATTGATACACAATGCATGAGTCAAATAAATATGAGCTATTGGGTGGTAACCATACTCACCCAAGAGTAGCCAGTGCAACCATGCCTCCTTATTCATTACATGAGTGTTGTATAAGGCATGGATCATGAAAATATGTGTTGTTGGGTAGTAGCCATACTCACCCAAGAGCAACTAGCGTAACCAAGCTTCTTGCTGGCCCATGTCATATATCTGCAAGTGGCCATGCAACCCCTTTCTTATCATCCTCACCCACTCATCCCAATGTGGATGATGAATGATATTTCGCAAAAACATGGTATCCTCCCATTGTAGAATACCATCCATCTCGAGCTGATGAAGAACCTTGCACTCCATGATATTTTGAAGTACACCTCTAATGAGATCTTCTCATCAACGACCCTCCAAAACCAGTGAGTTTCTGGATCTGTTGCAGGTAGAAGTTCCTCTTTGAGTTGTGAAATGCTCATTGAGAAAGTGTCATCTAGAAAGGAGAAAATATTCCTCATCTCAAGATGTCTACCATCTATCATCTTTACCTCCATTGCTTCATCAGTGAAGGAAGCTACCTTCAGAATGCTCCAAGAATGATGGGGCCCTCTCATCATCACTGCTACTAAGTGACAGTGCTGTAGATCTGCATGGTGATACATATGTTGTCTCCTGGCAAGGCACAATGCTAAACTCATAGCCAGCCATTGTACATAGGATCGTGCTCATACCATCTTCTGAAACCCTACATTTCAACTCAAAGGGTTGAATGTAGCTTAACAATAATGAACTGGGATAGCTCTTCATATCCTCCTTGATCAACTCAAGGGTCCTTTGTGCAGTGATATGCTGCTGCTCCAAATCAACATGTTATAATCCTTGGTCATGCAATGGCCATGATGGCATGTCCCCATAAGTTTCAATAAGAGGTACTAAAACAATATGAGATGAAGATGTATGCATACCTTGGATCAACTGATGTGTGGGAACCTCTTGCAATACCACAAGAGTTCCTCCAACCGGGACAATGGTGTCTCCAACTGCTGGTAAGAGTGATGGCTACTCTTCTATCAAAATGTACCAGCGCTGGAATCAACCTCCTCTTCCTCATGCATCTCCTGAATCATGCATGGGACTCTATATGTCAAAAGCTTAAGACTATCTTGCAAAGATGCAAGTGTCTCTCCTCTAGATACAAGTACTTCCGCAACTGGTGGTGAATGTAATGACTCTTTGTCCAGAGTGACAAGAATGACATCCTTTTTTATTTCCTTAGGAAATGTCTCATTGTGACATATCTCTGGTTTTCTCCCATCAAATTTCTTTCTCAACTTGTGAAAGAAATCTGAATATTTAGTCACCTTTGCATGCTCCATGTGACCAAACCACCAATCATTGGCTTTACCTTGAAGATGAAGTGCTACAATTTGAACAACCTCTCCTTCAGCTACAGGATGTAGCCTGAAAAATGTATCTAACTCTTTCCTCCAAGCCTTTACAGTGCTTGAGGAAGATCCATCAAATGTAGGAAAATAGAATCTATTGTGCCTCTTTCTTCTATTGCTGCTATAGGATCTTCTTTCTTCTTTGATTTTGAAGAATTGTTGGAGAGTTAGATTCTCCTTGAATGCTCTAGACTGTGCTTTTTACTCTTCAAGATATAAACTGAGAGTCTCATGAGTCTCAAGTTCCATGCTTCTTCTTTCTTCACTGCTATACCATTCACCTTCTTCAAAGAAAGTGGGCATAGTAGATCTATGAGGAGATCTATGATTCTCCGGTTTTCTTTGTTGCTGATAGGAAGTACTTGGACCTTCCTCATCCAATCTTCTTCTTGGATCCTTCTTTTGCCTTTCCCTCTTCATTTGATGGACCTCCTTAGAGAGATCTTGCAGGGACCTAAAGAGGAGTGACAAAACTACAATCCTCCTTCATGATATATCTCTTCTATTTGCTTCTTCTTTTGATGTAAAAGATGAAGTGTCCACAAGATGAGCCAAAGATCATGCTCTGATACCACTGTAATATCCCAAAATGGAATAATGCATTGATACAAAACACAATAGTTGAACAACAGCAAAACAAACAATTAATCTAAAGACAACATCAGAATGTACAGAGAAGTTGAGCCATTTTATTATATAGGAGGTGAATAGCAAGTACAACAATGCTCAAAATATGAGACACTTAAGCCAAAGAGATGGCCTAGAATGACCCTGGAATGATCCCACAAGAGGGACTGCTGGACTGCTGTAAGGTAAATTGCATTGGCCCTGCTGCAACTATTGGGACTGCAACTGCTAGAAAGATAGACAGTCAGATCTAGACAGTTTGGAAGCTCCGATGATGCTGAAAATAGAGATCCAGGCTCTATGATGGATACCCAAGATAACCTAGAAAGGGTTTCTCAGATCTGTCAATCTAAGAAAACCACCCTCTTAGGGCTTGCACTATATAGCTGCTAGGTATGCAGATCTGCTGCATGAACTGAAGATATGATAGCTGCAATGATGTGCATTCAACTCTATGCAAGAAGGGCTGATCCCTTCACTAGATCCTTGGCATAAAAGCTCAAGATCTAGCTTCTCCAATCTCCTCCAATGAATATCGTTGCTGAATGATCAACAGCTTCAGAAAAATGCGCTGTGAGAGAAGGAGGCTCAATAGCATGCTGCTAGATATGCCAAATCAGCTCCTGAATGATGGGAACAATGAATACAATGTGAGGAGATGATCCCTCACAGGATTTCCAGTTGAAATGCTGAAAACTTCCTTCCTCCAATAGATCTACAGTACTGAACTGCGCAATCCTAGAAGGGACTGCTGCTGCATGGAGGTAAAACCCAATGGCTTGAATGTCAGATATAGATCTGCTGCTCCTAGAAGACTGAATCTGAAGAACAAAGTGGTAGGATGAATCATCCACCGGTTTCCTAGTTGAATGCTAGAAACAACCTCCTGAAGATGGCACCAATGCCTGATGAGGAATACAACTCAATAGAAAACCTTCCCAGAGTAGGCACACAAATCCCCCATGGGTAAGGGTGGGATTTCCGCTCGGAAACACCCTGTGCTAAACAACACTGCAGACTTAGCTAAACAACTCAAACGTGCATAGAAATTTCCTAAGACAAATCTAGATCTAAATAGATCAAAGAATAATCCAAGTATCCAAATCTGCCTTTTATTGTGCCTTCACCTTCATTATATAGATTATGAGCCTTCCATAGCCTAGGCCCACTCCATAACTGCTCTGTACATGTGGACATAAGTCTCCATGGTTGACTGCGCTGTTTCTTCATGTCATCCATCATGTTCACATGTGATGATCAACCTCTCCATCATATGTGCATTAAATGCACTACTTCCTCCATCATGTGCTCGTTAGATGAACCTCTTCTCCACTAACTTAATCATAATTCCTTTATGATCTTACTTTGAATGCATTATGATTTTAGTTGACCTCTTCAAGATCCTCATGATTTTACATTTAAGATCCATGATCTTATTTCACTGTTTCGTCCTCCATGATCTATCTCATAAATGAGACATGATCTCCATTAATGGAGTTGCTCCACTACTCCATGATTTTAGATCTAAATCTAGAAATCCACATAAACACATCAAAAGTGGATTTTATTCATCTTTGAGGATTATGGGTCCCTCCACCCTTTTATTTACTTAATTAAGTTTATTAAGAACTCTAATATTCCAAATATCATGTGAAAATTTGGGAATATTACAACTTGACAAAACACAGAATCAGTCACCAAAACCCTAGTTTTATTAACAAAGCAAACATACCCTAATTACATATTGGACTATGTACTTCTTCTCCCTTGCCTCATTTTCTTGGTTTTCCCCTAAAATCGGCCATGAATCCAACCTACCAACTCTACTTTTCCTAGTTTGGCCAGTCATATTTGGTGGTGTGTTTCTTTTGCCACTAAGCTTAGATCGCTTCTTTGCCTAGATTCCTGGCCTCTTGGTTGAAGAGCAATCATCCTGCCTCTTTTTCTCAAGGATCTGTGTCCTACCTCCTTCCTTGAGGCACTTTGACATCTACAGGCCATAGTTTCAAACTTGGTGGGGGGTACGTTGAGTGCTATGCTTAACTGTTTTATGCACAAAGCACTTTTATGGGCATAGTGAGTATGCTAATGTAACGAGTAAAGAGAGTACTAGAGTAACGAATTAAATAGCTTGGGAGCAAAGCTATGCTTGGATACTTCTAAGTTAATTTTAATTCCCTCTAGTCAGGATGCTCAAATTTTTTATTTGGGTTGATGCCGCAGTTATTGGATATGAACATGATTCAAGTACAGCTGGCAAGCATGGGAGTTAGCTCCTTTAAAACAATAACAAGAACGAATGGCTTTAAAACATATATGCAGTTATGTGTTCAACACTATGCTGTCCTTTTGATGAAATAAAATATGCCTTGAAGATGAAGGTAATAAATTTAGTTGTAATAGGGCATCTTATTAATTTAGAAAATTGTCTATCGTCAGTGTGATCTGGCTTCAACTGCGTTTTACATTGTTCTGGTATATTGTAGAAAGATAGTTTTTCCAAAAACAAAATAACATGCAATTGATTTAAATTGGCCTTGGCACACTCAAGAAAGCAAAGCAAAGGGAGCATCAATTTCTGTTATGATGCTCATTATGATTGCTTTTCGCATGAGCATACAGCAGATAGGTTTTAGTATTTTCTGAAAGCTAACTGAAAAAAAGGTAATGATTAGAGGCAATTGTGGGTGTTTTGCAGACACAATATTCCGAAATGTACAATAATTTTGGCTTCTCTGTCAAACAAGATAAATGCAAGCTTAGAAAGTTGAATATCATCCCTTCTGATCTGTATCAATTGTTAAACCAAGAGTAGCGAGGTACATATACAGCCAAGGTAGAAGTGTCATGTCTGTAATACTATAAAGTTATAAACTAAATTGAAATTTTTTTTGATACAAATGAAAAATGAAAAAAGTGGACAATAATAATGTTACTAATACTGGAAGTACTGCTATCACCACTACTACTAATATATAGTAATAAAATAAACCAGCATAGATCCATTTTAATACCGATCCTTTGAAGCACAAATAAGTTTGTGCTACTATTTCTTTTTGGTTCCTCCCTGTGCTTATGATATCTATGTGGTGAAGATGGATCTATGCTGGTTGTGGTCAATGGTGATCACTGACAACTATATCAAAATAATTTTTGTTGATGATCTAAAAATGTCACTTTTAATTCTTTTGTGCTTTACCAGTGTCACAAAGATTTCCGATTTCTCTTGATATTTCTGATTTTATTTCAGGTTGCCAATGTTTCTGATATTTTCTGAGTTTTTCAGGCCAAAGTTTATGTTTGTTGATATTTTTTCATAATTTCATGATATTTTCCCTGACATCTCCTGTAAGTTTGTTTCCAGTCCCTCGTCGATATTAATGGATTGTATTAATGGAGTGCCCTCTGTGGCACTGGCCACTAACCTCAAGCATAAATGATACTTCTTTTTTAGTGACAAATGTATCACCAATCTGAGCAGAGCTGCCTCGTTAAGGGAAAAAAAGGACACAAACAATACTAGTAAATACCGCAGCTTAGCTTACTTTTGTTAAGCTAAAGTACTTTCAAATAAATAAAGAAAATATCTTAAATAGCAATGATACAGATTGTATGATTATTTCATATTTAGTGTGTGTGGGTGGAACTAGATATTTTAGCCTCCATTTCACGTTCATAAACGGTATTTCACTAAGACCCAAGTAACGGGTAACATTCCGTATACATTGATGTTATACAACTAAAGTTTTTATACCTTCAATAAGTGGATTGGTTTTCAAGACAATGTGTAGAGCGAGGTTCTTTGTTGCTTGCTTTTGTAGTGAAAAAAAAAAGAATTTCGATCATATTCTGTTGTTTTCAGTAACTCATAATACAATTCCTGGAGATCACTTGTATTGAACACGAGTCATATGGCTATAGATTGCCTTCTGGCACATAAATAGTGTATGGAAAGTTGATTCATTTATGCTTAATTTTCAGATGAAAAAAGGTGATTCTGTGGAGGCAGTAAAGAAGAGAGAAAATGTTGCGACAAATTTTATTCCAGTCCTTCGTTCTGGAGGCTGGGCTGATATAGGGGATCGTGATTGTATGGAAGATACACATGTGTGCATTGACAGTTTTGCAGACAAGTTTGGATTTCCTCCCCTTGGAGAAGGTCCTGGGGCCTTCTATGGGGTATGTCTCCTATCTGATTGATTCTTTTTGGGTTGAAAATTAACGCTTTATAGTATACTGATTTTGCATTTTGTCTATGGAATTTGTATGAATGAACTTTATCTTGTCCATGGTGTGGACCTCCCCAGCCATGGTGAGCTTGTGGATAACTAATGCGCGTGGCGTTAATGTTTGAGCACTGAGCTTTGCCAGCTCAAAAATTTGTCTTGAAATTATTAAAGTAATTTTGTAGTGGATTTTTTAATATTGGATTTTACTTTATTCATATCTTTTATAGAAGAAACTCCCTTTCTTACTCTTGGAAGACAGCAATTTCTGACCAATTATTTATTCTGATTATCTGATGCATTGCTTGAGAACATAGCATGGCCTTGATATATTGATGTGTGTTTTAGTTTTTAAGATATTTTTAAGCTGTAACTTTACTAATGGTGAGAAGACAATTTTTTTGCTTTGCAAAATCTTGTCTAATCCAGTCCTAGCACATTTCTAAGTTATCTAAGTTTAATTTTTATCATAAATAGCAATGATCCACCAAGACTCTGGTGCGGGGAGAAGCGGGTGTGGGGAGACGCACATGGGGGACGTGTGGGAGTACCCTCAAATTTTAGGGAAATTTAGGGTGTGTGGGGGGACGTTGGGGTATATATATATATATATATATATATATATCAGTGTTACACGGGGTCTCGCCCCCCCACCTAGGGGTTTAGATTCCTCGCCCCATCGCGCTTCGGGTCTTGGAGACTTCTAGGGGGCGTTTCCCTCACGCCCTCGCACACCCCCTTCACGCCCCCGCACACCCCCTTCATGCCCCCTCACGCCCCTTTTAGTTTATGGTTTCGTGTTAAAAGTTGGTGTGCCACTTAGCATGTTTGAGAATCCAAGTGATTTTGATTCAGATGGTGACATGGTTGATCCTGATATATTCGTGCAGCAACTGGATCCAGAGACTAGTGGGGCATTACCTTGAGCATTTATGCATCATTTATCATTATGATGATATCATTTGATATTCATATGTTATGTTTTATGTTTTATGTTTCAGACATAACTTATTTTCTTTTAAGTTTTATTTTTTAGACTTCAGTTGTAAACTTCAGTTTAAACTTTATTTTGAATCTTGATATAATATGTCATATGATATCTTAAACTTTATTTTCATTTTTAGAATCAAAGCTCGGAATCTCCACAGTTCTCATTTTTAAGTCTACGTTTCGGGTCTAAAACAAGACCCATCATCAGGAGTTCTCATTTTTAAGTCTACGTTTCGGGTCTAAAACAAGACCCATCATCCTTATGATGGGTCTTGTTTTAGACCCGAAACGTAGACTTAAAAATGAGAACTGTGGAGATTCCGAGCTTTGACTCTAAAACTCTACACCACAGAAATCTACAATCCATTTTAATTTTCATTGTACATTGTTAGTAGTTACATTAATGATTATACACTTACAAACTTACATGTCTGATTGTATGATGTATGTTTTAAGTTTTAAGTTTTAAATTTGTTTCAATTATATGATTCATCATTCATCGATTTATAATTTTATCATTTATGATTTATCTTTCATGATGTAAGTGTATGATGACTGTATATACATTCCTTGCAAAAATACAGTTACATAATAAATATTAAATTTTATAATTTTTATGACCCCGACGTCCCCCAAAGTTTCCTAAAAATTGGTAGGGAGCTTTTGCATAGTTCGCTCCCGCGCTCCCTCGCCCCCACCTCCAGGGGACTTGGTGGAACATTGATATATATATATATATATATATATAATTCAAGTTCATATTCAATAATGAAATCATAAATAGACTAATTGTAATACATTGATCCACACATAAAATTTAAATTCATAATTGAATTAAATAATGACATACATTGATCCATCTTCATCTTTCATTTTGATGCATACATCATTCATATGACACACTCATCATTCATCCATACCTTGAGATTCAATAATAAAATTCAATAATGAAATATGGAAATACATTGATCCATATCATTCATCATTCATCATTCTATAATCTACATTGATTTAAAAATTAAATTCATCATTCATCATTCTAAAAGAGTTTGATGACGGGCAAGAGAGCAGTGCTCGACAGCGGTAGGAGAGCAAAGCTCGATGGTGGTAGGAGAGCATAGCTCCATGACGGGCAAGAGAGCACAACAAGACGATGGCAAGAGAGCACTCAACAGAGCTCGGCAACGGGTAAGAGAATTTGGGAATTGAATTGGTAAGTCAACCTAGGTAAGTTTTAACTTTTTATCTTTAGTTTAGTTTAGTTTTATTTTATTTTTTAAGATTTTTAATCTTGAATTTTCAATATTTTTTTTATTTTTATTTATTTTTATTTTTATTTATAGTAAGTGTTATTAGACAAATTCGAGGGGGGATGCACCAAGGGGGACACGCAGAAGCACCCCTTTTAGGGAGTCACGTCCCCCACACCGGGGAAATGCACCCCTTTGTGTCTCCCCACGACTCCCCAAAAGGGGTGTGTGGGGAAACATACTCCCAGACGTCCCCCCGTCCTGGGTGCGTGGGGTGCAAGGGGTGCGTGCACCCGACCCTAGGGGACGCGTCCCCGTGGAACACTAATAAATAATATTGTCTTTCTCATTTCCATTTTACAGCTCTGGTACTAGAATATGCAGACAAGAGGAATACCCCATCCAAAGCTATGTTAAGTTAACTCACCAAATTGGTCTGTATAGCCTCTGCATTTGGTGGACTTTCTGTCGCCAGACTTGCAAGTTTCTGAGTTTGACTCTGCTTTTGAGCCAAATGAGTCAAAATGACTTGAGAGGCCAGTCATAATGACTGAGTTTGATTTCTGATTTTTCATGAGTATTCATGAATCAAACTCAATCAATGCAAGTGAAACTCATTAGTCTGCCTATAAATGCCCAGAAACTGCCCTGCCTATAATTGTCCATAAATTTCATGCCCTACTTATGCTTTTGTACTTGTCAAGTTTTTCCTGAGCTGAGTCAAACTCTAGACTCTTCTGCTTGCTGGGTTTCCCCCCGACCTGAATCTGGTAACATTGGCTGGACACTGTAATTGAAATGATATATTGATGAATGTTTCTGTTCTTGCCCAACTTATTACTAAAATTGGTTTATTTTATGAACATTAATATGAGTTTTGCCTTGGAAGTAATTTGCTTATTTCAGGTGTTTGATGGACATGGAGGAAAACATGCTGCACAGTTTGCTTGTGACAAATTGCCTAGCCTTATTGTCAAAGATGCTGATTTTCCTTTGCATATTGAGAGGGCTGCTAGAAGGGCATTTTTGCAAACTGATAATGCGTTTGCTGAGGCATGCTCACATGATGCTGGTCTATCTTCGGGTACAACAGCTCTGGTTGCGCTGATTATTGGAAGGTGTGTGTTATGAAGAGCATATACTGTGCTGGTTACCGTTCTAGCAGCACACTGAACTTTATTGAGGCTTTCCTTGTTTCTGTTTGGACAGGTACCTTCTGGTTGCAAATGCAGGAGATTGTCGAGCTGTGTTATCAAGGCGTGGAAAGGCCATTGAAATGTCAAGGGATCACAGGCCTGGTTGTACCAAGGAGAGAATACGCATTGAAGCTTCTGGGGGTTATATTGATGATGGGTATTTGAATGGCCAACTGAATGTTACAAGAGCTCTGGGTGACTGGCACATGGAAGGTTTGAAAGCATGTGGTGTTGGTGGCTCTGGGCCTTTGAGTGCGGAGCCAGAGTTAAAACGAATAACCCTGACAGAGGATGATGAATTTTTAATAATTGGTTGTGATGGTCTTTGGGAGGTCTTTAGAAGTCAAAATGCAGTTGACTTTGCACGACGGAAGCTGCAAGAGCACAATGATCCTCTTCTGTGCTGCAAAGAATTGATAGATGAAGCATTAAAACGTAAGACTGCTGATAATCTTACAGCAGTGGTGGTCTGCCTCCAATCTGAGCCACCACCAAATCTTGTAGTTCCCAGGTCACGAGTGCGGAGAAGCATATCTGCAGAAGGTTTGCGTGGCCTACAAAGCTATTTAGACAGCTTGCGGGCTTAAAAGTTCATTTTTTCTTTCCGGAGAAAATAGGTGGTATTGTGGAAGGCTGATAGCGTTAAATTCTGAGAACATCCTTTTTTTTTCAGAATATATAGGACTTAATTTATGGCTTGGGATGTCTTCAACAATACCATTTATGGCAAGTTTGTAGTCTTTTCTCTTCTTTTAGGATTGTCCATGTATTCTTGGAACAAAGATGGTCTGTATGGTGGAGATTAATGTATTATAGGACTTTTCTTAGCAATATTTTTTCCTTCTTTTCTCAAGCTTAATAGCCTTTAGCAACTTCTTGAAAGTTATTTTCAAAATATGTATGTATTCTACAACAGTTTTTTAGTTCTGTCCGAGTTCTTATTGTTCTCTCACAATTCTGCAAATGTTCTGTTCATTTCAATTTTTTAATTTTTCTTTGGTAGGGACTATTTGATCTCACCGTTTTCCATATATCTTGTTGATATTAAATGTTCTTTGTGGGGTGGATTATTATTATTTAAACTGAAATTGGGAACGTTATATTGAAAAAAGCTGTAGCTTAGCTAAACAGCAAGAGTACAAACACTGCAGTCTTTTGAGTTCAGACAATAGGCCAGCTTACAGGGCAATTTTTCTCCCATAAAAGAATGAGAGAGAGTGATTGTCAAACCAGGAGGTAACTCCGCAAATTAGAATGTGTATTAGATGAAGAATGTGAATGTATTTATACATGAAGGTGAGGCTATTGGGATTCACTTCCCAATGACTCTTGGCCTTCCTTATTTCCTAATATAATTTAATATACAATATTAAATATCCTCACCCAACCCTTAGGATTAGGTGTCAACATTCCCCCCTTTAATTCGAAGGGATGTTGGTGAGTCCAAGCATCGATTTGAACTTTTCAAACTTTTCTCTTCCAAGTGCTTTGGTGAAGATGTCAGCAGTTTGCTCATTTGTGGAACAATGATGTAGATGGATGGTTTTGGCTTGAACATGATGTCGAATTAGATGGTACTTTGTATTGATGTGCTTTGTTCGATCATGGAACTTTGGGTTCTTGGCCAACTTTATTGCAGAAGTGTTGTCGATCATGAGTGGAGTGGAATACATTTGTTTCATCCGCAAATCTTCCAGGATCTTCCGGAGCCACACAATTTCCTTTGTTGCTTCAGCTGCTGCCACATATTCTGCCTCGGTCGTGGAATCTGCTGGAACTGACTGTTTGCGTGATCTCCATGAGACAGCTCCTGATCCAAGACTCATGGTGTAACCTGTAGTAGACACCCATGTTTCTTTGTCCCCATCAAAGTCTGAATCAGAGTATCCAATCACGCTGAAGTCGCCTACCTATGTATATTTGAGTCCAAAATCTTGAGTCCCCTTCAAGTACCTTAACACTCTTTTTGCAGCAGACCAATGTCCTTCACAAGGTTTTTGCATAAACCTTGAGAGGATTCCAACAGCAAATGAAATGTCAGGTCTGGTGGTGGTCAGGTAGATAAGACTTCCTATAAGCTATCTATACTTAGTTGCACCCTCAAATTCCTTCCCTTCAATGGATGCGAGCTTCAAGTTTTGTTCCATTGGAGTGGTTAAGGGATTGCATTCATCCATGCCAAACTTGTTCAAAAGATCTCTAATGTACTTCTTTTGAGAAAGAAATATAAATTTAGGATGTTGAATTACTTCAATACCCAGATAGTAATGAACATAACCTAAATCAATCATTTCAAAACCTTTCTTCAATTCTTTCTTCATGAATGCAATATAGCTTTCATTGTTCCCTGTCATCAAAAGATCATCTACATACACCACATGATATACAACTGTTTTTCCAACTTTCTTAACAAACAAAGTTGCATCATCAAGATCAAAATGTTTGAAGTCGAGTTTCAGAAGATGCTCGGCTAAGTCACAGGACACGTCCTCCAGGGTCACGTGCCCTGTATTTCACATGTTGGACACGAAATACGACCTAAAACGTGTCCAATACGTTTTTGGTCGTGTCCTTAGAAACCGAATACGTACCCTCTGTTTTTTCATTCGTGTCCTTGGATAGAATACTCGTGTCCTCCGAAACCGAATACGTACCCTCTGTTTTTGCATTCGTGTCCTTGGATATAATACTCGTGTCCTAGGTTTGGAATACTTGCCCTAACGTATTCCTCGCGTTTGGACACGTTTTCCACGAAAAATACAAAAAAGACAAAATTTGTCAGTTTGACATTTTCGTTCACTATGGTTGTGCTGCTGCCGTCGCTGTGGTTGCTGCTGAACCTTCGTCCTTTCGTTCCTGTCGTGGGTGTGGTTGAGTGCCCATTGCCAAGTTTCCATTGCCTGCCGCATTCCAAGTTCCGGTTGCTGTTCGACGTTAACATTGCTGCCCCGCCTATCTCGATGGAGGAATGCGTTACAAACTTACACAGGTATGTATAAATGGCAGGGAAATGTCATATAATATAAGTTTATAAATTATAAATTTATAACCTAAACTTAAATGTATAAATTTATAATTATAAATCGTTGACAGTTCATCGAATATATCTATCTCTCCATTGAGTTCTAGAATGACCGAACGGAACTCGAGCAACATCACAAAAAATCAACAGACCAAATGGCAAAAACGCAAGGGTATCTCAATCGCAAATATGGAATGATTCTGCAGCTCGTTCACCAGACCTTTCCAAATATTTTAATGTGCTTAATTATCTAGCATTGCACAGTTTTCATATTCAGAACGAATTGTAGAAGGAACACTAACCTTAGAGTAATGAAGAGATTTTGGTTATCAACTTATCATGGATACAGTATCTGAGTATGCCAATGTTCAACGATTGTAGATGAGATGGAGGAAGAATCTATATTAAATTAATGAATTAACTTAACAGTATTGTAGCCAAAAAACACCCAACAAATATGAAGTATGCATTAAGCAATCCCAAATGCTCGTGCACTAAAGATATTTTAACCAAGTGGACTTGGTTTATCAAGTTGTAAAATTTAAATTAGTGATCTGCTTAGAAAGCTATCAAAAGGAGTTGGATGGCATATATGCCAGATATGTTCATGAATAGACCTAATTTCAGACAATCCCCATTCTAACACAGAAGTTAGGAGAGAACAAGTTTAGTGCATAAATTCTCTTTATTGGCATGGCATTCTTCATCAGACAGATGACATTTAAAAGCACCTTTGAATTAGTTTGGATACTTAAGAATCAAGATCCATCCTAACAGACTTAACCCCATTTCTATGGATTAAAAAAACAGGAGTAAACCTCTTGCTGTTAGAAAAATTCAGGATTAAGATGGGTCTATGACTCTATACTTTTTTACATGATGGTAATTTAAAAATTTCTAAAATTTTGTTGGCCTTTTCTTTTTACGTTAGCTTAGACCTCAAGTTTATTAGAATTATCCACATCCACTAATGGACATGCCACTTATCTTATGACAGTGCACCCTCACTTCTCTCAGTACAATAAATCTCAGTACCCAGATGGAAAAAACAAGTTCCAAAAATATTTGTAAATGGGTTTTGTTGGATTTTATCTGTTATTTACAGAGCTGTGATATTGCCTTTCTGCTTGGAACCAACCATGCCACGATGTATGAATGCATGTGATTTGTTACATCATACATGTAGTGGGGTAGATTATTTCCATTGTTGAACTATACTGTTAGGCTGGTAGGCTGGTAGGTGGTAGCCCTTTTTTTCTGGCAAAAGGATACATGATAAAGCATAACAACTGGCAGCATCATCCAAACCTGTACTTACTACTCACTAGTTCATTTTCCCGATTGATAGATATTAGATACCATCTCCTTGTCAAACTAGTGCACAGTTTCTTCTGCCATGAACTCTCCCCGAATGAGTTAACTGAAATTTCTCTGTTTTGATCTCTTCAACGGAATTCTTAAATATGGATTGTCATAAACTTAAAAAGTTAAAAACTTAAAAGTTAAAACTTAAAACAATAACTTAAAAATACCTGAAATAATGAACATTGAAATTTAGTATTAAATTTACTAATTGTTTAATTGATTTTAAATTTTTCCCTGGAATAATGAAATTTACTAATTGACAAATTTTTTAATTGATTTTTTTGTAGGTGACAGATTGGCTCATTGACTCATTGACTAATGACCCATTGACTATTGTTATAACTTATGGACCATGGTTTTAATGACTATTTAGTATTTCTTATGTGCTTGTAGCCTTGAAGTTGTAAGTTGTAAGTTGTATAATTGTAATTTACTAATTTGTTAATATATATATATATATATATATATATTAAAATTTAAAATTTAATATATATATATATATATATATATATTTTAAATATAAGTAAAACGTGTTCCTCGTGTCCTGTTTTCGAGGTCACGGTGTCTCGTGTTGAATACTCGTATTTACGTGTCCTCCGTGTCTCGTGTCCTCGTGTCATGTGACTTAAATGCTCGGTTAATTTCTCATACCAGGCTCGTGGTGCTTGCTTGAGGCCATACAATTATTTTATAAGCTTGCAAACTTTGTGTTCTTGGCCCTTTACAACAAATCCTTCTGGCTGGGACATAAAAACTTTCTCCTTTAGATCTCCATTCAAAAAGGCGGTTTTTACGTCCATCTGATGGACTTTCCATCCATTCTGAGCTGCTAGGGCAAAGAGAGTCCGGATGGTGGTCCATTTTGCTGTGGGGGCAAAAGTTTCTTCATAATGGATTCCTTCTTTTTGTGCAAAACCTTTTGCCACAAGCCTGGCCTTGTGCTTGTCAAGTGAGCCATCTGCTGTATACTTCTTCTTGTAGACCCACTTACAGCCAATTGGTTTTGTTCCCAAAGGCAGATCAACCAGCTTCCAAGTGCCATTCTTTATCAAGGCATCATACTCCTTTTGCATCGCTTCATTCCATTCATCATGAGAAGCGACTTCTTTGAAGGAAGTTGGTTCATGATCTGTAGACAAACTCAATTCACAATTATAAGCAATATCCATATCAACAGGAGAATCAGAATTATCTACGTCACCTTTGTTTTGTTTAGTGGAACTTCTTGTTCTTGTTTTTCAAACCTCATCGGGATGAACATTCTCTAGTGTCTTTGTCAGCCATTTGGGAGGACCTTTCTGAGATGGGCCAAGCTGCTCATTTGACTGAGTTGGGATTAAGTCAAGATTCAATCTCTCAATTCTGTCAATCACATCATTCAATGTGTCATCCGTGGTTGTTTCTTCATGTGGGGGAGAGTGCTTCAGGAAATGATTTCACAGTTTGATTCAATATAGGAATACCCCCTTCAAGGTGTGGAATCTGATTATCAAATTCTTGAAAAGACTTTGCATGTGTGAATCTATCCAAGCGATCAAGTTGCCGCTCAACAACATTGTCTGTCTTGGAGGATTCAAGGAATATGACATCTCTTGCTATTACAAACTTCTTAGTGGCTTCATCATAGAGACGATATCCTTTGGAGGTATTGGAATACCCCAAGAAGATACATTTTCGACTTCTAGCACCAAGTTTATTCCTTTGTCCCTTGGGTATCAAGGCATAACAGGTGGAACCAAAGACCCTGAAATGCTTTACCGAAGGAATGTGGCCATGCCACATTTCAAAAGGAGTTTTGTTTCTAATTGAACTTGAAGGACACCTATTCTTTATGTATACAGCACATAGAACTGCATTAGCCCAAAACATCAATTTTACATTCTTGAAAAATAACATGGAGCGAACTATATTTAAAATAGTTCTGTTCATTCTTTCAGCTACACCATTCTGTTGGGGATTATACGGCACAGTTGTTTGATGTTTGATCCCATGTTGACGAAGATAATTTTCAAATTCGTTTGAAGTGTATTCTTTTCCATTATCAGTACTTAGAGAGCCAATGTGAGTTTGTGCATTAATTTCAATCCATGCATGAAAATTCTTGAATGTTTGAAAAGCATCAGACTTGTTCTTCAATAAGTAAATCCAACACATTCCAATGTAGTCATCAATAAATGTCATCATATATTTATTTCCATTTGCAGAAGCAATAGGCATAGGGCCACATAAATCTGAATGAATAAGCTCAAGTTTTCTATGTGCTTTGGAGTGTGAATCATGAAATGACTGTTTGCTATGCTTTCTTAGAATACAAGCATCACATTCCTTAGGTTTCCTAGGAATTATAGGCAGTCCATTAACACCATTTTTCTTCAACAAACGAAGGCTTTCATAGTTTAAGTGTCCAAATCTAGCACGCCATAAAAGATTTGATGGGAATGTACCTTCAGCATGATGTGAACTGAATGCAAAGTTTTGAGCATCAGCAGATGAACCTTTCAGCTTCAAGAGTATTCCTTCTTCTATTCCCTCCATGACAAGTGAGTGATTTGATGCTTTTCTGACCTCTGCCTTGCCATCAAACAAGTGACCGGAGTGTCCTTGCTGGCGGATTTGGACCAGGGACAGTAAGTTTCTCCTCAACTCAGGGAGGTATCGAACCTCATGTAGAATATGATCTGGAAGACCAGGCAACTTAAGCCTGACTGTGCCAAGCCATGATGGCTTGAGTTTGGATTTATCTGCGAAGTATACTGCTCCATCAACTTTGTCAGTAAATTCTTCAAAAAAACTTTTCTAAATGTCATGTGACATGTTGCTCCTGAATCTAGCAACCAATCATCTCTCCATGAAGTAAATGAAACATCAAACAAATCTTCAGTTACTCCATTGTTACAATGTGCTAGAACATAATGAGCGGATTCAGGTGCTTTACCTTTGTCTTTGTCATTAGTTTTACCTTTGTCTTGATTTCTTTGCTGCTCAATTTTATCCCAAGGTGTCCTGCATGTGGATGCATCATGCCTGTCTTTATTGCAACGTATACAATGAAGATCGGATTTGTCAAATTGTCTGCCCCCCCTTCCTCTGGAGTTTCTTCTTCCTCTTCCTCTGGAAGGATCTGGAGCATGACTCCTTTCTCTATGTGCAAAGTATGTAGCCTCTTCAAAAGACGAAGGGACTGTCATCTTCTCGAAAGATTTCTCTTTCTGCAAACTTTTTCTCAAGGGAATCAAAGGTGATATGCTCAAGGTTTCCACTTGCTTGCAATGACTCAAGATAATGTGAGTAAGTCGGATATAATGCCTTAACATATGCTATGAGAGATATGTCAATTTTTACACTAGTGCTGTCAATGTCATGCATGATAGATCTTACTTCTGAAGCTAAAGCAAGGGGATCATCATTCTTCATTTCAAGACTGAATAGCTTAATCATCAATTGAACAATTTCTAGTTCTGAATGTGAGTCATAGAGTTCTTTTAGCTTGCTCAAGGCTTCATAGGCATTTGAAAATGGTGAAATATGGCGACTCACCTCTTCATTTACGGAAGCTGCAATCAAGGCATAGGCCTTGCAGTTCTAGTTTTCCCAAATGGCGAGCTCCTTGTCTGAAGTGGGCTTTGCTGGTGGATTTCCTTCTTGTCCTTCACAAATTCCTTTCCACAACTCATTAAAAATGAGAGTGTGCTTGATTTTCCGAGACCATTCAAGATAGTTCTCCTTGCCGGAGAGAACCACCCCTACAATAGATATGAGAGAATGCATTTTTTTTTTGAAGGGAAAAAAAGAATTACTTTGCTGGAAAATTTCTTTTGAAAAAAAACTTTGCTGGAAATATACTCAATTCTGCAAAAAAAAAATTATATATTTTTTTTGGTTTGGGAAAAATTTTATGTGGGGGCGGGATAATGAATGATAGGCATTATGAATGGGCGGTATTAAATGGAGTGGTATTAAAAATGGGGTTCGGTGGTATTAAACAGAGGCAGTATTATCGCTGGGAGGCGGTGGTATTATGTATATATGGGGGGGAGTATTAAATGGGGTTCGGTGGTATTAAACGGAGGCGGTATTATCGCTGGGTGAATTGGGGAGGGATGAGATAGCAGATAGGGATGAGGTGGGGGGGCGTTAAGCCGTGGGGAATAAGCTTATGGGAGAGGCGTAGGTAGAATGCGTAAGGGGAATAGGGAGGGTGCGTAAGGGGGGCCGAGAGGCCGGGGTTGAGGGGCGAGTGAGCGCTGAGTTGGGGAGGGCGGATGAGCATGAGGGTGGTTGTTAGGGAGGGCATTGGGCAGTAGGCGGATGGCGTGGGTAGCGTAGTGTGGTGTGAGGGGGCCACGAGTAGGGCTGCTGTGAGCGCGGAGGGTTGAGGGATGAGCGGGGCTTGTGGGTTGAGCGAGCAGGAGTAAGAGTAGACGCATGTCGGGTGGGGTTTGTGAGTGGGGGGGAGTGGGATAGGCGAGGGTGTATGGAAGTGGAGCGATGTGTTGTGCGGGTAGGAGGATAATCTGTGCAGGGGGAGGGCCGAAAGGCCATGGGATGGAGAGAAGGGAGACAGCGTATGGGGAGTGGGGAGGCCGAGAGGCCATTTAAAAATTTTAGAATGGGAGGATTTTTAACCACTGCAGTATTTGCAAGTACGTGCAGGATTGCAGAAATGCAGGAACTGCAAATTGCAGAATCTTCAAAAGCTGCAAAATTTTCTTACAGTAACTAATTCTTACTGCTTCCTGAGTACAAGAATAAATTCTAACAAATTATTTGCATAAAATGACACAAAACAAAACATAATTATCACGTTGGAAGAACTCTTCCCCACTAAACATGGAGTCCAAGGTTATCTGATAACCCAAGAAAATGTTTGATTCTGCCTCTTTCTCTCTTTGTTCTCAACTTGACTTCCTTCCCCTTGTTAGCAGGGGAGAGGAATGCAAGTCTTTCTTCAGTCTGTGAAGGAAGGGGAACCAGAAACTTCAGGGTCATGCTTCTCATTCATCGTTGCATCTTCCTCTTTACACATTGATTCCTTTTCCTACTTTCCTATTTGGTCTCCCCATTTTCCATATATCTTGTTGATAATAGATATTAAATGTTGTTGTGGTGTGGATTATTATTTTTTTAACCGAAATTGGGAAACATTATATTGAAAAAAGCTGTAGCTTAGCTAAACAGCAAGAGTACAAACACTGTAGTCTTGTGAATTCAGACAGTAGGCCAGCTTACAGAGCAATTTTTTCTCCCATAAAAGAATGTAAGGGAGTGATCAAACCGTTTTCTTACAGTAACTAATTCTTACTGCTTTTCGAGTACAAGAATAAATTCTAACAAATTATTTGCACAAAATGACACAAAACAAAACATAATTATCACGTTGGGAGAACTCTTCCCCCACTAAAAATGGGGTCCAGAGTTATCTGATGGCCCAAGAAAATGTTTGATTCCGCCTCTTCTCTCTTTCTCTCTTTGTAATCGACTTTGACTTCCTTCCCCTTAGCAGGGGAGAGGAATGCAAGTCTTTCTTCAGTCTGTGAAGGAAGGGGAACCAGAGGCTTCATGGTCATGCTTCTCATTCATCGTTGCATCTTCCTCTTCACCCATTGATTCCTCTCCCTTCTTTCCTTCTCTCGACTCCTCTTCTACTTCCTGTTCCCGTCCTAGGGAGGGTGCGATTCTTACCCCTCTTGGGGTCCATTCTGTGGTTTATAGAATTGTGTTCTCTGTTACCACTTGAATTTCAGCAGATGATCCAGCTTTAGGATCTGAATGGGTCTTCGGAAGATCCGTCTCTACCATTCCCTCTACCCCTTCCATTGGATCTTCAAGAACTTCAAATCTGTTGTTGGAGGGGATGGGCAGGTCTGATTGAGGTCTTTTTGCAGACCGTGGCCCCTTGGGCTGCTGCTGCTTGCCCCTTCTGGATACCTGTTTGAATAATTCCTTCTCATTATTGTTCGGGGATGTTAGACCCTGCTTCAAAAGGGTTTGTGTTTCTTGAATTCATGGGCAGCTCTTTGCAAAGTTTCCATAGATGTGGTAGGAGTTACACTAAAAGGAATCTGCTCATAATTAAGGGTTTGAAAATGACTCGAGTCTCGAGAAGGTGCTCCTCTAAATCCATTTCTAAACAAATTCTAGCGCAGGGATAAATTTTCCTTTTGGCTTAGCTTGGTCAATATATTAGATCATTGTATCTCCAATAATTTTGAGAGAGGATTCATCCTAGAAGATGTTGGGGAGGTGTGGCAACTTGACCCATACAGGGGGTACTTAGATTTCCATGTTTTGATCGGAACCAATGGTCCAATGGGAGAGGAAAATTTCCTTGGAACCCTGAATTAAGAACCCAATCTAAAGATCAAGTCCATCTCTTTGCTGCTAAATAAAACCAGAAGGAAACCTTTGCTGCAATAAAAACCAGAGATATGACCTGGAACATCTCAGTTTCTGTGATACATGCCTAGTCTGCTTGAGGACTAGGCCAAAGTGCTGTTAACTTTCCAATCAAGGCTTGCTCATGCAACATAATGGCTTTCCTTTTTGGTTCTGGAGACAAAATGTCCAGCTTGGCAATGACTTCTGCCTTTTTAGCAAACTTACTCTTCATTGGGCACTTCTCACCAGCAGATTTTGAAGATCTGATCAGAGAAATAAAAGCTTCCTCCTTAGGGTTATTAGGTGCGTCGAAGATGAATCAATGATTATTAGGTGCGTCCAAGATTAATAAATGAAGGTAATCATGTCTCAAAAGAAACAGAAAAACCCCGAACTTAGCAAATAACTCAGCCAAGGCGACTGCAAGAGCAATGGAGGCGATTTCAGGCTCTACAGTGGCTGGTTAAGGCTTGATGGTGGTGGGAACAGACTACGGCTAGGGTAAACCCTAGCTGCCATAGGACACGCAGCTCGGGTTCATATTGCCAGCTCTCTTTTCCCTTTTGGGGTGGATTGTTATTGGAGTTAAAATGGGCAATAACATATGTTAAATTTAGACAACCATGGTATGTTCTATGCTTAATGCAGTTTTACTTTAAGAAAAATCTTTCTTAAAGTCTGATTCAATTTAACAATCACATAAACATGAAAGAAAAATGCTGATGGAACATAGTAATAGATCAACGGAAGACAAGCCAATAATATAGATCAGAATTTACAATTCTTCTTGTCCAGCAAAGATAGAGTAGTGTGCGTTGCGGCAGTGAACATGATGCACCAGCCAGCAAAGTCTTCCTCAACATTAGATCAGCCAATCCTCCAAGTGTCACACACACCCCTCAAAGATAGCTCCAAAAAGTCAACATTGGTCAATAGAAAAAGTCAATGCTGCAGTTTAGGGCTTTGGTCAACGGTCTCTCCTTTCCTTCATCTTTGTGCCCTTTAATGCGGCCTCAAGAGATCGGAATTTCTGCACTTGAAGGAGGTCAGAACTCCAAGTTTTGACCACGGTCAACGCACCAGCAAAACAGCTCTAAAATAGTCCGCACTTTTCCCAGCTTCAACGCCGCATGTGTGAGAGAAAGAGGCCTCCAAAGGCTGATCGAACCAATCAGATCACGAGAGAGTGTGTGATGAGTTGATGAGCAAATGATCTCCAAGTCTCTCCAATTTATATCCATCAGTGAGGGTGTGTGACACATCTATTGGGCCTGCAAGCCTACATTACAAATCTGGTTAACCTTGCACATGTGTGGAAAATAAAATCAAAATATATGTTCTGCTCATCCAAACAAGATGATCTTTAGATCAATCTTGCACCTCTCTGAAAGAGGAATCCGACAAAAATATAATCATCATCATATGAGCAGTGCAACATGGAGTTTGGACCTAGTTGCCCAAAATTAACACTCCCTTTCAACTTGGGAGAACTCCATCTGTCCACTTGTGCCATCCATTGATCAGTACCATCGAGTACTATCATATATCACCCTGCACTCCTGCGTCATCCTGCCGTAACTTGCTTTGCTGGCTTTTCTTCGCAAATAGAACAAAAAAGGGTGAGTCACAAAGACATCACGCTCTGCTGACCCGAAGTCAGCTTAGAGGTTAAAACCTCTCTCGAACTCAAAAGAGTCTCATACTAACCCGAAGTCAGTTTAGAGGTAAGAACCTCATCAAACTTGATCCCAGATCAAGGTGTTGGACACATGCAATTCTAGACATAGAGAGTACGGCAATCTCCGATGCATCCATCGGTCTTGCTATTGGTCTCTATCCACATTTCCCACCTCATTGGCCAAATGAGAGGTACTTCCCATGAGTCTGAAATTCCATGGGTATGACGCGTGCGGGGTATAGATCAAAAAGAGGTAAACCAACTCAATATCATAACGATGGGGCAAAAACACAAGAAGTTTCGGCAAGCCTAACCCCATGTGTGCTTATAGCTCCAACAAGCTACCCCCAAGCCCCCTGGAGCTCCCAGAGCTCATAGTCCAACTCAGGATGACCCTCAGAATAAGGTTTGCCCACGATACCAAGCTTCTCACGGAAGGTTAAAAATTTGACCTTCCCCAGGGGCTTCATGAGAATATCCACGACCTGCTCATCAGTACCAATGTGATTGAGCCTTACGGCGCCTTGCTGTACCATATCCTGAATGAAGTGGTACCTGATATCAATATGCTTGGATCGATCATGGAAGACGAGATTCTTGGAAGATGAATCCCACTCTGGTTATCACAAAGGATAACGGTGGTATCTAGTGCATGTCCAAACAACTCACTGAAGAGCTTTCTCAACCAAACAGCGTCACAACAGGCCATACTCGCTGCAATGTATTCGGCCTTAGTGGTGTTCAAAGCCACCGACATCTGCTTCCTGCTCATCCAAAATATCGAAGTAGAACCCAAGGTGAAGCAACATCCATATGTGCTCTTGCGATCCACCACATTGCTAGCCCAATCGGCATAAGTATATCCAGGTAAATAGTTTTGTTTGGGATTAGACCCCAAGTTCTTAACAGTTTGGCATTCTGGCCAAACAATCAGAAAATCTAAACCGTCCGCTTAAATAAAGTAGCGAGACTGAACACTGGAAAGCAAGGGCTTAATGGAGCCTGCTCGAGGCGAAGGATCTGCAACTGATTGTCAGAACTTGGAACAATGCCGCACAAATAATAATGCTGCCGATTTCATTATAGAAACTCTTCATGTTTAAACAATTGTTGCATGGCTGCTATCATCTCCTGTTTGCAGATCTGTGCTCATTAAATTAACAAATTGTAAAATATAAAGAAATATACCCGATACACAAGTAGTAACAATTGTAAAATGTAAAAAATAAATTTTGGCAAGGTACACTGTTATGACTCACAAATTAACTTTTTGCTCTAAAGATTCTGAGCTCTTACAAGTTTCAGAAATCCCTAAGTCCTCTGTCTAACTGATGACTCGCTGGGCCCTTGACAATGGGCGTGGCTGTAAGTGAGAGCATTCTCTGGGTCATGGACCAACTGTGCGTTGTGAAATTTTATGTTCTCGCTCGGCCTCCTCGAAAGACAGAAACTCACAATGAATTTCGACTTGTATTTGATGTCCCTCATAGAAATTGCAGTGATGTAGGAGAGTGTTTCATAATATCAACACTACGTTCCTAACCACCGAATTGAAGTCGAGCAGCATGGTAAGGAAGACAAGTGGTAAACGAGAAAATGTATGAGCAAGAAAATGAAAAATAGAAAATTTACAAGATGATGGTGTGAGATAAATCTCGAGTATGTATTCTCAGATATTGTTGAGAATGCTTGGTGAAAATTAAATTTTAACTCTTGATCTAATTATTTTTCATAATATAGGAGAACTTTATTTTGAAATAAACCACACCTAATTATTTTTTATAATATATTATAAACCTGGAAGCCTGATTGTGAAATAGATCAAACCTATCTACATAAGTGTAGTGTAGCTATCAGCCCTCTAGTTGGAGTGAATATGTAAAGCAATTATGAAATTTAAAGAACGACGTCAATTTCCATTGACAATGTATTTTTAAACTGCCTTTTCATAATGAAAATGATTCTCTCTGAAACACATTGAACATGTTACGACTTACGGATTGCATATATGGACATGAAATTACTACACAAGAATAAAAACATGAAAGCAACCAGCCAAAAACAGGAAATACGAAAGCAGTCAATGAAAAAGCTGGAAATACGAAAGCAATTATGAATGAAACCTCAAATCAGTTCCCAAAATCTATTTGTTTAGGTTAGATTTGTTTATTATCTTAGCTAGGTCATTCATATTTTTATACCTAACTAGATCATTCATATTTTTATACCTAATTGGTTTTTGGTCAAAGATTTTTACTTTGAAAAAAATTGTATGAAATTTTATATTGAGTTCTAATTATTTTTTTTGATTTTTTTTTGAAATTTTATAATTCTATTTGAATATGAAAAGATATATTAGTGATATAACTTAAATTAATTTTAAAGAGATGAAGAGATGTATTAGTAAATGTTACTCATAAACTAAACTTTTAAATAATTAAAAGCTCTATAATACATGACTTTCAATCTATGACATATATCAAAATAGGTTGAAAGAATAAAGCAATCTAACCACTAATTGAAATGATAAGGACTTCCATTAATTGATGACATTCCAGTGGTATCTAAATTTAGTGTGTTCCTCGTATTTTTGATTTCAAAGAACTCATTTCTTGGTGTGACTATTGTTTTGATTCTAAGACTAGAACTATTAAAGTTTCTTTGCAGAGAAATAATTCAACCCTTCTGATTCCAAAAAGCTTTTAGGAAAATGTAGAAGCATCTCGAGCCAAACAAAGAATTTATGCTCACTGAGGCAAATACTTTCCTTAATTTTTAGGCTAGGAGAATGAACGTTCTTAGAGAATTTATGGTTCAATAAAAACATATACCAACCAACTTTCCGTCTATTGCTATCTCACTGCAAGCAAAGCCCTACAAACATTTCTCTTGGTTGTTCACCTATATAATGGGCCACAACTCAACATCTTACATGCACATGTCAATCATATATTTTATGAAATTTTCTTTTAAGAATAACAATAGTTTAATGTAATTTATTCAAAAACCTATTTCTTAAGTGTAATATGAATCTTGAAACAAAACCAATGCAATTACGGAATCCCATTCTATGGAGACAAAAAGAAGCATTTCACTTTCACCTTGTCCAAGATAAATTTTTGAAGGAGTTCAAATATATGTTAATTAGTGTCGAACAAGAGATGGGCTTAACCATCACAAGATTTCTTGAGGGAAAAATGAGTATGTATACAAAATGACAATCATAGATATGCAAGGCTTTATGGATAGCAAGGCAATACCTTATTACTTCCTGGTTTTATCTTTGATAGATTTTTTGGTGCAAAAGTATGTAGGTAATATTGTTCCTGGTCAATTCTATTTGACAAGAAAAATAACAAACATTGCATTTCACTATTGTTTAAGATTGGAAAAGTTGCGGTGATTTTTTTTTTCACATTTAGTAGAGCTATTTGAAACCTTGAAATCCTTCAATTAAAAAGAGGCTAATCCTGTCTAAGGTTTTGATCTTAAGAGATTATTTTCTTAACATCCATCATCAATAAGATATGAAAATATGTTTAGCAATACCACATAAGGAGCTAGAGAGATAATGTAGTGGGAGTGTAGAGGAAAAAAGAGACAAAACAAGTTACATAGAATGATGATTCATTCACGAAAGTCAGTTCCAACTCAAGAGAAAAGAGTAGAACTAGGAAATGATGGAAGAACCTTGAAAACATACAATACCCATAAGCTCAACCAACACATCAAAGTTCTTCCTTGGAGCCTAGAAAACAAGAAACAAATACAATTAGAGGATAGAGTAATGAACGTCATTCTGGTGGAGAGCCTAGCCATCACTTCATGTTAATTTGGAAAAATATCATGTTGTTACTTCCTTAATGAGTAAGAAAAGTTCTAGTAAGAACTGAGCACAAGAAGCAGAATGGCCCATTGATATGGAAGTAGATAGTGCTATAGTAACTGAGTGGGTAGCATTCTGCTTGGTAGAAAGTCAGAAAATAATGGAAGAACCAACTATATCTAAAGAGCAATCATTAATCATTCACAATACACACTATGAATAAAACTAGAAAGAAGTTACACATTAAAAATATGCATGTTAAGAATAAAAACATAACAAAAAAAATGGAGGTTTGAGGTAGATGTATTAGGAGTAGGACCTATCCAAATTCTCAAATTGCATATGACCATGGGGAATTCCTTTGCTCATTATATTATAGAGCAAGGAATTGAATACATGCGATTAAAAAGGAAAAAAGTGAGCTTGAAGAAGCCCTGAGACCTAGACATTTTTTCAAGTCCCCTCTTGCTATCACAATTCTAGAATTAACACTAGTCACACTTGACACATTAACTAGAAGTAGGAAGGAAACTAAACTACTGAATTGAATAAAAACTTATGTTGCAAACTCAACATCAATAAACGACTAATTATCATTGAAAAAGAATGATATATATGATTGTACTTAAGAAATATTTTTAAGAAGATTTCTTCTTTTACTGAGTATTTGCAAAAAGACCTAGAACATGGTAGGAATTTTTCTAAAAATGATTTGATGACATCCATTACTAAAATTGTTACTCTTAGAGATTTATAGAAAAGAAGGGCCTCTGGTTGAGAAGCAAATAAAGTAGGTCAAAGTAGGATGATCTGCCAAAATCCAAATGCTAAAAGATGCTATTGTTGATGGAAATGAATGAATAAAGGATCAATGACTTCTTTAAAGCAATTAAAGTTGTCCAAGATATCCAAGGCCCACAAATAGTTAGAGATTCCATGTTAATTGCAAATGATCAGCCAGAGGAAGATTTGAAAACCATCAAGACAATGATCATGGGGTAATGAGTTCGACAATCTAATATATTTCCTTAACTAAGAGTTCAAAATATGGTGGGTTACATTTGTCAATGATAATGAAGGCCAACTTTCAAATATTGAATAGTTACACTTTGATTTGAAAGAAATTGAAGAATTCATTGCATTAAGGGTAAAACAAGATATCACTATTCTACCTATAAATGACTATATTGAAGAATGGATTGAAAGATCATTAAATGAAATAGTTAATCTTGAGTAACTATCCTAGTGATTACGCCAACATTTATATGAAGCCAATATATACTCCAATATTTGATGTTGTTGGGAGAGAGGATTCATTCCACCCATTGCCCTTTTGCAATTTTGTGTGTCTTATATTTTGTTTGAAGTAATTTCCCATTCTTTCTTTTCAATCTTAGATCACCTAACTTTTTGAATTGCATTATACAATTGTAAATCTAATGCCTCACTACATTCCTTTATTTTCTTCTAGGTTACTATACACTATTTATTGGTGCACAAGAGCTTTATCCTAATTCCTTTAGGGATGAATGCATTCAATTTTCTTTGAAGTATAAGGAATTTGTAGAGTATTTTAAGTACGTGTTCTATTCAAACTTAACTTTTTAACACAATAACCAATCAAATGGTAATTGAACCAAGTTCTCACTCTTTTAGAGGTAGCAAAAACTCATCTGATTTTGAAAAGTGTTGATCCAAAATATACCTTTTTTTTGGGAGCATATTTTTGATACTTTAACTATTCTTTGCACATTTTTTTAAATGTTAGTGAATTTCATGGAAATTTTGAAAAATGTTGATGCAACATCAACCTCTTTTTTTGCGTGGGTTATTTTTAACACTTCAATTTTTCTAATATATTAAGTCTGCATATTTTTTTAAATGTTGTTGATTTTCATGCGGATTTTGAAAAGCATCAATTTTTTTTCTTTCTTTTCGGGACATATTTTTGACACTTAAATTTTTTTATGTCTCAAGTATGCAATGCACTTTTTTTTTTAATAGATATTTGTTACTTAACCATTTAAATTAAGAAACAAAATCAAATATAAAAAAATTGTATATATATATATATATAACACATTAAAAAATAATAAATAAAATCAGCTTGCCACCCCCACTGCGTGGCTCCTTGGCAGTTGGGCAACAGTGGTAGGCTGATTTCGGGTTTGCCTAGTGGCCAAGGGGTTGTGGGCCACAGTGGGTTTGATTCCCAGAATCACCCTCTAGTGCCCAACACAGTGGATGGTGATTCCAGTAATCACCCACGATGCCCTCTCGCCCCCAACACGACAAAGGGTGATTATAGAAATTACCCTCTAGCCCCAACACGACAGTGAGTGGTTCCTAGATTCACCCTCTAGCCATCAACACGGTGGAGGGTGATTCCAAGAATCACTTATAGTGCCCTCTCGCCACCCACACGACAAAGGGTGATTCTTAGAATCACCCTTTGGCCTTGGCACGACAAACCAAAATCAATATCTAGCCCCCAACACGACAAAGGGTGATTATAGGAATTACCTTCTAGCCGCAACACGACAGAGAGTGGTTCCTAGATTCACCCTCTAGCCATCAACACAGTGGAGGGTGATTCCAAAAATCACTTATAGTGCCCTCTCACCACCAACACGACGAAGGGTGATTCTCAGAATCACCCTTTGGCCTTGGCACGACAAACCAAAATCAATATCTAGCCCCCAACATAGCTGAGGGTGATTCTCAGAATCACCCGAGAATCACCCTCTCACCCCTAGCACAACGGAGGGTGATTCCCGAAATCGTCCTTTAGTTTCTGGCATGACTAGCCCCCAACGTAGTGGAGGGTGATTCCAGGAATCACCGATGGTTCCCTCTCGCCACAAACACAATGGAGGGAATCACCCTCTAGCTCCGACACAACAAAGGGTGATTATGAGAATCACCCTCTAGCCCAGACATGACGAAGGGCGATTCCTAGAATCATCCTCTATCCCTCAACACGATGGAGGGTGATTCTTGAAATCACCCTCTCGCCCCCAACACGATGGAGGTTGATTATGGTAATCACCTTCTAAACCCCAAAATGATGGAGGGTGATTTTGGGATCACCACGGTGCCCTCTCGCCTCCAACACGACAAAAGGTGATTCCTGGAATCACCCTATAGCCCCGACACAACAGAGGGTGATTATGGGAATCATCCTCTAGCATGGCAGGAGGGTGACTCCTGAAATCACCCTCTAGCCCTAGCATGGCAGGAGGGTGATTACCCTCTCGCCCCTAGCATGATGGAGGGTGATTTCGGGAATCAAAATGCGACCCTTGCCCAATTTCCAAGGGGTCGCTGGCCAAGTAGGCACCCCTGCCCAATAGCTAAGGGGTCGCAAGCCAAGGTGCCCGCCCTGGCCTGTGACCCTTTGGCTGTTGGGTGAGGGTACCCACCCTCGGACAACCACTCACGGGCTGCAGGCCAAGGCATGCACCCTAGCCCCATCCCTTGGTGGTTGGGCGGGGTTGGTACACTGATAGTTCCACACACACACACACACACACACATATATTACAATTTTCTTTTATTTTTTAATTTATTTTTGTTTTTTAAACAATTTTGTCTTTTTTTTTTTAAATTTTTTGTTTTCATCGTTTTATGGGTTATTTTTCGTTGTTTTTATTTATTTATTTTTTTATGTTTTTTACTTTATTTTTTGGTTTTCTATTTTTTTACACATTTTTTTTATTTGATTTTTTTGTCATTTTTAATATTTTTTTTCAACGTTTTAATTTAATTTAATTTAATTTTTTACTTTTTTTTTGGGTTATAATTTTATTTTATTTATTTATTTTTATATTTATTTTTTATTTTTTTAAAAATTTTATTTATTTATTTATTTTGTTTTTGTTGTAGGGGTTGTGTCGATGTTCGACTATCGACCCAACCCCAATATGTGTTAATTTGATAGTCGTTTTTTAGTTTTCGTTACAATAAATCAAGTTTACCTTCAATGTATTAATTTCGTGGTTGATTTTTAAGTTTTAATTGTAATGGGTCAAGCATGCCCCCGCTGTGTGTCAATTTGATGGTTGATTTTTAAGTTTTCATTGCTATGTGTCAAGTTGTCTTAGACTAATACTTTAAAAGAACTATATTTTTAGCATTTGGTATAATTACTTTTTGATTTAGGTATTTATTTTTAAGGTTTAATTTAGTCATGATATTTGATCTCGAAATATGTTGTAAATCTAAGGTTTGTTATAGCCATGATATTTGTTTTTAATTCTATGGCTGAAAAATGTTGAAATTTTAAGGTTTTTGAAGTCGTGATGTTTTATCTTTAACGTCATGGTTGGAAAATGCCAAAATTATAATGTTTTTTGGAGTCATAAAGCCATGGCTGAAAATTGTTGGAAATTTTAGGTTTTTTGGAGTTGTGATATTTTATCTTCAACGTATTGTTGTAAACTATTGGAATTTTAATGATTTTTGGGGTCATGGTATTTTATTTTTAATGCCATTGCTAAAAATGTTGAAATTTTACTCCAAAAAAAAAAAAAAAAAAACGGTGATGCCAACATCAACACTTTTTGATTTCAGGGTGATTTTTGCACAAAAAAACTTGGTTTTTATCGTAATTTTTAAAAAATGTAGAAACTTTACACCCCCCCTCCCCCTCCGCCGCCCAAAAAAAAAAATCGTCGTTCCAACATACAAACTTCATTTTTGGGTTGTTTTTTCATGTTTTTTGGGTTTTTTTAGCTAGAGTTCTCATTTTGAGGTTACAATTCTCGTTTGATCGTTACTTTGTTTTTTCAAGTCTATAATATTATTTTTGATTATTGTGGAGAGTTATTTTTGGGAGTACATAACATTTTTGGTTTCATATACTTTTGATTAAGATTTGAGATTTGATGAATGTTTTCGTATGGCTCTTTATGTTGTTAAATGAATGGAACCATTCTAGGTATTTTTAAGATATCTAGATCATTTCTTTTCACTTTCTATGTATTTTCTTCAAATATGTCTTTCTCATGATATGTAAATGGATGTATACCATGGAATGAATTGTCAATGAGATATTCTTAAATTCTTTTTTTATCATTCATTCTTTTCTTTAAATCACCTAATCTACTCATAAATCTTGAACATGTTGAATGTTTTGATTCATTTATTTCGGATAAGTAAGAAAATATGAGTATGCAAAAGAGAAGTACCACCTCTATAAAATTGTAGGGAGAGTTTTAGTAAACTCCTAAGAGGTTGAATTTGGTCCTTAATAGAAAACTAGATCAACACATATCAATGTTTTTGCCTTAATTTTTCTCTCTTTATTGCAGGATAGAGTAGAGTATGTGATCAATCAATCTCATCCCAATGCTTAAACAACTATTGTAGATCCTAGAAAAATAAGATCCCATCAAAATTTACAAGTGTTCTTGAGAAGGTAGCCATGATCGATGCATTATGTTATTCTCTTACAATGTATTGTAGGAATCCCAATTGTTCCAATATATTATCTAAACTAATGGCAAACGAGTTAGTGATTATAGAGCACTAAGTTCTTTCAACGATACAAAATACAACTAACATTGCCAATTTCACCGTTCTTAGACTCATATTTACTTCTATAATTTGATGGGGTGGCATATAAACAAAATTTTAAAGGAAACTTGCAAGAGATGAAGGATTAAATTACAAGACGACCCATATGGAGGGATTGAGTGTAGTAATCCAACACCACCATATGGAGGGGTTGGAATGAGTAAAATATTTGTTTTTTTAGGTGAAAATTCACGTGGCTTTGGAAAATGATCACACATGCCTTATAAATGAAAATATTGCTAGCATCTTGATTTGAAATAACCAAAAATTCCCAAATTTAATTTCTATTTGGAAGATAGGTTCACTAAATTCCTTGTAATCCCTCCGCCTCTTTTGTAGAACAACAAGAATATTTATCCTAAGTTCATTGTCAAATCAACAATGGGGATCACTATTGTTGACTAATATCCATGAATGCAAGTTGACTCATCATTGTTATTCAAGAAAAAATACACCACCTGGAATAACTTGTTGGTGGTCCATGGTGAAAAGTCAACAAGAAATGTGTGTCTAATTTATTTTTCCCTTAATTAAATTGGACAATAAAATGTAATATTATTTCATGATCACTTGTAATAGTTAACTGAGTGTGATAAAATCAGTTAGCTCATGAATTTCGAGTTGAGGGTGGTTGGTGAGGCATGCAGAGTCATTATATTAGTTATTGAGTCCAAGTTGCAACTAGTGCATTAGTTTAATGCATGAGAAATCAATTAACTCAATTAATTGAGTTCAAATCAGTTTAACTAGTTGTAACTGTTTGTTGCACTATTGAGAGGTCAAGTGAATTAAATCATATTTAATTCACATGCCATGATTTGTCATGTAATTGATGATTTACTATTAATAGTTGCATGCATGTCAGTTCTAGTGGAGACCCAGTTGAGACAAAGGTTAAAGCAATGTTATCTATCAGTTGTATTATTAGTAGGTTGCCCGCATGCAGTAAAACACCCATAGGATTGTCCATAAACATTACACAGTTTTGGAAGGCTGAATTTCCTAAAGAATAGGGATTGCATTCCACATGAATTGCGCAAGGAAGACAGGCTAAGCAAAGGCTGAAAATTGGCCAAGTGTTGGTTGATTTTGTTTGGATCAGTGTGAGACAATTGTGAGAGTGTAGGAGACTCTTGTGAGAAGAGTGCATTGTAATCATTTCACGATTCCTTGGTGAATTCCTATAGAATAGGGATTGCATTCCACATGAATTGCGCAAGAAAGGCAGGTTGAGCAGAGGCTGAAAATTGGCTAAGTATTGGTCGATTTTGTCTGGATCAGTGTGAGACAATTGTGAGAGTGCTTGAGACTCTAGTGATAAGAGTGCATTGTAATTTTTTCATGATTCCTTGGTGAATGTTCAATAAAGGATAGAGGGGTTTTGAGCAGTAAGCTTTCCCCGGGAAAATATATGTGTTGTGGATTGATTTGTTTCTTTCTTTACTTGTTGTGATTGGCGATCGTGTTTATTTTCCGCAATTAATTGGTAGAAGGATTCAATATCAATCTTTATCACATCACATGATCAAATTGAATCCATTGGTATACATATTGTTTGTATAATTTCTACATGGTATCAGAGCGTAGGAAATCATTATAGTGGAGAAAAAATTGAGTTTGTGCTGAATAACATTCGAATTTGCAAAAGTATTCTTTGGTGCGATAAGCGGATCAAGATGGCTTTCAATGGCTTGAGATTGGAATATGCACTCGAGGGCAGTTCTAATTATATTGCGTGGAAAGACATGATGGAGGGAGTTCTGGAGGACAATGGGTTGAAAGAATTCATTGATAATGACATTCCCAAACCCGTAGCAGCAAATGCTACTCTTCTTGATGCTTGGAAAAAGAAGGTTGCAAAGGCGAGGAGGATATTATTGGAGGGAGTATGAGACCACATTTTCTCAAGTCTCCATGGAAAAGCGACTCCATATGCAGTGTGTAAGGCTTTGACAGATCTGTTTTAGAGTAGTAGTAACCACAAAAAATTGGCACTGAAGGACAAGCTCAGGAAAATCAAAATGGAGAAAGGCGACACTATTCCGAAATATTTAACCAAGTTTGGAAAATTTCGATATGAGCTTGGAAGTATCGGAATTACTGTAGCGGATGATGACTTGGTGAGCCTAGCTCTTCTAGGCCTTCCCAAGAGTTGGCATAGTTATTAGGACTCTGTCAATGGGAGGGAGAAGATGCCAGATTGGGAGCAAATTTGGTCGGATTTGGTGCAGGAAGAATTCAGGCGGAATACCAGGGATGGATCCTCATCTAAGAAAGATGATGAGGAAAATTGCGCCTTGGTTGGGAAGGCAAAGAAGGGAAGGGAAATAAATCCTATTCCAAATCTGAGACTGGCAAAGAAGGCAAGAAGCGTGTTATGTCCAGAGTGAAATGTATTCACAAAAGAAGAACAAGAAGGCTTCAAGATCTGCAGTTGGTGAGGCTTTGGCATTGCAATTTGAGTTGGACTTCTTGCTCATCGCATGCATGGTGTCTAGTGCGATGGGATCAGTGTGGTACTTGGATAGTGGTGCATCTTTCCACATGACGGGAGACAAAGAAATTTTTAGTATCTTGGAGGAGAAGGATCTCCAAATGCATATTGAAATGGGTGATGACAGGAGGTATAATGCTGTCGGTATTGGTACAGTTACTTTCCAGAGACAGTCAGGTAAACCCTTCTTATTAAAAGATGTAATGCGTGTACCAAGCTTGAAAAATAATTTAGTTTCAGTTGCTATGTTGGAGGATAGAGGTTATGATGTGGTTTTTCAGTGAAGGGAAAGAATTCTTTCATCACAAAGCCACAGGACAAGCCAAGAAGATTGAGATTCGTGTGAAGAATGTTTACAAAATTGATGTAGATGGCTGCGCAACATTGATGGGTAAAGCAGAAAAAGTGGTGACCCGGGATGAGGGTGAGTTATGGCACAGGAGATTGGGCCATCTACACCACGGAGCTTTGAAGGTCATGCAACAGATTTCTACGTGGCTTCCAAAGGGTACTCTTGTGCAGATAGACACATGCAAGGGATGTACCATGGGGAAGTATGTAAAGGAAAATTTTCACGAGAAGGAGAACCGAGCATCGGAAATCCTTGAGAGAGTTCACTAAGACGTGTGTGTACCATTCTCTACAACTTCGACAAAAAATCACAGGTATTATGTGATTTTTGTTGATTATTTTTCTAGAAAGTGATGGATCTACTTCATGTAGAATAAAGATCAGACATTCTCAAAATTTTGTGAGTTCAAAGCACTAGTGGAGAAAGACACGGGGAAGCATGTGAAGGCTCTGAGGAGCGACAATGGTGGTGAGTACATCTCCAATGAATTCAAGAACTTTTGTAGCAAAGAAGGAATTCAGAGAGAGTTGATTGTGCCTCATAACCCACAACAGAATGGGGTCGCAGAGAGAAAGAAAAAAACAATTGTGGGTGCGGCACGAGCGATGTTGCATGATCAGGGCCTACTGTTGCATCTCTGGGCAGAGGCATGCAACACAACGATATTTGTGCAAAACCGTAGTCCTCATCGGATACTTGGCATGAGTACACCAGAGGAGGTTTTTTCTGCTAAGAAACCTGATGTTTCATATTTTAAATATTTTTTATCATCTGTCTATTGCCATGTGACCAAATATTCCAGGAAGAAGCTAGAACCAACAACTGAGATTGGGATATTTGTCGGGTACACTGATACTCCCCACAACTATCGGGTTTATTTTCCGAACAACAGTATGATTGTTGTGAGATGGGATATAAAATTTGATGAGGAGAAAACCATGTGATTGTCCCTTGAGAGGGAGTTTGATTTGCATGCAGATGAGGAAATCTTGGTTTCGAAGGATGAACCTCAAGATGTGGAGCGGATCACATGCGGAGGATCATGGAGTGGCAGAAGACACTCATGCAGAGCCATCCACTAGACATGGTATAAGGCGCACCACAAAAGCTGATAGATTGAGACTTGATGTGGCAGAACATGTAGGAGCACGTATTTCACTGCGCAGACAGAGACAGTCTCCAGATAGGTTTATTGGATACATGGCTCTTATGAGCAAGTGTATTGTGACAGAACCATCCTCCTTTGAGGAAGCATTGCAACAACGAATTTGGGTTGATGCCATGGTTGAGGAGTATGACTCCATTGTCAAGAAAAGTGCATGGGAAGTTGTCCCAAGACCAGTCGGAAAATCAGTGGTTGGATCTAGATGGATCTATAAGGTGAAGCAGGCGCCAGATGGGAGTTTGGAGAAGTACAAGGCTAGATTTTTAGCTTGAGGATTCTCACAAGTTGAGGGGATTTAATATGAAGATACTTTTGCACCAGTTGCCAGGTACTCATCGATTAGATCTATCCTTGCACTCTCAACATAGATGGGGTGGCAGATACATCAGATGGATGTGAAAACTGTGTTTCTCAATGGAGTTGAGGAAGAAGTGTACATAGAGCAGATAGAAGGTTTTGAGACCTTTGACAATGAGTCACATGTGTGCAGAATCAAGAGAGAACTGTATGGGCTGAAGCAAGCACCTCGTGCTTGGTACACCAGGATTGACATCTATTTCATCGGGGCTTCATAAAGAGTGAAGAGCGAACCTGTACCAGATTGTGGTTGACGATAAGCTCTTGATTATCCTACTTTATTTTGATGATCCAATTTTGACAGGTGATGAGAAGCTCATAACTTATTGCAAAGAGGATCTTGCAAGAGAGTTTGAGATGAAGGACATGGGACTCCTTAACTATTTCCTTGGTTTGGAAATATGGCAGCGGGATGGTGAGTTATTTGTTTCTTAAGGCAAGTATTCCAAAGAGATTCTGAGTAAGTTTCAAATGGAGAGATGTAAACCCATGGAGACTCCTCTTGCAGGAAACTAGAGGAAGGAGGATGCTACTTTAGGTGAGGTAGTGGTCGCTACTGTTTACAAGCAGCTTGTGGGTTCACTGATGTACTTGGTGAACACTAGACATAACATTTGCTACACAGTTAACCAGTTGAGTCAAGCTATGGTTAAGCCAACCAAGCTCTTTTGGAAGGCGGGGAAGCATGTCTTGAGATATCTCAAAAGCACTACAAAGTATGGATTATGGTACAGACAGAAAAAGGGAGTGAAGCTTCAAGGCTTCACCGATGCAGATTGGGTAGGCAATCCATCAGACAAAAAGAGCACATTAGGAGGGATCTTCAACATAGGATCGAGATCAGTTTCTTGGTACAGCAGGAAGCAGAGATCTATGGCACTTAGTTCAGCCGAGGCAGAGTACATGGCAGCTAGTCAGGCTGCATGTGAGGCCAGCTGGATGAGGAATATTCTGGTTGGTTTGTTTGGTCATCAGATGGATCCAACGGTGATACATTGTGATAACTAGAGTTGCATTAAACTCTCGGTTAATACGGTATTCCATGATAGGTCCAAGAATATAGACATCTGGTACCACCATATCAGAGATTGTGTTTAGAGCTGCATTATGTTACTTCACTGCATTCCCACGAAAGATCAAGATGCAAATATTCCGATGAAGGTGCTCGCCAGGAGCAAATTCAAATACCATAGAGGCAGGACCGGGGTAGCTGATAATCCCTTTCTTGTTGAGAGGGATTGTTGAAAAGTCAACAAGAAATGTGTGTCTAATTAAATTGGACAATAAAATGTAATCTTATCTCATAATCACTTGTAATAGTTAAATGAGTGGGATAAACTCAGCTAGTTCATGAATTTCGAGTTGAGGGTGGTTGGTGAGGCATGCAGAGTGATTCTATTGATTATTGAGTCCAAGTTGCAGTTAGTGCATTAGTTTAATGCATGAGAAATCAGTTAACTCAATTAATTGAGTTAAAATCAGTTTAACTAGTTGTAACTGTTTGTTGCACTAGTGAGAGGTCAAGTGAATTAAATAAGATTTTATTCACATGCAATGATATGTCATGTAACTAATGATTTACTATTAATAGCTGCATGCATGTCAGTGCCAGTGGAGACCCAATTGAGACAAAGGTTAAAGGGATGTTGACTATCACTTGTATTATTAGTAGGTTTCCTGCATGTAGTAAAACACCCATAGGATTTCCCATGAGCGTTGTGCAGTTTTGGAAGGCTAAGTTTCCTAAAGAATAGAGATTGCATTCCACATGAATTTCACAAGCAAGACAGGCTGAGCAGATGCTGAAAATTGGCTAAGTGTTGGTCGATTTTGTCCGGATCAGTGTGAGACAGTTGTGAGAGTGCATGAGACTCTTGTGAGAAGAGTGCATTGTAATTGTTTCATGATTCCTTGGTGAATATAAAATAGAAGATAGAGGGGTTTTGAGTAGTAAGCTTTCCCCGGGAAAATATCTGTGTTGTGGATTGATTTTATTCTTTATTTACTTGTTGTGATTGGCGATCGTGTTTATTTTCCACAATTAATTGGTAGAAGGATTCAATATCTTGCTTTAGCATATCGCATGATAGGATTGAATCCATTGGTATGCATATTGTTTGTATAATTTCTATAGTCCATAAGGGGGTAGGGTTCCACCCTTGCCAATTTCTTCTAGGTTCTGAGCCATTAACCTATTTCTTTACATCTAACAAAGACGAGCTCTTAGCCAAAAAAAAGTAATTTTAGACCATACACCAAAACCAAAACATTTGCAATCCTAGGTAACTTGATTATAAATTTTATATTAATAAATTAAAATGTTTAACAAAGAATTCTAAGCAATCTCTTACCTTCCTAATAAATCGTATTCAAGCTTAGTAAATTTTAATCGTCATTATTGATATAATTTCAATAGACCCTTTACAATCCCATATAGTTTTAACATTTAATAAAGTGTAAAATTTCTAGTTCTAATATATTTAAACATTTAATATTAACAAATTCATAATATTTAATAAAATTGATAGTTTTAATATATCCTTTGCAATTCCATAAAAGCTTATTAACAAATGGAGTTGTCTTTAGTGTGACTTTTTGGACTTTCTGGTGTTGAAATCCGGAATTTTTTTTTGAGGTGAAATCTTGATTTTTGTTATTTAAACTAGTTTTTTGACTATATATATGGATTGAGCACCCTGAAAAACCCCTAGGGAACTTCGATTGTGCAGGGGTTACCCTTGGACTAAGAGGGATTCACAATATCATGTAATCCACTTCCACATGGCATTGAACATATTAGTGTCAATATATTTTAAAGATAAGTCACATAAGGGTTTGAAGGAAAAATGATCAAACTCTAGCTTGGAATATACATGCAAAGGCACTCTGATTCAATCGATTTTGAGTTTTAATTCGACTAAATTTCAAGGTATATGCAAATGAATGTTGGGTTCTTGTTTCTGTTCAATTTTCATGTCTCAATTGAAGTATTGTTTGAAGGAGAAGCCTCGTTGTGGGAGAGTAGGAAAGTTTGTGCCCATTCGTTGTGGGAAAAGTCATGGTATTGCAAATTAAAAGTCATAAAATTTTCATTTTTCCCATTGGATTGGTCATTATTTAAAATGAACTTGGAGATATAGTTTATATAAGTGAATTCTATTAAAAATTTGTTGTGTATTGCAATATTATTTTAGTTTTAATTTTAAGTTTCAGTTTTAAAATGTTGATTTCTAAATGCAAATATGAGAAATTGAGAAGATGTTGAATGAGTAGAATGAAACCTTTAGTTCTAATTTTAGATCACCCATTTTTCACAAAAATCAAATGATTTTCGTCCATCAGATAATTACTCTTGTAGTTTTATCAACTATATAACCTTTTGTTGGATATTATTTTTAATAACAAGAATGAGAATAATATTTCTATTACTTCAAATATGCATGGGAAATGCAATTGTTACATAGGGAGGATTAGAAAGTAGTTGGTACTCGAACCATATAGAAATTTTGAGACATTAATTTCATACAAGACCCTCTTCCACAAAATTATGAATTTTTTTCCTAGAAATCCTCCTATGATTATATGTGCATATATGCCAAAAAAATTGTAGAATTAAACAACATTTACATAGAAACATGTACGAAGTCTAATTAGAGGGACCTCCTTGTTCCTTCAGTGCTTCTCGGTGAGAAGATTCTATGGAATTTAGATTTGGGACCAATTGAGAAATTATGAGCTATTCACTGCTAGAAAGGGATTGTTCAGTTGGTCCTCTATCCACTGATAACTGGAGGTTTTCAATTTGCTGACATAAGAGAACCATCTCATCCTCATTTCTTTGGATGATGCTCCTTTTTTCAACTAAGATGTCCGTGACTACTACGTTATGGCATAACAACAACCCCTCATTATTGTATACATGCTTCAAATAATGAGGTATTATAATAATTTTTTTTTGAAAATCCTACCAAAATTTGTGAATAAAATCCATAAAAATTAAAAGCAGTAAACAATGGCATAACGATGATCTATTTTACTACTTTTGAATTCAAAATTTTTGTTAAAAAATCAAAATCCATTGTTTTCTTTCCTTTTATTATTTTTATCAAAATATTGGGGTATTCACTCTTCAACAATATCATTTCAAACTTAACTTCCTTGTTCCAATATACTTTTCCATCAATAAATAGACAAAATCACAATCTCCATTTACAACACTTGTCGTTATCGGATATCAAATATTGAGAACACTAAACTAAAGATTGAATCAACACCCTGATATCTAATAGAATTAATATCACAAGCCCGATGGCCATGTGGTGCCTATTGTTGATATGTTGTCAATACACATGGTAGTGTTGACATGTCATGTGCCACATGTCACTCAACTTGAGTCTTTTTGGATATCTAAAAACTCCTTTTCATGTGACACATGGAATTTAACCATCACTGCCACGTCACCTTCACTGCCATGTCACCCTCCTACCATGTCATCTAACTCATATCAAATATCAAATATCGACTTCTTGCATTCTAGTGTTATAATAAAATTGAAACCCAATATTTGATATATCTATATGGTTTCCTATCATATCAATAATAGGTGATATGCTCATGAATATCTAAACATGAAACCGTTCAATATCTGGTAATATCGTTATTATATGTTTGTGTGCCACACTACATTGACACGTGGTAGTGTTGGGGTGTCATGTGACGCATATCACCTTAATTTACACCATTTGGAAATTCATTATGGCATTTTTTCATGACACGTGGTAGTTCCACGCCATCTTGAGCCACGTCATCATGAACCATGCCACTTAGCACACATTAGATATGGACATTTGCTAATGTAACACCATATTCAAAGCTGCATGTAGTATTCGATATCCAATATTTAATTACCTGGATTTAAGAACAGCCTTGCCAATACTCTTCATCCATTAGAACCCACTCTATTGCTAAGAATATATACCTGCCTTTCAATGAATGCCTGCTAACCTTATAAGTTACCCACCTAGACTTGTTAGCTCTAGATCACTTGTTGAATGAATGCACTTAGTGAGTCGTGCTATTCATCCTTCTATTCTCCGGGCAGGATGGCATGGCATAAAACAACCTTACCCTTATTACCCCTTACTTCAGTGTTTGCTAACTACCCTACCTGAATACCTATCCCTGTTAGCCCGGGCTGGACCACTTTCTAATTTCATCCCTGAGGAGGTACCAACTATAGACCCGAGATGCTATGGCATGAAACAACCTTACCCTCGCCTTTACCCTTCCCTTCTTCACCTTCCCCTTATAACCGCTGATCCTAGCCATCACCCTATGAACGAACCTTGTCGACCTACCCTTTACCGCTGACACCTTGCCTTCCTTTTACAATCCGCATTCAATTCGTTCAATCCACGCGCAACATCCCCATTTTCTGAGAGGAGAGGCAGTGATTGATTGGACTTGATTCAATTTATTATGGCTTAGATTAGCTTTAATCATGATTAGTAGATAGATTAACTCATTGACTTTTCATTGTAAATTTATGTTTTCCTTTGTTAAAGTTTTTTATGCTTCCCAAGGATATTTCTATATTGGTATCGCTCACTAAGTGTTTCATTTATAACATGTCAAACTTGATATTAGATATTCCAATATCTGAAAACTGGTATTCAATATCCCAATATCGGGATATCAGGGTATTGAAACACACCTGTGCTTAAAACACCATGCGATATACGACATTTGATAATTTACATTAGTTTAATTTGATTTTAAATAAGGATTAAGGGTTAATCATCTAACTGTTTGTACTAGTGAAATTTATGTAAAATCTTAGTTATGAGAGCTCTTTGTCATTCTATGAATTTAACTAAAATAAGATCATTACCACCTTCAAAACCTATTACAACCTTATTCCATTATGAAACAAAAAAAAGCCTTGTAGTGTAATTTAATTCAAGAAATGCTTTCACAAAAGTTTATCCCCATTTGTCATCCAAGTGCATGGAATTTGAAAAATTTTGCATTCTTGAGGTTTAAATATTAACTGATTTCAAATTAGTTACAAAATTCTATTCACTAAAGTCATCTTGAAGACTACATTATGGCTCCAAGGAAAGCTAGGAAAGAAGCCAAACAAACAAAGCAACAAAAGGCTCAACCATTAGATGACAAGGAGTTGAAGAACCCAAATTTTTCCTTATTCTCAGATACTTCCTAGAAGATTACTCTTCTAAACAAAACATGGGCTTAAATCTACCAGTTTCATGGAAAATGGGGATTTCACATATTATTCTTTAGAGGAAGAGGACTCACTCAAAGATATTTGAAGATTATACTTACATAAAATTGTAGTCAGAAAATAATATTAACATATACATATATGATTCATTGGGTTTTTGATCATACAAATATGAAGAATCCCACTATCGTGGATAAAAAAGGTCGTGTGGGAGGTTCGTGTAGGCCTAATGACCTCAAGAAAAAAAAACTTTGGCAATGCTTATGTTGAGAAATTTATAGAAAAATAATGCAAACCGTATGAACTAGAAATGGGTTGATTGATCAAGGAATGGTGGTGGGATGAGAATAAGTTTCATCATGGAAACTTTTATTATTCTACCTGTTATTGCTCAAACTAGCAGGGGTCCTAAAAGGGGATCCTTGGAGGGCTACTACCAGATCAAGGGAAACAATGGAGAAATAGCCCACTGTCACCTTGGCTAAGGCTCCCTACTCTTTACAGACTTTCACTGATGGGAGGAGGCCCATTATAATAAGGATCGAGAAATTGAATGGATCAATGATAGGATGAGAGGTGATCCTAAAGGCCTATTCACAAGAGAGGCTCATATATTGGTTTTCTTGCTTTGAAAGCAATATGAAAGGCTCTCTAAGAAGGGCTTAGGGGAATTCTAGGAGCTAGGGTTTAGGGAATGTATCTTATAATGGAGGCCCTTAAACCCTAAAATCCTTGTAGAGGCTTGGTTTCCAAGTGGTATTTGAAGAATTAATCTTAATGGCTTGCTAGACCACATGGGCCCAGGTGGACCCAGGGGTAGGGTTTAGCAACCAATGATGTACTTGACCTATTCCGGAGGGGAAAAGGGACCAAAGAATAATTTTTCAACACGAGACAAGGTGAGGATCCCAATGAGGTCTTTAGCTTAAGGAAACCAAGGGAAAGATTGATCTTGAGGCTAGGGCTTGAGGTATTTCACAATCCCACCATCAGAATTGCTTCAAAACTAGAGGGTGCCTAGGAGAAACCCCAACACAGAGGATGCCAAGAGATCAAATTTTTCTAGTGGGTGTTTTGCAAGATAAATGATGCCCTAGGAGACCTAGAGGGATAAACCTAGAAAAGAGAAGGTGAGAGAAATAAAATAATTTGAGGTGATCACCTTTATGGTGGATCGATGCCTAGTCCTTTGGGGATGTTTGTAGTCAAGATAAATTATGACTATGGACATTCAATTTTCTATGTCAAGGAGGCCTCAAAGACAACTTTGCATAACATTAGGGCAACAACAAAAGCAACATCAAGAAATTTATACTTCGTTTTTCAAAATAGATGGATTATCAAGATAAATTTTAGTGAATAAGCATCTCTAGGAACATTATTTCATAATACATGGCCCATACATGAAGCATCACTATCTAGAAACTGAATTTCCACAACTTCGTATAAATGGATGCAGTAAATTATCCCTAGGACAGTGAAATCCCAACAACAATGTATGTGAAAAAATATAAAGAGAAAATAGAATTAAGATGTACTTACATGTATTAAGAGTATATCCAACCATCAAAACTCTTCCAATCAAGAATCTCCAAGACAAGATAAAATAATCCAAACATCAAAATTCATTCCATGCTCCAAAAATTTTCCCTCCAAGAAGGATAACAAAGTTCTCTAAAGAGATACAAGTCCAACCAAGTGATGATGCTAAAATAAAATCACATCAATTTTATATATACACCTCTAATGAGTTTGATTTATCTAATTAGGCCTAATTATCCCCTAAAATAAAATAATGTGAAAAATAACTAGCTTTTAGTGACAAGCCCACCAAAGTACCTCATAAACAAAAGAATAAGCCTCTCAAGAGATCGAATGATCAATAATGAATGTTGTTGGGCCTTATAAGAGGCCCGACGAAGTACATAGGTGCCATAATGTGAAATAGGACTCCCAAAAGTAGTGGACAAGGGGTTGGACCTTTTTTTTCCAATTAATAAACTTGTGGTGCTCCCAATGGGTGTGGGGGAATACAAGTAACCTCATGGGTCTCCAAATAGATGAAGATGCCTGAATACCATCTGCAAGGTCTCAAATGATGGTGTAAGTGATTCCAAATCAACATACATGTCTTGTGTCATCTTCCAAGTGCATGGTACAATTGCGGGGCCGACTGGGCATGGTGAACCAAGTGCATCTTCCTTGTCCAATAGGTGAATCTCGAGCAATATCTTAATGTCTATGGGGATGCATGGAACATTTTCTATTATTGTGGATGCCCATGGCTCTCTACACACACCTTAGATGTGCCAATGTATCCCTCTGGAGGTTTAGGACCCCGTATAGGGAGACCAAACCCAAAATGGAGACCATATGCAATCCTACATAAGATCTAATGTGTCCCCGTCAAACCATGGACAACATGTGGGCACTTCATAATGACATGCCCTTCCATAGTGGGCTTTTGTATTTTCTAATGTCTCCAAGCTCCAAGGGGGGTTAACCAAGTATCCTATTAGGTGGTTTCTACTTTTAAAGGGGAAAATATGTCCAAAGTACATCCTTCAAATGGTGGTGGCATGTGCTAAAGAGATGAATGGAATAGGGAATGAAAGGGGCAATCCTGGGCTACATGTCAGGGTACAAGGGTAGCTAGAAAAGGGAAGCCCACACTTGGGTATATAATGTATAGAAGGGAGAAATCATGGTACATGAGTTACCCCAACCTTGATCTTTCCACCCTTATTCATATTCCTTTTGCATTTTATGATTTTTATTTGATTAACTGCTCGGGGCTCAAGGGATAAGAGCATGATGTGTAAGGTATAGCTGTGGATACCCCCTTTAAGGTAGGGTAGTTCATTTCCCACCAGGGGTTGGGATAATCATGGGCTCTTTAATGATAAAGGGGGCTCATCTAGGGCCTATAGGAACTAGGGTCATGGCCACGGGAATGGGGTAGAGCTCATGCGTTGGATTTTTCCCACGTGCTAAATGTGTTTTTCTCGACCATATTTTGAATTTTGCGGTACATTTTCCTGTTGAATGTGGCCAATTATGCTTTTAATTTTCTTTTAAGCTGCATCAACCTTCAAGGCATCACTTTAGGCCCGAACCAAGGTGTGGTCAAGGAGAAGGGGAGGATAACCCTATGTGGACCCAATGGAGGGATCTGGACCCATGTGGGAGAAATGACGAATGGGGTTGTAATGAACGGAAGGGTAGTAATATATGTGGATGAGGGAGCAGGACCACACAACCAAAATTAGGGTTTCCCATTTATTACCATACATAAAGCCCAAAGGTCAATAAAAGAGATCCCATGAGACTAGGATCCAAGGGTAACACCCAAAAGACGTATAGGGGACAAGAGCATAGACACAGCCCACTCTTTCTACTGAATCCCCCCATTAATCCATGCATAGAAGTTTCCATGATAAGTGAATCACAATACTCAATTACCAATTGACAAGGCATACCTTTAGGTTTGGCAGACCCACCTTCAAACATACAATCATGATAGATGGGTGAGGGACCACATGAATGGCTCAGGTGGCGGAGAAAGGGCACAACGAGCTAGTTGGTGGTTGCAAGGGGCTGTTGGTTTCCGTTTGAGTACCATCTTGGAGAATATTTTCTCCTAGGAATATCACCCACAAAATGGTGGGTAACATCTGGATCCAACTGGGACGTGATCTCTCAAAAAGTGGGAGAAGCTACTTAAACGGGAGGTCACGAGAACACCAACAATATCTTGGTTATAGTAGACTTGTTACTTTCACATATTAAAGAATAAATCCATGGCGTAGCATGATTGTATGGTGTCTTATAATCACCCATGCTTAATGTTATGACGTAAAATCAACAAATAATAAAATATGCAACTTTAATCCAAATGCAACTAATCTATCATGAGAAACATCATATGACATTAGTTATAATGAAAAAATCGGCGTGCAATGCATCCTACCCTAACATGCATGCAACAAAACTAATATTAAGTGTAATAATAAAGATAGTGAAACCAACATATCATCAAATCAATATAAATATACCTACCTATATGATTACTCTTGCAACAAATTCTAAATAAAATGAAAACCAAAGCACATGGAACATGATGTGGGCGGAAGGTGGGAAAAAATGGTTTCCATGTGAGGTGGGAGGAATCCCTAAGATAAGGAACATGAGTCAATCTAGAAGTGTGAGGCCTTCCCTATAAGCACACAATGGTGGAATGAATTATCATCCTTAAGAACTCCTTATCACAATCATTTCTCATAATATTGTGCTTTGTATATGCCACAAGGTTGTGATGAGAGGGTAATGAAGGGTGAGGGAAAGAAGGAGTGCAACAAATAGGTTGCTCATGGTCACGTTGGAGAGGGGAGGTCATGTAGTGATCAAAACCCCGAGGGTGTGTCCAAGGAGATAAAGTATAATCAATTAGGGGTTCTTCCTTGACACTATACTTGGAAGGGGGAAAGGGATCACTATAAATTGAGATCATATGACAAGACATGAGGGAATAACTTGATGAAGACTCAAAATGATGACCAATAGGAAAAGGAAAAATGGAGGATGAAGTATTGTTTTCAAATATTTTTTCCTCCCCAAAATCATAATCTAAAGGCTCAAGTGATTTGAACATAGAATCCTACTCAAGAGAGATGGAAGCCTTATCGATTTCCTTAATATCAAATATTGGGTCTCTCTTAAAAGGAAAATTGATCTCTTCCAACTACCTCTCTTTATGCAAGGGAAAATAAAGATTCCCCTTCCCAAGGGTATCAATGGATATTTCATTATAATTAGTGTCTGAGAGAAAGGGAAGACCAATATTATCCTCATCCTCGTTGTCGGTGTCGTAAATGGGAGCACAAGTGAATTAAGGACCAACAATTTCCCATTTCTCCCTTTCAATGTGGAATTAATATCCAATGTAATTTTCCAAGGGGTTAATGGGATCAACTTCCTCAATGTTCTCAAAAGGCGAATCATCATGAGTAATATCCTCGAGAAAGGTAAGGTTAGTCTCAACTTCGCCTTCCATAGACTCATCCTTCCCAATACACGTGTTCTCAAAATCATCCTCTTCATCATGTGGACTCCAAGAGGAATCCTCTACCTAGTCATTACTTAGATTCTCAATATCTTGATGATGCTCAATGAAGGCTTCTGATGAGCTCCATCATTAGGTACATTTGGAGGGGTTAATGGTCACCTTTTTTCCTTATTAAGTCTCTTATTCTTTCATTTTAATTATATTATGGTCTTATGTTGCTAGTGTAGATGGTGATTGAGGCTTGTCATACTTAGAGTGCCTAACATGAGTTAAATGCAGGAAAATCACGAAGATATTACATTTTTGATGAATATTTTTCCATTAAATCTCAGAGTAGATAGAAAGGAGAAATTCTAGGGAGATTTTCCACCTCCTTAACTCCCAAAGGTAGCCAAGGGATCCTCGAGATTCTCTCCAACAACTCGAAATCAAAGGCAACGAAGAAAATTCAAGATCAAGTGCACCAAAGCTACACTTCACTTGCAGTTAAAGTGGAAACATCACCTAATTTTTAGGGAGTTGTTGGTAGCTACCCTCTAGGTTAAATAGGGCTGAGCAGGAGCTCATTAGGATTCGAACTTTGGAGAACGCTAATAGGATCTTAGCTCTTGTAATAGGGTTTTGAGACTTTCATGTTGATGTAATGAGACTATCTTTTGCAATAAAATGAGTATTTAGATTACGCTTCACTGATCTAGTTTCAGAGGGCTAGGCTTGTGGGATAGGGCCCAATCCATTGGCCTTAGTCTCTCTTGTGTATTAATTCTTTACTTTTATGTCATTTTAGCAAGTTTTTCTTACGAGTATTTAGCTAGTTTTCTTTCATTTCAATTCATTGTTTTTAGTTTTCTTCCATTTGTATTTTGCTTTAGATTTAGATTGCTTACATGTTGGTAGAGTAGGTTATAAAGTCAAAAAGTTGTGTGTCAAGCCTCCCCCTCTCATATCTTTCATTGGAGCTTGAGGATGGTAGACCTTCCCCAGAGGCCAAAATTACTTTTTAGTTTATGATTTCTTGGAATGAATAAGTTAGTTTGTTGTAGTTCTGTGGATATGTTTAGAATGATGTGTTAGATCTCTATTTATAGGCTAAGGTAGATTTGATTTCCAAATTCAACTCATCTTTTCCATTTCCTTTATCATGAATTTTTCCATATTTATTGCATGAACAGGTAGTTTTCTTGTAGGTTCAGGTAGCACAACCAAGGAGGACTTCACCACCACCTTCAACTTCAATTCTCACCCTTCATCAATCTTCTATTCATCAAAATCTCCATCAGCCATGTTTTCAAAATTTTCATCCCTACACTGTGAGAAAACCCTAGAGGTGCAAGACATGCCTCCAAAGATATTATGAGCTTGGCCAAGGGGTGGACCACCTTACACTCATCCAAACCCACCTTCACTCCACCTTCCCTACACTTTTCTCACCCATTTTTGGCCTCAGATTTCTCTCAGACTGTTTCCTGTAGCAATTCAAGACTTTCGTGTAGCACTACAGGAAACTTGTAGCATCACTTGCAGCAACACTAGTGGGCCGCTCCTTAAGCCCAGAAACCACCATCCACCTCATCCAGACTTTCTAAAACCACCAAGACACCTTTAGCCTTGCACCCATGAGTTCAAGACTTCCATAAGCCACCTTAGTGCTTTCGTCTCCTAGCTGCAAAAAAACGCATTTACATGCATAGTTAGGTCATGATTAGTTGCATGATTAAAATAATGATAGATATAACATAGAGTGAATAGAGTGTGTTTATCCATTTTCCCCAACAAAGTGTGATTAGGTTAGTTTCCTTTATGAAATTTAAATTCAACAATTTACTTCATGCAAGATGCCTAGTTTGCTTTCATTTCTTATCATAGCTTAATGTGTAGATTTATTTCATTGCAGAGTATTTAGATGTACTTTATTGCTCTAGAATAGTTTTGTACGTGTTGATAGCGCCATGGCTTTGAATCATTTGTAGCCCTAGGCCTAAATTCAGAAGTGTGACAGACTTCATCCAAAAACCCTAGAAGTAGCACCCTTTCGTAGAGCTTAGAAGAGGATGACATGAGTAGAATGCATCTGTTGTGTATATAGCACTGTCACCTCCAAGTTTGTATGAACCCTGGATTGATAAAGTAAAGTAGGGCAGCCTATGGGAGTTGCAACATTCTTGGTGCAATACCAGGGCTCACCACCTTTTGGCGCAGTTGCCGGGGAGGTGTCTAGTAGATGCTTTGATTTTGTTTTAGCATTTTTTTCATCTTTCCTTTTACATGTTGTTTCAAAAATATTGACAAAATACAAAAAAAATATGATTTTCATGCCTTGTAGGAGTAGGGATACTCAAGGAATTTTTTTACCTAAAACCCCCATATCACCACATAGTCACCCTTCACTCTTCTTCAGTGGCTGTGAGGTTGAACACGCCATAGGTGAGCCTTTTGAAAATTTTGAAGAACCTATTAGAGAAGAAAAAGATCTTCTTTCACTTGAGGAACCTAATTCACCTATTCAAACCATGACTGAAACTGAAGCCCAGAGATCCTTTCCCATTAGAGAGGCAGATGGGGAAACTAAAATGAAGAACATTAGCCCCTCATCCCTTCCACACTTTCATGAACTTACCTCGGAAGATCCTGACATATTCATGTTTGAATTTGCTGTTGTCTATAGGACCTATGATTATGCCTCAAATGATCAAAAGTTGAAGCTATGCCCATCTACCCTTAAGGATGAAGCCTTGCGCTGGTTCATGGGTCTACCTGGGAACAACATCACTACCTGGGAAAAGATGCAAGAGGCCTTCAACAACAAGTACATGGACTACTGTAGGTCCAAGGAAACTAAAAATGAGATATTCAGGATGACTCTAGGGCTTGATGAATTCCTATAAGACTTTGAAGAGAGGTTTTAGTTAAACTATAAGAGAGCCAAATGTAATCTTGATGCCAGATCAATTAAAATCGTACTTCTTCGAGGGATGTGATAGAAACTCTCAATATGTTGTTACCAGGAGGAGATATCTACGAGCTGCCTTATGAGACAATAAAAAATATCTTCAGGAACCATTCTAGGGCAGCTAGAAAGAGAGGCAGAGCTAGCCAAAGTACAAACACTACCCCTTCCTCTTCCACCTCCATCAATCATGAGATTGGAAATATGATGGAAGACTTCAAGAGTGACATGCTGCACACCTTTGCCTTGCAAATGGATACAATGCAAGTCAAGAGGAAGCAAGAGGAAGCAAAAATGTCCTTAGCTATATTTTTCCCTAGATGTACTACAAATCACCCTAGAAAATAATGTCCATTAAATGTCATAGAGGTTTGCTTAGTCTGTGAGGAGAATCATGCCACAGAAAAGTGTCCCTTCTTACCTAGACTGAATGGTGTATATCAAGGTGGGGAAGTAGGACCAGAGCAACTCTATTTCATTAACTAGAGAAGGCCTCAAGGCCCTTGGTCATATCAACAGGGTATGCAAGGTGCAACTTACTCTTACTATCACAATAATCAGAATGCACCCACACAATATTTGTACACCCCCACTCCTCCATCTTGGCCTACACCTCCTACTTGGCCTTACAACCCTCCATATCATCCTTAGCCTGTGAACCAACCATTTTAGCAGTATCTTCCTCAAAAAACTTAGTGGAACAACCCATCCCAAGGGTGGAGGCCTTAATATAATCAACCACCTGCTCCAATGTCTCCACCCCAACCCAAAACTCAACCTAAACTTACTCATGTTGCTCCAGCCAAGTTGCCTCAGATGCCTGCACAGCCCAATCCGAGCCCGAACAACAAAGATGCACCATATGTTTATTGTACATCCTATCCAGCTTATGCTATGGAGATACATGAGATTAATCTCAGGTCGGGAAGAGTAATTCCAGACAACCACCCTCCATATCCACCTGTAGAGGTTAAGGAGGAAAAGGAAGAAAGTAACACTCGTATCCAACAACCTCCTTTTCCCGAGCGCTTGATCCATTCCAGTCAGCACACCCCAAAGGAGACCGAACTTCTGGGAGAACTAAAACATTTGTGTGTAAAGATATCGCTTCTCCAGGCCATTAAGGATGTCCCTATTTACAATAGGCTCATTAAGGAAAATTTCTTCAAGAAACCTGGGAGAAAGAGGAAAGATACCCCCACCATCAATGTAGTAGGACAACTGTCTGACTTAATGTTGGGGAGGGTGATATTTCCAAAGTACCTGGACCCTGGCAGTAAAGTTGTATATGTGCACATAGATAGTGTCATAGTCCCCAATACTCTAATTGATATCGAGGCTTCCATCAATGTCATGACCAAGGAAACTATGTTGAAACTCAACCTCCAAGGGACTTTGAGGAAAACCGCAACAATTCTGCAACTTGTAGATCAGTCCACAGTAACTTCGGAAGGAATTGTTGAGGATGTTATGGTTTCAATTGACTCTTGGGAGTATCCTACAAATTTCTTGGTTCTGCAGCCAAAAACCAAGTTCAATGAATATCCTGTCATCTTAGGGAGACCTTGGTTAGCCACTATCTATGCTTATATCAGCTGTTGGGCCAGAAACATGACTATTAAGAATGGGCCCTTGTTTAAACAACTGGTATTTTATCCTCCAACCAAACCTTCCATTGATCATGATCTACCTATATGGTTGGAGGATGAAGAAGATGAAGTATACAACACTAACCCCATTTGTACAATAGATGTTGTTCTTAGAGGGGGGGCAGATTGACGAAGATGAAATCATCGACCATGCCATTCAAAACCAGTCCCCCACTAACAACCCGCTTGAAAACCTAGTCAAAGAATCTAAAATCCAACCTTGGATGGAATTGCAATCAGTCGATTCAACCTATGAAAACACCAAGGCTATGGAGTTTGGCCCATCCAGGTCTTTGAAAATTAACTCAAACCTATCAGATAAAGAATACAAGCAGCTATGCATCTTCTGAACGAAAACCTAGATGCATTTTCTTGGGATTACAAGGACATGAAAGGGATGCATCCCTCAATACGCAGACACCATATCTACTTTAAGAAAGGATGCAAGCCTATGCACCAACCCCAAAGGTGTATGAACCCAACTTTGAAGGACATAGTCAAGGAATAATTGCATAAATTGTTGGATGCAGGTTTCATTTATCCTATATCAGACAGTGAGTCGGTATCTCCTCTTGTCCTAGTCCCGAAGAAGAATGGAAAATGGAGAATCTGTGTTGATTATCGAAAACTCAACAAAGCCACCAAGAAGGACTATTTCCCTTTTCCCTTTATAGACCAAGTCCTGGATGGCCTTGTAAGAAAGAAGTTATTTTCCTTCTTAGATGGGTTCAACAAGTATAACCAGATCCAAATCATCCCTGAAGACCAGGACAAGACTACTTTTACCTACCCTTGGGGTACCTTTTCTTACCGAGTCCTACCCTTTGGGTTGTGAAATGCCCTAGCTACCTTCCAAAGAGTTGCCTTAAGCATTTCCTCTGAGCTAGTCCATGACTCAGTAGAAATATACATGGATGATTTCACACCCTATGGGGATGACTTCTAGGAGGCTCTCTCCAACTTGGGAAAAGTGCCGAGAAGATGCATTGAGATGCATCCCTCCCTGAGCCCAGAAAAGTGTGAATTCCTAAAAAGAGAAGGAGTTGTATTGGGACACTCAATCTCCCAAGTAGGAATATAGGTGGACCCGAGAAAAATCACCATCATCAAAAGGGTACCTGCTCCTCAAAAGTAGAGAGATGTCAGGAGTTTCTTGGGTTTAGCTGGCTATTATAGAAGATCCATCAAAGACTTTAGCAAGTTGGCTTCACCACTATTTGTTTGTTGGCCAAAGATTCTGAGTTTACTTGGTCCAGTCTTTGTCAAGAAAATTTTGAGCTCATTAAGGGAAAGTTAACTGCTGCCCCCATTCTCTGAGGTCCAAATTGGACTCTGCCTTTCCACATCCACACAGATGCATCAGACAAAGTTGTGGGGGCAACATTGGGGCAGTTAGAAGACAAATTACATTATGCAATATATTTCATCAGTAAGAACTTGTCTAAGTCCGAACTCAATTGTACTGTCACAAAGAAGGAAATGTTAGCCATTGTCGCGCTTTAAACAAATTTAGACACTATGTCACTGTTTATCAGACCTTTGTACACACTAACCATGCAACCATAAAATATTTAATGAACAAAATAGATGTTAATGATAGGATAATTATATGGTTGTTACTATTACAACAATTTGACCTAACCATTGTTGATAAACCTGGAAAGGAGAATGTTGTTGCTGATTTTTTTTATCAAGGTTATCTCTATCTGCAAATGAAGAAGGAATGGTGGATGACCAGTTTCCAGATGAACATCTCTTCGCTATATCAACACTCTCACCATGTTTTGTTGACATAGATAAATACTTGGTTGTTGAAAAGTTCCCTCTTAATCTCTCATTCAAGGAGAAAAACAAGATCATTAGAAAAAGCGCCCCTTTCACATGGATTGGGGGAAATCTCTTCAAGCTAGGCCCTAACCAAATTCTCAAAATATGTGTGAGGGAGGAATAAGTTTTTGATATCCTCTCTGCATGTCATGATAGCCCTTGTGGAGGCCACTTTGCTACAAAAAGGACCACCTTCAAAGTTTTGCAGGCAGGATAATATTGGCCTACCCTTCATCAGGATGCCAGAAGATACACTAGCAAGTGCGACTGATGCCAAAGGATGGGGAAACCTACACAGAGGGATGAGATGCTTTTGCACCCTCAGGTAGTTCTTGAGAAATTTTACAAGTGGGGCATGGGCTTCATTGGACCTATTGATCCACCGTCCGGACAGAAAAAGTATATCATAGTGTGCATTGACTACATGACAAAGTTGGATGAAACAAAAGTTGTGAAGGTAGCAACTGAGGAGAAAGTAGCAGAATTTCTGAGAGAGAGTGTGTTTTACAAATTTGGATACCCTAGAGAGGTAGTCACTGATCAGGGGGCACAATTCACATCTCATCTCATTGAGAATGTTTTGAGGAGGTGCAAGATAAAGCATAAGACTTCCACTACCTACCACCCTCAAGAAAATGGCCAAGTGGAAGTGACCGATAGAGCCTTGGAGAATATCCTCACCAAGGTTATGTGCAGAAACATAAAATATTGGCCAAACAGATTGGTATATGCTACTTGGGCCTACAACACTACTTTGAAAACAACAATAGGGTTCACTCCTTATGACTTGGTCTATGGCAAGAAAGCTCTACTTTCAATTGAATTTGAGTTCAACACCTTAAGGATGGCAGCTAAGTTAGACCTAGATATACTAAATTCCCAACAAGAAAGGTTGCTGCAATGAAATGGATTGGATGAGTTTAGGATGCAAGCACTCCTTCACACAGAAGTGATTCAGTTGCAAAGGAAGATCTTACATGACAAGTGTTGAAAAATGTAACTAGGATCAGTCTTCATGTTGACTATGTAATTATGTATTTATGTAAAGAATAAGACAAAGATAATAAAATATATTTTGGTGTACTTGCTTCATGGGTTTCATGAGCAATATTTTATTATGTAGATAGACTTCTTCTTGATGTCTATTAGGTTTTTTTTCTTCTAGGAATAAATAGAATTAAGTGTCGCATACATGAGGGATCCAACTTCTAGGAATATATGATCCAAGACCTTTTGGAAGAAGCTCACAACAGTCCTCAATCAACGATGGAAGACAAGCTTTAAATTCAGTAAAGAAATGCCTCATCAACGCTGGAATAAACTTACTCTAGTCGTCCTAATTCACCATGGACAAGTCGGCCTAATACACAGTTGTATGGTTAGCCTATTTAAAGGATTTTTCCCTATATATATACACAGGTCATGTGGTCATTTTTGAAGGAATACAATGTGGATGTATGTGACAAGAAGCGCGAGTAATACATGTAGTATGATGCGGTCATCCCTGAAGTGTTCAACCGTGATCTCTGTAACAATATGTGTGGATAAGACAGGATATAAAGTGCGGACAAGACATGATATACAATGCGGACTATATCAATGAATAAGTGCAATATTTCTCTGTAAGATAGTACGGATTATATCTATGAATAAGTGCGGACATATACATGTGGAAAAGTGCATTTCATATCTGTGAAGAAGTTCGGACAACTCTGAAGAAAGATAGAATAAAAATTGTGGATATTCCTTAGGTATTACATAGATACAATGCGGATTTGAGATCAGCAAATAAGTGTGGGTATAATACACAAAAGCTGCAGATTGGGTCTAAAATTCAAATGATATATTGTGATATATATATATATTGTTTATCTAATGTCTGATGTGATGCAAGAGTGTGAGAATAAAAGGAAGGTAAATATGTGATTTACCTTCCTATCTTCAGTACATGAAAGAAAGAAATATATCTCAAGAGAGTATGAAGCAAGAAGTGTTTTGGAAATCAAAGACTAAATCAAGGAAGACTTAATTAGAGACCAAGTTCTCTAATGGTGATGCAGGTCAGTTGATACAAAAGAGAAGGATCACCGTTTTAAGCATACTATGAAGCATTGACAAGATATTGTAGGCATTCCTAGGTCAAGGGTATGAGTCTTGGTCATGGTACTTGTCATTTGAAGATCTATAAGAAGAATTCCTTACGTGTTTACCTCTCCAAGAGGGAGAGGTTTTGCCCTGGCTCTAGGAGCCTGATTTTTGTGTCTTGTGTATTTTGATAATTGACTTGATGAAATACTAAAAAATATAACGAAGAGAAGACGTAAGTAACTCAAGTAAACTCACAAGTAATTATCAAGAAGAGAATTTGAATTAAACACAAATCCTCTAAATTCTCAACATGGTATGAGAGCTAAGGTGCTGAATGAAAGGGCTACTTGACAAAGGAGACACTACAGGAAGAAAATATTGAAGTTTGGGTTGAAGGATCAAATCAATTTTCAAGGAAGGCTCTCTAGGTATATCAACTCATTCAAGTAAGTAATCTTCTCCATCAAATATTGACATTCAAGACAGTGGTAGAAGAAGACATCCTTTACCATAAAGGATCCAAGATCACCTATATTAAAATTTTCTATCTAAGAAGAAGCTCCTAACATCTTCATCAAGAAATATGCTAAAGGAGAAAGTCACCTACTCAAGTAAGTATCTATGCCTTTATCTAAATCTATCAAAATGTATTCTTTGCAAAGAAAGCATCAAACTAGTTAGGGTTCCAAACTTTCCTGCATGGAAGACAAGGATAATGAATTCATGCCAAATATATGAAGGGAGATATAAGAGTCCAAATAATTCTTATAGAATCCATAAAAGACTCTCTCATCTCCAATGTATCAAATCATCAAAAAGGGAATATATGAGAAATTGGTGGAGCTACTCTCTGTGAGTACTGCAGGAGAAGCAATCTCTCTGATACACTGTAGGAACTAGGAGAAGTAACGTTTGACTCTGAGATGACTATAGTGGTGCTGAATGCTCTGCCAGGAGAATGGGGAAACTTCACTTCAGGATTATACAGGAAGATAGAAGCCACACCATTCCACGATTTAGGGTCTCTATGTAAAATATAGGAAACATATTGAAAGCCAAAGGTGTTAAAGGATCAAGTGAAGGGAATCAAGCCTTTGCAGCCACATCAAGGAAGAAAGGAAGATTTAGTAAGTTTGGTCCTCAAAATAGTATGGACAAAGCACAACGCTTTGTATGTGATGAACTTGGGAATTATAAAATATATTGTCCTAAGTTTGAAAGGGACAAGAGAAATTGGGAAGAAGCCCATGTCTCAGAAATGAGAGAAGAACATGATGAAAAGAAATATAAGAAATAAGAAGTGAGGGATATCCACTATGATTAAGATCATATTCTCCTCTAAGTGATTTATATTGGTTGTATGATAGGAAGCAGTGTAGCATCCTGGTCAAAGCATGGTAGGAGTTCTTCGTAAAACAACTCCTGGAAAACCTCTCTGATAATTACACTGATGGAAGGCAGTCATCAAGATCAAGGGTCATCATGAAAAACAAAATTCTGGGATGTGATGACATATTGATGGAGTAGGCCACGGGAATGAATTTCTTCATTCTAGAAAAACTGCTAAAGGAATACTTAAATGAAAAAGCTGTTAGGTATGTATATATTTATATATTGACACTGGATGTTGTGAAGTCATGTCATATGGTTGCAGGTAATAGGCTTTAATATATGGATGAGGATCTCTCTGTGCACCGTCTGATGAAATCAATATAATATATCCTCATGCGGAATATGAGATGGTTAATGAACAAGGAATTGTATATTAGAAGTTCCTGGAAATGAAGAATGTGCATAAAGGTAGAGATCACGAAATGCAACCATGTCAAGAGGCAGTTATCATTCGGAAGCCAAGAAGATGTGACTAGGAGATCTCCTGGGAAGATATGTAGACTCATACAAAAGTCTGGTAAAGAAGAAGACCCTTGAAAAAACATATCATTAGGAGACGTGTCAATCTGAATAAAGGATGCCAATGCCTACAGGAAGATTTCATGGTGAAAGATCATCACTGAGGTAAATTTTGTTTTAAAAGGTTCATATGTATATGTTTATCTAGATGAATTTGTGCAGGGTTGCTTGATAATCATAAGAAAGGATGTATGATCCTTGGAGATGATTCGAAGGAAAGTAGCATGGCATAACAGTGAGCTAGATGAGAAAGGCAAATGAATCACTTTTTGGTAGATGACATAACTCATGAATGAAAGTGATGGATGATCTGTGCCCTATGGAGCTAAATTTGAATATTCCTAAATATCGAAATCCATGACATCGAGAGGAGGAATTCTTCATGAGCAACTAGGTGTCTCACCATTGCTGTTGCAGGTCCCTAATTGAGAGGGAACTTGGTGATTAGTTTCTTACTTGGGAAGAAACTGGGTAATTCCTAAGAATGAGCTTAGGTACACTCCTTATACATGAATGAGTACATTCCCTTGTGGAATAGGTCCTCCCTGGCTGAGAGGGAGAGATAGACACATCATTCTGGTCTTCACTTGGAAATACAGAATGGAGGATTGGGTAATCATCCGGCATTCGATACTATTTGAGAATGTGTTAGGGCATTCAAGATAAGAGTAGTCAGGGACCGATATTATTTGAGGGCTAGCTACCCAAGAGAAGAATAGTCCAAGAAGGTCATACTTTGGGAACACCCAGATGGAGTATGTACCTTGGAGAGACAATGATTATGGTGTCTATAAGTCATGTGTCTCGCCAGCATTGTAGCCCATTGTCTCGTTGAGAGATGGGGCTCTTAGTCAAGGCCTTGCACTAGGAAAATGCTAGTTGATATGATGCTATACAGATGCGATTACCAATCCAATTCTTCTTATGAGATTCTCCAATTTCAAAGTGACCATGTACCTGTATGAATACCTCCCTAGTTAAGAGGGAGTGTTGAAAAGTGTAACTAGGATCGGTCTTCATGTTGACTATGTAATTATGTATTTATGTAAAGAAGAAAACAAGGATAATAAAATGTTTTTTGGTGTACTTGCTTCATGGGTTTCATGAGCAAGATTTTATTATGTAGATAGACTTCTTCTTGATGTCTATTAGGTTTTTGTCTTCTAGGAATAAATAGAATTAAGTGTCACATACATGAAGGATATAGTCTAGGAATATATGCTCCAAGACCTTGTGGAAGAAGCTCACAATAGTCCTCAATCAACGATGGAAGACAAGCTTTAAATTCAGTAAAGAAATGCCTCATCAATGCTGGAATAAACTTACTCTAGTCGACCTAATTCACCATGGACAAGTTGGCCTAATAGACAACTGTATGGTCGACCTATTTAAAGGACTGTGCCATATATATATATATATATATATATACACACACACACACACAGGTCATGCGGTCATTTTTGAAGGAATACAATGCGGACCTTTGTGATAAGAAGTGCGAGTAATACATGTAATATGACATGGTCATCCCTGAAGTGTTAAACGATGATCTTTGTAACAATAAGTGCGGATAAGACATGATATAAAGTGCGGACAAGACATGATATACAATGCGGACTATATCAATGAATAAGTGCGAGCTTTCTCTGTAAGATAGTGCGGATTATATCTATGAATAAGTGTGGACATATACATGTGGCAAAGTGCAGTTCATATTTGTGAAGAAGTGCAAACAACTCTGAATAAAGACAGAAGAAAAATTGCAGATATTCCTGAGGTATTACAGAGATACAATGCGGATTTGAGATCAACAAACAAGTGTGGGTATAATACACAGAAGTTGCGGATGTCTAAATTTAAGATGATATATTGTGATATATATATTGTGTATCTAATTTCTGATGTGATGCAAGAGTGTGAGAATATAAGGAAGGTAAATCTGTGATTTACGTTCCTATCTTCAGTACATGAAAGAAAGCAATATATCTCAAGAGAGTATGAAGCAATAAGTGTTTTGGAAATCAAAGACTAAATCAAGGAAGAATTAATTATAGATCGAGTTCTCTAATGGTGACATAGTTCAGTTGATACAAAAGAGAAGGATCAACGTTGTAAGCATACTATGAAGCATTAACAAGGTCTTGGAGGCATTCCTAGGTCAAGGGTCTGAGTCTTGGTCATGGTACTTGTCATTTGAAGATCCATAAGAAGAATTCCTTATGAGTTTTCCTCTCCAAGAGGGAGAGGTTTTTCGCTGGCTCTAGGAGCATAATCTTTGTATTTCGTGTATTTTGATAATTGACTTGATGAAATACTAAACAAGATAACGAAGAGAAGACATAAATAACTCAAGTAAACTCACAAATAATTATCAAGAAGATAATTTGAATTAAACATCAGTCCTCTAAATTCTCAACAACAAGTACATTACGGAAAAGAACTTTCAAGAAGGAGATTGGGCAGGTTGGACATTGGGTTCAACGCTTCCCGTGTGTTTCGCGACATGGACTAACCGCCTCTCGTGGATCCTAACTCTGGAAATTGTAGCGGAGACTAACGCCCATGGATTTTGGTCTAACGACAATCGTGATTCCAACAAGTGGTATTAGAGTGACAGGTCTCGAATTCGAAACTCACCCGGCTCGCGTTTGGGGGGAGATTGTTGGACATTGGGTTCAACGCTCCCTGTGTGTTTCGCGACATGGACTAACTGCCTCTCGTGGATCCTAACTCTGGCGATTGTAGCGGAGACTAACGCCTGCGGGTTTTGGTCTAACGAAAATTATGATTCCAACAGGGCGCTGTCATATGACTCACGGTTTAAGGATTTCAAAGGAAAACTAATGACAAGATGGCAGGGACCCTACAAAGTGGACAAATGTTATGATAGTGGCGTAGTTCAGATCAGAACCATAAATGAGGGAGGAATCCCCCTACTTGTCAATGGTTACAAGCTTAAGGTTTACAAAAATCCCCTCTCTTGGGCATAATTCATAAATTCCATAAACATGGAGGTGTATGTCATGGAAAACTCAATAGTTTCTAGCGCCTCCCCCTCCTTAAAAAAAAATAAAAAATAAAAAATAAAGCGGCATGGGTGAAAACCTCTCTGAGGCACCCTAGGCCAACTCCAGGGTTGAAAACCTCCATGAGGCAATCTTGGAGCAAAAAAAAAGAAGAGAAAGAGAGAGAGAAAAAACAAAGAATAAGAGATCCTTGGGTGAAACCTCTCTGAGGTGCTCAAGGCAGGCCTATGGGTTGAAAACCTCTGTGGAGGCAGCCTCCTTGCTGTCAAAAAAAAAAGAAGAGAAGAAAGAAAAAAGGAAATAAGAAAAATAAAAAGAAGAAAAATACCTATGAATTTATGTGTTTTTCTGTTTTGCAGGTTATTGATCAAAGATGGTTTTTGGGATCCAGAGGAGCAGTTTCTCTTCATTTCCTCTTCTCCTCTGCTTGAAAACTCCATGATACACTCTAGCATACACCCCTTCATCCATTTCACCCCTCATATAGGCAAAAATTTCATTTTTTCCCCTAAACTGTAATTGCTACAGACAAGTCCAGCAGCTACATGCTTCCTGTAGCACTATAGGAAACTCCTATAAATGCTACAGGAAACTCATTCATGAAGGAATAATCTCTCTCAGGGATTTCTGAACTTCAAGGAGAGCATGATAATTTATGTTTTGCCTATACCTACCATTCCAAAACCCTTATTTCACTCCATGCACAAGGATTCACTCTCTAAACCCTATGTTGCACCATTAGCAACTAGATCATTGGAAACTTGGCATGCGACCGCTTCACTTGACTATCCTCCACTCCATTCATTCCATGAATCCCTCCATAGCTTCCATGAACCATATCCGTCCATTTCTGAGCAAACTGAAGCAAGAAGAGGTAAGAAAAAAACTACTACAAGCATTGGAAAGTTTCTTGTAGCAAATCTGTGTGTGGCACAACAAGGCCAAAAGATGAAAGAAAATTGATGAAGATGAATCCAAAAGACCACGAGCAGAATCCAGGAGGGCAAGCACACCAACCATGGCACCTCAAGACCTCCATGCAACACCTGCAAAGAAAAAAAACAAAAAAATATTAAGTAGCTCACTCAGAAAAGACAAGCATCTCACTTAGAAAAAACTGATCACTTAGAAAATAAATAAGAAGTGAAAATACAACAAAGAAGAGATCATGACTACAACCACCAACTCCAGCTCCTTGCACCAGCTCATTCAGCACCACACCAACAACAGGTAGGCTCAGGTATGCCCCTTCACCTCTCGCTATGCATCCATAATGACCAAAATGGTTTAATGTCGAGTTTTAGAAATTTAAAAGTAAAAAAGGTGGCTAGTTAACTTGGTAACCTTCGTAAAGTTAAATTGGAGGAAAAGTGAAAGTGCATGACACCTGGGAAAGTCAAATCAAGTCAAGGGTAAGTGAATGGGTACGAAGAGGGTGATTACGAGGCTCAACAATAATTAACTAGAGTGGGACCAACGGTCTCAAAGAGGAAAAATCATGTTAAGTACAAGTCAGCACAACGCTCCAAATTTAGTTAAAAATGCAATAAAGGTAAGATCTATCTCATTTTCACCATTTCGATGATAATTTCGAAGAGTAGCAAGATCAGGAGAATAGTGGGTGCCATCAGGAGAGCATCATCGATATTTGAGCGTGCATGCACCATCGTGCTACAAGAAACAAAGTTTTGCTACAAGCAACTTTAGAGGCAGACCAACAAGGGTATATAAGGCAACACAAAGTCACTTGTGGGTCAATTTTCTTCCCAAAGCCACCATCTCTCAAACAAAAATACTAGAGGAAAAAGGTAAGTGGTTTCCATCCTCCAGCACTGAAATTTCTCCATGAAATTTACACACAACAAGTAAATTTTGCAATTAAAAGGTTAAAGAAAAAATTTCTTGCTTTTTGTTTCAATACCTCCATCTCCAAGACATAACTCTCAAAAATCTCACCACCTTAATATCAAAACCATTAAAATGGGAGGTAGCCCACTGACGTTAAGAGAATTAGGCAACATCCTCAAGTCATTGAAATCATCCGAAATCACTAATGGTTAGGGTTATTTGAGCTTTTGAAAGGTTTTTATGAAGAGGTAGCTCAAGAATTTGGACTGGATCTGCAATCACAGTCAGAGGAGAGAGCCACCATTGTGGTTAGAGGTCTAGTCATCACACCATGACTTGAACTCATAAGTAGAGTTACAACTTTTCCCTTAGGATTCAAATGAGTTAAGGAAAGAATGCTTGGGACTGCAACCAAGAAGAGTTTCTTTCTGCTAGGAGAATAGTACATTGAAGACAAAAATGGAGTGAGGAGAGAGCCTTCCATACCCCTGGGATGAAGTAGCCTTCCATATCATGAAGTTTATTTCTTGTGAAGGCAGACTTAGTGTGGTCTATGGGTATTATTTCAAATTGTTGAATGAACTTAGGTTTCAAGGAGAACTCCCTCTAGAACAAATATTAAGCATCCCTCACTTCCTCCTAAACTCCATAACTGACATGAGAAATAACGTGAGGCAAAGAAAATATCAACACTTGGCTCATCATGGCCTCATAAACTAATTGTGAATGATGATTTGAGGAGGTTAAACCTACCTATATCTTGGTATTCTTTCATAGACATGGATAGGGAATCCTTAATAGCTACCCAAACAGGGAAAACCTCTGCTTCTAACCTTAAAGAGAGAGAGGTAGAAGAAGAAGAAGAAGAGGTTGAAGAGGAGGTAGAAGAAGAAGAAGAGGAGGCAGGAAATAAGGAAGAAAAATAAAATATGGAAATTGAGGCAGAAAACACAGAAACAACAGAGGCTGAGAAAGAAAAATATGAGGGTAAGGAGGAAGAGAATATTGAGGAAAAGTAAGGATTGGACCCTATCTTAGGCAGTGAAACCTCCCCTCAAGACACCAGCATGTCACCAGACATTACAGATCAAGAAGTGGCTGCTACCCTAACCATTTTGACCACACCTGTCAAACAAAAAGGAAAAGGCAGACACCTATGTATTTCAGGACTAGGAAGAGTCAAAGGGTGAGGCAAGGGAAACCACAGACTCCCACCAAGAGCCCTATTGCCATTGAATAATCACCAAATAAATATGAGGAAATTAGATTAGAGGAAGGAAGAGTGCAAGAGGTCACGTCACCTGTAAGGACCCCTGTAACATATATCAGAATACACTCAACAAGATTGGCATACCATACACCTCATGCAACCCCCACAGACCCTCCAAAGACTAAAAATAGTGAAAAACAAGACAAAAAGGGTCTTCAGCAAGAAAAATAGAGTTTTCTACAGGAAACTTTGTTTTTTCTACAGAAAAATCTAGCAAGCACAAAATTAGAGAAAAAGGCCTTGGTTTAGGAAGAAAAGACAACCACAAATGGGAAAGAGGTCAAAGAAGTTGAGGACAAGGCGCAAGATGAAAAAAAAGGATGAAAAAGAGGGAGGAAATGATGACAAGGAAGAGCCCACCTCACCAAAACCGGTCCTCAAAGATGTAGCAGTAGTGCCAAACCTTAGCCCTCAACCCAATATCAACTCCTACTACACATACATTGTGGGGGGCAGATTGATTCCTCAAAAATTCACAGTGCCTTTATTTTATCAGTTGGAAGAGGAGAGGGCACACACTCATCATTAGATGAATCTTGCCACATCTAAAGGTGTGCATGACATAGGGGTCATGGAAGGAAAATTAGATGAGTTGGGGAAGGATTTATCTTATGTCAGGCTCAGAGAATCAATGTTGAAAGGGTAGCTTCAGAAGGTCCAATTAGAGAATGTAGCATTGCAGGAGCAACTTCAGCCAAAGGAAAAACAAGTGGCCACCATGGAAAATTTGTGCATGGAGGCCATTCAACGCACATATCCATTATATTCCTATGCAGTTTACCTCAAGGAGCAGTGGATCCTATTACAAATCAAAACATTAACCTCCCATGGATCCTTACCTTTTCAAAACTGCAGACAATTCATTGATTTTTGCAACCAATCAAGTATGGAAAATAAGGAAAAAATGGCAAAGTTATACATGCATAAATGTGTATTGATAGACTTGAACATTTGGAACCCCAATCTTAGGATGGGAGAGATGCAATTAATGGCATTGGCATCATGGATGATTAATGAAGAGACCAGAGCACAAGAAATGAGAAGGGTTATGAGGAGAGAAAACATAGAACCCTTACACATTAAGGTAAAACTATTCAGCCCTAGGGGAGTCATCAATGACCATCTTAATATTGAAAATGATCTTGCACTTGCAGAAAAATACCTCCACACACAAGCTCAAGCCATGGCTCACTTTGATGATGTTTCTACGTTGTTGGGAGATGAGTGAATTATGGCTAGCCAAAGGAGATGGAACAAAATCCGTCACAACCTTAGAAACATGGAGTACCACACACCAGAAAGATTAAGGGGTGCCTTAGAGAGAGAACCATTATACAAGAGGGCCATCCAGGCCAAAAAGATTTAGTGGCTTGGTTTGAAGCTCAGTCCACCCTTGCTGCTGGGACCGAGTGATGTAAAGGACCAAGATGAGAAGAATAGAGAATGGGAGGAAGCTTAAAAGAATGATGGTTTTTACCCTCCTGAAGGGACTTCCACACTTATTCCTTGGGAATTCAGAGGGTCCATCAAAGCTTTAAAAGAAATGCAGAAGGAGGACTAAGTTTCTTAGAGGATGAGCAACCATTTGGTAGGGTGGTGATGATGAGCTCCATCATTAGGTACATTTGGAAGGGTTAATGGTCACCTTTTTTCCTTATTAAGTCTCTTTTTATTGCATTTATATTATATTATGGTCTTATGTTGCTAGTGTAGATGGTGATTGAGGCTTGTCATAATTCGAGTTTTTAACATGAGTTAAATGTAGGAAAATGACGAAGATATTGCATTTTTGATGAAGATTTTTCCATTAAAGCTCGGAGTAGACAACAAGGAGAGACTATAGGGGGATTGTTCACCTCCTTAACTCCCAAATGCAGCCAAGGGATCCTTGATATTCCCTCCAACATCTCGAAATCAAAGGCAACCAAGCAAACTCAAGATCAAGTGCACCAAAGCTACACTTCACTTGCAGACAAAGTGGACACATCACCTACTTTTTATAGAGATTTTGGTAGCTACCCTCTAGGTTAAATAGGGCTGAGAAAGAGCTCATTAGGATTCGAACTTTGGAGAAATATAATAGGATCTTAACTCTTGTAATAGGTTTTTGAGACTTTCATGTTTATGTAATGAGATTATCTTTTGTAATAAAATGAGTATTCAGATTGTGCTTCACTAATCTAGTTTTAGAGGGCTAGGTTTGTGTGTTAGGGCCCAATCCATTTGCCTTAGTCTCTCTTGTGTATTCATTCTTTAATTTTATGTCATTTTAGCTAGTTTTTCTTATGAGTATTTAGTTAGTTTGCTTGCATTTCAATTCACTGTTTTTAGTTTTCTTCCATTTTTCTTTTGCTGTAGATTTAGATTGCTTACATGTTGCTAGAGTAGGTTATAAAGTCAAAAAGTTGTGTGTCAAGCCTCCCCCTCTCATCTCTTTCATTGGAGCTTGAGGAGGATAGACCTTCCCCACATGCCAAAATTAATTTTTAGTTTATGATTTCTCGGAATGAATAAGTTAGGTTGTTGTAGGTCCATGGATATGTTTAGAATGCTATGTTAGATCTCCGTTTGTAGGCTAAGGTAGATTTGCTTTCCAAATTCAACTCATATTTTCCATTTCCTTTATCATGAATTTTTCCATATTTATTGCATGAACAGGTAGTTTTCTTGCAGGTTCAGGTAGCACAGCCAAGGAGGACTTCACCAGCACCTTCAACTTCATTTATCAGCCTTCATCAACCTTTTTTTCATCAAAATCGCCATCAGCCCTGTTTTCAGTTTTTTCATCCCTACACCGTGAGCAAAACCTAGAGGTGCAAGACAAGCCTCCCAAGAGGTTCTAAGCTTGGCCAAGGGGTGGGCCACCTTCCACTCATCCAAACCCACCTTCACTCCACCTTCCCTACAATTTTCTCACCCATTTTTGGCCTCATATTTCCCTCAGAGTGTTTCCTGTAGCACTAAAGGAAACCTGTAGCAGCACTTGCAAAAGCACCAGTGGGCCCCTCCTTAAGCCCATAAACCACCATCCACCTCATCTAGACTTTCCAAAACCACCCATACACCTTTATCCTTGCACACATGAGTTCAAGCCTTCCATAAGCCACCTTAGCGATTTCCTCTCGTAGCTGCAAAACAATGCATTTACAAGCATAGTTAGGTCATGATTAACAACATGATTAAAAGCATGATAGATAGATCATAGAGTAAATAGAGTGTGTTTAGACATTTGGCCCAGAAAATTGTGATTAGGTTAGTTTCCTTTATGAAATTTCAATTCAACAATTTACCTCATGCAAGATGCCTAGTTTGTTTTCATTTCTTATCATAGCTTAATGTGTAGATTTATTTCATTGTAGAGTATTTAGATGTACTTTCTTGCTTTGGATTAGTTCTGTACTTGTTGATAGCGCCATGGCCTTGAATCATTTGTAGCCCTAGGCCTAAATTCAGAAGTGTGACAGACTTCATCTAGAAACCCTAGAAGTAGCACCCTTTCATAGAGCTTAGAAGAGGATGACATGAGTAGAATGACTCTGCTGTGTATATAACATTGTCAGCTCTAAGTTTGTCTGAACCCCGTGTTGATAAAGTAAAGTAGGGCAGCCTATGGGAGTTCCAACATTCTTGGTGCAATACCAGGGCTCACCAGTTTTATCTTGGATGCTTAATGCAGATTCTACTTGAAAATGTCTAAGAAAGCCTCCAATGAACTCCTTAATAGATGATATGCTCTTAGGTTCATGATCATGCCACCATGATTTATGACCACCAAGAGATCCCATGAACAACAACATAAGGAAATCTTGGTGAACCACTTTCTCTCTTAAAGCATGTGCATTAAATCTTTCTACACGGTCAATTGCAGAGAGTGGATCACCATCAAACAATATCACCCCATGTACCATCCTTCTTGCGACATGATTAGGGTTCCCAAGGATGCTAGCGATGTCTAAAGTGGGAAAATTATCAAAGAAAGCTAGCCTATTTGAGATATACATGAAAAATGTGTAAGAGTTGCGACAATGAATTTAAATATGCCTAGAAATATGCTTGCTTCACCCTACAAGCATCGACCTTAAAGTTCAATGAAGAATTAAGGCTTCGTTATTCCAATGGAGTCGCCAATAATGATATGTCAATATGTCGTAGGGGGAACAAAACACATGTCTCGTATCCTCAGAAATGATGCCATAAATGTTACCACTCAAACTAGTAGGGGTCCTAAAAGAGGATCCTTGGAGGGCTACTACTAGATTAAGGGAAACAATGGAGCAATATCCCACTATCACCTCAACTAAGGCTCTTTACTCTTTACGAAATTTCACTAATGGGAGGAGATGTTATGAAACCAGCTCCAAAAATAGAAGAAAAGGGAGATCAATGCCTTAAAAACCAGCCACTTCGAGGGGGAAACATCCAATACATTACATAAATGAACAATTATTGGATGATACAAATGAACAAAACCTCCTTCTATATATAGGAGTCCATGGGGTCACAATATAATATTAGCCGACCTAACAATAATAATGTAAGGGCGCAATAATAACAATATTGGGGTTACATGGGTACAATAAGAGCAATAAGGCGGTTACACTACCATGTACCTAACATGTACCTCTCCTTCAAAAAAGTGTTGTCCTCAACACTTGAGTAGCTCCGGATGCTTCTGTATAAAATTATCATCCTCCCATGTAGAACCTTCAGTGGGTAAGTTCTTCCATTTGATGAGATATTCTGAAATTGATCGATTTCGTAACTGTCGAGTTCTTGCTTCCGTGACTTCTTCTGGTTCCAATATGATTTGTCCTTCATCATCAAGTTCTGACAATATTTTTTGAATTGGAAGTTTGTCCCCTATAACCTTCTTTAAGCATGAAACATGGAAAACTAGATGCACTCGCGAAGAAGTAGGAAACTCCAATTTGTATGCCATAGTACCAATCTTTTGCAACACCTTGTAAGGACCATAGTACTTTGGCGATAATTTATTATCCTTCTTAGCTTGATTGAGGGACATTTGTTTGTATGGTTATAGCCATAAAAATACCCAGTCTCCTACATCAAAACTTCTCTCGTTGCGATGTTGATCTGCCTGTTGTTTCATTCGATTTTGTGCCAAATTTAGGTTATCCTTTAAGTGTTGGATAACTTCTTGTTGATGCTCGATGTGATATTCCACTGATTGAACCTTAGAATTTTCTCTTAAAGAAGATGTGATGGACGGTGGATGATATCCATAAAGTGCCATAAATGGGGTCATTTTTGCTGCAGTATGGAAGAAAGTGTTATACCACCATTCAGCAAGAGGTAACCACTTGACCCATTGTGTTTTCTTATCGGATACAAAAAAATAAATATATCCTTCCAAACATTTATTCACTATCTTCGTTTGACCATTAGATTGAGGATGAAGATGAGCTATGAGCTAGTTGAGTACCCAAATAAGAAAATAATTCCCTTCAAAAATTTTCCAGTAAAAATGGGATCTCTCACTTACAATAATCTTTGGGTTTCCATGTAGATTTTGAATTGTTTCCATAAATGCAGTAGCAACTGTACTTGCTTTAAATGGATGAGATAATGCACAAAAGTGTGCATACTTGGTAAGTCTATCAACTACCACCATGATTACACTCTTTCCTTCGAACTCAGGTAAAGTGATAAAATCCATTGAAATCTCCTCCCAACATTAGCTTGGAATGGATAAAGGTTGTAGAAGACCCAGGGTATTAATTGTCTCGACTTTATTTTGCTGGCAAACCAAACATTCCGCCACAAACTTTTGAATATCAGATTTAAGGCCATCCCAAAAAAATTCTTTCTTCACCTTGTGGTAAGTTTTTTAAAATCATGAGTGTCCTCCTAAAGGTGAAGTGTGAAATTCCAAAAGAATCTTTTTTTTTTAGTTGGAAATTCTTGCAAATAAATAAGCAATCTTTGTACCATAAGGAATCATTTTTCCAAATAAATGTATTAGACGTACTAGGATCTTACTGCAACTTTTGAATGAGTGTCCACATTTCTTTGTCCTTCTTCCATTCATCCCTTGCTTTGGTTATCCAATCTGGTTGGATAATAGAAATGACACAAAGCAGTGCTTCCACCTCTTCATCCTTTCTTGAGAGTGCATCTGCAACAACATTTAGCTTCCATTTTTTGTAGATTATTTCAGAGTCATTACCCAACATCTTTGTGACCCATTTTTGCTGCTCTTCTGAAGATAGTCTTTGTTCCAAAAAGTGTTTAAGACTGTCATGATCAATTTTTACCTTGAAGTGTCTTCCCATTAGCTAAGGTCACCATTTCTTTAGTGCGTGTAGTATTGCCAACATTTCCTTCTCATAAATAGCTTTCTGTAAATACTTTCCTTTGATTAGAAGAATTTCAAAAGCAATGGGTATTCCTTCTTGCATTAAAACAACACCAATTCCATTTCCCGAGGCATCACATTCCACAATAAATGTTTTTGTGAAGTCTGGCATAGCTAAGATTGGTGCTAGGCACATTGCCTCTTTAAGATGTTCAAAGGCCTTCGTTGTTTCAGGAGTCTATGAAAATACATCTTTCTTCAATAATGTTTTTAGAGGTGCTGCTATTCTCCCATAATTCCTAACAAACTTGTGATAATACCGTGTTAACCCGAGAAATCCTAGCAACTGCTCTATGGTTGTGGGGACTTTCAATTCCTTAATGGATTTCATTTTGTTAGGGTCTACCTTAACACCCTCGTGAGATACAATATGACCTATATATTCCACTTCTTGCACTCCAAAGAAACAGTTGGATGTTTTTGCACATAATTGTTTCTCCTCCAATAGTTTGAGCACCCTGTCAACATGTTGAGCATGATCCTTCCAAGACCTGTTGTAGATTAGTATGTCATCAAAAACTACTAGCACAAATTTTCTAAGGAAGGGATTGAAAATGGAATTCATCAACCCTTGAAATGTATAAGGTGCATTGGTAAGGCCAAAAGGCATGACCAAAAATTCATAATGACCCTCATGAGTTCGAAATGCTATTTTCAGAATATCTTCAGTCTTCATTCTAATTTGATGATAACCTGAAAGAAGATCCAACTTGGTAAAATAAATTGCTCCATGTAATTCATCTAATAATTCATCAATCACGGGAATGGGAAATTTATCTTTAATATTGATTTTATTGAGCTCCCTATAATCTGGACACATGCGCCATGATCCATCCTTCTTATGCACCGATACTACTGGAGTAGAGAAATAACTTTGACTAGGTTGAATTATACCAACCTCTAACATTTCTTCAATCATACGTTCAATTTCAATATTTTGGACATAAGGATATCTATAAGGCCTGATGTTTGGAGGAACACTTCCTCGAATCAAATGAATTGCATGATCATGATCACGAATAGGTGGGATTACTTTGGGAGTTTCAAACACCTTGGAATGATTGTCCAAGACTTTTTGGAGATCTGGAGGAATATATGATTTTGATGTTGGAACTTCTAATGAGCATAATTGTGGAATTACGCCTCGTTGTTCTTTCTTCAGAAGCTTTGTCATTACATAGAGCTTATTATCTTTCCTGGCTTCCCTGCGATACCCCGTAATTCGATTTCCTTTCCTTCCGAGAAAAAATTCAAGAAACGTTCTTGAAAATTAAAAGCTACCGTCCCCAAAGATTGTAACCATTGTACTCCTAGTACAACATCATCACCTCCTATTGGAATGAAAAGCATTGGAATATTCAATACATATTCCCCCATGGTTAGCTTGATATTATGGCATTTTCCAGAGAAATTTATAGTTCCTACATTTTCAACCATCACTTGACATTCTAGTGTTGGGTATAGGAAAGAATTCAATTCCTTGGCTACCTTACAATGAATAAAATTATGGGTACTACCCGAATCAATCAACACTATTACCTTTTTCTTCTTGTTATGTCCTTCTATCTTGAGAGTTTGAGGAGTGGTAATTCCTTCCAATGCATTACACGATATGTTCAGACTCATTTCTTGTTCTTCTAGGGTTGGTTCCTGGTGTATAATCCCTTATTTTGAAGTTTCTTGTTCATTTTCGGCTCTGAAATTGATACAAAGGAAACTACAATCTGTGTACTTGCAGCCACTTTTTACAGAATTCCAATATGACGCTCAGAGAGAGAGTTACGATGATTTTCCCACGGTCACCTCTTTGAGATGAAATTCGGGAGCCTGAAAAATCCCTAACTTCCACAGATCATATCTCCAAAAATATTTTGAACCAAGATCTAAAATGTGTATGGGAATTTCCTTAGGATTTCGGCTTATCTTTGTAAAAATTTCAGCTTCTGAAACTTCGTAGAAAAAATTTATAGCGAAAATTCCATGATGACCTATTTGGAGCAGCGAAACCTTAGAATCCAAAGCTCTGATACAAATTGTTATGAAACTGGCTCAAAAAATAGAAGAAAAGAGAGATCAATGCCTTAGAAATCAACCACTTCGAGGGGGAAACCTCCAATACATTACATAAATGAACAATTCTTGGATGATACAAATGACAAAAACCTCCTTCTATATATAGGAGTCCATGGGGTCAAAATATAATCCTAGCCGACCTAACAATAATAATGTAAGGGCACAATAATAACAATATTGGGGTTACAGTTGTACAACAATAACAATAAGGGGGTTTCACTAACAACAATAAGGGACTATACTATTAATATAGGGACCTAACAGGAGACCCGTTATAATAAGAATCACGAAATTGAATGGATCAATGATAGGATGAGAGGTGATCCTAAAGGCCTATTCACAAGAGAGGCTAAGATATATGGTTTGATTGATTTGAAATAAAGATGAAAGGCTCTCTAGGAAGGGCTTAGGGTAATTCTAGGAGCTAGGGTTTAAGGAATGTATCTTATAATGGAGGCCCTTAAACCTTGAAATCCTTATAGAGGCTTGTGTTCCAAGTGGTATTTGAAGAATTACTCTTAATGGATTGTGGGACCACACATGACCAAGTGGACCCAGAGGGTAGGTCAAGGGGGTAGGGTTTATCAACCATTGATGTACTTGAACTATTCCAGAGGGGAAAGGGGACCAACGAATGAATTTTCAACACAAGACAAGGTGAGGATCCAAATGAGGTCTTTAGCCTAAGGAAACCAAGGGAAATATTGATCTTGAGTATAGGGCTTTAGGTATCTCACAATCCCACCATCAAAATTTCTTCAAAACTGGAGGGTGCCTAGTAGAAACCCCAACGAAGAGGATTCCAAGAGATCAAATTTTTCCATTGGGTGGTTTGAAAGATAAATGATGCCCTAGGAGACCTAGAGGGATAGACCTAGAAAATAGAAGGTGAGAGAATGAAAATATTTTGAGGTGATCACCTTTATAGTGGACCATTTCCTAGTCCTTTAGGGAGATTTGGAGTCAAGAGAAATTATGAATATGGACATTCAATTTTCTATGTCAAGAAGGCCTCAAAGACAACTTCGCATAACATTAGGGAATCAACAAAAGGAGCTTCAAGAAATTTATACTTTGTTTTGAAATATAGATGGCTTATCAAGATCAATTTCAGTGAATAAGCATCTCTAGGAACATTCTTCTATAATACATGGCCCATACATGAAGCGTCACTATCTATAAACTGAATTTCCACAAGTTCGTATAAATGGATGCAGTAAATTAGCCCTAGTATAACGAAATCCCAACAACAATGTATGTGAAAAAATATAAAGATAAAATAACATTAAATTGTACTTACATGTATTAAGAGTATATCCAACCATGAAAAAAATTTCCAATCAAGAAGCTCCAAGACAAGAGAAAATAATGAAAACATCAAAATTCATTCCATGCTCCGAAAAATTGTCCTCCAAGAAGGATAACGGAGTTCTCTAAAGAGATACAAGTCCAATAAAGTGATATTTCTAAAATCAAATCACATCACTTGTATTTATACACTTATAATGAGTTCGATTCATCTAATTAGGCATAATTAGCCCTTAAAATAAAATAATGTGCAAAATAAATAACTTTTGGTGACAAGCCCACCAAACTAGCTCATTAACAAAAGAATAAGCCTCTCAAGAGATCGAATGATCAATAGTGCATGTCATTGGGCCTTATAAGAGGACCGGTGAAGTATATAGGTGCTATAATGTGAAATATGACTCCCAAAAGTAGTGGACAAGGGGTTGGCATCTTGTTCTCCAACTAATAAACTTGTGGAGCTCCCAATGGGTGTGGGGGCACACAAGTAACCTCATGTATCTCAAAATAGATCGAAGATGCATGTAGACCATATGGAAGGGCTCAGATGATGGTGTAAGTGATGCCACATCAACATACATGTCCTGGGTCAATCTTCCAAGTGAATGGTACAACTGTGGGGCCGAATGGGCATGGAGAACCAAGTGCATCTTCCTCGTCCAATAGGTGAATCTCGATCAATATTTGAATGTCTATAGATATCCATGGAATACTGTCTACTATTTTGGAGGCCCATGGATCTCTACACACACCCTACATGTTCCAGTGTATCCCTCTGTAGGGTTAGGACCCCGTATAGGGAGACCAAACCCAATATGGAGACCATCTACAATCCTGCACAAGATCCAATGTGTCCCATTGCCTTCTATAACAAAAATACATTTAAAGAAATCAAGTTAAAGGGCTTACAAACCATGGAAAAAAGTTGGGAACATCATAATGAAATGCCCTTCCATAGTGGGCTTTGGTATGTGCTAATGTCTCCAAGCTCCAAGGGGGGTTAACCAAGTACCCTATTAGGTGGTTTCTACTTTCAAAGGGGACAATATGTCCAAAGTACATCCTTCAAATGGTTGTGGCACGTGATAAAGAGATGAACGGAATAGGAATGAAAGGGGAAATCCTGGGCAACATGTCGGGGTACAAGGGTAGATGACAAAGGGAAGCCCACACTTGGGTATATAATGTATAGGAGGGAGAAATCATGATACATGAGTTACCACGACCTTGATTTTTCCATCCTTCTTCATATGCTTTCCTCCTTTTATGTTTTTTCTTTGATTAACTGCTTGGGGCTCAAGGTATAAGAGCATGATGTTTAAGGTATAGCAGTGTATACCCCCTTTAAGGTAGGGTGATTCATTGCCCACTAGAGGGTGCTACAATCATGGGTTCCTAAATGATAAATGAGGCTCATCTAGGGCCTACAGGAACTAGGGTGATGACCATGGGAATGGGGTAGAGCTCATGCATTGGATTTTTCCCACACGCTAAATGTGTTTGTCTTGACCATCTTTTACATTTTGTGGTACATTTTCCTGTTGAATGTGGCCAATTATGCTTTTAATTTTATTTTCAGCTGCATCAACCTCTGAGGAAGCATTTTAGGCCGACCCAAGGTGTGGTGAAGGGGAGGGGGAGGATAACCCTATGTGGACCCAGTGGAGGGATGTGGACCTAGGTGGGAGAAATGATGAATGGGGTTGTAATGAACGAAAGGGGAGTGATATACGTGGATGAGGGAGAGGGACTACACAACCAAAATTATGGTTTCCCACGTATTACCATCCCTAAAGCCCAAAGGTCAATAAAATAGATTCCACGGGACTAAGATTGAAGGGTAGCATCCAAAATAGGTATAGGGGACAAGAGAACATACCTAGCCCACTATTTTCTCCGAGTCCCCTGGCATTAATCCATGCCTAGAAGTTTCCATGATAAGTAAACTACAATACTCAATTACCAAATGACAAGGCATGACTTTAGGTTTTGGAGGCCCACCTTCAAACATACGATCATGACATATGGGTGAGGGAACACATAGTTGGCTCAGGTGGCAGAGAAATGGCACAATGAGCTAGTTGATGGCGGCTACTGGCTGTCGAATTAGGACCATCTTGGAGAAAATTTTCTTCCATGGATACCACCCACAAAATGATGGGTAACACTACCCAATCCTATAAAATCCTTACTATCATGGATACTTCATTATTATGTAGGATTTTTGGTGAAATAATCTCAACCCATTTCAAAACTGAATGCATTAGAGAAATTTTGAGGTCTAAAATGGGCCTCCTAAGAAAAATGTACAACCAAGATAAATTTTATAAGAACCAATAGGATTCAAGATGATGATTTCTGTTGGACACCTAATCCTCTTAGGGTTAGTGTGGAAGGCGAATGGTAAATAGGGAGTCCAAGAGGCCTTGGAATGTGGAATCCAAGAGTCACACCTAATGTACTATAAATGTATATCATTGTGAATAATATGATATCTCACGCTTATATTATCTTCTTGTGTGTTTACCATGCCTGTATTTGAGATGGTATCAAAGAAAATTATTTCTTGCCCTGCTAAAATTTAAATGTGCAGTGATTCTGGGCGATTCTCTACCTTTGTTCAGAACTGTCCCTTTGTTAGCGATTTCTTGCCTAGTCTCTGCGCTCTCTCCATTCTCAAAATAGTGAAAAGTGTGCAGTCTCTCATACTTAGTGTTAATACCTGCGCTCTGCTTTGCTCCTACTATTTTAAGCCCGTCATTCTCTCTGCCGCCTCTCTTCCATTCAAACCTACAAACACTGCATATCACTATAATCACTGCATACCACACCTATTTCGTATTTAACATCTGGTTGTAACGGAAAATCCATAATAGAGAGCTAGAATCGGTGCAGTGGAGTCGTGGTGTAGAAACCAATTTGAGTCTTGTTAAATGCTCAACCTCCTTCTCGTCTTGAATCGGTGCAGTGGAGTCGTGGTGTAGTAACCAGTTTGAATTGTAACGTTGAGTCTTGTTAAATGCTAAACCTCCTCCTCGTCTTGTTTCTTCTTGTAGTGCTCGTGGAACTTATACTCTGCCACCGCTCTCCTTTTACGAACGCAGTGGTGTTTTTACCTCTCCCATCGATGATACATTGCTATTATGGAGTCAACTGTTGTGGCACTAGGCATATCTAATACTGCTCGTCCAACTCTGGCTCGTCCAAGGATAACACGATTCATCGTATATTTCTTATTATTTGAGTGACTGTTTGTTATTTGCAGCCTTTGTACATCCTCCAGGTCCACACAGTCCGACTGTGCTCCTTCCAGTCGTCTCTCGAATCATTGGTAATGACCCACTAATATTTTCTTGTAGGATTTCACTGGCATCTTCCACCTCAATATTTTTTGTGTGTGAAAGCTTCCCTTCAACTCCGGCCACACCAGTTTCCTCACGGGACTTTGGCCCACTTATTTCTTTTTATTTCCATGCTCGGCTTGCTTTTTTGGAACACACGAAGTCAGGTTGGTTTCTAAGTGATGGGAAGGTCCTTTTATTTGAGGTTAATACTTTGAAGATAAGGTGCTTTTCGAGGGTATATCATTTGATTCTGGAGAGTATATTGATGAATTAACACGTTTCAACTGCACTCCATGCTCCACCTTGGCCTCTTGGCCCTCCACCTGCGTGGCCTCCACAGGCTATCCTCATCTCCTACAATTTCTTCTATTGGAACTGTAGTATCCACACGGTGTTGGTAGTAAAGATCATTATAATCCACATCAAGGCACTTCAAGCTGTCTTTGTTAAGCTCCCTCGAATTCTGAACAAATGCTTAATTTCTGGAAAGCTGCCTCTCCCAACGTGCCAATTTCTAAAAACTAATCTGCATTTGTTTCCTTAATTTATGGAAACCAACTGCAGTAATTTCCCTAAATTACGGAAATCAACTGCTAATAATTAATTTATTGTTGGGAGCTACTGAAGTGGTCCATTACTCCCACTGCAAGTTCTCTACCATGATTTATGGAACACTTGACTCATAGCCAACAGAAGCTTGATGGAAGCTGGCTATAAAGATTTTTGTTTGGTCCCCAAGCTCACTAACTCAATCCCCTTCAGTTTTACACCATCAAGTTAGAGTGAGCAGAGCTTGGAAGTGCCTTCAGATTTTCTCCACTGTGTGTGCTCTCAAGCTGAGAGTCTCTCTACCTTTTCGTTGGAAACAGAGCATTTATTTGCTGCTAGAATTTTTCTACCGCAGTAAATTTAGTTAACAAAAAATGCATTTCTAATCATAGCCAGTCGAAGGAGAGCTTTAGGCTTATGGTTAATTTCGTAAGGGTTCATACACGTGTTTTGTTGGTGAAAACTTTTGGCTTGTGTGGACCGGAGGTTATGTTTTCTTGCTGGTTTTTGTTCGGGCATATTATTTTAAAGAGTTTCAGCAAAACAGATTGAAGTTTCAGCATAACAGATTGGAGTTTCAGCAAAACAGATTTGTAGCGAAAGGTTTTTATACAGTGAAGCAACCGGAAAATTTTTGCATACAAATAGATTAATTTCAACACCAGGCTGGAGGTATTTAAGATTTTCTTTTAAATTTTTATTCCGCATTATAGAATCGATATTTAGCTTACATTTGGTATCACAGCCATGTTTATCTCTGCCTTGGTGATTATAGACATAGTTTGGCTAAATGTTTTATTTAAAAAAAAAAATCTGAATTAAAACATTTATTTGGAAATATGTCTGCTCAATTTTTATGCATATAATATTTATTTAGTTTAATTATATGCAATTTGGAAAATATGCTCGTATTTAGTTTGCATGAATTAATTATTTAAGCTTTAATTAAAACATGCTATGATGAATGAGTATACAAGAACCATGGTTAAATGTTATGCATGAGTATTGTAGTTTTATTTTATGCAAATTATCTGTTAAATTTTTATGAAAATACTGTATAGTGATCCATATAATTTTAATTGATTAGAGAATAGCCACATCATCTCTAATTAAATAAAATTATATATTATGATTGATTAGGATCACATAAAGAATATTTAGACATTAATTGTAATTAATTATATTAAATATAATAAATTTTATCCCACAGGAATTTTTGTTATATTTATATAATTAATTAGGATAAAATATTCATAATTTACTCACAGGAGTTATGAATTAATAGTTTTATCATAAAGTTCAAAACTAAGATAGAATTTGATAAATTCTATCATAAAGAATAATTGAATCTGCTTGAATTAAAAATTTAGTCCACAAACAATTTTTATGTCATTAGATTCAATTTTAAGCATGATTTACATTGGTAAAGCATGAAATTTTTATTTATGCCTCAATTTTAACATAAGCATGTAATTTTTAATTTTATGTAGTTGTACAACTTGCAAATTTATCTGAAATTCGTACTGATATCCCTGAACTTAAGGGAGATAACTATAAAATCTGGAAGGAGAGAGTTCTCCTTCATTTGGGGTGGATGGACATAGACTATGCTATTAGGAAAGACGAACCACCGACACTCAATAATACCAGCACTGCAGTGGACATCACGCTTTATGAACGATGGGAACGATCTAATCGTCTAAGGGTGATGTTCATTAAGACTAAAATTTCAGCTGGTATTCGTGGTTCCGTTGAACAACATGAAAAGGTCCGAGACTTGCTGAAAGCCATTGATGATCAATTCGTCACTTTAGACAAGGCACTAGCAAGCACCCTAATTATGAAGTTCTCATCCCTAAGGCTCACCAGTGTAAAAGGTGTGCGCGAGCACATCATGCAAATGAGGGACACTGCGACTTAATTGAGGAAACTCGAGGTTGAAATATCAGAGTCTTTCCTTGTGCACTACATCCTGAACACCCTTTCACACCAATACAACAACAACTAACGGGCAACATACATGACGAAAACCACCTCTGCCTGATCACCACCACCAGGCCTAGAAATTGACATCCTACCGGACGTATTTTAACTTTCAAGATGTATTTTACGGTTGTTGAAAAATTTTGCACGTCAAGTTTGATGTGTAAAATACATTGAAGTCCCATCATTTTGATGTTTAATTAAAAATCTAAGCCGTAAAATTTTAATGTACCTAAAAATACAAATTCCCAAAATTATTTATTATATATTATAACTCAGGAGTCAGGTTGAGTTTACAAAGAGTTTACAAAATCTAAAGAATTAAAAATACATTGGTGAATTGTGATCCACCTGCAAAATTTACCCTAGGTAATAGTGTCTACATCACATACTACAATAAATTCACGGGGAATTTCTTAATTTACTTTGGAGATCTGTGATCTCATCTGATCTGATAGCTTAGTACCTACTATCTATAGGAGACCTTATATTATTTCAAGTTGGGGTATTTTAACTTTCATGACGCATTTTAAGGTTGCTGAAAAATTGTGCAGTTTTGACGTGTAAAATACATTGAGGTACTATCATTTTGATGTTTAATTAAAAGCTAAGCCATAAAATTTTATTGTATCTAAAAATATAAATTCCCAAAATTATTTATTATATATCATAACTCAAGAGTCAGGTTGAGTTTACAAAATCTAAAGAATTAAAAATATATTAACATCACATACTACAATAAATCCAAGGGGAATTTCTTAATTTACTTTGGAGATCTATGATCTCATCTAATCTGATAGCTTAGTACCTACTATGGCTCTAGCTTCTGAACATTGAAAAAACAACTTTCCATGAATTTCTCTATCTTACTAATTGCCAAAAATAATTTACCCAACCTGACTGTACTGTTGAAGAATTTGTCATCTCGTTCCATGAATTTGTTGAAAAATTTGTCATCTGGTTCCATGAATTTCTCTACTTACTAATTTTCGAAAGCAGTAACATAGCCCAATATATCACTTGTATTTTTTAATTTACCCTACCGGACTGCACTGTTGAAGAATTTGTAAAAGTCTGGACTCTGCATTCTTTCTCGATCAAAAGTGTTGCCAAAAGCAATAACATCGCCCAATATATCACTTGCATTTTTTAATTTACCCTACTCCACTGCACTGTTGAAGAATTTGTAGAAGTTCTGCATTCTTTCTAGCTTAGAAGTGTTACTGGTATCCACTGCACTGTTGAAGAATTTGTAGAAGTTCTGCATTCTTTCTAGCTCAGAAGTGTTACTGGTATCAACTTATCAGGTATGTATTCACTATTCATTCATGTTGCCAAGTTATTATAAAACCTTAAATACTTACCAATAAATCTTGATATTGTATACACAGAGGCCATGAGGAAAGTCTAAAGTAAATTAAGTGGTGATTTCTTCTAACCAGCGTGGGGAGCATCTCAAACTCAGGCTGGTAGCTCGAGCCTTGATGCATCTTCAAATTCAAGAAAAAAAAATGTCTGAGTTTTATTTTTTTTATTTCATTCTATTTGTATTTATTCTATTTTGTTAACACTTTGTGGGTTATAATACATTAATAATTTACAATAATTTTATTTTGCATATGATTGTGCACAAGCTATATTAGTCCACGAAACAAAATTATGATTTTTTTATTTCAATAATTAAATTAATTTATTATGTAACCTGCTCAAGTGTTTTTGAAAACTCTGCATTGCTAATATTTTTGCAATAAGAATTGTAGTAATTAAAGACCAACATTTCGAAAATTATTTATATCCTAATGAAAATTCTTATTATAAATTATGATTCGAGTGTGAATTGTAGTAATTAAAGACCAACATTTCGAAAATTATTTATATCCTAATGAAAATTCTTATTATAAATTATGATTCGAGTGTGATTACTCACATTTCCATGAAATTACTAAGCTGTATACTTGGTAATTGCATGCTATTGACATTTCACAGATTTCATGGTGCAAATTTTTTGCTGCGCATTTTTTTGTTTCTGGAATGAAATTGGCATTTCTCAAAAGAGAAGTAAAAGTAATTTATTTATTTATTTTATATTTTTCTTATAGTAATCAGCAAGATGGTTTTGTTATTTATTCAAATCAAGTTGAGTGTTGAGTACTTTACTTGTATAAAATGCTAATGTGAATAAGCCATTTTAGATTGAACCTGCACAACAAAAACATGTAGTTATTAATATTTTTTTTTTCTTTACTTTTTTATTTTTATTTTTATGAATCTTGAATAAATCTGATAGTTGTAACCTGGAAAAGTGCAAGTTATCCAAAGCCTTTATAAAAACACAATGTGTGTGAAACGCTAAATAATGTGTATGATTCTATGTTAGTTTTGTGCAATTTTAACATCATTGTTTGTATGATTCTACTATTAATGTTAGTGTAAAAGTAAAGTTTGGTAAAAAAATGGATCATAAATTTCAATCTGGGAGTATATACTTATTCAAAATTAAGTAAATTGACAAAATAATTACAATATTAGGTTGTTTAGATAGATATAGTAAAATATTTTAATTTTAATTTATAATTCTATTTTATTAAAAGGATTTATCTTAATACTTTTTAAAATATCATATCTTTAAATATATTTTATTTTATTTAAAAACTAACTGTTAATTACAATACTTTGTACTAATTGTCTATTACTTTAAAAATACTAATCAACTAAATAAAAAAACATTATTATATTATGTTATAGTTCTTCTCTTATTTCAAATTTTACATTATCATTGAGACAATGAAAATATACTCTAAAAATATAAAATTACTAATATATTTAAATAATTTTAATGAAATATTTATATTAATTTTATTTATTAACCCATAAAATTACATTAATAAAATTTAGAACTATTTGATGCAAAAGTGTCATTCCATTTCGTTGCTCACTTTTAAATACTTTGAAATGAATGTAACTCATTTAGTAGTTGTTAAATGTCACCCTCAAATCTCATTTTCAGGTGTTGAGTTGAATTATTAGATATGAGGGTATGCTTTTACTTGATTATGGGCTTGCATGTGAAGCTTGTTGAATTGAGTTGTTATATATAATAGTTAAACTTTATTTAACAATTTTCTAAATTCCATTAGTATGATCTATTGTAATTGTTAATACTTTCTCTTTTAACATTTAACATTTTTTAACATTTTTTTTTATAATTGGTTTAACAATATTTATGTTTTTTAGATAATAAATAAATATGTATTATTAAAAAGTATTAACTTTACTTTTCAAGTATATTTTTTTTATACAGATTATTATAAACCTAGAAATGTCTCAAAAGAGAAAGATACAAGCTACAATTGGGGAAATGTATGGATGGAAAAAATGACAAACTTCAAAGGGGAAATGTATGGATGGACAAAATGCCAAACTTCAAAGGCTCAAAACAATTTAGAAACACCTCAAGAAACCCAAAATGCTCATGTAGAACAACAATTACATGAAATTTTTGGAAGTTGTTCTGGTCATGATCTAGATGAAGAAACAAATGAAGTTGATGAAGAAGTTGCCAATAATTCAAAAACGAAAGTGTAAACAAAAATACACTTTCGTATGGAATGGTTAGATAAGCTTATTTGGTTAAATTATGTGAGGTGTGATGATAAAATAGCTATGAAGTGTAGTTATTGTGAGAAGTATAGGAGGAATGGACCATGGGGTTTAGGGAATGATTGCACCACCTTACAACATGATGCTCTTGTTACTCATAAAAATCATTGGTGCATAAAGATGCGAAGGCAAGATGGATAAATGCACTAGAAGGAAAGATGAAACCAATTCCATATCATATTAGACAGGTTGATGATGCCAATAAGGAAAGGGTGATTTCTACAATGAAAGTAGCATATTTCATATGTCAAGAAGATTTATCTCTTTCAAAGTATGAGAAACTTTGCAAATTTCTAATGGATGCAAAAACTCCATATATGCCAAAGTCTCAAGACTAATCTTCCTACACAAATCGTAATTTTGCAAATGATTTTATATATTGCATATCAAAACATCTTGAACAGATTCAAATAAAAAATATGCGGGAAAGTCATTTCTTCTCATTAATGGTTGATGAAAGTACTGATCGAACCTTAGAGCAACACCTTGTTGTTTATGCAACATATTTAGATTCAAAGGGCCTTGAAATCTCACAATTTATGAAACTCAATGATGTAGTGGATGGAAAAGGGAAAACAATATATGATAGTGTCAATCAATTAATAGATGTTAGAGGTCTTCAATATAAATATTTGATAGATGTTTCTACAGATGGGGCTTCAACAATGATTGTACATGAAAACAACCTTGTTTCATTTTTGAAAAAGAACAATCCAAACCTTATTACAGTTCATTGTGTGGCTCCTCGTGAGTCTTTAGTAGCAGCAACAGATGCTTCTAAGAAAATACTTGAGATATTATATGTTGAAAAAATTGCAAACAAAGTGTATTCATGGGTCAAAACTCCCCAAAGAGAAATAATGAACTTAATGATTTGCTTAGAGTCATGCAAATTGATGTTCTTGATGTTCTAGAGATACATTCAGTGAGATGGTTATCCAGGGGGGAAGTTATTATAAGACTTGTGAAGCTTATGCCTGCAATTCTAACTTTGTGGAAAAATGAAAAAAAAAACTTCATCATGGTATGATAAGACACAGATATATTCTATCCAATATTGTTTACATATGCTTGCTGATGTGCTAGGGGAATTGAATAAGTTGAATATGACTTTTCAAGAAGAAACTATAGACATTACAACTATTGGTTTGGCTCTTGAAGTAACTATAAGCACATTATCTAGATGGTTTCTGAGAAAAGAGACATTTGCATAAGGCACAATTTATCTTTCAAAATTTTTAAGTGATTCTCAAAATGGATACATTGATATTAAAGATGAAGAGACAATGGTAGATAGACATGAATTACGATACATCTCTATCTCAACCATGGATATTGAATCCAGTGATGTAAGGAAACAATCTATGAAGCCTTGTATTGAAGGTACACAAGAGAATTGTCAGCAACTCACAGAAGGTTATATAGAGACTCTCATAGACTCTTTAAATGAAAGCTTTCTAGACCTTCATATTTTTAATGCAGTAAAATTGTTCAGCCCTTGTTATTATCCAGAAGAGCATCGCAATCGTGAGAAAAATTTAGAGCGTTGGCTTTTAAAGCTTTTTCAACATTTGCAACATACTATAACAAGTGATGTTGGAATTGTAGGTTTATTTGATGTTAAATCTTGTAAAAGAGAGTTGCACCCTTTTGTTGATTCATTAAATCTAGCTTGTGAGTGTTTTTCAATGAAAGAAGCATGGAAAGTCTTTCGTAACACAAAACAATGGCACAAAACTTATCCTAATATGATGAAATTATGGCAAGATGTACTCACTATTCCTGCAAGTACAATAGATTGTGAAAGAGGATTTTCTAAGCAAAACATCATCAAGGACATTAGAAAATCAAGGCTAGGGTTGGATACACTAGATGCTTTAATGAGAGTATCTTTGAATTGACCAGAACCATCTAATGTTGATTGGCATGCAGTATATGAGGTATGGAAAGATACAAAGTCAAGAAGGGTTCTTGAGCTTTGAAATTTCTTATAGGGTATGTTTAATAGAAAATCTATGTATTAAGATATTCCTATTGAAAAGTTTTTTGTAGTTTCTCTAGAAAGTTTGACTTTAAATTAAGTATAATTACCATCTATTGTTGAAATTTTTTTTGTATTTTATCTAAGAATTTTGAGTTTCTGTTATAAGTTTTGCAAGGATTTCATTGTTTAAATAGTCCTACCATAAATTCATACCATTAATCTGATAGACTACAATTCCACTATTTTTATCCATGCACAATTATGCACCATATCGTTAAATTTCTTTATTTTGTTTGTTGACTTCTAGAATGTTAGATTTGTTGGAGTATGGTAGTAAGGTGCACAATAATAAATGGTTTTTTCTGCTAAAATCCAGATGATTGAAAACCGGCTGATGTGTGTCTTATTTTATTTAATTAGATTAGAAAATTGATAAATACAAATATTTTATTTTTATTTTTAGTTAGACATATCCTATTTTTTTTGGATCTAGAAATTGTATTGTATCTTTATTTTTAATTAATTAGTTTATGGTGAAGTTTCCATAGACAATGGCATCTCTCTCTATGAAGCAGATCGAAGACCGAAGAGGATGATTTGCAGCACATCGTTTCATTCTTTCCATAATCTGCTATTGTTTATTTCAACTTCTTCAACAAGGTCGATTTAGATTGTTGTTTCGTTTTTGAAACAACAATCTGTGCGTTTTGATTCCAACCACTGATCCTTGTGCAAGGAGCTAGAGATTTTCATTTATATGTTCTAGATTCATACCAAGAAATAAAACCCATCTCGTATCCAAAAAATAATAACACATAGAAATTGAATACTGTCACGTTTCTGGATGCAAGGAACAAAAAAACATAAAGGAAAACACGGGCCTATAGAATCCTTCCAAAAGTATTGAAATACTTAACTGCAAACAAGGAATGTTAAGCAGAACCATAATGCATAGAGAGCTTGAACGAAAGTATGAAGGTGCTCTACTTTTTTCCAATATAGACAACTCTCTCGAGTAACGATAAAAATTTGAATTCAACATTAACCACAAGTTATAATTTACAGGTACTCTAATTGTCATTCCTTCAAGGTTTTTCATAGCCACCAACTACTTAAAAGAAAAAAAATTGAATTAGTTTAGGTATCTGAATACATAGAAGAAATATAAAAACCTAAACTAAATATACATTGCAAGCTGCTATTATTGGGACATTGCACGGAACCTGAGCTAGCACTGCTACAATGAAATTTGGAGTCTAAAGTATAGGGAATAAGCATAATATAATTGGTTAAAAATAGATTTATTTTCAATTAATTAGCTTAGAAAAAGATAGTGATTAGAATTTTCTTTTTTTGGGAGTTTATGAGGAAAATGACTTAAATATGGGTTTGTACATGCATTAAAAGGATCTTGGTATGTTGAAGGTCGTTTATGAATTGAAATCTGGTCTTTATGAGTCAAAAAAAAGAAAAGCCTAAATTAATTTTCTAGTAACATTTGGGATCATCGAATTTTAAACTCAAAGATAAATTTACTAGAAATATTATAATTGTACGATATCCTGCTTAAATGGTGAATATTTATAATTGAATGGTCAACTAAAAGTCCAAAGCTGTCCAGATTTGTTTTCAAGTATTCTTCTACTTGAAGAATGTCCAGATTGGAGATCATTTGTTGATATTTCCTCATTTGTTTTTGTTTATTAATTTGGTTGAATGAAGGTTGTGTTAAGAAGGAATATAACTTGGAATCTCTTAGTAAATTTTCAAAATTCCACACGATCTTCTACATCATATAGTGGAAGCTGACTAGTATTATACTTTGCTGATATTTCTCCATTTGTTTTTGTTTATCAATTTGGTTTAAAGAGGTTGTGTTAAGAAGGAATACAAGCTGGTAGCTCTGCTACTTTTAGTAAATTTTCATAATTCCACATGATATTCTACATCATACAGTGGAATTTGACTAGTATTATACTCACACTGTGAGGCTTGGATGGCCATGCTCTGTTCAGACTGCTGGATGTTGTACACCGCTTATTATAATCACTACATATGTATTGATAAGTCACTACTATATGTGTAAACTATATGATTTTACCATAAAATTTTATGAAAAAAATAGAGTTATGGCTGGATTATTGCATAAAAAACATAAATGCTAGAAGATACAATGCTACTCATTTAGTATATTAGCATTTGCACTATATGATTCTACCCTCAATCTTTATGAACAAAACATAGAGTTATGGCTTGATTATTGCATAAAAGAGTTGAAGGCTGGAAGGATGGAAGATCCAATGCTACTAGTTTAGTTTATTAGCATGAAAGATAGATAATTGAAATAAAACGAAAAGTGAAGGGCACGTAAAATTTAAAAACGTCATAAAATTTTCATTTGACAGGTAGAGGGGATTTGAAATTCCAGGCCTGACCGCCACCACCACCTGACCGTTGGAATGCTGGGATATACAAATACAATATATACCATGTACGAATTTAATAGAAATACTCATTTGAATTTGAATTTTGAATTTGACACCCCACCATTAAAATTTTAATTTCTATAACCGTGACTGCCTGGACGGAGGGTTAAATTTTATTGTATGTCTGCTTCTTCTGATTGATCTGTGTTCTTATGTATTGGTTCAACAACAACCCCTTGTTTTAACTTATCACAATGGTCCCCTGCTCACGACCAGTCCTACTGTGGATGTTCATGTGATTTGGTATGGCAGATTCATCCCTGCTCAACGTTCCCTTGTGGCGGATTTTTTGCAGTCCTTGGAAGCAAGCTAGATCCTAGAGCCCTCTGTGTATAGCTGGTGGAAAACCACTGAGAGATACCATGGTCGGTCCAATAAGGCCATCGCCATGGAAAATACAAGGCTGGGAAAATAGAATTTGGATGCTAGTTATTCCTTCGGAAAATCTCTGAAGCGGAGCCAAAAAATTGCTCTGGTGGAAGCGGTAATTGCTTCCAGAGCTCTGTCAGAGAATGGAAATGTTGTGTATTTGGTACTCACGTCTGATGATGTTATTGTGGAGGGCTTCTATATGAGTTGTGGATTCCATGATACTGTCTTGCCGATGAAGAATGTTCATCTGCCCTATGCCTGGGTAGGGAACTCTGAAACTTAATGTCATGGGCAGTGTGCATGGTCATTTCATCAGCCCATCTACGGTCCCCAAACTCCTGCCCTGGTGGAACCAAATGGTGATATGGGTATCAATGGGATGATCATTAACATTGCCACCTTTCTTACAGGAGCAGTCAACAATCCGTTCAACACCGACTACTTCCAAGGGGATGCAGGCGCGCCACTGGAGGTGGTGTCGACATTCCCGAGTATGTATGGAAAGTGGTCATATCCAGGGTACCCTGGTAATCTTCTGGTTGACAAAATTACAGGGGCGAGGTACAATGGGAATGGGGTAAATGGGCACAAGTTCCTGCTTCCGGCCATATGGGATCCTGCTACGCATTCGTGCAAGACATTAGTGTAGATAAAATTGAATTTGCATATGTAAATAATGTTTTCCGAAGATGCAAGTTTAGTAAATCTGGCATTCAGGGAAACACGACACACAACAGGTTGAATATAGAATATAAATATTCTGACAGTTGTGAAGAAGCCATAGTGATGCAATGTATGCTTCTATTCAATGTATACTTAGTAGCTATAAGTTTCTTCTTTGCATTTCTATTTAAAAAAAAATATTTCCATGAATTTTAAGAAGAATGTCGCCTACACCTTCACTATACTATTTTAGTTGCATGTGGTGCTCCTATACGATTCTTTAGCCCTCTATGGGTGAGTTTTTGGTAGTTGTTTGTACCAGTGAAACCATATACGAGAGCCAGAGTATCCTCTGCCTAAAAAACACAGTGGATGATAGTGCACGTTTTTTAAAGTATTTTCATTAAAATGAAATGAAAATTCGAAGATTAAAGCGCGAGGATTGAAGTCGAAAACCAATGGTAGGATTTTAAATAGACATTCCATAAATAATTATGCTGTGATGGAGAGGAATTTACCAATTTTCCCATATGATAGATGTACAGTGGGCTTCTCACATGGATTTTTTCTCGGTCAAAGAATGGTGAGATGTGTCATGGATCCCTTGCTCTCTTGAGTGTTGGGAGTCTTGTCTTGCGTAGGTGCAGTCGCGGTAGGGAGGTTTTACATTTGGGGGATAAGCAACCTTGGGATTTGACATCCTCAGAAAGTTTTCTCCCTTTAAAATTGAAATGACTAAATTGATGTGCAAATTTACAAGTAGTTGCCAATCATATTTTGTAATGAGTGATTTAGGCCGAGTTAGAGAATGTAATGAGTGATTTAGATACGCCAAGTTAGACAATTTAATGAGTGATAACAGAGGTAACATAGGTCAATTTTTAATGATTGATTAGACCAAGTTAGACCATCTACCTACTCAGTGATTTAGATAGGTTAATGAGGCCAAGTTAGACAAATTTAGATGGAGGCCAAGTTGGACACTCTGTTTAGTTGAACCCCTATTTTTTTTCACCACTCTAGAGTCTTTCACCTTTTGTCACCATTCTTGAGTTTCTTTTGTCACCACTCTTGAGTTTCTTTTGTTTGGCTAAAATTGAGATTTTTATAGACACAATAATACGAAGAAAGATGGGAATAGTGACATTTTCTAATTGGACATTGTTAACCTTCAATTTCATTGGAAAATTTCTTGGTATTATAGAGTTTTTTGTTTGAGTAAAATTGAGATTTTTATAGACACAAAATAATAGGAGAAAGATTGGAGTAGTGATATTTTTTAATTGAACATTGTTAACCTTCACCTTAATTTTATGGACAATTTTTTGATATTATAGAGTTAAAGACTACAATTTTTTGATTTTTTGATATTATAGAGTTATATTTTTTGATATTACAGAGTTAAGACTAGTGAGCTATTGTGCTCTTTTTTTTCTTTAAAATATAACCACCTTAAAACTTACCACTCAGATGTGATTAAAAATTTTCATATCATGCCTTCTTCTTTTAAAAGTAACAACCTTCTTACAAATTTGATAAAAAAATTGCAGTGTGCCTTCTTTTAAGGATAACAACCTGGTTACAAATTTATGTGAAATTTTTAAATATAACTATTGTATACATACTTTTGGAATGTTATTAAAAATTCGAATAGAATAACAACAAAAAATTGATTTTAACATTAATGAATTTGCCTCAAACTTGAACAAATCATCATTATCAAAATTTTCACTTAGCAGGGAAAATAAATTTGGAATTAGTTTATTTTGTTACCACTCATGAGTTTTTTCAGCCTTTGTCACCATTCTTGAGTTTTTCTTGTCTGGAAAAAATTGAGATTCTTATAGACACAAAATAATACTGAGAAAGATTGAAATATGTTGAAACCTTAGTTAAACTGAGGGGGGGGGGGGGTGAATCAATTTAACACCTTCAAGAATTTTTAAAACCTTTTAATTAAACTTATTTACAATTTATCTTCATGATCAATTTTATATGGAAACAAAATTATATGTGCAAAAATGTTAAGATAATGTAACAGTAGAATTATGACAAGAGCAGTAAGTATTAAGCAGACTGAATAACCATATCAACACATAGACATCACACACAGAGACAACATATATACGTGGAAACCCATAAAGGGAGAAAACCACATCTTATTATTGTTGTGATGTAAAGGCAAGCTCCAACTCCCTCTCACCACTGATTTTTTGTAAGCACCAACCTACAGGAGGCTCCAACCTCAAATTCTGCAAGCTACAACTTGCAAGGAAGCTCCAACTTCCTCTTTTTCATAAAAGAAACATTTGCTGATTTACCTTGGATATCAGCTCTGTTCTGTACCTTTGATTTTTTAATTTTTTTTTACTGTACTCCAATCTTCATATTTGCTTGATTATTTCTTTTTCTTCAATTCTGCATTCTCTTCTCTTTTATCAATTTAATCAGAGAAATGCATCCATTTCAACTTTACAGTGGGATTTTATCTTTCTCCGGAGACTTTCCAATTACATCACAAACAATGTAAACAGTTAAAAACTTTTATTCAATTACAGTATAAATTTCGAATCATTTCAACAACTCTGCTCTCTCTTTTCAACAACAACCACGCCTCTCTTTTTCGTTTCACTATATTCATTTTCCCTGTTCATTGCAGTTGCATAACTGCTGCCTGTACAACTGTCTTTTAATCGAACATAAAAAATAACTCTCAGCGTTATTATAGAACCTTTTTAGCAAAACGAATATATCTGTACTCACAATATTTATCATGAAATAAGACCTCAACCATCAAAGATGTAACCTTTGGTTTTGTATTGAAAAAAAATTATTTGACTCATTAAATATACATTCCGGATTTGTCATTCTCATAAAACAAATATCTGCTCGCCAATTAAATGTTTTATAACCTTCTTAATAAACCATGGGTTTTATATTAATGAACAACCAACTAACCTCTGAAATATTTGGGCCCCACAACATTATAAACTCTAAACTCTTCTGCTCTATTCGCTGATGCGATTAATCACAACTTGAATACTCCCGATGCGATAATTTACTGTTCACTTTATTTTGCCGATTCGATCAATCACTGTTCACTTTATTTTTCCGATGCGATGAATCATTGTTCACTTTATTTTGCCGATGTGATGAATTACTGTTCACTCCATTGTGTCGATGCGATTGGTGAGGGTCCCACAATATAAGTCTTTGGTTGTATTAGGCCCGAGCTATAGAGTACTTCACATATATATATATATATATATATATATATATATATATATATATATACGTTCCAGGCTTACCCTTTGAATCATATATATACATAAGCCTAAGTCAATATTCAACCATGGATTTAACCCTCGGCACATCAACTTTCTATATATATTCACATATATATATACTCTTACATGCACATGGTTTCGTCATAATATATATATATTCCTCACTTCAATTGTTACAACATTAACGTGCCACAGACTTATATTAAAACCCAACAGTAATATATATATCCATATAACCTTTGATTTTATCACAGATTATTAACTTCTGACTTCCAAACAAACCAACGCATCATGTTACAAAGCATCTGGGCCCACAACAACATATTATGTACCTTGCTTAATGTGTACACAACTCTGCTTGGATCCAATGATTCACCTGCTCGCATGCTCCATACAACCAATCTGACGGTAATCGCGTTACACACTTGCACGAGATGTAGTTATTAAACCCACGCGATGAAACTGGGTCCCAGTGTTAACCTACCCATCTCATCCGACGGTTAATAAACTATCACGCTCATGTTGACAATCCAACGGTGGTCATGTAATATCGTGCAAATTAGATGCACGGATGTTATTTCTCCAAATTTGCGCGATAAACCCGGTTTTGTAATACCGCCTTTGGACACGTGGCGAGTGAAGACTCATATCGCGTTATTTCACAAAAATCCGCTTACCACTTTATCTGTCGTGCGATACAGCCGGTTTCTGAGGGTTGAAACTATGGTTACTTTTCCTTCACGGTTCCACCTTCGTTCAGGGTTTCGCCTCCACCCCTTTTCTACGGGTTCATTCACTCCTTTCATATATTAACCATTGTTCCGTCAACACTTCAACATGGCACTTCCACATATTATAACGCACGAGTTTATTACCTAGACAGAGGTTCACTTCTTCCACTCATGGTTCCGCTCCAAATCCTTCGTGCCTTCGTTATATACAAAGATATATATACTATGTTCAAAGATTTTCCTTCTTATTTATGCCTTAACATAAAACCCCGTGTTTCATTCTTACTTTAATACGACGCTACCATAAGATTTAACCCCAAACTCCATTAGGTTTTCACTGCTCGAAGCTCGGTTCCACCTCTTATCCTCAGGGTTCCGTCTTGACCTTTAAATGGTTTATTATACACATTTTGTTGCACTCTTGGTGCTTCCGCATGCTAAACCAACAGTTCTATCAGAAAACTCAATGTGCATTCCAGGTTTGTATTTTGAATTCTTCGAAGCCCTTACTGTATTTCCTTTATGTGCAGTTTGTTGCTCTGCCAAATGTAAACACCTGTCTTTTCATGCTCTATATGTATAGTCTTCTGCAGCAGTGTAAATCTGCTCCTCATGCTTCCTGTGTACGCATCCTGTCACTGTACTCTGCTGCTTTGCCTCTTTCTCACTCTGTTCTCCTCATGCTCCTGCATATCCTGTCACTATATTCTGCTTTGCCTTTGCTGCTATCCTTTGCCACTGCTACTGTCCTTTGCCATCAATGACAACACTTCTAACAGTCTCCCCCTTTGGCATTGATGGAAATAACATTTGTATGTTTATAGCTATTCTCTATTCTCTGCCATAGCTATTCCTCTGTTCTCCTCATGCTCCTGCATATCCTGTCACTATATTTTGCTTTGCCTCTGCTGCTGTCCTTTGCCACTGCTGCTGTCCTTTGCCATCAATGACAACACTTCTAAAAGTCTCCCCCTTTGGCATTGATGGCAATAACATCTGTATGTTTATTGCTATTCTCTATTATCTGCCATAGCTATTCTCTGCTTATAGCTTTCCTCCCCCTTTGACATCAATGGCGAAGGGCTGATATTTTGATCTTGAGGACCTGTTTCATGCTCTTTGTGGATCTCCCCATGAAATGATGTTTTCTCTTCTATTCTCCCCCTGAAACGATGCTTTCTCTTTATATCAGAGAGTAGCATCTACAGACACTACACCTAGTCTATCTCTTAGATATTCAAATGGTTATCTAGCAAGAGGTTTTGTAAATATATCTGCTGTCTGTTCTTTTGTTGGCACATATTCCAACTTCACTACTTTTTGAACTACTTGTTCTCTGAGAAAATGATACTTGATTGGAATATGTTTAGTTTTTGAATGAAGCACATGATTTTTTGATATGCTTATGGCACTTGTATTATCACATTTGATAGAGATAGGTTCATCAATTCTTACCTTCATATCTTGGACGGTTTGTTTCATCCACATGACTTGTGTGCAACACGCTGCTGCTGCTATGTATTCTGCTTCTGCTGTAGATAGAGAAATAGATGTTTGTTTCTTGCTTACCCATGCCACCAGACTTTCTCCTAAATAGAATGCACCTCCACTTGTACTTTTTCTGTCATCAACACAGCTGGCCCAATCTGCATCTGTATATGCTGTCAAAATGAATTTTTTGCCTTTTGGATACCATAGCCCATAATGTGCAGTCCCTTGTAGATATTTGAATATTCTTTTAATTGCTAGTAAGTGATTTTGTTTTCGTGCTGCTTGATATCTTGCCACAAGTCCTACAGCCAGCACAATGTCTGGTCTAGGAGTTGTTAGGTATAACAGACTTCCAACCATGGATCTGTAAAGTTTTTGATCTACATCAGTTGTTCCATCATCTACACAAAGCTTGCATCCAGTAGTCATAGGAGTTGACACAGGTTTGCAGTCTTCCATTTTGAATCTTTTCAGCATCTCTTTTAGGTATTTTTCTTGTGAGATAAATGTGCCTATGCTCTTTTGTTGAATTTGTAGTCCTAGATAGAAGGTAAGCTCTCCAATCATAGACATTTCAAACTCTGATTTCATCTCTTCAACAAATTCTTTTGTTAACTCATCTTTACTGCTTCCAAACATAATATCATCTACATACACTACTACAATCAGAAGCTCATCTTCATTTGCTTTTATGTACAAGTTTTTTTCTACTCCTCCTTTCTTGAACCCTTGTTTTTGCAAGTATTTGTCCAACCTTGAATACCATGCTCGAGGAGCTTTTTTCAGCCCATATAATGCTTTCTTTAATATGCAAAAATAGTCTACCTTATCTGTTAAGGAGAACCCTTTTGGTTGCTCCATGTAGACTTCTTCCTCTAAATCTCCATTCAGGAAGGCAGACTTCACATCCATTTGGTATACTTTGAAGTCATGATAACAAGCAAAATCTAAAAATAGTCTGATAGCTTCCATTCTAGCTACAGGAGAAAATGTTTCATCATAATCAAGTCCTTCAACCTGTGAATATCCCTTGCACACAAGTCTAGCTTTATTTCTAATTACCTATCCTTGTTCATTCATCTTATTTTTGAATACCCATTTTGAGCCAATGACATTTTTCTCACTGGGTCTTGGAACTAGTTCCCAAGTGTTGTTCTCAATTTGGTCCAATTCTTCATTCATGGCATTCACCCAATGTTTGTCTTTACTGGCTTCTTCAAACTTATTTGGCTCTATTTGTGACAACATTTCTAGGTATACCTCTTCAGTCTGTTCAGTTAGTTGTCTTCTTGTCTGTACACCTACACTCTTGTCCCCAATGATTTGATCTTCTGGATGGTTCTTTTGAATGTATCTTGAGGAGCTTTTTGATCTCAGGTCTGTATCTTCTGTTGGCTTGATTATTTCATCATTATCTTGATTCTCTTCTTCATGAACTTCTGAAGGATTGCTGCAATCTGTACTTCTTATCTTGTCTGATAATTCTTCATCAAATCTTACATCAATACTTTCTACAATTTTGTGAAGTATTTTGTTACAGCACCTGTAACCTTTACTCTTAGATGCATATCCTAAGAATATTCCTTCATCTGCTCTTGCATCAAACTTTCCCAGATTTTCATCATTATTTTTTATAAAACACTTACTTACAAAAACTCTAAAATGCTTCATTGATGCTGGTTTACCATGCCATAATTCATAAGGAGTCTTGTCACTGTTTGGTATTAAATGAGCTTTGTTTAGGATATGCACAACTGTGTGTACTGCTTCTGCCCAAAAGGTTTGAGGAATGTTACTTTCTTGCATCATGGCTCTGGAAATCTGTTGTACAGACCTGTTTTGTCTCTCTACCACTCCATTTTGCTGAGGTGTTCCTGCAATTGTGAATTGTTGCTTTATCCCATGCTCATTGTACAGATTTGCAAAATCATAATCTGTAAATTCACCCCCTCTATCTGATATGATGCACTTTAGCTTGCATCCTGTTTGATTTTCTGCCAGAGCCTTGAATATTTTGAATTTCTCAAGTGCTTCTGATTTGTGCTTGAGAAATGCAACCCATGTCATTCTGGAAAAATCATCTATTATTAGCATGAAATAGGATTCTCCACTTGGTGTTTTAGTTCTCGAAGGCCCACACAGATCCATGTGAATAAGTTGAAGAGGTCTGCTTGTAGATAGCTTCTCTTTGATTTTGAAGGATGTACGGGTCTACTTACCTAGCTGACAGGATTTACATATTGTATTTGAAGGCTTCTTTATGGCTGGCATATCTCTGACTGCATTCATTTTGCTTAGACTTATGATATGATCAAAGTTTAGGTGTCCCAATCTCCTATGCCATAACCGAGACTCCTCAAATTTTCTAAGATGACATGCTTCATTTTCTTCTTTTGCTACATAGACATTGCTTTCTATTCGAACACCTTTGATCAGGGTTTTTCCAGTGGTGCCTGATCTTACTTCACAGTCTTGAGCTCTAAAAAGAACTTCACAGTCTTTATCACACATTTGACTAACACTCAACAGATTTTCTTTCAGCCCATCCACAAATAGTACATCCTGGGATTTTCCTTTGCCATTGTCCAGACTGAATGAGCCTCTTCCTTTGATCTTTCCTGCTTTATCATTTCCAAAAGTAACATTTCCAGATTTCTTTTCATCAAAGGTTATAAACTTGCTTCTATCTCCTGACATATGCTTTGAGCAACCGTTGTCCAAATACCATTGGCTTTTTAGATCTTGAGCTATTAGGGCCAAGTCACATTTATTCACTTTCTTTTTCCACTACAAGCATCCTCTTGTTTGGTACCTTTTCTGAGATGATGAACCATATTCTCTTAGAGGACATTTGGAAGACATATGTCCACTTTTATTGCATACACAACATTTGGATATTTCTTTAGTAGAATTATAAGTAGGAGTAAACTCTCCATGATTCATAAACCTCCTTGAGGTTTTGAACATCAGTCTTTGTCCATATTTTCTGCATTCTATGATTTTATGGCCAAATTCGTTACAATAAAAACAGTATCCATAAAAACAATTTGCATACCTGATAAAAGGTTGTCTTCTCCATTTTCCTGCTTGAGTAAAAAATTTTACTGTTTGCATCCTTTGCTGGTTTGTATTTATTCTTCTTGTATGACAATATGCAGCAATATGTCCCAATTTGTGGCAGGCATAACAAGTGGCATTTTTCATAGGAGGAAAAAATCTCCTTTGATGACTTCCAAATTTGACATATTCAGGAGTATACAAGTTTTTTTTCAGTTGACAATTTATTTACTTCATCCTTTGTCATTTGAGCTTCCTCCTGGTTTTTATCTACTTTATTGCAGGATTCTTCTTCCTTTGAAATCTTCTGAGCTGCTTGGATATTCTCATGTGATTTTACAAAAATAATATTTTTGTTTTCTTTTGCTTTGCCTTTGCTTGATTCTCCTTCATGGCCTATCCCAGTTTTTATCAGAGGAGATCTTTGAGCATCTAGAATCTCATTTAACTTACGAGAGCTTGTTATTTGAGAAGTATCTATTTTCCTCTGGGCATTTTCTAATTTCTTCCTTAAGCAAACTACTTCTTCTTCCAACTTCTCTTGTTCCTTGAGTTTTATCCTTGATCTGCTTAAGTAGAATATCCTCTACCTTCTTGGCTTCTTCAAGCTCTACTTTCAATTGAATGAGGGCTTCTAAATTTTGTTCCTCTCTTACATTTTGAGAATAATGTCTTTCTTTTTTCTGCACTTCAGTTTTAGTCTGTCAATTTCCTCCAAGGCACTTGTTAGTTCCCCCTCAAGGTCCACTTCACCTTCTTCCTCATCTTCTAAAATACATTCTTCCAGCTCTTCTATAGCCATCAAAACAAATTCTGATGTTCCTTCTTCACTTGAGAATTCAGTTGAGTCTTCTAATGCACTGTTATCTTGCTGAGCATAGAAAGATTTTCTATTGAATCTCTTCCCTTTCTGCCAGTTCTTAGATATGGTCTTCTCTAATTCCTGAGCCTGATTCTTTGTTTTCTTATAAGGACACTTAGAAGCATAGTGTCCAACTCTTCCACAATTGAAACATATAAATGGAAGTTTACCTTTATACTTACCTGATCCTTTATCCAACTTCCTGATAAATTTAGCCTCTTCTTCATCAGAACAAGAGCATATATCTTCTTTTTCTTCTTTCTTCTTCTCTGCCTTAAAAGCTGCCTCCCTTACATCTGACTTCCTTTGTGGCAGTCTCATCTCATAAGCTGTTAGTTTTCCAAGAAGTTGGTTCATGGTCAAGGTTTCCCAATCTGTTGTTTCTTCTATGGCAGAGACCTTGGGATTAAAACTAGATGGCAAAAATCTTAGGATCTTTTGAACAATTACACATTCTTGCATGGTTTCACCTAGTGCTTTCATATTATTGACAATTTCTGCAACCCTTAAAAAGAAACTAGCAATATCTTCATCATCATTCATCTTTAAATTTTCAAACTGGGCTCTATAGACTTGAATTTTAGCTGTCTTCACCTTTTTGTCTCCCTCATGAATATTTTCTAGAGTTTCCCACATTTCTTTGGCAGTCTCACTGTGCATTACTTTGATGAATTCTGCCTTAGACAGTCCATTCAAGATTGCATTCATTGCCTTTGCATTAGCCACAAAATCTTGTTTGGCTTCTTTCTTTGAGACATTTGCCTTAGAGTCATATCCAATTTCCACAGCAGCCCAAACTTCTATTCCTAAGGACATTATGTATGTTCTCATTCTAATTTTCCAGAAGGCATAATTTGCACCAGTGAAAAAAGGGGCTTTGTTCGTTGAGGATCCTTCTTGACTAGCCATCCCAAAAACCTAGGATCTCCTTTCAGTTGTTAAACTGCTACAAAAGGAAACCTGCTCTGATACCAATTGTTGAAACCTTAGTTAAACTCAGAGTGGGGGGGTGAATCAATTTAACACCTTCAAGAATTTTTAAAACCTTTTAATTAAACTTATTTACAATTTATCTTCATGATCAATTGTATATATAAACAAACTTATATGTGCATAAATGTTAAGATAATGTAACAACAGAATTATGACAGGAGTAGTAAGTATTAAGTAGACTGAATAACCGTATCAACACATAGACATCACACACAGAGACAACAGATATACGTGGAAACCCATAAAGGGAGAAAACCACATATTATTATTGTTGTGATGTAAAGGCAAGCTCCAACTCCCTCTCACCACTGATTTTCTGTAAGCACCAACCTACAGGAGGCTCCGACCTCAAATTCTGCAAGCTACAACTTGCAAGGAAGCTCCAACTCCCTCTTTTTCATAAAAGAAACATTTGCTGATTTACCTTGGATATCAGCTCTGTTCTGTACCATTGATTTTTTTTTTACTGCACTCCAATCTTCATATTTGCTTGATTATTTCTTTTTCTTCAATTCTGCATTCTCTTCTCTTTTATCAATTTACTCAGAGAAATGTATCCATTTCAACTTTACAGTGGGATTTTATCTTTCTCTGGAGACTTGCCATTTACATCACAAACAATGTAAACAGTTAAAAACTTTTATTCAATTACAGTATAAATTTCGAATCATTTCAACAACTCTACTCTCTCTCTGTTTTCCTCTCTTTTTTCAACACCAGCCACGCCTCTCTTTTTCGTTTCACTATATTCATTTTCCCCGTTCATTACAGTTGCATAACTGCTACCTGTAAAACTGTCTTTTAATCGAACATAAAAAAATAACTCTCGGCGTTATTATAGAACCTTTTTAGCAAAACGAATATATTTGTACTCACAATCTTTATCATGAAATAAGACCTCAACCATCAAAGATGTAACCTTTAGTTTTGTATTGAAAAGAAATGCTTTGACTCATTAAATATGCATTCCAGATTTGTCATTCTCATAAAACAAATATTTGCTCGCCAGTCAAATGTTTTATAACCTTCTTAATAAACCATGGGTTTTATATTAATGAACAACCAACTAACCTCTGAAATATTTGGGCCCCATAGCATTATAAACTCTAAACTCTTCTGCTCTATTCGCCGATGCGATTAATCACAACTTGAATACTCTCGATGCGATAATTTACTGTTCACTTTATTTTTCCGATGCGATGAATCACTGTTCACTTTATTTTTCCGATGCGATGAATCACTGTTCACTTTATTTTGCCGATGCGATGAATTACTATTCACTCCATTGTGCCGATGCGATTGGTGAGGGTCCCACAGTATAAGTCTTTGGTTGTATTAGGCCCGAGCTATAGAGTACTTCATATATATATATATATATATATATATATATATATATATATATTCCAGGCTTACCCTTTGAATCATATATGTACATAAGCCTAAGTCAATCTTCAACCATGGCTTTAACCCTCGGCACATCAACATTCTATATATATTCACATATATATATACTCTTACATGCACATGGTTTCATCATAATATATATATATAATATATATCATATACATGTATTCCTCACTTCAATTGTTACAACATTAACGTGTCGCAGACTTATATTAAAACCTAGCATTAATATATATATCCATATAACCTTTGATTTTATCACAGATTATTAAATTCTGACTTCCAAACAAACCAACGCATCATGTTACAAAGCATCTGGGCCCACAACAACATATTACATACCTTGCTTAACATGTACACAACTCCGCTTGGATCCAATGATTCACCTGCTCTCGCGCTCCATACAACCAATCCGACGGTAATCGCGTTACACACTTGCACGAGATGTAGTTCTTAAACCCACGCGATGAAACTGGGTCCCGGTGTTAACCTACCCATCTCATCCGATGGTTAATAAACTATCGCGCTCCTGCTAACAATCCAACGGTGGTCATGTAATATCGCGCAAATTAGATGCACAGATGTTATTTCTCGAAAGTTGCACGATAAACCCGGTTTTGTAATACCACCTTTGGACACGTGGCGAGTGAAGACTCATATCGCGTTATTTCACAAAAATACGCTTGCCACTTTATCTGTTGCGCGATACAGCCGGTTTCTGAGGGTTGAAACTACGGTTACTATTCCTTCGCGGTTCCACCTTCGTTCAGGGTTTCGCCTCCACCCCTTTTCTACGGGTTCATTCACTCCTTTCATATATTAACCATTATTCCGTCAACACTTCAACACGGCACTTCCACATATTATAACGCACGGGTTTATTACCTAGACAGAGGTTCACTTCTTCCACTCATGGTTCCGCTCCAAATCCGTCATGCCTTCGTTATATACAAAGATATATATACTTCGTTCAAAGATTTTCCTTCTTATTTTTGCCTTAACATAAAAACTCGTGTTTCATTCTTACTTTAATACAACACTACCATAAGATTTAACCCCAAACTCCATTAGGTTTTCAATGCTCGAAGCTCGGTTCCACCTCTTATCCTCAGGGTTCCGTCTTGACCTTTCAATGGTTTATTATACACATTCTGTTGCACTCTTGGTGCTTCCGCATGCTAAACCAACAGTTCTATCAGAAAACTCAATGCGCATTCCAGGTTTGTATTTCGAATTCTTTGAAGCCCTTACTGTATTTCCTGTATGTGTAGTCTGATGCTCTGCCAAATGTAAACACCTGTCCTTTCATGCTCTATATGTATAGTCTTCTGTAGTAGTGTAAATTTGCTCCTCGTGCTTCCTGTCTACACATCCTGTCACTGTACTTTGCTTTTCCTCTTTCTCACTCTATTCTCCTCATGCTCCTGCATATCCTGTCACTATATTCTACTTTGCCTCTGCTGCTGTCCTTTGCCACTGCTGCTGTCATTTTCCATCAATGACAACACTTCTAAAAAAATAGTGTTTGGAAAAAGTTGAGATTCTTATAGACACAAAATATTACAGAGAAAGATTGAAATAGTGACATTTTTTAATTAGACATTGTTAACCTTCATTTTATGGAAGAAAGATTGAAATAGTGACATTTTTTAATTAAACATTGTTAACCTTCACCTTCATTTTATGGAAAGTTTTTAGTATTATAAGTTAAGACTAGTGAGCTATTGTGCCTGTTTTTTTCCGAAGATTACCACGTTAAAACTTACCACTCAGATGTAATAAAAAAATTTCATAGTGTGCCTTCTTTTAAAGATAACAACCTGCTTACAAATTTGATAAAAAATTGCATAGTGTGCCTTTTTAAAGATAACAACCTGCTTACAAATTTATGTGAAATTTTTAAATATACCTATTGCATACATACTTCTCTAATGTTATTAAAAATTTGCATAAACAACACAATTTTTTTTTGATTCAACACTAATGAATTTACCCTCAAACTTAAACAAATCATCATTATCAAAAATTTTAAATTTTTACTGAGCAGGAAATTTGAAATTCCATACCAGAGGAGATATGCCTAATGCAGAGTTAAAATTTAACGGGAACTCTGACCTATGAACAAACAGCCTTGAAATTCTTAGAATAGCAGTATATTGAATGTTTGCAGGTGTCTAATGAGATGAATTTTGGATAATAGATTTTTTAATTGGTTTTAATTGAAATTTAATGGAAAAATGAGAAAATTGTATTTTAAGTTGTTAGAGTTTCTATATTGTTAATTATTCAAACGTTTATTTTTTTGTTATTGTTGTTGTTTTTTAATAATTATGAGAATTTGTATTAATATTTTAAGTTTTTGATTTTATATAATTTTAATGGTTTACATGTTTTTTATGAAAATGCGTATTAATAAAAATTTGTTCGGGAAACATGTATGTAGGAGTAATTACTACAAATAAATTCTTTTCTATTAATCTAAAAATAAATAAGCCAGGGGGTGAAGATCTAATTCTTGACCTTCTAAAGCTTGCACCTAATTCTTCTTGAGAAAATGAGTAGATTCTTACAAATTGTTTGTTGAAGATAATGCAAATCCAAAATGTTTCTAAGATTTCAGAGTAATCTACCCACTCCTAGATCCATGGCAAGCTAGAGAATTCTAAGCACCAAATTTAGAGATTTTCTTGCTTCAATCTTTCCTACTTATTAAAAGAGGGGGAAAATGAAAATGATTTTTCAGCACATTTTAATAGGATGCAGAAGAAGAGGGAAGTTTGATCTCCTCCTCAACCTTTGTTCCAACTTCTCTTTCTTTTCTAGAAGAGGGATTTTGTTAGTATCCTTGGACAAAGACTTTTCAATGAAGGAATTAACATTCCTTGGAGACACTTTCAATCGAGTACCGATTTATCAACTTGGTCTCATCACCCATAAATTCCATCTTCGAGGACTTCAAAACGTCATATCTATAACTAGAGGGAGGACACTAATGAGATTTAGGGTTGTTAGCATACGCCGTCTTAGCCCAATGCTTCTTGTGTTTCTTTGTAACTGGTTTGAATGTTTCTTTCTCATCATCACTATGAGAAGATGACAAAGGATTAAAAGGATACTGAGAAGTTGGAGCCTTGGGAAAATGTTTTGCAAAGTGCCCATACTTATGACAAAAATTATGTTTAAAGAGAACTTGTTCATAATCTAGTGCTTGAAGATGGGACCAACCATCCAAGTTAAGCCAAAGCGCCTTGGGAAGGCCATTTGAAAAATCCATTTCAATGCAAATTCTAGTAGAAGAGAAGTTGTTTTCCTTGTCCATATCAACTAGAAGTAAATCAACGCAATTTATCTCCTATAACCTTGAAAATAATTTAAGGTAATTTGATTTGTAGAAGAAATTTCCCTCGTGGGATTGAAATGCATAGACCAATGGGTGAGAAACATTATTCTAGTGCCCATGAAATAAGATTTAACTCTATAAATCTAATCCATATCCTCTTTGTTTTCAGAAAGAAAAACATAATAAAAATTTCCACTATAGAAAATACCAACGGGCTCATGATTTACTCAATTAGCAGAGGTCTATTTTTAAATAGAATTATATCTAGACCAATGGCCAATGAACTTACCAATCAACCCTCTTTTGTTCAATGTATTCATATTCTTTTTCATAGAGGAAGAAAACCCCAAATTGAAAGAGAAAATTTACTTTTTTTTTTAACAATTTTGCTTGGGAGACCCATTGAATAAGCAAACAATCTCAACCACTTGATAACTAGAGAAACACCACCAAATTATAGTTCAACAACAAGAGAAACCCCAATGAGTTGTGATGGCATGGAACATAAAAATAACATATGTGCTTGATAGCAAACTGAGTCTACTAAAAGCCAAGACAAACACTAATTAAAGACAAAAACCCTAGATATATCATGAAGACTAAAAAAACTTGTGCTCAACCATAGATACGAGGCACTAGATTTATGATCAACACCAGGGGCATTGATAACGATAGTTAGGAAAACCTAGCCACTGTCTCCCACTACATCTTTACCACCATTCTAAACCAAAAATCACTAGTGAACTGTTCAAAGGTCTCATCCAGATAGCCTCACATGCAGCTGGACTCACTGCCATGTATTCTGCTTCCGCTAAACTGAGTTCCATAGATCTTTACTTCCTGCTGTACCAAGAAACAACAGTATATACGATACTAAAGATCCCCCTTGATGTGCTCTTTCTGTCCGATGGGCTGCCTGCCCAATTTGCATCCGTCAATCCATGCAACTTCACCTCATCTATCTTTTTATACCATAAACCATAATTTGATGTGCCCCTTAGGTATCTCAGGACATGTTTTCCCACCTTCCAAAAGAGCTTGGTAGGCTTAACCATATTTTGACTCAGTTGGTTAACTGCATAGCAAATGTTCAGTCTCGTGTTCACTAGATACATTAGCGAACCCACTAACTGTCGGTAGACAATAGCATCCACTACCTCTCTAGAAGTAGCATCCTCTTTCCTCCAGTTTCTTGGAAGAGGAGTATCCATGGGTTTATAAGCCTCCATGTGAAACTTACCCAATATCTCCCTTGCATAATTGCCTTGATACACAAAAATTTCACCGTCTCGCTGCCATATTTCCAATCCAAGGAAATAATGAAGGAGGCCCATATCCTTCATCTCGAACTCCCTTGCAAGTTCCTCCTTGCATGAGTGTATCAACTTCTCATCACCAGTCAATATTAAATCATCAACATAAAGAACAATTATTAAAAGCTTACCCTCCACCACAATTTGGTACAGGTTTGCATCTGCTTCACTTTTGGTGAAGCCCAGTCCGGTGAAATAGTTGTTTATCCGTGTGTACCAAGCATGGGGTGCTTGCTTAAGCCCATACAACGCTCTTTTGAGTCGACACACATGTGACTTGCTATTGAAGATCTCAAAGCCTTTAGGATGCTCTATGTACACCTCTTCCTCAATGATCCCATTAAGAAATGCAATTTTCACATCCATCTGATGAATGCACCATCCCATCTGCATTGAGAGAGCAAGGATGGTCCTTATGGAAGAATACCTTGTGACAGGTGCAAAGGTTTCTTCATCATCTATCCTCTCGATCTTTGAGAAGCCTCGGGCCACAAATCTGCCCTTGTATTTCTCAATACTCCCATCAACAACTTGCTTTACCTTGTAGATCCATCTTGAACCTACCATTGATTTATCAACCGGCCTTGGAACAATTTCCCAAGCACTATTTTTGACAATGGATTCACACTCCTCCACCATTGCATCTACCCATGTGGGCACCTGCAATGCTTCCTGAAAGGAAGATTGTTCAGTCACAATACATTTGCTCATGAGAGCCATGTATCCAGTAAATCGGTCAGGAGACTGTCTTTGTTTGCACTGTGAAGTAGGGGCTCTTACATTCTGTGCAGCATCAAGTCTCAACCTATCAGCTTCTGTGGTATGCCCTTTTCCAGTTCTAATGGTTGGATCTGTGTGAGTGGACTCCTCCACTCCATGAACCTCCTCCTGTGGCTGATCCACATTTAGAGACTCATCTTTGGGACCCAGCAGTTCCTCCTCCGCATGCAAGTCTAGCTCCCTCTGAAGCGACAACCGCATGGCTTTCCCCTCATCGAATTTTATATCCCGTTGCACCAAATTCATTCGAATGTTTGGAAAATACACATGATAATTATGGGGTGTTTTTGTGTACCCAAAAAAAATCCCAACTTCAGCAATCAGCTTCAGCTTCTTCCTAGCGTCCTTGGTCACATGTACATAAACATATGAGTCAAAAATCTTAAAGTGTGAAACATTCGGTTTCTTACCAGTGAAAGCTTCTTCAGGTGTACTCATACCAAATACTCTATGAGGATAACGGTTTTGCACATAAACCATAGTGTTGCATGCTTCCGCCCACAAATGCATTGGTAGGCCCTGATCATGTAACATCGCTTGTGATGCACCCACGATCGTTCTGTTCTTCCTCTCCGCGACCCCATTTTGTTGTGGGTTATGAGGTGCTATGAATTCTCTTTGAATTATTTCTTTGCTGCAGAAGTTCTTGAATTCGTTAGAGATGTATTATCCACCATTATCGCTCGTCAAAGCCTTCACTTGCTTCCTCGACTCTTTCTCCACCAATGCCTTAAACTCATAGAACTTTGAGAATGTTTGATCTTTCTTCTGGATGAAGAAGATCTAGCATTTAAGAGAAAATTAATCAACAAAAATAACATAGTACTTATGTTTTGTTGTTGAGGCAACCGAGAATGGTCCACACACGTATGTGTGAACTCTCTCAAGGATCCCGAAGCACAGTTCTCATTTTCATGAAAGGTGGACTTTACATACTTTCCCATGGTGAAACACTTGCACTGATCTAATTGAGCAAGTGTTCCCATTGGAAGTCCAGTAGATATTTGTTGCATGACTTTCAAGGCTCCATGATGAAGATGGCCCAATCGGCTATGCCATAATTCTCCCTCATCCTGGCTCACCACTTTTTCTGCCTTGCCCATCATGGCAGCGCAACAATCTACCTCTATCTTGTAGAGTTTCTTAACTTGAATCCTTATCCTCTTGGCTTGACCTATTTTTTTATGTCGCAGGAAGGCTTTTCCATCGCTAAAAACAACATCATAGCCTCTGTCCTCCAACATTGCGACTGAGACCAAATTTTTCTTCAAACCTGGAACATGCATAACATCTTTCAATTGAAATGGTTTACCTGATTCCCTCTGAAAGGTAATGGTACCAATGCCGGTCATACTGTATCGTCTGTCGTCGCCCATATCTATATGCATCTGGAGATATTTCTCCTCCAAGTCACTGAAAAGTTCCTTATCTCCCGTCATGTGAAAGGAAGCTCCACTATCCAAATACCACACTGATCCTAATGCACTTGACACCATGCATGCGATCAAGGAGAATTCAAGCTCAAATTTCGAGGCAAGGGCCTCACCAGCTGCAGCTCCAACAACCTTCTTGTTCTTCTTCTTTTGTGGACAATTAGTAGCAAGATTCCCATGTTTGTGACAGTGAAAACAATTCACTTTGGACATATCCAGCTTCTTGCCTTTAGAATCAGATTTAGAATGGAATTTCTTCCCCTTCCCCTTCTTCGCCTTGGCATCCAAAGCACAATCCTCTGAGTTTATTTTGTTTGGCTAAAATTGAGATGGGAGTAGTGACATTTTCTAATTGGACATTGTTAACCTTCACTTTCATTTTATGGACTTTTTTTGGTATCATAGAGTTTTTTTTTTGAGTAAAATTGAGATTTTTATAGACACAAAATAATACGGAGAAATATTGGAGTAGTGATATTTTTTAATTGGACAATTTTAACCTTCACCTTCATTTTATGGACAATTTTTTGATATTATAGAGTTAAAGACTACAATTTTTTGATTTTTTGATATTATAGAGTTAGAATTTTTTATATTACAGAGTTAAGACTAGTGAGCTATTGTGTTTTTTTTTCTTTTCTTTAAAATATAACCACCTTAAAACTTACCATTCAGATGTGATAAAAAAATTGCATATTGTGCCTTATTCTTTTAAAGATAACAACCTGCTTACAAATTTTATAAAAAAAATTGCAGAGTGCCTTCTTTTAAAGATAACAACCTGGTTACAAAATTATGTGAAATTTTTAAATATAACTACTGTATACATACTTCTGGAATGTTATTAAAAATTTGAATAGAACAACAACAAAAAATTGATTTTAACACTAATGAAATTACCTCAAACTTGAACAAATCATCATTATCAAAATTTCAAAATTTTCACTTAGTAGGGAAAATAAATTTGGAATTAGTTTATTTTGTTACCACTCATGAGTTTTTTCAGCCTTTTTCACCACTCTTGAGTTCTTTTTGTTTGGAAAAAATTGAGATTCTTGTAGACACAAAATAATATGGAGAAAGATTGAAATAGTGTTTGGTAAAAATTGAGATTCTTATAGACACAAAATAATACAGAGAAATATTGAAATAGTGACATTTTTCAATTAGACATTGTTAACCTTCACCTTCATAACCCTTCACCTTCATTTTATGGAAGAAAGATTGAAATAGTGATATTTTTTAATTAAACATTGTTAAACTTCACCTTCATTTTATGGAAATTTTTTAGTATTATAAGTTAAGACTAGTGACCTATTGTGCCTTTTTTTTCGAAAATAACCACCTTAAAACTTACCACTCAGATGTGATAATTTTTTTTCATAGTGTGCCTTCTTTTAAAGATAACAACCTGCTTACAAATTTGATAAAAAAATTGCATACTGTGCCTTGTTTTAAAGATAACAACCTGCTTACAAATTTATGTGAAATTTTTAAATATACCTATTGTATATATACTTCTCGAATGTCATTAAAAATTTGCATAAAACAACACAAAAAATTTTGTTTCAACACTAATGAATTTACCTCAAACTTAAACAAATCATCATTATCAAAATTTTTAAATTTCTACTCAGCAAGAAATTTGAAATTCCATACCAGAGGAGATATAAGGTAAGATTCACATGCCTAATGCAGAGTTGAAATTTAACAGGAACTCTACCCTGTTATCAAACAACCTTGAAATTCTTAGAAACCAGAGTTGGAATTTGACGAGTGGAATATTGCTAACACTCTGACATGTTATCAAACAACTTTGAAATACTTAAAAACCATTTAATTATTTTATTTTAGATGAGAATATTGACAGGTTCACAACAGTGGTGAAACATTTGATGTTAACCCTACTCTCAAGTAAAGGTAACTGCATTTTACAAGGAGTATCCATGGGTTTGCAGGCCTCCATGTGAAACTTACCCAGTATCTCCCTTGCATACTTTCCTTGAGACACAAAAGGTTCACCATCTCGCTACCATATTTCCAATCCAAGGAAATAATGAAGGAGGCCCATATCCTTCATCTTGAACTCCCTTTCAAGTTCCTCCTTACATGAGTGCATCAGCTACTCATCACCAGTCAATATTAAATCATCAACATAAAGAACAATGATTAAAAGCTTACCCTCCACCACAATTTGGTACAAGTTTGCTTCTGATTCACTTTTGGTGAAGCCCATTTCGGTGAAATAGCTGTCTATCTGAGTGTACCAAGCACGGGGTGCTTGCTTAAGCCCATACAATGCTCTTTTGAGTCAACACACATGTGAATCGCTGTTGAAGATCTCAAAACCTTCAGGCTGCTCTATGTACACATCTTCCTCAATGATCCCATTGAGAAATGCAGTTTTTACATCCATATGATGAATGCACCAGCCCATCTGTGCTGAGAGAGCAAGGATGGTCCTTATGGAAGAATACCTTGTGACAGGTGCAAAGGTTTCTTCATAATCTATCCCCGTGATCTGTGAGAAGCCCCGAGCCACAAATATGGCCTTGTATTTCTCAAAACTCCCATCAACAACCTGCTTTACCCTGTAGATCCATCTTGAACCTACCATTGATTTATCAACCGGCCTTGGAACAATTTCCCAAGCACTGTTTCTGACAATGGAGTCATACTCCTCCACCATTGCATCTACCCATGTGGGCTCCTGTACTTCTTCCTGAAAGGAAGATGGTTCAGTCACAATACATTTTCTCATGAGAGCCATGTATCCATTAAACCAATCAGGAGAATGTCTTTGTCTCCATTGTGAAGTAGGGTCTCCTACATTCTATGCAGCATCAAGTCTCATCCTATCAGCTTTTGTGTTACGCCTTCTGCCAGTTCTGATGGTTGGCTCTGTGTGAGTGGACTCCTCCACTCCATGAACCTCCTCCTGTGGCTGATCCACATCTAGAGACTCATCTTTGGGAACCAATAGTTCCTCCTCCACATGCAAGTCTAGCTCCCTCTCAAGCGACAACCACATGGATTTCCCCTCATCGAATTTTATATCCCGTCGCACCACAATAATTTGACCGTTTGGAAAATACACATGATAATTATGGGGTGTTTCTGTGTACCCCACAAAAATCCCAACTTCAGCAGTCGGCTTCAGCTTCTTCCTGGCGTCCTTGGTCACATGCACATAAAAAAATGAGCCAAAAATATTGAAGTGTGAAACATTCGGTTTCTTACTAGTGAAAGATTCTTCAGGTGTACTCATGTCGAGTACTCTATGAGGACAACCGTTTTGCACATAAACCACAGTGTTGCATGCTTCTGCCAACCAATGCATTAGTAGGCCCTGATCATGCAACATCACTCGTGCTGGACCCATGAACGTTTTGTTCTTCCTCTCCGCGACCTGATTTTGTTGTGGGCTATGAGGCGCTATGTGTTCTATTCGAATTCATTTTTTGCTGCAGAAGTTCTTGAATTCGTTTGAGATGTATTCTCCACCATTATCGCTCCTCAGAGCCTTCACTTGCTTCCCCGACTCTTTCTCCACCAATGCCTTATACTCACAGAACTTTGAGAATGTTTGATCTTTCTTCTGCATGAAGAAGATCCAGCATTTACGAGAAAATTCATTAAAAAAAATAACATAGTACTTATGCTTTGCTATTGAAGCTACCGAGAATGGTCCACACACGTCTGTGTGAACTCTCTCAAGGATCCCCGAAGCACGGTTCTCCTTTTCATGAAAGGTGGAATTTACACACTTCCCCATGGTGTAACCCTTGCACTGATCTAATTGAGCAAGTGTTCCCTTTGGAAGTCTAGTAGATATTTGTTGCATGACTTTCAAGGCTCCATGATGAAGATGGCCCAATCGTCTGTGCCATAATTCGCCCTCATCTCGGATCACCACTTTTTTTGCCTTGCCCATCATGGCAGCACAACCATCTACCTCCAACTTGTAGAGATTATTAAATCGAATCCCTATCCTCTTGGCTTGACCCGTTGTTTTATGTCACAAGAAGGCTTCTCCATCGCTAAAAACAACATCATAGCCTCTGTCCTCCAACATTGCGACTGAGTCCAAATTTTTCTTCAGACCTGGAACATGCATAACATCTTTCAATTGAAATGGTTTACCTGACTCCCTCTTAAAGGTAATGGTACCAATGCCAGTCGCACTGTATTGTCCATCGTCACCCATCTCTATATGCATCTGGAGATCTTTCTCCTCCAAGTCACTGAAAAGTTCCTTATCTCTCGTCATGTGAAAGGAAGCGCCACTATCCAAATACCACACCGATCCTGATGCACTTGACACCATGCATGCGATTAAGGAGAATTCAAGCTCAAATTTCGAGGCAAGGGCCTCACCAGCTGCAGCTCCAACAACCTTCTTGTTCTTCTTCTTTGTGGACAGTTAGTAGCAAGATGCCCATGTTCGTGACAGTGAAAACACTTCACTTTGGACATATCTAGCTTCTTGCCTTTAGACTCATATTTAGAATGGAATTTATTCCCCTTCCACTTCTTCGCCTTGGCAGCCAAAGAAAAATCCTCTTCATCATCATGCTTTGATGAAGAGCCATCTCTGGTGTTCCGCTTGAACTCCTCCTGCACCAGATCAAACCACAGTCATTCCCAATCCGGCAGTGGGACCTATAATGTGGGATTTGGCAGTGGGACCTATAATATGATTTTACTAATTAGGTTGTGTTCCTCCATTGCCTTGTCCCATAATGTGGGCATCCTTAAATATTTTCTTGGGTGGCTTGCGTTTGTATTCTTGACATAATGGGTTGCATGTGCCATGTTTTGAGAAAGTTCTGCATTAAAAAGAAACCTAGTCATAATCAATAGATTGTGTTGAACTATAGCCTTTTGCTACTAGCTTGATCTCCATCAAGAAGCCTTTGCTCAAATTCATGTGCACACAAATGTGTGCCTACATGATTATATATGCTTCTTTTCTGTTTCTACACTCCTAAAATTGATCTTGCATAGGGCATTTACAATGCCTTACAAGAAGTGAAACCCAAAAAATTACAAACAAGGGTTGGGGATGGATACTCAAATTGGAGTGAGACACAAATACTTTATCGATGGATCAAAAGTTAGGGTCCACAACTTCTTCTGCATAGTTCATTTTTTTTCCAAAATCAAGGTTTTGAGTTGAGGACTAGATATATGAATTCTACTAGGTCAAATTCAACTATTTAGAATCACTTTTCACATGGATGAATGAAGGATTCATCATTTATTTACATACCTTTCTAATTAGTTGAAATCCATTTGTGTAGATCTACTAGCTTTGGCCAAAAGTTGTTGAATTTGTAAAGGAGTGTATTGAAGTAGCTCAGAAGGGCCACAACATGTTCTACCATGAGGATGGATGGAGCTAGAGATTTATTCACAACTCACACTTGAGGAAATTGGAAGGAAACTAATGAAACCCCACAAATATACCTTTAAGAAACAAATATTTTAATTGAGGCCCCAGGTTAGCATATGAAAAATATGAGGGGACAAATCTAGTGTGAAAACAAAGAGAGTTTGTTGGGTTTATATTCATGACAAAGGGGGCTATTTGACTAGGAATGCTACATAGGATCACTTGGAGGGGAAAAATATGGAAAACATGGTTATATAGAGCTAATTGTAAAGTTTGGGAGATGGGATGCATCCCCTTACTAGAAGGCATTGAGTGGAAGGATAAGTTGGGAGGTGTCAAAGTACGTGTTGATTTGAAGAATATAATCCCCATGGAGGAAAATACCTTGTATGAGAGAGATTTTGCTATTAGTTTCTTCTAGATGGATATCTAGGCATGGTCATGGAGGTGGAATAGGTTAATGACTTGGTGAACAAAATTGCATTAAGGTGAACCCAGTAATGTACCTCAACAAAAAATAATTAATACACAATGTAATCCATATTAAATAGCAATTATTGTAAGAACATTTTTATTCAAGTTATTAATAGTTTAGTACATAGATGTGTATAAATACACATGGTGGGTGATAGTTCATGTATTTCATAAAGAGCACAACTTATCAAAAATATTATACAAAACGAATTACATAATAATGGTTTATAATTATTATTACAATGATTATTATACATAATAATCACTATATCATAGCTCTAGCTATACTATTCCTTAGGTATCTTACAAGTCTTTCCCATTTAAAATGATTTTTCCTCAAAGCATGGGAAGAAAATAACTTCCATAAGTATGCATCATCTTCTTGTAGCTTCATCTAGTTGAGAATATTCATTATATGAGGTGATGAGACCTTTGAATCCTTGAATAAAATTGTCTCATGAAAAAAGGATCAATCCATCCAAGTGAATTATTTTTGGGACTCTCTCATGATAAAATTTTGAATTTGCTCTTCTTTGTAGTTGAATTTGAGGCGCATATTCAATTTTATTTTCTTTTATATGAAGTTGATGTGCATAGATATTTGAATTATTTGATATGTAAGAAATGAGGTCGTGAACCTTTAGATATTGGTATGTTTATTCTTGCATGCTACAAATTCTTTGATTTGGGTATCATTACAATACTTTAGTAAGTTGATCCTTCTTAATCTATGCTTTAATATTACTTGATTTACTTTAGGAATCATGATGTTATCTAATATTTTTGTATTTATGATCCGTAAACCGCCATGGATATTCCACTGGACAGTTTGTCACAATAGACATGATAATATTATATTAGAAATCTGATAATTTGACACTATTACAATTTTATTAAATTCTATATATGTAGGTTTTACTGTAATTAGTGCATGCATGCGAATGGAAATTATGCAGAAAAATAGAGAATGGAAAAATAAGCTCACACACACACATAAGTCACAAGATAGTCTCTTTGGGAAACCCTTTCGGGAGAAAACCCAAGTAGAAGATGAGGTCACTTCGCTCTCTCTCTGTCTGGAAATATGATTGCACGTACAAAGGAGTAATGCATCTGGCCTATGGGCTGATATAGTGCATAAATCCTCTTTGTTTTCTCTACCTCCTATCTCTCCTGGCTATCTTTGCTCAACTATGGAAAAATATTCTCTCGAAAGAATCAAATGCCTCTTCCTCCTAGTGGCCCGACTATAACACAACCCGATAGCCTACTAGTGGTTAATTTGACTACATCAACTCTTAACTCAAGTTAAAATATAGACTCTTCTAGAGTCTTTTACATCATAATCACATGGCTAGCCCCTTTTCCATGAATAATGGGGGGTTGACACGACATCCTCCCAAATTATAGGTGTGAAAATAGGAAGGTCAATTTCTAAGTGGCATAAATTTTGTATGCAGTTTGTGATTGACTCTGGATGCCGAACAATATAATGATCCAATCCAGATCAATTTATTGGCATGTTAACATCCATTGACTTACATATGGCTTCATTAGAGGTAATCAAGGGTGTGTTAACCTTCACTAAATCTATGAATGTTTTTTTATCGCTAAATTTTTTCTTGAACTTAACTCTAGAATAATTTTCACTGAAAATGATTCATTAGAAATGACAATTTTATTTTTAGTTTTAATCTCTTCTAGTGAGATTTCTTTATCTTCAATTTCAACTTTTGGAAGCTCTTCCACTAATAAGACTTCATTATCAATGGCAATCTAATTTTTAGTTTTGATCCCATCTATTTAGGCCACTTTACCTTGAGGTCTAAGTGTTGGAGGCTCTACCATTGATATGGCTTCCTTGATAATAACATGGTTTTATACATTGATTGTATCAATTTTTATACCCTTATCCATGGTTTGGTTGTTTTGTTGCACCTTCCTCTGATTCTTCAACTTTATCATTTCTACAATTAGAGTTCTTTATGATTTCTCAAACAAGAAATTGCATCATCTTTGGATGATAGTTTCCTTTTGATATGCGAGTCTCTCTTTTGTGAGTGATTTTAATATTGTTATTTCATTTTCATAACTCTTTTATTTGTTGTTGAAATTTACAAATTTATATTTCTTTCTTCTCCCATTCCATTCGAGTGTGCACAGTTTCTTCATATTTTCTAGCAATGATATATTCAAATCTATAATTTCCTCTTCTGAATCATCATAACCTTCTTATTGTGATTCCTCTCCATTTTGGATTGTCACAATTTACATGGTCAATATATCCTAATGATGCAACTTCTCCGTATTTTTCTTATAGTTTCTTTTTAAGAGCTTGGACTTCCTATTGATTGTATTGTTTTTTATCTTTTGTTTGTATTGTTTCTTATCTTTTAGTTCCTTGATTTTTGTGGTCAACTCTTGAATATAATATTTTTATTAAAACATTTATCTCTCTTTTAAATTATTATAATATTATGCATATTAATTACATATTATAATTGTATATTTCTCTCTTCTATTTGCTAAGTAATTTCATGCATACCTACTATTTTTTTGAATTAATGTCTCATAACATTATTTATTGAAGAGGTGCTCAAGTGCTATATATTTTTTATCAATATTCATGTTAAAATTGTCAATAGATCTCAACCAAAAGTTTCCCAAGGCCATATAATTCCCTTGATATTTATGAAACAAAAATCACATTTTGGGAAGTACTTATTTATGTTAAATTATAAACTATTATTCTCTACTATCAGCATCATACTCTTTTGTAAGAGATCTTTTAACTTTATTTTTTGTAAGTTGTAAATTTCTAATTTATTGTCAATATAATTTCAATTGAAATATAAGTCAATGATAATGTTTACAATCTACCTCTAGATCCTCCCTAGCATGCATATGAACATATTGTTTGGTTACAAACATACCTCGAGGTGAATTGAACCTTCATTTTCATTTATACTTGATGAACTTACCACTTCAATTGATATCCATTCTAACTTAAGTTGTTCAATTTAGATATGGTTTAAATTAATAATTGTGTAACTCTCTTCCACTTAAAAATAATTTGGCAGTTTTTTTTATTGTTCATATTATTCACTTTTCCATAAATACTTATAAAACTTAATTTCAAGAACATATATTTGTATTTAATTTTTTTCCACCTTGCAATTGCTACGGGTTAACAAAATCACATGCTTGTAAAACACTATTGATAAAAACCAATTAATGACCATATCAATGTTATCTTATCTATTTTTTTTTTTTAATTAATTAATTTATTTTTTTAAATGAGGTATATATCATTTATTTATGAGAGCGATTCTTTTGCCTAAGTATAACATTAAAAATTGACCTATGTTACCTCTGTTATCACTCATTAAATTGTCTAACTTGGCCTGTCTAAATCACTCATTACATTCTCTAACTCGGCCTAAATCACTCATTACAAAATATGACTGGCAACTACTTGTAAATTTACACATCAATTTAGTCATTTCAATTTTAAAGTGAGAAAAATTTCTGAGGATGTCAAATCCCAAGGCTGCTTATCCCCCTTTTGAAATGTAAAACCTCCCTACCGTGACTGCACCTATGCAAGACATGACTCCCAACACTCAAGAGAGCAGGGGATCCATGACACATCTCACTACTCTTTGACCGAGAAAAAATCCATGTGAGAAGCCCACTGTACATCTATCATATGGGAAAATTGGTAAATTCCTCTCCAGCATAGCATAATTATTTACGGAATGTCGATTTAAAATCCTACCATTGGTCTTCGACTTCAATCCTTGCGCTTTAATCTTCGAATTTTCATTTCATTTTAATGAAAATACTTTAAAAAGCGTGCACCGTCATCCACTGTGTTTTCTACCAGGGTATATCCTATTAAGGCAGAGGATACTCTGGCTCTCGTATATGGTTTCACTGGTACAAACAACTACCGAAAACTCACCCAGAGAGGGCTAAATATTCGTATAAGAGCACCACACACAACTAAAATAGTATAGCGAAGGTGTAGTTGACATTCTTCTTAAAATTCCTAGAAATATTTTTTAAAAATACAAAATTCCTAGAAATATTTTTTAAAAATACCAATGCAGAGAAGAAACTTATAGTTGCTAAGTATACATTGAATAGAAACATACATTGCATCACTATGGCTTCTGCACAACTGCCAGAATATTTATATTCTATATTCAACCTGTCGCGTGTCATGTTTCCCTAAATGCCAGATGAACTAAACTTGCAACTTTGGAAAACATTATTTACAGATGCAAATTCAAGTTTATCTACACTAATGTCTTGCACGAATGCGTAGCAGGATCCCATATGGCCGGACGCAGGAACTTGCGCCCATTTACCCCATTCCCATTGTAGCTTGCCCTTGTAATTTTTTCAACCAGAAGATTACCAGGGTACCTTGGATATGACCCCTTTCCATATATACCCGGCCGGGCATGTAGACACCGCCTCCAGCGGCGCGGCACGAACGGATTGGTGACTGCTCCTGCGCGAACGGTGTCAATGTTAATGATCATCCCATTAATACCCATATCACCATTTCGTTCCACCAGGGGAGGATTTTGGGGACCGTAGATGGGCTGATGAAAGCGCCATGCGCACTGCCCATGACATTAAGTTTCAGAGTTCCCTACCCAGGCAATAGGCAGATGAACATTCTTCTTCGGCAAGACAGTAGCATGGAATCCACAATTCATATAGAAGCCATCCACAGTAACGTCATCAGACGTGAGTACCAAATACACAGCATTGCCATTCTCCGGCAGAGCTCTGGAAGCAATTGCCCCTTCCACCAGAGAAATTTTTTGGCTCCGCTTCAGAGATTTGCCAAGGGAATAACCAACATCCAACTTCTGTTTTCCCAGCCTTGTATTTGCCATGGCGATGGCCTTATTGGAACGACTATGATATCTCTCAGTGGTTTTCCACCAGCTATACACAGAGGCCTCTAGGGTCTTGCTTGCTTCCAAGGACTGCACAAAATCCGCCACAACGGAACGCTGAGCAGGGATGAATTTGCCATACCAAATCACATGAACATCCACAGTAGGACTGGTCGTGAGCAGGGGACCGTTGTGATAAGTTAAAACAAGGGGCTGCTGTTGAACCAATACAGAAGCACACAGATCAATCAGAAGAAGCAGACATACAATAAACTTTAACCCTCTGTGCAGGCGGTCACGGTTATAGAAATTAAAATTTTAATGGCGGGGTGTCAAATTCAAACGAGTATTGCTATTAAATTTGTACATGGTATATCTTGTATTCGTATATCCCAACATTCTGACGGTCAGGTGGTGGTGGCGGCGATAAGGCGGAGGCGGTTGCCGTCATGTATGTTGCCCATTAGTTGTTGCCGTCTCGGAGCCAGGTGATCTGCTGGAGAGGGAGGACCGGAGGTGTCAAATCACCTTCGGTTTGTCCCAACTTTAGCTTCTTCTGAACAAATATATGAATTCGTACAGTAGTAGATACTTTAGTAGTGATTCTAAACTAACTTGACTCGAGGGGCACACTTCCTCCAGGTTCGACAAATCCCTCCACGAATCTCCTCTCACTCGAAGACAGAGGCCTCCAGCTCATCAATCGTGCATGTCTACCTCCTCCCTCCGGTGCCAACCTCCTCATAGTCACTAAAAAGCTGCGCTAACCCTGCAACAAAATCGAGTAAGATAAAAATGCCGAGTTCGATATTAATCGAAGAAGACAAGAAAACAGGGAAAGAAGATATTAAAAAAACAAAGAAAAAAAAGAGCTCAAGCAGTGGCCCAGACTCAAACCTACAACATTCCTACCAATTCATATTTAGATTGCGAGTGAAAAATAGGTGGATGTGAGTGGATTTTAGTGAAGTAGGACTCTTCATTTTTGCGGTGTGAAGAAATTTGAATATATTGAATTTTTGATACGTAAAAAAAAAAAAAAGAAGGTTCTTGTGCTTCCCTATTGTTGCCTTGATCTATATAGTGAACACTTTTTGACTCCTTCACATTGAATGGCAAATTTATTTTCTAAAACCATTATTTCTACAAGTATCTTTTTGGTCATTTGTTGACTTGAATTGTTTGAATAATGGAGAAAATTCATGGATTATTAGATTTATTAAACACTCTAATCTTATCTACTGGTGGAGACACAATTAAAATCAGTGGGGACACCTTGTCTAATATTAAGGTCCATCTACAAATGCACAAGAAAACACTGATTTTTTGCAGCTTGAATCTCAACTACAACAAGAAGAATTATAGCATCAGAGTCATCATTTTGAACTTGTTTCTGTTCAAAACATTGACAGAGACTCCCATAAGCAGCAAGTCGATAATGTTGCAGTTGATTCAAATTCAATGCCCATTTCAAGAATAGATTTGTATGCAGATGCAGAAGCTCAGGTTCCACCTCCCAAGCCCATCATCAAACCTTGGGAAGAGCTTGTCCAAAACAAGCACATAACTGGTCTAGGATATGACAAGGATGTGTCCTTTCATATTCCAGATTACTCAAAGCCCATCTAGTTCCATAGTGTGAGATTTATTTATGACAGTTCACCTTCAGTTGTTCTAGATTTTACTCCTATTCCACATCAACAATAGATTATGAAATGCCAACATTGTGATCGAGTTGGCCATATGAAATATAACTGTTTCGATCTTCACCCGTGCAAGCACTGTGGTCAGCACACTCATTCTTCACGCATATTCTTCCAAAACAAGCCTCTCGCAAGAACAAAAATTCATCTTCGATGGAGTGCTTCTTGGAAATGGGCATCAACAACCAAGAATATGTTTCAGTCATATGTTAGAACTTGTTCTAGAGTATTGAAAAATCTTGCAGTTGAGTTTTCGCCATCATCTCAACTTGTATTTGACAGGAGGGGAAATGATGGTCATCTACAAGCTTCAAAGCCACATCAAGTGAGCCTGAGCCACAACTTGCCATTCCAGATTCAGAGTTGTATCTAGAGACACATATTCCATTGAGCATGGATTTGGTTGGTGGTCAACCTTAAACCATCTATGTGAGGTTGAGTTTCTTCCTCTTCAAAGAATTCAAGACACTTCCTCTAGCAGAAGACTTCAACTTCTTTCCAGTTTTGGAGGAGTTCCAGGAAATGCATCAAGCATTCCAGAGTTGGTGGTCATCCTTAAACCATCGCAAGTTGTAGACCTTCGTTCTTATAGGTTTAAGGTCTCCCTCTTCAAAATATTCGGATCACTTCCTCTAGCAAAATACCTCAGCTTCTTGCCAGATTTGGAAGAGTTCCAAGAACTGCACTAAGATTTCCAATGTTGGTGGTCATCCTTAAACCAACTCCTTATGGCAACATTTTAGAGAGCTCATTCAACCTAGTGCTTCCATGCATACTTTGCACATTTTGTATCACAACTCTCTTCTTGGACTCATACATACCCCTTCGGATTAAGGGGGGGAATGTTGGACACCTAATCCTCTTAGGGTTAGTGTGGAAGGCGAATGGTGAATAGGGAGTCCAAGAGACCTTGGAATGTGGAATCCAAGAGTCACACCTAATGTAATATAAATGTATATCACTGTGAATAATATGACATCTCACACTTATCTTATATTCTTGTGTGTTTACCAGGCCTGTATTTGACAATGTCAACCATGGGGGATGATTCACCATTTTTGTAGAAAAAAATAAAAAGATAAAAAATTAATAAAATAATAAAACTACTTTTTGAACTCATATTTTCAACTTATCTCCCTAAGGTTTTACTAAAATTTCGAGCAGGAGAACTTGTTGGATGCAAAATTTAATTCCTCATCCAAGGAGTACCCATGTTGCATACTTTCGATGGACCCTGCTACATGAAAAATGAGAAATACATGGAAAAACATGATTGCAATCATGTTTTTCATGTGCTTCTCATTTTTAGTGTAACAAGATCCATTGAAAGTATGCAACATGGGTAATCCTTGGATGAAGAATCAAATTCTGCATTCAACGAGTGTTTTCACTCGAAATTTGAGTAAGCCCATAGGGAGATAAGTTGAAAATATGAGTTGTAAAAATAGTTTTTTTTTTTTTTTTTTTTTTTTTTCCATCTAAAATTTGATGATGTTATCTAATATTATTTTATTATTTCCACTATTCTTTTATAATTTCCTTATGACGCCCATTTTAGACCTCAAAATTCCCCTAATGGGTCCCCATAATGCAGAAAATTCTTGATGTGGGTGTTGTTAGCGCTCAAACTATAAAGGGTCTTAAGAGGGGGTCCTATAGGGCAACTACTAGATCAAGGGAAACAATGGAGCGATAGCCCAATGTCACCTTAGCTAAAGCTCCCTACTCTTTCTATACTTTCACCGATGGGAGGAGACATGTTATATGAGGAATCACAAGATGAATGGATCAATGGAGATATGAGTGGTGATTCCTAAGGCCTATTCGCAAGAGACACTCAATTGTATGGCTTGTGTGATTTGGAAGCAAGGTGATGGGCTCTCTAGGAAGGGCTACTAGAGGTTTTGAGGTTAGGTTTTGAAAATATGCCTTATCAAGGAAGTCCCTAGACTCATAAGATATTATGTATATTTGGATTTTGAATCATTCTTGTGGAATTGGAGTCAACAAGTTGCAGGACCACTGAAGGCCAAGTGGACCTGAAATTAGGTAAAGGATATGGAATTGATCAACCAAGGATGTACTTGACCTAATTAAGGAAGGGAAGAGGATCAAATAAAGAGTCTTCTCTTGATAATTTAATGTTATGATCCCGATGAGGTTAGTAGCCAATGGGAGATTAAGGGCAAGAATCGATCTTCGAGCTAGGGCTTGAAATATCTCAAGATCACACTGTCAGAATTGATTCAAATTTGGAGGGATTCTAGAGGACACACCCGTGCAATAGTGGGAAAAATATTGAATTTTTTGGATGGATAAAACGAGAGAACAATGATGCCCTAGGTGATCTATGGAGGTTAGACATAGAAAAAGAGGGGAAGGTGAGAGGAATTGTCTTTGAAAATCATCACCTATGGAAGGACCAATGACTTATCCTTTGGGAAATAGTGGAGTCAAGATGAAATTTATGATTTAGCCTAAACTACACCCAATCAAGGAGCCTTCTAGACAACTTCGCATGGCAAATAGGGCACGAGAGCAGCTGTTAGAAGAATTTATACTTCAATTTACAATAATCAATGGCTTATCAAGATGTTTTCAAAAGAAACAATCTCTAGTAACATTCAACCATTCACACATGATACATGAAATGATGCAACACTACAAAATATCAATATTTCCACAATTTTGCAGAAGAAAAGCAGTAAATTTCAGACCTAGTATAGCGAAAATCCCAACAAAATTCATGTATTAAAGTAAATAACAAGAATATACATAAAAAATCACTTACATGTGAAAAAGAGTATATCCAACCATCATATTATGCCAATAGTGAACCTCCAAGACAAGAGAAAGAAGATCCAAACATCAAAAATTATTCATATCATCCAAATTCATCCACCAAAAGGGATAGCGAAAATATCACAAGAGAGAATAACCCAATCCAAGTGATGATAAGAGAATGAAGCACCTCTCATATATTTATACAATCTCTAATGAGTTTGATTTTGCTAATTTGGCCTAATTGAGCCCCTATAATGATTCAAAATGATCACGATTGATCCAAAAGGGATTAATGGCCAAAAATTCAAAGTCACTGAATTCGAGAAAAAGCAACACCATCAGGTATAGCTCAAAAAAACGATTCCAACACAACTTGAACGAGAAAAATCCGACTCGATATGTAGAAGTTATTAAAGGTCAAAGTTATGTGCAAAGAAGGTCAAAGTCAAAATCAATTTGGTCAAAGTCAATAGTAAACTCATGGTTTCGAGTAGTTAAGGGTAAAGGTTCCCACCACCATGTGGAATCAGTAGAGAGCAACAAGTGGCAGATTATGACTGAAGCAGGAGGACCAATGCAGCATTGACAAGTGGAAGTTTTTGATTGGTTTAATATAGACCAATCGCAAGGCAACATGTGGCCTTTAATAGGTTGGTTGAAAATATAGTTAGAAAACTGACAGATTGAATGAGATTCGATATCGAGACCTCTACTCTGCAAATCTGATGGATTTCCAATTGGGTTAATAGTGGTTCTTGTTATGATAGTCCCGCCGCATATATTTAAGGGGATATGGTTTGTTAATTAACAAAAAAAATATGGCGGGATCCCGCCATTATTGGTGGCCCTCGCCATACCTCCGCCACATCTATAGATACCGCCATATCTCTTCCAATATAAGCGACCTCCATGCTATGGAGATAAGGCATACGGGCCATAACATAAATGTTATATGTTATATATGGTAAAAGTGTGGGGTTGCGAGTCTGTTAACCGCACCACCAAATTATTTCATTTTTGTTTTATATCATATACCATGTAAAAATTTGGATAAAGCGGAGGGGAGGTTGGAAGTTGACACCCTAAACCCTGATTTCTTTTATTATAAAAATTTATCAAATGTGCCATAGGAAGACAAGTAATTTTTATTCATGAAGAGGAGTTTTTATGCAGAGAAGGGTAGTGAGACAACAAAAATTTGGAGGCTCATTGTGGGAGTGCTGGGACGTATTTTTGAGTGCTGAAAGCTGCATTGAGTTCCTGAGGTCGAGTAGAACACAAAAGAACCAATCAAGAGTCATTTTTATGTAAAATCGATGTACTTTGTTGGATTTTATTGATTAATGAAGAGGCCTCCCCACTGAAGGCCGGGCCCGGAGATGTACGCTTGAAGATAGTCGAACTCCATTATCAATGTGTTTGTGTCATTTCTTTTATGTGTTTCATTGTTGCTATTTTTCCTTTCAAGTTTCCATGTCATTTAAATTGAGATTTGTTTAACCGTGTTTTTAAATACATGCAAACACTTTTTAAAATGTTAATGAACCAATTATCAATTTCGATCGGGATTTCAAATCAAGTGGTATCCAAACGATTATTGATAGTTTGGTTTAAGTGTGCATGATATCCAGGTGAAGAAGAATTTATGAAAGCAGATATGGATAAAGACTTGAAATGAGGAAGGTTGCAGGAGTTGGAGGACGTTAACCACAATATTCAACTGGAAAATAAAGAGCTCTAGAAACTGCTCAGAGCCGCAAATGAAAAGAAGAAAAAATTGTTTCTCGAGTTGCAAAAGGCCATGAAAGAGCAAGTTGGATAAAATTATGCTATACCTCCTGTAATAAAAAATGACGAGATCTGTGTACATTTAGAGAATACTTCATATGTTCCAGCTACTCAAGATGAAATTGAGGATACCTTCTATGTGCCAGCCATACAAGAAGATCAGAAAGAATCTTTGTTTGTTGGTAAGGCATGCGAGATGTCAGGTGGAAGAATGAACACAAAATATTCATGACATGCATGTTCCAGAGATGATAATATAAGGTATAATAAAGTTAGTTGTTCCAACATTCCTTTTTGTTTTAGGAATATTGGAGATGTGAAAAGTTTATGGCATAGAAAACTGTGCGCTTTTTGTGGGTTATCTAACCATTGTGTTGCCAAGTGTTGGAAGAGAAGAAATTTATACAGGAAGATGATGACCATTAGGAAGGAGACAAAGTATGAAGAAAGTATTCCAATTTTTTGTGATGAGAAGAAATATCTGAAATTATCTTGCCTATACTACAAGAAAGATGGCCATGATAGAGAAAATTGTTGGAAGCTACACCCTGAATAGAATCCTAAGCAGTTCCAAGATTAGAAAAGAAAGAAAAAGAGAAAGAAGGAAACAGATCAAAAAACACAACAAAATAATGGATCTGAGTCTGAACATGAGACTCCCATTTTATCAGTGGGGATCAACAGTGAAATTTTCCCGCTCATGTCTACGAAAGTGCACAAAAACACTGATCTAAAGCAAGAAAGCGAGATGGTGGCAGCAAGTATATCTGACCATGTTATGCTTCAAGAGACAATGACACTAAAACATGAGGTGTTGTCGAGAAGCCCTGGAAATAAGGTTGTGATGGTGGTTTTACAACTGATTGTGATGAGACAGGTGCACATGACAAAATGGCTTGGTGATATAGGATAGTGGAGGAACATTTTATTCACGCCAAAACCAAGTAAAGTCTTTTGGTGGTCGAAAATGTCTTGGTGGGGAGGAACGATCCGAAATTATTAAGAAATGATCCAAATTGATACAAAAGGGACTAATGGAAAAAAATTCAAATTCGTTTTATTCAAGCGAAAGTAGTGTCATCGTATAGGGCTCAGAAAAGCGATTCCATCGCAACTTGAATGAGAAAAATCTGACTTTGTATGCAGAAGTTAGTAAAGGTCAAAGTTCTGTGCAAATAAGGTCAAAGTCAAAGTCAAACTGGTCAAAGTCAACGATCAACTCATGGTTCCAGGAAGTCAATGCTTAAGGTTATGATTGCCATGTGGCATCAAGAGAGGGTGACAAGTGGCAGATTATGACTGGATAAGGAGGACCAATGCGGCATTGACAAGTGGCAGTGTCTAGTTCGTTCAATATAAACCAACTGCAAGGAAACACGTGGTCCTATTAGAGGGTGACATATGGCCTTTACGTGTTGGTAAAAAATATAGTTAGCAAACTGACAGACAAGATGGGATTCGATCTTGAGACCTATGCTCTGCAAATTTGACGACTTAATAATTAGGCTAACGGTGGTTCTTGTTATCATATTCCCACCACATATATTTAACGGGATATGGTTTGTTAATTAACAAAAAAAAATGGCAAGATCCCACCATTATTGGCAGCCCTTACCATACCACCACCACATATATCGGTACCGCCATATCTACGCCAACATAAGTTACCTCTGAGCTACGGTGATAAGGCCTACGGGCCATAACATAAATGTTATATGTTATACATGGTAAAGGTGTGGGGTGGCGGGTTCGTTGATTGCATCGCCAAATAATTCAATATATATATATATATATATATATATATATATATATATATATATATATATATATAATGAATTTGATAAAGTAGCGGGGAGGTCGGGAGTTTACCCCCCGACCTCTCATTTTTTTATTATAAAAGTTTAGCCAATTCTCCACAGGAAGAAAAGTGATTTTTATGTAACAATAGGAGTTTTTATGCAATGTGTTGTTGCCATTTTCTCTTATGTGTTTCATTGTTTCTTTTTATTGCTGCTATTTTTCCTTTCAAGTTTCCATGTCAGTTAACTTGAGCTTTGTTTAATGGTGTTTTTAAATACATGCAAACACTTTTTAAAGAGTTAATGAACCAAGTATTAATTTCGATCAAGATTTTAGATCATAAAATAAAATAATGTGCATAGTAACAATACTTTTGGTGACAAGCCCACCAAATAGCTCAATAATACAAGGATAAGCCTCTCAAGAGGGTCGAATGATCAATAAAGTGAGTTTTTTGGCCTTTGAGGATGCCTAATGAAGTCCAAGTGGTGCCATGATGTAGAAATGGACTCCAAAAATAGTGGAAAACATGTTGGCCCCTTGTTTTCCACGGAATAACTTGTGGTGCTCCCAAGTGGGTGTGGGGGCACAAGGACATCCTCATGGGTCTCCAAGTGGATCAAAAATGCATGTAGACCATCTGTAAGGGCTAGGATGATGATATAATCCCTCCCCCTGCAGTGGGAGACATCCTATGGACCCTGGAAGATCTTCCAAGTGTATGGTGCAACTGTGTAGCCAACTGAGCATGGTGAACCATGTGCATCATCCTCATCCAAAAGTGGAACACGAGCAATCGATGAGTGTTGTTGGGAATCCATGAAGAAATCTATGCTATGGTGGAGGCCCATGGCTCTCAACGCTCACCCTACAAGTGCCATTGTGGTCCTCTTGAGGGATAGGACCCCATATAGGGATACCATGCCCCAAATGGAGACGCACCTGCAATCCCCCATAAGATCCAATGCGTCTGCTTGCCCTCCAATACAAAAAATCATCAGAATAATCAAGTAAAATAAATTACAAGTCATGGAACTAATGGGTAACTTCATGGCGGCATGCCCTTCCACAGTGGGCTTTGGCATGTACAAGTGTCTCCAAGCTCAATAGGGGGTTAGGTTAACCAAGGACCCTATTAGGTGGTTTCAACCTCTAAAGGGGGTGACATGTCCATGGTACATCCCTCAAATGGTAGGTGGAAAATGATATAGTAATGGATTGGAGTGGTAATCAGGGTAATCATCTAGACCACATGTTATGGTACAAGGGTAGCTATAATGAGGGAAGCCCACACTTGGGTGTATAAGTGCAAGAGGGAGAAAATCTTGGTACATGAGTTACCTTGACCTTTGTTTTTCCACCCTTCTTCATATGCTTTTTTTCTTTGATTGATTTTTCTTCATAACTACTCGAGGCTCTAGGGGATGAGAGCATGATGTGTAATATGTAGCACTGGATACCCCCCTTAAGGTGGGGAAGTTCATTGCCCACTAGGGGTTGGGACAATCATGGGTTCCTTAATGATAAAGGGGGCTCATCTAGGTCCCAGAGGAACAAGGGTGATGACTATGGATAAGGGGTAGAGCTCATGTTCAAATTTTTCCCATGTGCTAAATTTACATGTCCCGGCCATATTTTGCAGCGTATGGCACATTTACTATTGAGAGTGGAAAAATTATGATTTTTTTTCTTTCTTTTTAGCTGCATCAACCTTAGGGGCATCGTTCTAGGCTCGATCCAACATGTGGACAAAGGGAGGGGGAGGCTAACCCATGTGGACCCATATGGGAGAAGAGCTGAATGGTTCTGAAATGAGTGGAAGGGGAGTGATGTAGGTGGTGTCAGGAAGCGAGACCACACAACTTAAATCAGGATTTACCATAAAGTTCCAACCCTAAAGATAATGGCTAGTAAAGGAGATCCCACGAGACTAGGATACAAGGTAACCATCAAAATGAGTAGTGGAGATAAGAATACAGATCTAAAGTTCCCATGTCAAGTAAGGAAAATTACTCAGCTATTCCAATGAAAAGCCATGCCTTTGGGGTCTAGAGGGCCACCTTCAAACATACAATCATGGAAAGTGGTTGAGGGACCACATGGTTGGCTCAGGTGGCAGAGACAATGGCACATTGAGCTATATGGTGGCTGCAAGGGGATGCTAGCTTTTGGTTGAGGACCATCTAGGAGAATTTTTTTCTCCTATATACACTGCCCATAGGTGGTGGGTAAAAAGGGCCATTTTCAATTGGTTTAGTATTCTATCACAAAACCTCATAAATCAAATTTAAATATTTGATAATACATCACCTAGAATTACTACTAATTTTTTCATGTCTTATTACCCAATGGATTATAGATGCATTTGTACTCTTGTCATTTTAACAAGTTGGCATTAGACACCTAGTGATGGTCCAATTCACTTGTATATTTCAAAATTATGGGATGGAAATGCACATGATAACTTATATGAAAATTGTCACTATGTGATGATTCCCCTGTATCAAACATTTTTTGTTTGTTCAACCATAGGTTTACAGAAGGATAAATCGAGGGAATTTTTCTAGATATGATACTGACACATAGATGAGAAGTTATCTTATATAAGGATTTATGGTTGTGAGGAAGCACCCCATGTCTTACCTAGATATGTACCTAACATACTAGCTCTAAAAGAAATTGAATATTAGATCACAACTGGTACTGGAATTACAAAATATTTATAGTGTGGATGAAAATGAATTTGCCTAATTTTCCTAGCCAAGTAAGAGTCTATACATTAGAAAATGTCAATCATGCCAATATAGAAGCTATAGGTTTAGAAAACATCAAGTTATTTTCTACAAACCTTCAAACACATGATCCCTTGGATATTGTATCATCTCATTGTGATTCCTTCGTAGGTTTTAAGAAATATAGTGATGAAAAATTCCTTTTGATGATGCTTTTAAAAGAGTAAGATATTATGATGAATTCTTGCAGAAAATCCAAGAGATACTTGAGGAAAAAAGTGTTTTTTATGATTTTAAAAGAAGAAGAAGATTATCCTTTCGACCAATCTTTACGAGAAATCCTCAGTTATAGCATTAGAGATAGACAAGTAATTCGGTTTCAATTTCACCATTAACAACTAATTCACAATCTACAAGCATTAAAATAAGACATACTCAAGTAGATCAAACTTCAGCTGATCAAATCTTAATGGAATAATTGCTAGTTGAAAAATTATTATGGAGAGGCTTCAGTTACAAGCTGAAAAACTTATTGAAGACAAATTGCAATATGAATGGGATTTATTTGAAAATCAAAGTGAACAAGCCTATATTATAAAAGGAAAAGACAAGGCACAAACTTTGATTGCGTTTATTGAAGAATAACAAAGAAAATAAACTACATAGAGCAGCGTCAAGGAGATAGCTCTTAGTTTGTGAGTATTTTACTTCAATAGAATCCTAGTCAAGAGATTAATACTGCTCCCTCGAATGAAACATAGATAAATAAGGCTAAGGATCAAACTAGTGTTGTAATTTATGTAAAAACGCCTATTTATTATTTTCTTGGGATACCTTCCCCTGATGTTATATATGTTGAATCTTTAGAACTTGTTGTAGATGAAGATATGCCTCTTAGTAACTATTTTTTCAGTGGCAAAGGGAAATCTATTGTAAAGAGAAGATCTAAAAGAATAAAAAAATAACAGGAAGATGAATCCCCTTATTAATAAACAATAACATAGGATGCTTCCAAATACAAAGATGTTGAATTTTGTAAGGAGGTTTCAAATTCAATGGTAGCATTTGTCACAACTAATAAATGGTTACCATTTATTAAAACTTGAGACAAATAATAAAACAACAAAAGAAGAATATTATTAAATTGGAATCAAGGTTTCAACAATGACAATCTTATTTGGAAGAAGAAATTCAACCAAGAAAAATGATCTATTTCAAAAACATAAAAAAAAAACATCAAGATTTAAAGAATGAATTAAACCTTGAAATTCATAAACTTCAGGAAACATCCAAGGCTTCTGCAACTAATTTTTTTTTTTTTTTTTTAATTTCTAACTTGAAACTACGAGTGAAGGAATTGTAGAAAAACATTATTGATATTAAAATTTTCAAAGAAGATGCCATTGAAGTGAATAAGCAATTAAAGTTAACTGAATAAGAGTTTTACAAGAACTTGAATTTTATCTAGATTCAACAAAGTTGGTTAAATAATCATTTTCAAACAATCTATGGAAAGGAAATTGTATTTTCACATGTACAAGTTTTTCAGCATGAAAAATACTTCTGGTTTATATTAAGTACCAATTCAAAAAATTAGGATGGACTAAGCGTCCAAATTGTTCAACAAAATATCAAAATACATTTTGGGAATGCAATCCCAATTAGCTCAAAATATGAGAGTTAAACAACATCTCCACAACAAGTATAGCCATGTACACATACCATATTTATAACTGTCAAAATAAAACGTGAGGCTAACCTCGAACTAGACCAAATTTTAAAAAGAACAGAACTAATACTCCAACCAACAAAGCCTGGTCAATGAGTATCAACAGTAGTTCCAGGAACTATTCAATGCCATATGCAAAATCCAAAAAGCTATTCGAAGCCAAAAACGAGAGCAAATCAAAAGCATTGCAGATGAAAGAAGTGTCTGTTCAGGCGACAAACGCCCAACAATTTCGCTGTTGAATAGGACAGAAGCAGTCAAAAGGACGAGGATCAACACATCTGTAAAGTTAACCTCTGAAATTAGGCGACAAACGCCCAAGCCAAAACCATGAAGCATGAAACAGGAACTGTAGAGTAGGGGTGAGTGATCCTCCTGTTATGTAAAGTTAATCACCCCTTCAGAATTTGGACCCTGCATGTTAATGAATTCGTATTTCATGTATCCAAAAGTGCCCTCCAGTCCTCTCTTAGATAACAACAAACATCTTCAGAATACTCGTCGAGATTATAAAAAACAAATAAATTTAAAATACTTGTCGAGATTATAAAATACAAATAAATTAAAGGCCAAAGTTTCATTAGACAGTGCGTAAAATATTTTCATACACTCTCGTAATCCTGGTTGAAGATCCAAAAAAGACTTGGATTGCGAGGCGGATACCAATCCAATGTAGCAACATATTGGGAGTTAACGCTGCCTCTTATATTGATCCGGATTTCTTCCATCGAATGATTCATAGAGGTCTAATATACTACTTAATAACACATTGGGAAGTAGGTGCTCCTGCATGGATGACATTTGAGACTCCTGGTTTGCAGGCGGCTGACTGGGAGAATTAGCAGAATCTCATCAGCTCTTTACAGGCTGCTGGTCTCTGTTTTGATCCATTGGGTGATCGGATTGTGTGGGGTGGGACACACAAGGGAACAAACATATGTGTCAAGGATTTGTATTTGAACATAAAATCGGAAGGCCACACTGCCGCTGATCCTCCTGGTTTCTCAAAGGTGTGGAAATGGAAGATCTCACACAAGATTACTCTTTTCAACTGGCTACTCAGGAAAGGTGAGATTCTCACTTGGGAGAATTTTCAAAAAAAGAGGGAAACATGGACCGGGACGATGTATAATGTGCAAAGAGGCGCTGGAAACAGTTAATCATATTTTCTTTGAGTGCAAGGTGGCTATTGGGCTTTGGGAAAGTTTCTCGCACTGGGTTGATACCCAATCTTGGAGGCCGCTGTCTCTGCTCCATGCATATGATTTCTGGGCTTCAAAGGCTGATGGGAAGAAGGCTCTTCCATACTATATATGTTGGGAGATCTGGTGCAATAGAAATAACATGTTGTTCAATGAGGGGCTGTTGGATATCTCTAGAATGCACTCGCGAACTCTGGAGTGGCTCCAAATTAATCCTGCCCCGGAAAAGGTTTGTAAGGATCTGTCCAACAGATTTAGACCTCACTGTATTCATATACCGGCCTTATTTTTCGATGGAGCTCAACAGAAAGGCGTCTGTGGCTGTGGTGCTTGGATCAAATTGGAGGGAGGAGAGCGCTACCATATCATTTGGAATGGGGGATCGGGAACAAACAATAAAGCAGAGATCATGGCTTTATGGAGCGGGCTCTTAGTGGCCCATCAATTGAGGATTCCTAGCATTCATATATATGGGGACTCACAGATTGTTATCGATGGCATATCGGGCAGGGCTTCTCTCAGGTGTACAAATCTCCGTGGATGGGTGGATCGCATACACCGTTTGCTATCACTCTTTCAGAGAGCTCCTCTCCAACATATTTACAGATAATTAAATAGGAGTGCGGATGGGCTATCAAAGCTGGGGCTGGAACATGCATATGGTTTTATCACAGTCATTCATTACAGTGAAAACAGGGAAAGGGCTTCCTTCAGAATCACTTTATAGGATCATTACTATGGGGATGTTGTTTATTACCTTGCTCTGTTTTTTTGCTGTTTACAGGTATTTTTGACATTCTTCTGCGTGCAACAAAGGCTCATATTCCTTCCGGAACAGCTGCTGGGTGCTTCCATATGGAAAATCGTTATCCGATCCTCTCCTCATGCCGGGATAACTAGGGAGGCATCTCATGCTGAATACAATGGTGTATGCTACTACTGGAGGTATCATATGCTGGGCTCACCGGTTATTGGGATCAAGTATGTAAGGGATTTATACTGTCATGGGATTGTATTGAATTGAAGATGAACCTAGTCATACAATTGGAGACAATTGGAGGGCACATGAACAAGCGAGCCAGCCAATTGTTATTTGTCTCTGATATGGTCTTAATCAGGAACATGAGAACCAGACCTTTCTCCCTTGGTTCTGGGTTTATGATGTTTATCCCTTTTTGGTTGATGTCGGTAATGGTATAACAGTAATATTTTTGTCGGAACACTAGCTCTCTCGACTAGCGTTTTTTGGCATATTGTTGTTGGTTACTCTGTGATTTGGTTGTCTTTGCATACCAGATATCTTCTGTAACTTTTATCTACTGTGTTTACTTCTATCCGACGCATGGGCCATATTGGAAGCCATTCTGTTTTTGGCATGTACATGGGGATCATCTTTAGGCGTATATCATGCCCCGGTAGATGTATTGAGATTACTCTGATCTGATATGGGTCTCCCTACTCACCTGGATGGAGATTTGGGATACTTTACTCAGTATGTTTTGTATTGATTTATGGACTGTTTTCACATCAATTTCTCTTGTGAAAAAAAAATGCAATAATTGCAGAAGGCACAGATCTAAAAATTGACTTTGACATGGAAAGTGCACAGTTTATTGGGGAAGTTATTAGAGGATATTTATGTAGTGTAGACATTCATAAAAAACAAAAGGACACTAAACGTATGATTAATCAATTAAATAGAGCTGTCATGAAAAATTTATTAATCAGTTTCTTTCTCAACCACAGAGATATACGCAAACTGTGAAAAACGCTTCTTTAAATTTGCAGAGTGAATTGCTAAGTATAGAAGGAAAAGTTTCAGATTTTGATATTAATTTCAAGATGAATCCACCATCATTAATTTCACGAATATGCTAAGTATAGAAGGAAAAGTTTCTGATTTTGATATTAATTTCAAGATGAATCCTCCATCATTAATTTCAGGAATAATAAGTATTCATGATGAATGGAAGGATTACATGGGAAAGGTAAGAAGTATCAAATCCCTTGAGTGGGAAGTAATCCATAAAATGTCTTAATTGATTTTTTTTTTTGCTTATTTTTTATTGTTTTTTTTGCTAAATTATGGACTATTTGTGCTTTAGTTATTTTGAATTTTGTATTTAAGAAATCTCTAGGAATTATAAGGAATTGATGTGCAAAGACTATTTTTGAAGAATTTGAAGCTATTAGTGGTGTTTTTCATCTATATTTGCAACACATTGTATGGTATTGTTATTTATTCAGTTGATTTTGCGTGGTCGATTGATACCACATTTATTTATTTTTTCAATTAAATTTATATTATTTATAATATGATATGTTGTCACCTAGTTGTTAACTCGATGAGTCTCTTTATAATCCTTTGAACAATTGATTTGGTAAATAATGTCGTATGAATGTTGTAGCTTAATGTTTCTTCATTTAATTATTTTATTGAATGATATATTCTCTATAATTGGTTTTATAAAGGTAATTTATATTGGATGAACCATTTCTCTTTTCAATAATCATTTTTTTTGCAATTCATAACTTAATTAAGCATGTTTTTGAGATAGATTAGAGTTAGTAAAAATTAGGTAAATTTTCATTTGTGTAATCATAATATAATTAGTTTTAGGTTTAATATAACTTTTCATCAAGTCTCTGATTAAGAAGTGAGATACCTTGAGTGGAAATTGACCCTGCATTTTAGTAAGGATCACCATCCCAAATGAATATACGTCTAAATGGGACCTTGATTCAGAAGTTTCTCCCATTGTTGACTTGGACAACTTGTAGGAATCAACATAATTTTATACTTGAGATAGATTGGTTATGATTCAATTGCAAAGTGTGCATTTCCTCCTGCAATTAGTTTACTCTTTCCCAGAGAAGCCTAATTTTTGTGTTTTTAGAATTCGCCATTTGTAGCACCAAGTTTAAATATTCTTGCAATTCTAACCTTCTACAAAACAATGCAGGATGAAAAACTTCCCAACACAAATATAGGAGACTCAGATTACCCCTGAGCCCAATCCACATTGGCTTGATGGTAATTGAGGGTACAAAGAAGACAATATTTAAACATTGACGAGCCAATGACCCCAAAGGGTCCCCTACTTGACAACCTAAAGGTTCATAAACACGTAGAATATAATATTTCCGTGCTCAATAAGAGCTATGAGTTGAAATCATCCTTCCCCATCCTCAAGGTGGCTAAACATAGAGTGATGTTGGATTGGATTTTTAATGTCTTGATTTCCAATGAATTGGAAATTTGCATCACTACTATGTATGAGGAAATGAAGTCTAGGAATACCTTGTATAGAAGGCCAAAATATCAACAAATAGCTTTCAAGTTTATGTTCTTTCCTATCGAACCATGGAGGCTCTCGACATGACTAGAGTAAAGCACGAACATAGCACAAATGAAAATTTTGGTGTCTTGTCACTTTAATGTTTCAGGGAGTGTTTTCCTCTTTCATGAAATGTCTCATAGTAACTACCATCAACCTCCACATGCAATTTTCTATTGTGAATCGGACATGGGCATGCAAAACCATGGGGAACACTATGCCATATCTCATTAAGGTTTCCTTAGCCTCTTATGGGCATTTGATCAACATCATGGGGTTTACCCCTCCCCGTGCCAACCAGATCAAGCATGCCCTATACATGCTTGAACAAATGAATCGAGGACTAATTTTTATACCAAATTTCTCTAAGGGGGGATCACATGCATGCTACAATGGGAGAGTGACTACCATTTATCCCTATCGTGTTTGGGGATGAGTCCCTTTTGTATTAATTTTATATTTCATGGGATTACACATAATTTGCAAGAGTGTTTCCTCCTTAATACAGCAAGAGAAAACCCAACTCCTTCATTGGCCAACGAAACTACTAGTTGATTATACTACCTGAGAATGTGGTAGATTCCGTATTTTTCAATCCATGATAGTAGCCCCTTTAATTATTATTTTTTAATTGTGGTCTTTAGTTGGATGTATTTTGGGAGAAATGTCCTCCTTAAAATTTGTAGGACTATTTCATAATCTCCCAAGATGGTTACTTAGTTGCTAGCATCAATTACCAGTACAAACCATAGGCTTCTACTTGATTGTTTGATATTTTTCGAAGTTCCCAGGAGAAGGTTGATTCCATATTTTCAATGGGGTGAAGAATAACCCATCTTTCTCCTTAGCACCCATGGATTTTATTTTTATGCTCCACTAAAGAAAATAATGAACCCCCTCCTCAAAGATAAACTTTTGTTGAAATGTGATGATGAGAGCCTTATTTTCCAGTTCTCTTCCCAAGAGGGACATTTTTTACACCTTAATGAGGGCTTGGGTAGGATTGAAAAATGTAAGAGAGCCACTTATTTTCCACTACATCCACCAATTTCAAACAAATTCAGGAATGAATTTCGATTTTCAGTGCTCTCTGAACAATGATAAGGCTCTTAGGGAAACTTCTTGTTGTTGTGATTTCTGGTTTTCATATATGGTTTATGATGTGATCTCCCCTCCACATTGGGAAAAATCCTTTGAAGAAGTCAGGAGAGAATCGTCTAAAAAGGAGCTCACTACCAAGAATTTATCTAATCAACCTACTCTAGGACTTGGTCCTTTTTTTGTTCTTGGTTAATTTCCTCGAATCGGGTTTGATGTTTACCAAATCCATCAAGGACATTATATATTCCATATGTTCTCTGAATGTGACCCTCACTAGAAAACCTCTATGTTTTTCCCATGGATGGAGAGTTATTGAAATCCCCTCTATAGATGATGTGGCGATGAATTTTTTCTTTAAATATAGCAAGAGAAGTCAAAAAAGCAATTTCATCATGATAAAATATGGGCATGTACACATTTATGGAAACTATTACCTTTTGAGTCTAGACATGCAGTACTTTAGTCGCTATCGGTTAGGCACAATTGTCCTTCGAAGCAGGTTTGAATAGATTGTCTTCCCATAATTTTCATAAACCTCCTAAGGTGCCTCTTGACGCCACATATCTTATCCAACTATCTCTCCAAATGGATTTATTTTTCCGGAAGATTTTTTGGTCCTTTAATTATATCCTAGATTGAGAGGATGAACACTTTTTCTTGCTTAATTAAGTTTTTAATTTTTGATAATATTTGATTTGAACATAATCCCCTGTAGTTCCAGTAGATGATTTTCATCATTTACTAAAGGAATTTGAGACCTCTTCAACAAGGGTCATATCTCTTCCTTTCCTTGATCATCTAAGTCCTTTCGTAAGGGCCTCTTCTATTCTTTGTTTTACTCCTAATTCCTTATCATCATTTTCCCTTTATTTCATAAATTATCTATTAGACTACCTCCCTTCCTTCCAGATCTATCTATTTTGACCTCACTCTTTCCATTTTTTAATAATCGGAATTGTCATAAAAAAATCCTGCAAAGAGGGTTTCTTGGTTCACAAGCAGAGTTCACAAAGAAAGAAAGACTTCATATTCTTATGATTCAAGTGTTTTTATAATCTTCAATTGAGTTTGGATGGGCTCGAAAAGGAGGAAAATACTTATTTCCTAGGCTTGAGAGATTATGAGGGTTTGATTTCTCTTGTTCTATTTCCTCAAGTTTCTCCTTCCTCTTATAAAACTTCGATAGTTTTGAATTTATTTTCTTAAAGAACACATGTTTTTGTCTTGTTTAAAATCGACAATTTCCCTTCTTCTTGAAAGGGAGGGTCTTGCTTGGCTAGTTCATTCTTAGTGGTTGTATTATTTTTCTCCCACCTTTTTGGACCATATTTTTGTGTTCTGGACCTCTTCTTCTTTTTAGCTACTACTATTGGGATCCTTATTCTCATGGTTGCTAACAAGCTTCCCCCCCATTTTTTATAGTTTCTTACAATGTTCCCATATTTTAACATAATTTAAATTTGAAAGGGAGTTGGTCAAAATCAACCTCTTGAATGAAGTACCAAATTTCTAAGGAAAGGAGAATTGTTGAAGGTAGGCCTTTATCAAGGTCTACTTCCACAAATATCCTTGCACATGGTTGCATTCCTTCTTGTGACTCAACTAAATCGATATATTTCCATAATGAATTACCAATAGATTTGAAGGTTTCCTAATTCCAACAATGAAATGGGGGGATCGAAAGTTTGACCCACACTAGGACCATAGTGAAAATATCATTTTCAAGCTAAAAATATGTTTCATTGGTCAAAATAGAAACCCTGCGCTCCCATAAAATAGGGATTGCTTCGAAAGATTAAGTCACGATATGCTTTCTTTTCAAGAAGGATGGTAAAAAAGCCTTTCCCATAGAAGTGAACAAAGATTTGACCATCTATAAGGGGTTTCTATATTTTATCTAGCCACATGGAGGGATTCTGGAGAGGTTCAAGCACTTGTAAATTGTCCGGCTAAACTTTGTTTGGCTAGTTTCAAAGCCATTTCGATTGATTGAGTAGCATGAACTAATACCTTTGACATTTCCTCCAATTTATTGGCAAAACACAAAAGTCTCATTTAAGGGGATTCAAAATTGCATGTGATTAACATGTTGATCTAGATTTATGCAGGAACGCAACATAATAAACATATAACCATAAATACAGAGATGCAGCGGAAATAACACTTCATTTCATTAATATCAAAGAACTGAAATTTGCTTACAGACAGAATGGAAATAAAACTAGCTAGGGCGCTGGTAGCTATCTCTGAGAAGAGATGTGGTGGCTACAGGCCTCTGAATTGAGTTACAATGAGGCTCGAGGGCCTATTTATTATTGAGAAACAATGGAGAACCCTAAACATCTAAAAACCTAACCCTAGGAGATGAAGCGCCAAAACTATGGGCCCCGTTTGGGTAAATTGGTGTTTCAACTTCCCAGGGACGTAACTTTGGCATACTATCTCCGTTTGACGCACATGATACATCATTAGAAAGCTCTATCCGAGGAATACAGCTGTCGGGACGAATTTTATTAGAAAATTCGTTGGCGCTTTCATACCCAAAAAACGTCGTTTAGGGCCTCAAAACGGCTCCGGAAGTTCAGGACCCGAAAAACTGCTAAAAATAGTAAGTTATGTCGAAACTGAAAAACTGAAAGAGACAATGGTGGGGGCCCAAGTGGAATAGGTGGGTGGCCACCAATATCCACCTGGATCATTCCTCCCCCCTTAGGAAGCAATGGTCCCCATTGCGTTAAGTTCCTCCATGAGATGAGGAAATTTCCGCTGAACTTGGTCCCTGGTGAACCACTTTCCTTGGTGCAGGAGTTGGCCAGCTTTGACAACCCGATACAATTGGATCTGCTGTTGACGAGTGTTCTTGATTTGCATGTCCATGATACAATCTGTGGTGGCCTGTTCCATGCAGTCTGGGTTTAACTCTGTTGGTGTGAGTTGTTCTGCAATGTCCGACGTGTCCAGTAGAGGTGGGAAGTAAGGACGAAGGCGATCCACATTGAAGATTGGGTGCAGACCAAGGAATGGTGGAATACTAAGCTCGAAAGCATTGTTCCCTACAGCCTTGGTGATGGTGTACGGCCCGTATCGGAGCGGGCGAAGCTTGCGGTGAGGTCCAGTGAGGCGCTCCTTCCGCAAATGCAGCCATACTTTGTCGCCCACCAGGAAGTTGTGTGGCACCCGGTGTTGATCATGGCGCTGCTTGTACTTCGCATTGGCTCTGTCCAATATATCATGAACCTGTTGGCGGATGTGTTGAATGCGCTCGATGAAGCTACTTGCTTTGTCAACTTCGGACTGGACATGAGCTGAATCGGCCTGAGCAGCTGCAAACGGCATGGCTATGTCAATGGGACATAGTGGTTGGAATCCCAAGCCCACCTGAAAGGGGCTATGGCCAATTGAACTGTGGAGAGCCCGGTTATAACTGTGTTGTACATAGGGGAGTCTCTCGTCCCATGTGCGTGGATGCTTTGAGTTGTACATGCGCAGAATGTGTACAATCATTCTGTTGACGACCTCTGTCTGGCCATCTGTTTGGGGATGGAAAGCTGTGGACTTGGTGAGCTTTATGTCCAACATTGACCAGAGGCTGGACCAAAATGTGCTGAGGAACCTGCTATCTCGATCTGATATGATAGACTGTGGGATCCCAAAGTGCACCCACACTCGTTCAAAGAAGAGTTTAGCAGTGGCTTCTGCTGTGATATTCTTCTTACAGGCCGCCATAATGGCCATCTTCGAGAATCTGTCAATGACCACGAAAACATAGTCATTTCCATTCTTAGTAGAAGGCAGGCCCGACATGTAATCCATGGAGATGGATTGCCAAGGTCGACTAGGGGTAGGTAGTGGAGTATATAGGCCTTGCTTCTTGATGGCCGGTTTGGCAATGGCACAAGCAGTGCAGGATCTGATGTGCTTCTTGACATCCTTTCGAAGGTTCGGCCGATAGAAATACTTCTGTAGTATTGCTACTGTTTTCTTGACCCCGAAAAGCCCAGCGACTCGACTGTAGTGTGCTTCCCATATCATCTTGGCACGCTCGCTTGAAGGAACACAAAGGTTCAGCTCCTTGGCTATCTGTTCAGCTAGCTTTCATAAAGGGAGAAGGCCTATTTATATAGAGGGAGAGGGAGAGGTTAGGATCCCTATAATCATGGAAGGGAGACCTATCTTTAAGGAGTGTTCCATGGGAGGAGGAAATCACTACCTAAAGAGGGAGATCCATGGCTGATCAACTTAACTACTTCCATTGACTCATCCCTGAGGTGGTTAGAAGGAAAATTCCGCCTCTATTTGTTAAAAAACATTCCTAAAACAGCTGGTGCAAGCACTACACTGAGACAGAGCGCCAGGTGGCACGGGCTCTAGTGAAAATCTTCCACATCGGCACGAGGGATGAACTGGCTATCCACGCCAAGGCCAAAACATAGGTTTTGTGTGCTTTTTTGAGGAAATTTCCAACAAGAGAAATGATGTCCTTATGCAGAAGGATGCAAAGAAGGTGTTTGCAGAGTATGACACTGTTCACAAGTCACAAGAATGATCCTCCAATATGCGGGACGAGGGATTGCAGGGACGATGAAAAAATGTTGTGTAACAGTAATATTAAAAAATTATAATACCCTAATGTAAAAAATCACTATAAAGTAATAGTAAATCCATAAGATGTCTCATTGTTATTAAACAATATGAAACAAACAACATGAGCTTATGGGTCTTCCCCACCATTTAAAATTACTTAATTTTATTCCAATTTGAATTAATTTTTCATTCGAAATTACATTTAGTAATAATAATAATAATAATTTGTCTTTCTTCTTCTCTCTTAAAAATGTTGTTAATTTATCTAGTAAAAATTTTGACCTTCATGTTTTTCACATCTTGGAAAAAGGGTTAAATTTTTCGCTTTCCCTAAGAAAAATTCCCATTGAGGACATTATCTGTAACATTGAATATGGGATTAGAGGTTGTTTCAAAATTATTAAGGAGTTTATTAGGCAATATTATACTATTGTTCTTAGGAAAGCAAATCCTCCTAAAAGCAACATAATAAAATATGAGTTTCTTACCCTTAAAGACTTAAAGGATAACCTAGACATTGCCATTCTTCAGTCTGATAAAGGTGGGGCATGTTGTAATATTAGATAAATCTGACTATGTAAGTAAAATGATGGCACACCTTTATAATAGTGGAAGTTACAAAAAATTCAATAGGAATACGCTTAAACAAATTTCTAAAGAGTTAGTTTGTGCCATAAAATCTAATAATGTTCTAAACTCCCTTAGAAAAAATCTTATTGAAAGTAAGCCCCTCACCCCCATAATCTATGGGTTTCCAAAGGTTCATAAAGAAGCCCCCCCCATAATACCTATTTTCAACATGATAGGTGGGCCCACTTACCTTCTAGCTAAATTCTTGCATAAGCGGTGGAGAACCAAAAGCTTGCAAAGTAGTGGAAGACAGAATACTAACAAACGCACCTTCATCTATAATGGTGTTGGGTACAACCAGATCAAAGGTTTGTACCGTTATCTCAAAAGGCACATAAGATGGAAGGCGATATCCTGCAAATTGACTCCAATCAAAGGAAGCGACCAAACTACTTGGAGGAGATACCATCAAACTGAGATGGTTTACCCTTGGTGTTACTGGAGCAAGAGGAGCACTCTCCTAGACTTCCATCATGGGAGTAGGAGAGGCGACTTCTTGAACTACAAGGACGAGAGAATCTAAGTCCAAAGAATCTAAAGAAACAAGAAGAACATGAGGGGAATGAGATCCAATCTCAACGGAAAAGACCTGATGAACCATAGGCGAGATCAAGTCGACCGATTCCATGTCTAATGGTTGGTTGGGAACGGATTCTTGAATTTTAATTTCCGGGGGAGTGGGATCGACCAAGGAAGACTCTTGGCCGATCGTGGAATCAACTAGCGGAGGAATCAAGTAAAGTTTCTGGTAACCGACCGGAAGGCAGGGTGCAGAAATGGTAGAGTTGTCCAACACTCTCTTCACTTCATCCATATACAGATAAAGGTTAATGGGATGATGCCCTTCACACAGCTTATAGGGATTGATAATATTACCCTGTTTCTTATGAGTTTTATCAGTACTAGTCGAAGATGTGCCACCAATATGACTTCCAGAAGCCAAGGGCAACAACGGACGACGGTTGGACCATGCCTCGAGAACCTTGGGGATTCCAGGGCAATCTCGAAGAAAGTGGTCACCTTTGCACAACATGCAAGGGAATTTGAATTTCTGTGGAAGGTTGGATGGTTTCTCGAGGGAAGGTGTTTGAGGCGCAATAGCTGCAACATTAGCCTCTCATTTATTTGACTTCTTCTTCTTCGTATTCCTCTTCTTCTTCTTATCCACCTGGTTACTAGAATCCAAACTTTCACCAGGCGAAGTAGAAGAGGAGGTTGAGGAAATAGGTGAAGAAGGGGAGAGGTCCACCTTGGAATCAACATGATGTTGTTCAGGTGGAGGTGATGGTTGAACAGAGATCAGCCCATTAGGGACCATCGAGGTCGAAAACAACCACACGGGCAAACCAACAATTAACCCTGGAAGAGACAACATTGCTATGTAAGGAGCACCAACATTCCCAAAAGCAGGAAAAGGGCCAGGATTCCATTTGGAGGGGATTCCTTGGTTGGTAAACTCCGAGAAGGTTGTCATTAGAAACAACGATAAAACAACACTAAGGAAATTAACTTTAACCAGGAATATTTCGTGGGCAGTTAATTTTAAGACATTGAAACCAAAAACTAATGTTTCATCTTTTAAGAGTCAAGAAACAGTAAAAAGGTGACTCTATAACTTTCAGGTTGAAACAAGCATGAAAGGACAAGTGCTCGATGGTCTTTTCAAATTTATCGAGTCAGTAAAGATAAAAAATGACTGCTCAGGTAGTCTAGGTAGAAGGGTGTACCAGGTTTCCATGAACTGCCATATACACCTTGGTGATCAAATGAAAGAAAAATGACCAAGGACTTGATGTACGTGCAGGTAGTCTCCCCAAATGTTGTGTTTGGTGTATCATGGTTACAAGGCGACAGACTCGGCTTCCTACGGATAAAAGGATTGCAACCTATAGGGGTCTGCCTTTATATACTCGACGGTACGAGGAGCACAAGTCCGTACTAGTGATGTCTGAAGCTAGATGGCGAGCGGCAGCTGCTAGGTTTAAAGACGCCGGAACACGTCTCTAACTTAGACCACTAAATTTTATACTTCTGTTTCAATGTTGCCTTAGGTTAATTGAGAAAATTTTAAGTTGATCTTGTATTTATGTTTCAATTCCAAGGTCCTACCGAATGTTGGATCTCAAAAATCCCTAAATGCAAGCTACGTGCCAAAAGATACCATTTTGTTTGATGAAAAGCTATCTACGAGAAAGTTAGGAGTTTTCAAGCGATAGCAAATAATGAGAACACGCGGAGACATCCACTACAGTATCCAATGCAAGATAATGAAAATGAGCAATCTTTCCTAGAATTTTCCAATGCTAGATATGCGAAAGACTTTCAATTCCACAATGCAAACAAGAATGCAAACAATTTCTTGATTTTTCAATGTAATAGAGAAAACAGTGCACTAAATGACATGAAAAACAAACCAACACACTAGTTTGAGAATGTTAATGCGAGATTTGAAGCGAAATAACTTCAATCAACTCAAAAAAAACGAAGCCAAACTCAAACCAATGTTGTAATCTCTCAAATCGAAGAAAGATTTAGAAACATACCCATATGGGCAGTGTGATCTATGCTGGGAGTGACAAGAAGAAAAAATGAACGAAAGAGGAAAAAATCATTTAACCAATGCAATCACTCATATGGATCAAGGGAGATGAATGCAATCAAAGCAGGAATGAAGTTGACTGCAAAAAAAAAGGGCTCCAACTCCTATAGGAGGCTCAACATACCAAAGCACTTACAAACCCTAAGGCTATGATGCTGATAGGAAACAGACAAGCAACTGAAGGAATGAAGCCAATCACAATCAAAAACCATCTCAGAGCACTCAATGCATACCTAAAATAACCTAGATGCACAAGCACTGACCAAAAAACTCCCAAACAAAGAAAACCCTAACACCTACAGGAATTGGCGCAACTGTTTGGCTGTAATCAGCGCCAAACAAGGAATGGCTTGGGTGAAAAACTAGCAACAAGTACCAACTGGTGCGACTGTCTAACCATAAATGCACCAAGCCAGTTACCTCAGGTAAAAGGGAAATTTTGGAAAAACAGAGGTCAGATCTGATCCTCTAGGGCTGAACAAGGCTCTTAGACTTAGCAGAATAATTAGAAAAGGAAAAAAAAGCAAGCAAAGACCAACATAAGACCTAATGGGTGAAAGACAAACTCACACTGATCCCCAGTGGAGTCGCCAATTTGTTGGTGAGGTAAATCCCCTTTGTGGACAGAGGCGATCCCACTAGCCCTAGAGTGGGTCTAGCCACAAACAAGACACGCTATAATATTGATTCCTAGTTAACGAATGGACGAAGATTCAATAGATGACTTACCGGAGATCCTATGCTGTTGTTGTCGTCGAAAATAGTGGCTTTCTCCTCGCTCTTGGTTTGAAAGATCATGATCTGCTCGCTTTCAAGCTCGGACACCTGCACACAAGAAAACAACGATAATATACAACATACTAATTCACATTCGTAACTATCAGTCAGTCGAAGAGGACTAAATCAATTGAATTACATAAACAACATAACACAACGATGGAACCAACACCATAGTCGAGTATATTAATAAATGGAAGGAAGAGTACAACCAAGCTTCGACGTTACGATCCCCTCCAGCAGGGTTCAAGCGGAGCGCGTCTCACAAATGCTTGTCGGGAATTCGGATGAGACTCTCTCTACGAAATTCTCCTTGGTTCTACCTTCTCAATGGAAAATACTCAGCTATAGTATTCTTCTCCAAGTTCAACTCCTTGGCTATCTGTTCAGCTAGCTTTCATAAAGGGAGAAGGCCTGTTTATATAGAGGGAGAGGGAGAGGTTAGGATCCCTATAATCATGGAAGGGAGACCTATCTTTAAGGAGTGTTCCATGGGAGGAGGAAACCACTACCTAAAGAGGGAGATCCATGGCTGATCAACTTAACCACTTCCATTGACTCATCCCTGAGGTGGTTAGAAGGAAACTTCCTCTTCTATTTGTTAAAAAACATTCCTAAAAAATTTGGCACGGGCACTACACTGAGACAGAGCGCTAGGTGGCGTGGGCTCTAGTGAAAATCTTCCACATTGGCGCAAGGGATGAATTGGCTATCCACGCCAAGGCCAAAACATAGGTTTTGTGTGCTTTTTTGAGGAAATGTCCAACAGGAGAAATGATGTCCTTATGCAGAAGGATGCAAATAAGGTGTTTGCAGAGTATGACACTATTCACAAGTCGCAGGAATGATCCTCCAACATGCAGGACGAGGGATTGCAGGGACGATGACAAAATGTTGTGTAACAGTAATATTAAAAAATTATAATACCCTAAAGTAAAAAATCACTATAAAGTAATAGTAAATCCATAAAATGTCTCATTGTTACTAAACGATATGAAACAACTAGCATGAGCTTATGGGTCTTCCTCGGCATTTAAAATTACTTAATTTTATTCCAATTTGAATTAATTTTTCGTTTGAAATTACATTTAATAATAATAATAATAATTTGTCTTTCTTCTTCTCTTTTAAAAATGTTGTTAATTTATCTAGTAAAAATTTTGACCTTCATGTTTTTCACATCTTGGAAAAAGGGTTAAATTTTTCGCTTTCCCTAAGAAAAATTCCCATTGAGGACATAATAAGTAACATTGAATATGGGATTAGAGGTTGTTTCAAAATTATTAAGGAGGTTATTAGGAAATATTATATTATTGTTCCTAGGAAAGAAAATCCTCCTAAAAGCAACATAATAAAATATGAGTTTCTTACCCTTAAAGCCTTAAAGGTTAACCTAGACATTGCCATTCTTCAGTCTGATAAAGGTGGGACATGTTGTAATATTAGATAAATCCGACCATGTAAGTAAAATGATGGAACACCTTTATGATAGTGGAAGTTACAAAAAACTCAATAAGAATGCCCTTAAACAAATTTCTAAAGAGTTTGTTTGCCCCATAAAATCTAATAGTGTTCTAAACCCCCTTAGAAAAAATCTTATTGAAAGTAAGCCCCTCACCCCCAGAATCTATGGGTTTCCAAAGGTTCATAAAGAAGCCCTCCCCATAATACCTATTTTCAACATGATAGGTGGGCCCACTTACCTTCTAGCTAAATTCTTAGCCCAGAAACTCAAACCTCTCGTTGGTCGCACTGATTCCTTTGTTAAGGACTCAAATTCCTTTGTTGAAGAGTTAAAAGGTATAAGGCTAGACCCCAAGGATTTTTTAGTAAGCTTTGATGCTGTTTCTCTTTATACAAAAATACCTATTAATGAGACCATCAATGACATTAATCAAATTACTGATGATGACATTTCCAAATTAGTTGGTCTTTGCCTTACCTCTATTTTTTTAGCTTCCATGGTGAATTATATGAACACATATGTGGAGTAGTTATCAGTTCTCCACTATCCCCTGTTGTTGCTAACTTATTCGTGGAATATTTTGAGACGAAATCTTTTGCCTCTGTTCAATTCCACCCGAATTTTTGGAAGAGGTAACTTGTAAATGATATTTGGGTCGTCTGGTCCCACGGTCGTGAGAAGTTAGATTTGTTCCTTCATCATCTTAATTCTTAATTTGACTCCATCATATTCACAATGGAGATTTAGGTTTATGGTAACCTTCCTTTTCTTGATGTTCTCATCTCTAGAACGGAATACGGTTCCTTGTCCCACCAAATTTTTCGTAAAAAAAATCATACAAAACAATATCTTCATGCTAGTTCTCACCATTTTCCAACGCATAAATTCAAATTTCTTAACACTCTAGCTACCTATGTTATTAGAATTTCTAAGGATAATCACGTGGAAGATGAGAAATCCCATCTTCTAAAGGTTTTCAAGAATAATGGCTATAACAAACATCAAGGTCTCATGGATTTTCAAAAATCCAGTAAATAACCTAAGATTAAAAAAACCCTTATGAACTTGTTTCCAATGTTAAATTTTAGTTCATCCATGGGAACATGTTGTGATATGCAACAACTCCCCCCCCATTTTTATTTTTCAAAATAATATAGACCTTTGATAAATAGAAATAGGGACGCTTATTAAAAATGTATTTTTCATTTTAGATAAAAAATAAAACTCCAAAAAACATTATTGCTTTTATTTAATAAAAACATAAAAACGAAAAGAAATTAATAAAACATCCTTGAAAATACCCTATCGCAAGTCGCATCCCACAATCTTTTTCATTAAAAGATAAGTAACAAAACAACGAAATCCCGATTTTGCGATCAACGATCGGAGTTTTGAAAGCAAAAACATAAATCGCACATCGCAAATAAATCTTTGAAACTTTAAGAAAACTTTACCAATGTTCCGATATCGCGAAAACTCTGATTTTGTGATGTTCCGATACTGCGATTTTGCGATTTTGCGATATCGCATAAACAAAAGGTAATGTGCTCCGTAAAGATAGATTCAAAGGGCGTGATGCAATAGATTTGACAAGTTTTAAATAAAGGTTTTACATGAAATAAATCATGTCAGAAACAATTAAGTGTGTTTTATCATCCCAATGCAAATAGTTATTGTTTGGTTACGGATAATTAATGGAACAGTTGCTTCCTAAATCTTTTCTTTTTGAATTGGTCATTTCAAATATATCTTCCATCATTTGATCATTACTCTATTTTTATAGGGATTTTTCTTCAAGATATGTCCATCCGCAAGGTAATGCAAAAGCACAACAAACAGACTGTTGCAGAAGAAGAATACACAGAAATGTTACCAATAGTATCAGATACAGTCTGCACTACTGATGGAGGTGCCACAAAGTGGCAAGCTATCTATACCATTCTTGAAGATGAAGAACCTGAAGTAGTGGAGGTCAAAGCGACTGCTGATGACGCAAGACCCTCAAATTTACAGTTTAAAGATATTGCATGTTCCTTCCTTCATAGGATAGCGGCAAGGGCTACTCTTTTACCATATACCGACATGATTAGGTGGGTGCTTGACAATTCAACAATCAAGGACAAACAATTAAGAACCGCTAAGAATGAAATCTTAGGTTCTTTCAGAGCCGAAGACTTGAAAATCATGTACAAGCTACCTGACCCACAGGGCATCTACGATAATAGATTTGTTGAGAAATTTTCAAAGAATAATGAGGACCCTTTCAAGACAATTCAGGGTTCGAGGAAAATAGATAACAAGTTCAAACATGAGAAATAAAGTATGTACCCTATCGCCTCATTGACAAATCCCTACAATTTTGCAGCTGCGATGCTATGCAGATTATATGGTCTCCTTGATAATTCAAAATTCTCCATAAATTGGCTTCCCCTGATTGATTCCTGTGTTAATTCCCATATCATGAATTGGGAAACCATTCTTTCTGAAAATATATCTAACGTGATTAATGAATATAGCCAAACAAGAGCTTCTTCCTCCAAACCCGTCCCTCAATTTTTCATGAGTGCATATATTTTTGATGTTATCTGTTTTTCTACCATTTTTCTAGTTATGGGTTGGAAATGGACTCCCGAGGATCCTACTCCTATTCATTTGAATCATAAAAAGATATGGGAGCATAATTATGCACCACATTTTCATAAGCTATGTTATGGAGTTGTATTACCGTTACATCGATTTATGTTTGAGAGAGTGAGCCCTAGGTTCACTAAGGAAGCTCTTGCAGACCTTCAAATGATAGGCAGATGTATTTTTGAAGAATCATTTTCATATATTAGAGTATTTGGAAGCTCCACTCCCCCACATATTTTTCCTTTGTATGTTTCTGATAAATTAATGGCAAGAGAAGTCGCTTACTAAACTGTTGGTAATGGACTCACCAAATCTTTGAAGGATAGTAAAAAATCCTTATAGCCAAGTTTTCCAATTCAATGTGGTACATTCACCCTCAGTAATTTCAATCATGCATTGAAAGAATGTCAGAAGATTGCTAACAAGTTTACTTAGTCAGTTAAAGTCAAACCTATCATACACACTGATGATAGATTTGAAGACATTTTTCAATCAGTTGGGAATTTTGAAGAAGTCCAAAATTTTGTCAAATTGAAACTAAATCCAGAAGAAATACAAAGATTCAATGAGTACAGAGAACAAAGACTCAGACATATCCCTCAAAATGTCTTAGTTACCAGTTATACGACTGAAGCAAGCAAAGAAATCAGGACAGAACAAATAGATTCACAAAGTCAAAGTGAAATAGATAAAACCTGGACTCCAGTTAGCAACACATTGATAAATACCCTAGAGGTATCATCTTCCCACAAAAGACACACAATTTCACACTCCAAAGGGACAAACAGTTTCAGCAAAAGAAATCATTGAAAGTCCTGGGATAACCTCCCAAGATACAAAAGTCATTCCTATGTTTCCAACTGATGATATTGTTCTGAAGGTAATTGATATCCCTCCACTGGATTTATTCTACAACCCTCTCCATAAAGCTGTAGTAAGGAAACAAAGAAAAAGGAGAAGGATTGAAATGCCTCCAGGAAATGAAGTAATGGAAGTTGTATGGAAAGACAGTCCTTCAAATTCAATTGAAAATATGACTCGACTATCACAATTTGCAGGAGCATACACTACTGCAACGATGGATAAGGCAGTGGAAGTATCCATTTTGGTTCAAGAAAAATATGATAAGATCATGTAGCTAGAGCAGCAATTGGATGAAGAAAGGAGCAGTCTGAATCAGAAGGTAGAGCAGTAAATCGTCAAATTTAAGAAAGATATGGAAATGCTTAAGTTAAATCATGAAAATGACTTATGTAGAAAAAACACATTGATTAAAGAATTGAGAGAAGAGTTTACAAAATATGAAGGTATTCCTACTGCAGAGGAATTCATAAAAGAAGCATTGGCATTGAATGCCTTTCAAAACAAAAAAACTTGTTTATCTTAAATATGTCAGACATAATCCCACACTTGGAAATCAATGAACAATTGACCAATACAGTCATTGACCAAAGAATTGAGTTTAATGAATTCAATACTAAAATTTCTGATTATATTGAATGGCAAGATTCAGAGGAAGGGAGAAAGTCAAGTCTCCCAAAGATCAAAGAAAATTTCAAAGTTATCCTTTTTACTGACTGGGATGCACAGGTAAAACAAGCAGAGTTGGCCATAGCTAGAGCAGCAGGTATATCAAAGAGTATGGTCAAAATGATTAACCACATGTTGCATACCTCTATTTTGATTAAAGAAGGAAATAAAAAATCAATTCCTAATATCAGGAATTTAGAACAAAGTTGGAAAAACACAGGTCAACTCTGAGAAGAAACGATTGCACAGGTGAAGAAGACTAACTGGAAATCATACTGGCAATTACTAGTTAAACCACATAGTCAAGTAATGACATTGAGTTGCTCTCCGGATTCCATACAGAAAATGCAGCCACTTTTACATGATGCTATATTTGCTAGGCAAATGAAGACACAGTTCGAGAAGCCTCCATAGGTTCAGCCGATGTCAGATATTTGTGAGCAGAAAAACAGAGCTGGCAGTAATCTATCATCAGGCATGATTATAAGTTATTTTATTTTTAATAATTTCAATTTTAGCAAATAGGCACTAGGAATGAGGAAGGTTGTTTGAAACCACCTCATAGGATATTTTGTATAATCTATTTTTGTAAGTAGTTAATATAGTATTTAAACCCTTCTCATGAATTTAGAGAAGGGTCTAGAATTTTATTGAGAACATTTACAAAGAATGCTTTATTGTAAGTTTGTGGATGCCTTGATAAAATAATGGAACACGACCTTTTTAGTTATACATCATTTTTTTTATCACTGTTGATGCACTTTTTTATTCTCTGAAAGACTCATTGATAAAAGGATTGATTGTGGCCTATTATTGCTGATCAGATGAACACGACAATATACATCTGGTACTATTATCATGTATGCTAAATTCTGTTTTAAACATTAGTGATAAGTTCAGCTTTCATGAATTATGTATGAAATTAATTGTTTCTATTTGAAATATCAGTTGCACTATTGTACGATATAAATATAGAAATTGATTTGTTTTATATATGATCATCAAAATATATGCGATATGTTTTACATTTTATTTTGATTAAATATTTTTTCAAAAGAATCATCATACAAAGTATTAATTCTATTAAGTCCGTGATTGATCTAAATCATCACAGACTGAATAGACATCATTATAAATCACATAAAATTAGTATTATCCCGAGTTAGATTAGATTAGACTTAATTCAAAATTTTGCATTCTAGAATAAATTTGTTTTAGTTTTTAGTAATTATTTATGAAAATATTTTTAGAGAAATCCAACAATCATACAAAAACCCAAATATGGGAAACTGGTCCCATTACACCCAGTCGGGGCCACTATCCCAAATGGAAAAGGAACTACTTTAAGGTCCAGACCGGGTGGTTATCCCCCTTGTTGTTGCCACAAAATTCTAAGGCCTTAACATTTTTAGCGCTAGAAGGAGGGCTGACTATGAATGGCATATAACTCTAAACCTCAAACTAGAAGCCCTCATAAGAGTCAATCTCCCCAAAAGCATCCTACAACTTCCCGATCAAACTCTAAATCACCAACTCAGGAATTCGAAATTGTAGAAACTTTCCCCTCATCTCCTGAAATATTTCGACAGTCATCTGCTTCAGAATTCACTCCTGAGTCTCCCGAAGTTCAGTCTTTAATTCATAAATTAGAAGGAATATCTATTTATGTAGAAAATCCTGTTAATCCAGAAGCTTCTGAAGAAACCGTTACTTCCCTATTCAAAGGAACTGGTATATTATCCCGATCCAAAATTGAAAGACTTGGAATTCCTCCTTTTGAATTTCCAATAGAATCACATTGAAAAAAAGTTTCTATATCCAGATCTAAGTCAGATACGAGTGAAGTCACATCAAATTTTCCTTCAGTTACTTCTTTTCATCATCTTATTCAATCTACATCTTCTTATTCTTCCATTTCCTCTACTCAAACAATCAGTACTATCACAAGTAGTATTGTTCCAGTTGTAAGTTCTACATCCATCCCTCTTACTTCTGGATCTACTTCTGCATCTTCACAAACTTCAAATCCAATTATGGATAATAGACCTTGGACGAATCCTGGTGCTGTATTAATTGCAAATCCAAATCCTCTTCCAGATCATCCTAAAAAATGGCTACCAAAATATAATCCAAATGATGGTCTTCCTGCTGAAGAACATATCAATAATTTTATGTTAGCCATGAATCTTAATGGAGTTGCTCATGAAGATATTGTAGTCATATTGTTTCCTTATACTTTACAAGGATTTGCAGGATCCTGATACTTTTCACTTCAAGTAGGATCTATTGCCGATTGGAAAATTTTTGAACAATTTTTTCTTGCAAAATTTGGAGATGATACAGGATCAAAGATTTCAACTCCAGATTTAACAAGTTATTAAACAAAATCCCAACCACTTCCAAGCCTGTTGTTGATGTACAAATAGAGTGATATATTTCTTCCTTACCTTCTAATATAGCTATTTTTGTAGATAGAGCTCGTAAATCTACCCTTTTAGAAAACATGAAAGAAGCTCTTGCTGTAGAGAAAAGAATCTAGCAGTAGAAAAATGATTAGAGATAGAAGATAGAAAATCAAAGAAAGTGACATTTAGTCAAGATTCCAAAAAGAAAGTCTCGAAAGATCCATTTGATCTTGAAGGTCTTTAAAAAGTGTTAAAGACTATGTAAAATGACATGATTGATATAAAGAAACAAGTTGCTGAATCATCAGAACCTAAAAAATCATATTGCCCATTTAAGAAAAATCCTTCTTCAACTTCTCAGCCTCCAAATGTTATTTCAAATGCCGAATCTGATCACGATACTGAAGATCCCTCACCATCTAAACAAGAACCAGAGTCTGAGGAAGAAGTTGAACTGAATGGGTTATGGGATTTCATTCTCCCCACAGAAGAAGAAAGAGAAGCTATGCCTATGTCTACAAGAAGAAAATCTTCTTCTGATTCAACTATATCAAATCAGAAACATAAATCTCTCCCCATAAAGGAGAAAACAACAGGCAAAAAATCTAAAACTGTCCAGGCAGATCCTATTTCATCTGATCCTATTACAACTTCCAAAACTTTGATAGTTTCAGATACAGTGGAATATAATATAGTTGAAGATATTAAAAAGACTAAATCAAATATTTCATTACATGAAATGACCAAACTTAAACAACAACAGAAAATTTTACTTAGAGAACTCAAGGCAATCCCTGTAGATCCTATACAAACACCAGTTATAGCTCAAGCTTCTAAAGATATGGGAAAACCTCCGTCATCTCCAAATAAAGTAAATGCCAATGATATTTTTTTAGTTGGTGATAGATCTATTTCTTACACTCCTCCTTTACTTTTGACTTATGAGATTTTCAACAAAAATGTTCATAATTTTCTTATTGATTCAGGAGCTTCTTCAAAAATCATGCCAAGAACAGTGTGTAAAAAATTGAATATCACTCCTAAAAAATATGTTGTACATATAGTTCAATTAGATAGAACAAAAGTTGAATTCATTGGAGAAATGCTGTCAGTATCCATTAGATTATCATCCAATCCAAAGGTATTGCAAGTAATTGATATTTTGGCCGCAGACATCCCTGAATTTTATGGTCTTATTTTAAGTAGGGACTGGTCTGAAAATTTACATGGATATTTCTCTACAGATTGGTCACACATGTGGTTACCATATAATGGTAAACCAAATCAAATCAGAGTTGATCGCGAAAAATTTATGAAACATATAGTCACTGAACTAGAAGAAACAAATGAGCCTGTAGCTTTCACCAATAATATTATTGGAAATTATTCAGCTGAATTGTTTCTTGGATTGTTCAATGCCCGGATTTCACCTTTTTCAACAAACACTGCTATTTCTCAAATTGAAAACTTTTCTCAAACAAACACTTCTTGATGTGTTAATCTTAGCAATAGAATTTCGAAAAATTCTTTGTTTTGGACTCTATACTTTGATGGTTCAAAATCAGAAGATGGTGCAGGAGTAGGTTGCGTTTTAATCAATCCATAAGGAGAGAAAACAATGCTAGCTTGCAGACTCGAATTTCAATGCACGAACAATATCACTGAATATGAAGCATTGATACAAGGTCTGTACAAAGCTGTTAGTTTAAATGTTAAATATTTGCAGGTATATGGAGATTCTGAAATAATTTTTAGACAAGTCAGAAATACAATTCATTGTATTTCTGGACATTTGGAACACTATCAAACTCTAGCTCAGAGCCTTACATCCCATTTTTCTGCATTTAATATCTCCACAGTTCCTAGATTACAAAACGCGAGTACTGATTTAATTGCTAATGTAGCATATAAACTTATACCATCCGAAGAATTTAGTCCAGACATATTTTCAATTGAGTTAATTTTTAGGCCTTCCATTCTTGACAACGTAACAAATTGGAGAGTATTTAACAATGATGTAGATATAGTAGACTTTCTTACTTCAGACAGAGCTTATGAAGGTCAAATTTTATATGAACATGAACATGACTTACAGATTGAAGATAAACAAAATACTAATACAATTCCCAAATTTGTAGTCAAAATGGAAGATCTCTATGATTTGAAAGATAGGTTTAAAAATATAATAAATTCAAAAACCTAGAGTTCTACTCTAAAATTTGAATTGATTACTCTTGGTACACCAGAAAAACCTCAAAACATCAACTTAGGTCTTGGTTTAAAACATGAAGAAAGGATGTCATTCATTAAGTTGTTGAAAACATATAAAGATATCTTTGCATGGGATTATTCAGATCTCAAGACATATGATACTTTCACAATTAAACATACCATACCTATGACCTCAGATGATAAGCCTGTTCAACAAAAACTTAGAAAGATCCACCCAAATTTAGAATGTCAAATTAAATCTGAATTAAATAAAATTCTCAAAGCCAAAGTTATTTTTCCTGTTAGATTTTCGAAATGGGTGTCAAACATGGTCCCAATTAGAAATAAGAATGGAGACATTAGGATTTGCATAGACTTTATAAATTTGAATAAAGCTTGCCAAAAAGATAATTTTCCCTTGCCTACCAAGGAACATATATTACAGTTAGTTGCAGGATCTGAATTGATGTATTTTCTCGACGGATTTTCAGGATATAATCAGATTATGGTACATCTAGATGATAGATTAAAGACAACATTCAGGACAAAGTGGGGAACATACACATACCAAAAAATGCCATTTGGGTTGATTAATGCTGGTGCTACATTTCAACGTGCTATGGATATAGCTTTCAGAGGACTAATAAAAAACTCAGTTGTTATATACTTAGATGACATTACTGTTTATTCTAAGCATAGAAACAATCATGTTAATCACCTAAAACACATTTTTGAATGATGTAGAAAATTCTGTATTTCCCGGAATACTAAAAAATGTTATTTCGCCTTATCAGAAGGAAAATTATTAGTGTTCATTGTCTCTAAAAAAGGAATCTATATTGACCCTGATAGGATTCTGGAAATTGAAAACATCCCTTTACCACACAATAAAAGACGATGCAATCATTTTTAGGAAAAATTAATTTTGGAAAAAGTTTTGTTTCTGATTTCTCTCAAATCATCTTACCCCTGCAATCAATGATTAAGAAAAATTCAATTTTTAAATGGGGAAAAGATGAGAGAAATTCTTTCGAGCTAATTAAAAAGCTATCATCGAAGCTCCTTCTTTAACGACTTTTGATTTTCTTAAGCCATTTGTATTATATACATTTTATTCTGATACATCATCTGGAACAGTTTTAACATAGCTAAATGATCAAAACATTGAAGCACCAATTTTGTTTTTTAGTTCTAACCTTCAAGGTGCTAAGTTAAATTATTCAGCCGTGGAAAAACAAGCCTATGCTGTATTTAAAGCTTTGAAACATTTTAGACATTTTCTCTTAAAATCACATACTAAAATAATAGTACCTTACTCAGCAGTAAGGCAATTATTAATCCAACGAGAAGTAGGAGAGAAGAGAGAAAATTGGGTCATTGCACTTCAAGAATATGATGTAGAGATACATCCTGCTAAAATTTTTTAAGGTCAAGGTCTTTGCAAGATGTTAACTGGAGCCTCTCATTTACCAATAGAAGAAGACCAATAAAATGAAATAAAACTGTCCGAGGTAAGCCTAAACGATTCTTAGTCACAATATGCTGATCTGAATTTTTTATTAAAAAATGGATATGCTCCATTATATCTCAATTATACAGCAAAGCATGCTCCGAGATTTAAAACAAATCATATCAACTCATAGATGATGTCCTATTTAGAAAGAATTATGATTATGTATTATTGAGATGTTTAGAGAAAACTGAAGCTAAAATAGTAATGCAGGAATTACATGATGGACCAACTGGAGGTCATTTCGGAGGAAACACCACAAGTCATAAAATATTGCATGTTGGTTACTATTGGCCAACTCTATTTAAAGATGCACATGAATATGCAAGAAATGCAAAGTGTGTCAAATTGCAGCAGGAAGAGAAAGAAAAGCAACATTTCTGCTACAACTAGTAAATATCCAACAACCATTTGAACAATGGGGGTTAGATATCATAGGTGAAATAACTCCAAACTCTTCTAAACAACATAAGTATATTCTAAATGCAACAGATTATTTCACAAAATGGGTAGAATCTATCCCATTAAAGGTGGTTAATACACAAAGTATTACAGATTTTATTGATCAATTCATAATCACTAGGTTTGGCCTCCCATCAGCTTTGATATTGATAATGCATCTTACTTTTCTGGAAATGATATGCTTGAATTTTCTTTAAAAAGAGGTTTTAAATTAAAATACTCAGCTAAATATTATCCACAAGGTAATGGATTATCTGAGTCTACGAATAAAAACCTTATCAGAATCATCAAACGAACTATAGAACAAAATCATAAAAATTAGCACAAAGCACTATTATTTTCTCTTTGGGAAAACAAAATCACCCAGAAAGCCTCAGTAGGTACTTCTTCATTTGTGTTAGTTTATGGGAAAGAAGTAGTTCTACCCAAAAATATAACAATACCATCATTTTCTTTAGTGCAATTTATTGATGAAAATCCTTCGACTTCCCTTCAACTTAGACAAGATCAAATTTTTAAGATGGAAGAACAAAGAGAAAAATCCAAAGCCATACATACTCATCATCAACAAATAGTGAAAGCCTCGTTTGACACAGCATCCACCAACTCAAAAGCTTTTGAAATCGGAGACCTTGTTTTGAAATGGGATAAGGCACATGAGGAAAAGGGTAAGCATACCAAATTTCAAAGATTATGGCTTGGTCCATTTCAAATCATTGAGAAAATAGGCTTATCCACCTTTTTGCTGCAAGACTTATTAGGTAAGAAAGATTCATTGCCTGTGAATGGTAAAATTCTTAGAAAATATTTCTCTTAGGTCAAGCTTTAAATTTTAATTTTTTCTTTAGGAAAATAAAAGGTTGAAAATAGCATCATTTTTGGTTGATTCAAATTTTTAAAATTTCCGATAAATTATTTTGATCTTTCACGTCTATAAATAAGTGAAGTAAAAAGATGATTATAACTATGAGAATTGAATAAAATTTATTTTTTTGAAATAATTTGAAATTTACTAAAGGCATTTACTTTCTGAAAAGACTCTTGATATCATAAAATATAGTTGTTATGTATCAGTCAAAAAAGGAAACTTTTAACTTAGCAAGGATTCTCTACAAAAAGGTATCTACCAACTCTATAATTATCATCCATTACTCTTAAACGAGCTAATGATTCATCCCATCTGATAAAATTTCTTCTTCAAAGTATAATTCAAAAAAGAAAAAAGAAAAAAAAAGAAATGTATATGATGTACAAATTCAAAAGAAAATAAGTCTCATCAAGAGCTTGTTTATGATAATCATAGAGAAATAATCTAGATTGATATTACCAATACTACGTACCACAACAGGGTAATAACTAAATGATTATAAAAAAATTAATAGACAAGGGGTCTCATTACAAGCCAACTTGTTCAGTCTAAATTACTATCAGTGAATGACATTGTCACTATCAGGCCACCAAACCTGGACAATGAATTTGAAAATGTGTCAAAGAAAAAGAAATTCAATTACACGTCAAATTATATTTTGAAATAAGAAATCAAATTCAGATGGGACCATGAATCATTATTGGTTAATCAAATCAAATCTGTGATTGATCTAAATCATCACAGACTGAATAGACATCATTCTAAATCGCATAAAATTAGTATTATCTCGGGTTAGATTAGATTAGACTTAATTCAAAGTTTTGCATTCTAGAATAAATTTGTTTTAGTTTTTAGTAATTCTTTATGCAAATGTTTTGAGAGAAATCCAACAATCATACAAAAATCCAAATCTGGGAAACTGGTCCCATTACACCCAGTCGGAGCCACTATCCCAAATGGAAAAGGAACTGCTTTAAGGTCCGGATTGGGTGGTTATCCCCCTTGTTGTTGCCACAAAATTCTGAGGCCTCAACAAAACACTGATAAGATTTCTCATATTCTTAAAAATAATAAAGTCTCACCTACCTTCAAGCCTCTTAATACAATCAAAATCTCTCTTAGATATGTTAATGACCTCGTAAACCCTAAGGACATGAAATGGGTTTACTCAATCCCTTGCTCCTGTAGGATTCCATACATTGGGGAAATTGGCCACTATATTAATGAGAGAATTCAAGAGCATTCAAAAAATATTAAACACATGCATCCCCTCTCATCAAATATAACTAAGCATGTAGAAAAGACCAAGCACCATGTCTATATTGATGATTCCCAGGTCATTGCGAGGATTGATCACTTCCATCATAGGAAGTTAAGGGATGCCATTGAAATTGAGAAGCATGTAAATAATATCAATAGGGATGATGGTTGGAAACTAAGTAAGAGTTGGATTCCCGCGCTCTCGTCATAATTGTCTCGATTTTCCCCTTTTATTTATTTATTTATTTGTTTTATATTTTTATTATTTATTTAATTATTTTTATTCATTTTTATTTAACAATTTAAATTATTTTATTTTATTTTAATTTTATCATTCTTTATTTTGTTCTTAACATATTTTATAACTCTTAAAATTATTATTGTATTTTATTTTAATAATAATATAAATATATAATGCTTACTTTTCATTTCAATTGAATATATATATATATATATATATATATATATATATATATATATAGGCAGAGGTGGTTATTTCCCTCAATTTTAATTTAATCTATTTAATTTCTTTCTATTCTATTCTAGTTTCATTCTATAATTTCAATATGTATATGGAATTACAAAAACATTATATTTTATAACAATTTTATTTATTTATTTATAGTTATACGATAAGATAATAATTTTATAATAATATGATATTTATTTAGTCTAATTTCTCTTTCCTTTTTATATCTTATTTTATTTTTTCTTTCCAAATATATAATTTTTGTTAGTTTCTATAACTAAGTGATTGTTTTTAATATTAGATATTATTTTTACCAGATACTCTCACTTGACGCTCATTTTCAATTAAATATTGAAATTATTATTTTATTATTCATATTTTTATAACGTTTATTCCTGGAACATAATGCATCTCCGCTATTTATACCTTAGGATCTAAGAAACCAGATTTGGCCTCACCCCCTCGTGTCTCGAATCCCACGTGTTAGACATGATCTTTAAGGGACACATGTCCGATTTGTGGCTCGAGTGTGTGCTAGCATGTGGGATTCGCTGGGCTCGTGAATTAGATTTGACAGGGCAACGAATCCCAATTTCAGGACACACGTCCCTTTGAAAATCATGTTGTGCAACCTTTAAGATTGATTTGGGATCATTTCTCACTCATTCTTGAGTGTATCTTGTGTTGTGGGTGTGTGGGAGCGACTAGCAAAGGGTTTGGGAGTATTTTGGAGGTGATTCAAGCAACATGAAAGTGCATTTTGTTTCTATTTTTTTTTCATTTTTGCTACAATAGTTTGCATATCCATTTGTTTTACATGTTTGTGCATTTTTTCTTTATTTTTTTTACAAAATTCATGGCTTAATCAAGTGCACCAGGGAAGGGGAAAAGGAAGGGAAAGAATTTACCCATTGGTGATGCCCCTCTTGTTCCAATTTCATCAGGGTTTGCAAGTGTTCCCTTTATCAGAAGTGGGGCTACAATAACAACTTCAAATGTTGAGGGGAAAATAAATTTAGAGAGACAACATGCTAAAAAAATCAATTATCCATTGTGGAAGTGTTGTACCTATTTCCCGTAGGTAGTCCTTGGCTGCAAAAACTATGCCAGGAAACCAACTCAACTAGCTTTAGGTTCAAGCTAGCCCTTGAACTAGAGGGTGCTCCCTCACATGTTACGAGGCTTTGTTTAATGCTGTTCACTGTCACCAAACAACAGCCTTTGAAGCACAATGACCAGATTTATGGTTTTAACTGGGGGTGGTGGCGATCAATGAAAATCCCTATTCATGAATAAATCCCTCCTTTGCAGAGTCCTTTCTCAAAGTGTGAGCTTCCAGACTGACAGAAGAACTTAGCTTTTTAAATAATTTGAAAGAAGAATGTATGGAGATTCCTGATAATTAAGGAATCAAACAGAATATTTAATAAATCAGGCAGTTTTGGATGCATGTAGAAAGCTTCTACAGCCAAACAAAGCACATCCAGGAGAAGATAGAAGTGGAAAACAATAATTAGTTCAAATAGGAGCTAATTAAGATAACCAATTCGATATACTAATCTGTCTGAACAATTATAATTTTCGCAGGGGATTTCAGAGAGATTGAAACTCAATCTATTCCCACCTAGCTCTTCTTTGTAACTCTGGACATGTGCGGAAAGAGATTATGAAAATACTTGAAAAACATACAAGAAACAAAAATTCTGTCAAAGCCAGAGCTGAAATACTTCAATTAAAATTTTTGGAAAAAGAGCTTTACAAAGCTGAAGCGTTCTTGGCCTTGAAAGCCCACCCCTTTCTTATTACAAATGATCAAATATATAGAAATTACAATAAGCTGGCTGTTGCTAGATTTTAGGAAAATAAAACAAAATCTTAACAATATATTAAAAATAAAATCTAATTTATCACAAACTTTCTCAAAATTAAATTAAATAAACTAAATATAAGGAATGATTTGCGAAAGAATTTGGAAATGCTGGAGCTGCTGATGCCAAATGGTCTTTCAATTTGGAATTAATGCTTCAAATATGATGATCTTTTGCCTGAAGATATTGATTAAAAACTTTGAATGCTGAGTATTCTGCCACCTTTTAGCTCGATGTCCCGAGATTATGGAGCTAATTACTATATCCGAGGAAGAAAATCTTGATACATTCCATTTGTCTTTGATCACTAAAAAATTTCCACACAAATTTCTACTTCAGAAAGCGACACCTTTCTCCCAGCTGCCCTCCATGAATATGAAGAAGAGGTAGTCAAGATGATGCATCATCAAGATTAGGATCTGCTCTTAAAACAACACGAAAAATTCATGATCCGATACTTGCCCATAAAGGTCGATTTCCACATAATAAAATGTATGTTATGACACCAACAATCCATACATCAGCTTCCACTATATGATCGATGTAGAACTTCCGGCGCAACATAATATGTGATGCCTACTATATCATTCATGTAAAAAGATTGTTCCCAAGATATATTTCCTTGAATGTACCGCTGCCTTTTTTTCTCCCTAGTTTGTATTTCCCCCCCACCTTTGGCTCCATGTCTGGCTCAAGAGATAATGTAATAATCTATTGATGTTCCTGTTATACCAGAATATATACATAAATACTCTAATTCAAATCCGATCTAAACCTAATTAAAATGCCAAACTCATTTTAACTTTTCTCCGCTTGAACCTTTCATAGTAGGCATGAATGGTTCATACGCTCTGATATCATACTTTGCGTAGATATTGATCAAGTGTAGTGCCTGTATTGAGCTCAGACACAAAGAAAATCATGATTTTCCTTCCGGCCAAGACCTATGAGAAAATTATCAGGTTTTATATCTCGATGAAGGAAGCTCTTGATGTGTACATACTCAATCTTTTGAATTAGCTTATCAACAATCATCAATTGGTCTACAACCTGAGATAATCTCAGGCAACAATACCCCAAATTCATAAACATCAATTTTCTAATCAACAATCCCATGCATAAAATACTCAGGTGCCAAGTACCAAAAAATTCCTTCAATTGGAGTTCAAGAATGATGAGTCCACTGTCTTGGAAGCCATTTTGCCAAACCAAAATCTAAAATCCGTGGTTAAAAATTTAAGCCTAACAAGACATTTGAAGGCTTTATATTTTTATGGATGATGCGCCGCTGGCAGTATTTGTGCAGATAATGCAACCCCCGTGCTGTTCCAATAGCTACCTTATACCTAATTGACCATTCCAGAACTGTACTCTTGGTGCCATGAAGAAGCGAAACCAAGCTACCATGCGAATTGAAATGGAAGATGAGATGAAGGCCATTCTCAATGGAACAACCTATGAATGAGGCCGTATTGGGATGGCATACATGCCCAATGATTCCCAATTCCACTAGAAACTCTTTCTCTTTTCTTTCATCTGTGTTTGCTTTTGCAAGTCTCTTAAATATGATCTTCTGCTCATTAGGTAGGACTCCCTTGTACACCTTTTCATATCCACCTCTTCCCACCAAGTTATCTTCTTTAATGAAGAGTCGCTGGAGCTGATCAAAATGATATTACAGATCGATATTAAGCTTTTCTCTGGAGCTCATATTTCCATTTCCCCCAAATTTTCTTTCTTGAGCTTCAAATACAGCTTCTTGATGTCCTGAAAATCAACAATCACTTGATCCTGCTGTTCCTGAATCTATTTCTACGCTCCACTTGAAACCACGAATGAATTTTGGAGGGGGTTTCTGCCTGGGGGTCCAAAATTGTGTGAAGCTGCCATGTGTTCAAAATTTGTTTTGAAATACAACTCTTTACAGACCCCCCCCTCTTCAATTTGATGTCGGAAGGCTTGAGGGGGTCCGAACTTGATCTATGCTATTGATTTGATTTTGGCAATCTCGGCCATTCAAAAGCTTCCTGAAAGTTAGCCCTTTCAATTTGATTTTAACATAAGCTTTAAAATTTTATTAATTTTATAATATAATTAAAATTTAAAACAAATATTTTAATAAAAATATATAATTATATATTTTTATAAAAATAACATTTTAAATCAAAATTAATATATAAAATGAATGAACCTTACAACACCATAGAAAATAATCTCTCGACATTTTAGTTTAATGAAAAATTGACAATTTTTCACCATTTTTTTTTTTTTTTTTGGTGTGCCAAAATATGTTACAACATCGGCTCCAATGGGGACTACTTCCCCTTGTGGGATGCAGAGAAAAATAAGATCAGTTGCCTTTAGCGTTGGTCATGGAGTCATACTATAAACCTGATCATCAACCATCATCTGCCATAACCAACTTTTATGGATCAACCCTATCATTTGAATAGCCTGCTAGTGCAGAGTGCAACCTGCAACTGTGAAATGCAACCATATGCCAAAAATAATCCTGATACTCTTTCATACTGAAAATTGAAAACTAAAAAAATCTAGACTGAAAATATAAGCTGGTCTATCACACCATTCATAAACAATGAACGCACTGATCTACTGCATACTGAAACTCTGAATATCTATTCAATCCCCACACTTCTATCTAATTGAACTAGAAAACGCTGCATTATTAGGTGTAATATGTTTTCCAATGTAACCAAGTGCAAAGTGGATTTATTGACAAACCACATTGCTTACAACGGAAAATATGAAGAATATATACAATATGAACATAAATTCACGTGGAAAAATTATACTCACATGTGTCCTTTAAAAGCTTCTTCCTTTGTAGACATGCAAAATTTCTGATCATGGCTGAGAGGAGAAAACATATACTGCTGATTGCAAGCATCAACAAACCTTTCATAGCAGTAAAGGTAAATGAAATCTGAAAAGAGTGGGATCGGTTTCCCGGTGGAATCACCATCCGACAAAGTGGAGTTGCTAGGTGAAAATAATGCAACCAATACAAATGCCTACTTCTTGTTCACCAACAATGAATAGATCTAAACTTTATCATGATCCAGGGAAATTTTTTTTAGTTACTTGGATCCCTGACAACGGTGCCAAATGTTGTACCTGTTTCCCGTAGGTTGACCTTTGCTGCAAAAACTATGCCAGGAAACCAACTCAACCAGCTTTAGGTTCAAGCTAGCCCTTGAACTAGAGGGGGCTCCTTCACTTGTTACGAGGCTTTGTTTAACGCTATTCACTGTCACCGAACAACAACCTTTGAAGCACAATGACCGGATTTATGGTTTTAATTGGGGATGGTTGGTGATCAATGCCAATCCCCATTCATGAATAAATCCCTCATTTGCAGAGTCCTTTATCAAAGTGTCATCTTCCAGCCTGAAAAAAGAACTTAGCTTTTTAAAGAATTTGAAAGAAGAATGTATGGAGATTCCTGATAATTAAGGAATCAAACAGAATACTTAATAAATCTAGTATATTTGGATGTGTGTAGAAAGCTTCTACAACCAAACAAAGCACATCCAGGAGAAGATAGAAGTGGCAAACAATAATAAGTTCAAATAGGAGCTAATTTAGATAAACAATCCGATATACTAATCTGTTTGAACAATTATAATTTCGCAAGGGATTTCAGAAAGATTGAAACTCAATCTATTCCTACCCAGCTCTTCTATGTAACTCTGGACATGTGCAGAAATAGATTATGAAAATACTTGAAAAACATACAAGAAACACAAATTTTTTCAAAGCCAGAGCTGAAATACTTCAATTAGAATTTCTGGAAAAAGAGTTTTACAAAGCTGAAGTGATCTTGGACTTAAAATCCCACCCCTTTATTATTACAAATGATCAAATATATGTCAATTACAATAATATGGCCGTTGCTAGATTTTAGGAAAATAAAGCAAAATATTAACAATATATTAAAAATCAAATCTAATTTATTACAAAATTTCTCAAAATAAAATTAAATAAACTAAATATAAGAAATGATTTGTGAAAAAATTTGGAAATGCTAGATCTGCCGATGCCAAATGGTCTTTCAATCTAGAATTAATCCCTTGAATATGCTGATCTTTTGCCTGAAGATATTGATTAAAAACTTTGAATGCTGAGTACTCTACCACCTTTTAGCTCGATGTCTTGAGATTATGGAGCTAATTACTAAATATCCACAAGTATTTTGGACACCTTGCATTGTCCATTCCTTGAGTTTAGCATCTAAAACTATTGCTTTTGATGTGACTTGGATTGGAAGTGTTATTGAGGATGCACAACATATCCACAACTGTGTACATAATCATACAAATTCCCTCACAATCTACAAGGAGTACACCCATCTATCATTTTCAAAGATTGTAGATACAAAGTTTTCCTCTTCATTAATCATGTTGAAGAGGTTGAGGGAGGTCAAGACCCTTCTTGGGGCTATGGAATATTCAGAGTTGGTATTTTTGGAGGAATACAAATCAAGTAGTCTAAAAAAGAGTCAATGAAACAATGTTAGATGATGCTTGGTGGGATAGGGTAGGTCTCACTATTAAGATAATGGACCCTATAATTGTTTTTCTATTAATTGTAGATACAAACCAACCCATCATAGGAGAGGTTTATGAGGGATGGTATTCCATGACTGAGTCAACGAGGACCATTATTTTATAGAGTGAGTGCCCAATGTATTAGACATCATCAAAGACCTTCTTCACCACCATACAAGATATTTGTGTCAGCATATGGGACAAAAATTGCACACCTTTCGATTGTTTGGCTCACTTATTGAACCCAAAATACTGCAACCATAGGTGTTTGAATGGTGGATCTTCTTGCAGTTTCCCTCGTCACATGGATGGTGATATTTTACAGGGCAGGAAGGATGCATTGAGGTGGATATTTCATGATAGAGCATCCCTTGATGAGGTGGAGGATGCCTTTGCATATTTTTCCATTGGAACTGGGAAATTTGCAGGCTATGATGTGATTAGAGATAGGTGGGATAAGGAGCCCTATTCTTGGTGGGCAACTGAGGATCCTCTCTCAGGTGACTTCATCCTCTTGTCGCGAGAGGAATTGAAGCACATATGCGAACTTGTATAGTGTCAAGAAGAGTAGGCTTGAGCAGTCTAGGGTAGATACAATGGTGTATGTGCACACTAAGCTTCATCTTATTTACAGGTAGAGGAATGTGTGGTTGAAGGGAAAGAAAATTATGTTGGATGTCTTTCCTGATGATATGGGTTTGCACAGAAGTATTGAGTTGGAATTGGCCAACTTGGTCTTAATGACCCAATGTTAGAGCTTGGCACTTTTGATGATGGTGATACTCTTGAGGGGTCATCCTCCACACCAGCAGATGTAGATATTAAATTGGACAGAAAGGAGGAGGACACAGTAGAGGAGAGCAGTGGTGACCATGACAATGATGTTGATTTTTATGATGATGATGATGATTCATGAGCTACCTACTACCTTGTAGTTGTATTTTATTTGCTATTTCTATTTTCCACTGGCATTGTTACTACCTATGTAATACATTTGGATTTTGATGACAATGAGAAAACTATAGTTTCTTGTATTTCTCCTATTGGATCATTGATGAATCTGTCACAATTGTATTTGTATGCATAATGTTACAATGTACAACTTACAAATTTTAAATTTACAATATAGAATCTAGATCTATGTTTGAATTTGTATCGTGAATGAGAATTTATGTAAGAAATAATTATTTAGTATTAATTTTTCACACACACACACACACACACAGACAAAGATATATACATATAATGTGTTTTTCGTGTCCCCGTGTTAGGTGAATTAGCTCATGATTGATCTTATTTTTCATCTTTGTATTGAGGATGAACCACATTAGATGGTTCGAAACGTTGATTGACAATGATATGATTAATCCGAAAGACATTCTCAAATAAATTTAGTAATATTAAAAAATTATAATACTCTAATGTAAAAAAATCACGATAAATTAATAGTAGATCGATAAAGTAATAGTAGATCCATAGTGTATCTCATTGTTATGGGATGATATCACACATCTCACATGAGCTTATGGATCTCCCTTCCCATATTATTCATGAGGATAAGTATGTACAAAGGATCCTTCTCTCAAATCCTTTATATACAATACAATATTTTATTTTATTTTTAAAATTTAAGAGTTTATTTATTTTTCAATATTTATTTTTTATTATTAAAATACAATATGTTTATTAGAGTTAGGATTTGAGATTGTAACTAATAAATTATTATTTTTAGAATATACCATTATAAGAATTTTCAATATAGTTATCAATTTAATGAGAAACATAATCTCAATCAAGAACTTTGGTTTAAAAAAATATAATTTTGGATTAAGAATATTAAAATCAAACCCAAATAAAGACGTGGCATTATAGGTAGCACCATTTTGGGTTGTTTAAATTTTCACTTGTTTGAAATTGTAGCACTTACAAATATCATAATTGTTAATAAAAACCTTAAAATTAATTGTGGAATTGAAAAGTGATGTTATTTTTTTTTAATAGTAAAGAGTAATATATTGGTATTAATCTGCGCCTGTTTGCGGCAAAAATATCAGGAGGTTTACAATTCATATAAATTTCCATCCATGGGCATCGATGTATGCATACTATCTGTCTAGGCCCAATTTCCTTCCAAAAATACAAAAAACGATAAAGCTATGACATGATTACTAGTATATTCCTTGGAGAAATGACTTAAAAACAAAATACATTAACAGTTTGACATCAAAAAACTGACATAAGAAGGAGACTAGTCATCCATGGAAGATTTTCGATTGACATATATTCCAGTTGTTTCATAAATAGTCTGAGAGTTCTGCCTTTCCAACTAAGTTAGAGATCCTTGATTTGAATGCAGAAATCATCAATTTCATCTTCCAATTGTCAAATATTTTGGTTCTCAATTTTCCTCTCCTACATTTCATATGCTTCCTCATGCTGCTGCTTAAGACACCTTTGAAGATCCGCCAAGCCCTCCCGTAGTTCGAAGTGATCTCTATCACAAGAGTCATAGTCAGGGGGAGTGAATGCTGCCAACAATGGGAACTTCACCCACCTCTGTTCATAATAGCCCGCCATCCTACCTGAGCATGGGCTTCATCAGCCCCAAGAGCCAAAGACTGAAATGTCTTGGAAAATATGGTTCATCATGGAAATTAACTCAAAGGGTTAACTCTCAGAGATTCCTTGGGGACTATCCCTATGAATCAATTGACCTAGAGGAGCATATATCCCAACAACACCTGGGTTGAACACACAATAACAGAACTATTCCCACTCACCCACAATTGACTCTTGCTGCCCAACCAAACAAAATTTGACACCCTCATCAATAATTGAAACACTCTCGAGAAGATGGGTTTCCCTAGCCTGTGTGAAGGGTCTACCCTCCATAACTAGAATTATCCCATGACAAATACGACTCTGCCAAAGGGTCCTTGCACCAACGACATTCAGGAAAGAGTCATACTCTCTCATATTGCAAAAGTTAAAACTGTTATACCACCATTTATAAAATTTTCCAAGTCGAAGCCTTATGAGGAATTTAAATACCGTGGGCTTACCTCCTGGATCCCAGTGCTCCACCATGATTCTACTGAATTTTGAAATGAATTTAGCCTTGTGCAAATCCTCCTTCCCTCGTGCGAACCATATGTTCCTACCTAGAGGGTGTAAATGCAGTTCTCATTCAAAGAGATTTCACATGGTGTTTTCTTGAATTCTCCTGCTATGGATCCAGATACGAGGAGTGTAGTGAATATTTCCCACACTTATCCATCCCACCGTGAAAAGTGTACTATCATGCTGAGGATTTTAGACACAGGTCAAGTGTAATCTCTGATGATTCCATATGGGAAGGGGGAAGGGGAAATTAAAGAGAGGATGGATGTGATGGGGACAAGGAGGTCGAGAGGTGAGGTGAAAGAGGGGGATCTGCGATGGAGGGAGAGGTGGCTGAGAGAAGGGGGTCGAAGATGGGGTGATGTGGCAGGTGAGGTGGAAGAGGGGAGGGCGAGAGGAGGGAACCATGAAATAAAGGGTGAAACCATTAAATCCACGAACCATGTAAGAAATAGGGGCAATAAAGATTAATGATGCCATTAAATCCATGATTTTTGACTTATGTTTCCGATTTTTTGAGTATGAAGCGAGATTTATCATCAAGATTAGGAATTTCATCCAAGAAATTAGGGAAAGTGAAAATATTTTTCTATTTCATTGACCTTAATGCACCCTTCTTTCATTTGGAAGGCCTTGTTGTCTTGCATATCCGCATCCTTGTTTTGGCCTCTTAAGATGTGAAAAAAATTTAGATTCCAAAGAGAGGAAGCATGCCATGGGATCTATTGAGTATGTGATTCATATTTTTTTTCTGGGTTGTAGAGCTACAATTCGTGTGTTTTATGACCAAGAGGGAATCCACCAGGATATTCATTTCCTTGATTCCTTTTTTTCTGAGCTAATGGACCAATATACAATCCATAGGCCTATGCTTGGTTATTTGTCTTCTTTACCAAACCCCAAGCATACCTGTGTTAAATTATTCCTTAGGGATTAATGAGAATACCTCCCCCTCCTTCCATCTCAGGATTTATTTTTGAGGCACCATCAAATTGTAGAGTCCATGAATTTGAATTTTGCATCCATTTTGCAAGCCCTTACCGAGTCAATCTAAGGATCCATCAAGGGAAAGGAGGAGGTATTTTTAAAGGGGACAAGGAGGGAGGGGGACAAGCATAAGGAGAGAGCCAAGAAGATTCTTCAAGATCAATAGAGGGTTCCATAATAGGTCTGTGAAATTCAAAACAATACGAGAGAGCTTTAAGAGTAGTGATCCTGAATCCTGACTCGAGGGCAAGCAGTGATGAAGATCACCTTATTTATTTATAACCATACGTTACTTGGGAAGGAAGATAGAAATATATTTGAGGGTGATTTTGGCTTAAAGGGAGCCCGCATATAATTTTTTCCACGAGTCAAAGAACTATAGGAGATTAGCAGGCCACCTTATTCTAAGGAAAAGCACGCCAAGGTCCACCTACCAAAAAACTCTTGAAAAATGGATCAGAGGAAGAGATGAATGCTTTTCTCATAGAGTTCACATAGAGGACGTCAGGAGGGACCAATGAAACCTATTTTCTGGAGATTCTTCGCAGTGAGGATTTTTTTATGAGGTAACATCCAATAGAAGAAATTTACCTTGGGGATAACATTGGATTTCCAAATTTTATTCCAGATTGAGGAATTTGTAGAGATTTGGGAATTGAAAAGAAGATGGAAGTGTCCTTCCTTGACAAATAATGTGGAATTATTCCACCTCCACATGTCCTTCATTGATTTCACAAGGGGGGCACATCTGAGTAGCTTCTTAATTAGGTGGTCCCTTGATGGGATCAAGTTTGCTAGGATATCTTCCATTTTCAACCCCCTCCATAGACCCTATCGGTCCCAATTTTAAATTTGATCTAAATGGACCACAATGCTCTGCATCATATGATCCCTAAGGGATAAGAGAGTGGGATCCAAATCCAAAGGGTGGAACCCCAAGATTGATTCCGACCATTACCTAGAATTTTACATAAATTATTCAAAATGATATCTGACGATGATCTCATTAGTTTCCAGATAGAAGGACCATGAATTGCTTCCATGCACTCTTCCCTGTTGATGTGATGATGTAAATATTTTTCTCTCATTACTTGCACCCACCATTGATCAAGATTCGTTTTAAGGATCCAATAGAGCTTGGCCCCCATAACCATATTAACCATAACAGGGTCTCTTATGCTAAGCCCCCCATGTTGTTTTGGCGCTTTGATATTTTCCAGTTAACCATGTGGAATTTTTTATTTTCTATATTTCCTCTCTCCAAAATAAATTTCCTAATAGAAATTTCAAGCTGATGCAAAACATGCTTGGGAGTATGAATAGCTGAGAATTAGTACAAAGGGATGTATGATAGCACCGATTTCACTAGAATAGTCCTCCCCGCATTATTAAGCCAAATTCCTCCCCAATTCATAAATATGGATTTGATTTTTTCAAGGAAATTTTTCCAAGAATAGAGAGCCGCTCTTCTTAGGAAGATAGGAACTCCTAAGTAGTTGAAATATTTCCAATCCCTGACTGTTTTGAATCCCAATATTTATTCTATATTTTTTCTTTCTGGGGGGAGATATTCCAGGTATATATATGGCTTTTGTTTTTGTTTTTTGCTCCTCCCGAGGCTTTGAGGAACTTATCTAGATTCCCTTTGAAGCGCTTAGCGATCACAACTGAAGAACCACCTAGCAGAATTGTGTCATCCACAAACTAACCATGATTGATACTTTTGATTACCTCTTTATATATGATCCCAGGAAGGAGGTGGGAGTCACAATATTTCTCTAATATTCTACTCAGTGAGTCTACCATAATTATTTATAGAAAAGGGGAGAGATGGAAACATTGACGCAACCCTCTAGAGTATTTAAAGGAGCCCACCACTATACCATTGACCAAAGGGGTGACCCAAGGATAAGAGGTGCAAAGGGAAATCCACTTTAAAAAGGTTTCATCAAACCCTATCTTTCACAACACTTCCATCAAGACACAATGTCTGACCCTATTAAAGGCATGTTCCATATCAAGTTTTATTATCATTCCTTGATCTCCTCTTTTCCAACTTGAATCTATAGCCTCTTGAAGTAATATTATATTAAATAAAATCTGTCACCCCGACAGAAACCCCCCTTTGTTGGCTAAGATCAAAAGAGGCAGGAGAGATTTGAGCCTAGAGGCAAGAAACTTCGAGATGATATTATACGATACATTGGAGAGGGAGATAGGGAAAAATATAGAGAAGGATGAGGGGTTGGAATCCTTAGGGATTAAAGTTAAGAAGGAAGTGTTAATTCCTCCCCCCCATGATAAATACCTTGAAGGATTATCCTACCATATGACACACGTCTTTCCTTATCACCTCTCAGAAATTTTGATAAAAGCTGGCTAAGAAACCATCCAGGCCCCCGGCCTTAACAGGCGATAAGGAGAAACAAATTGATTTTATATCTGTTGAGATTGCAATAAGATGATGAGCTTAGTGAAAAGAAGTCGCCTTCACTAAGTGGGCCCACAGGCTATTTTTGGCACAAAGTATATTTTTAGACATATGGATCATGTTCTTTGAGTTATAGGATGCTATTTGTTTATGGTTTGTCAAGTCGGAAAAAATATATGGACTTCTATTTTTAGACATACTGGGCGGAATCTATTTTTAGATTTCCAGTCTAAAAATAGATATGTCGAATATTATTAGCTCTAAATAATATTTGGACTATAAACATTATCTTATTCCCTTGGAGCACTTCAGTTAAGTGCACAGATGTGGCATAGGAGTTGACAGAAGGAATTACGCTATTCTTGAGGGTTATGTGGAGCTATTGCATGAAGACTTCAGTTAGAACTCATGTGACAGAGTTTGGTGGAGTTGATTGAGGAAGTTAGTGGAGTTGTATTCAGTTTAACTAATCTAAACATAGTTGAGCTATTTGTATTCATTTTAACTAATTGATACAATTATTGAGAGTGGTGTGAATTAATTATTAATTAATTCACTAATTATAAACTCATTAATCAACTAAAAAATACATCAGTTAACTTCAGTGCATGGACAGTTTCAGTGGAGACCAGTGCAGAGATAGGTGAAAGAGCAGGTTAACTATCAGTTGTGACTATACAGTTTCTATTTGCAACACACAGATAGGTGGAGAAGCCCATGAGGATTGCGCAGTACAAGCCGGGTGGTTTATCTATTTAATGAAGCCATCCCATAGCATTGATTACGCAATAGAGGCTGGCTATCAAGTGGCAAAAGATTGGAGCATGTGTTTTGCTAGATCTAGCTTGATAGTGTGTAACAATTGAGGGTGTGCATGAGAGCTTGTGAGGAGCTTTTGTACTATGATTGTTACATGATATCCATGACATATAATATACAGATAGTTGGGGTTTTCAGCTTTAAGCTTTCCCATTAAATACTGTGTTCATATGTGTGATTGTTTGTGGTTTTAATGTATGCATGCAATTGATTTTATTTCCGCATGTGATGATCAATGGTAGAAGAGATTCTATATTATGCATGAAGCTAAAATAGTGTGTGATCAGGAGAATCTCGGTGAATAATATATCAGTTATTCAAATTTCTACATGGTATCAGAGCAATATTGATCATTGGAGCAATTGCAAAAACATTGAAGCGGTTGAGTTTTGTGCTGGTGGAATTCGAATTTGCAGCAGTGTTTTCTTGGTGTCGAAGTTGAGATGTCTTTCAACGGATTGCGATTGGAGTGTGCCCTTGAGGGCAGCTCGAATTATATTTCATGGAAGGACAGGATGGAGGCGGTGCTGGATGACAATGGGTTGAAGGAGTTCATAGATGCAGAAATTCCAAAGCCTACTTCTAGTGATGCTGTCGTACTTGACGCATGGCAAAAGAAGATAGCAAAGTGTCGAAGGATTATATTGGAGAGCGTGAAGGATCACATAGTATCTAGCCTTCATGGTAAGGCTTCTCCATTCTTGATGTGGAAATCTTTGACAGATTTATTTCAAAGCAAGAGAGACCAGAGGAAGTTGGCGCTCAAGGATAAACTCAGGAACATAAAAATGGAGAAAGGCGACAGTATGCCCAAGTACCTCACAAAGTTCATCCAATGCAGGGATGAGCTGGGAAGTGTGGGGGTTACTGTTGATGAAAAGGACTTGGTGAGCTTGGCTCTCCTTGGACTTCCAAAGAGTTGGCATTCCTATCAAGACTTTCTTAATGGTCAGGAGAAATTGCCAGGATGGGAGCGACTTTGGTCGAATCTTGTGCAAGAGGAGATAAGGTGGAGTACCAGGGATGGATCTTAATCAAAGAACTCTGATGAAGAGAATTGTGCTTTGGCTACCAAAGAAAAGAAGGGGAAGAGCAAGAAATCTTCTCATTCCAGTGCGAAAGGCAAGAAGCAGGACATGTCCCGAGGTGAAGTGCTTTCTTGTCACCAACACGGATATTACGCCACTAATTGTCCACGAGAAGTGGAAAAATAAGCGAGCTCTTTGTTTATGGGAATTGCGGTGGAGAACACTTAGCCTCACATTTTGAGAAATTTGGATTTTCGGCGATCACATCACTTGGTCTCAAGTGTGATGGGCTCAGTGTGGTTTCTGGACAGTGGTGCGTCTTTTCACATGACGGGAGATCGAGATTTGTTTACTGATCTTGATGAGAAAGATCTTGGAGTGCACATCGAGATGAGCGATGATGGTAGATACAGTGCGACCGGTATCGGTACCATTTCCTTTGAGAGGGAGTCTGGTAAACCCTTTGTATTGAAGGAAGTGATGCATGTTCCAGGATTAAAGAAGAATCTTATCTCTGTGGCGATATTAGAAGAAAATGGATATGATGTTGTCTTTAGTGAAGGAAAGGCTTTCCTGCGTAGTAAGGCAACTGGTGAGACTCGGAGGATAGGGGTTCGAGTTAAGAACCTTTATCAATTATAGGTAGATGGCTGCGCAACAATGGCAGGCAAGGCAGAAGGAGTGGTGAGTCGGGATGATGGCAAGTTGTGGCACCAGAGATTGGGCCACCTTCACCATGGAGCTTTGTAATCACTGACGGTTATATTGGGCTTTTCTAAAGCACTCTTGCGCGATCGAGATCAGTGCAAGGGATGTACTTTGGGAAAATTTGTGAAAGCCACCTTTCACGAGAAGGATAGTCGCACCACAACGATCCTTGATAGAATTCACACAGACATGTGTGGACCTTTCTCAGTAGCTTCGATAGCAAATCACAAGTACTATGTGATATTTGTGTATGATTTTTCTCATAAGTGCTGGATCTTCTTCATGCAGAAGAAGAGCGAGACATACTCAAATTTCTGTGAGTTAAAGGCACTGGTTGAGAAAGAATCGGGGAAGCAAGGAAGGCTCTTAGGAGCGACAATGGTGGTGAATTCATCTCTGGTGAGTTCAAGGACTTTTGTAGCGCAGAAAGAATTCGAAGAGAGCTCATAGCACCTCATAACCCACAGCAGAATGGGGTTTCTGAGTAGAAGAATAGAACGATCGTGGGTGCTGCACGGGCGATGTTGCATGATCAGGGCCTTCCCATACACTTGTGGGGACGAGGCATGCAATGCGGTATATGTGCGGGGGAACCGTTGTCCTCACGGGATACTTGGCATGAGTACACTAGAGGAGGCGTTTTTACGGTAAGAGAGGCCTAATATTTCCCCATTTGAGGATTTTGGTTCACTGTTTACATTCATGGTGACGAAGGATGCCGGGGAGAAGAAGAGTTTGAACCCATGCAGAGGTTGGGATATTTGTGGGGTACACTGATATGCCCCACAACTATCGTGTGTATTTTCCAGACAGTCGCAAGACTGTTGTGCGATGGGATATCAAATTTCATGAGGAGAAAGCCATGAAGTGTTCGCTTGAGAGGGAGCCACACTTGCATGTAGATGAGGAGATATTAGTTCTTAAGGATGAGTCTCAGGATGTGGATCAGCCACAAGATGAGGTTCATGGAGTGGAAGAGACCACTCAAGCAACGCCAACCATCATAGGGTGGAAGCGCACTACAGAAGCTGAGCAATTGGCTCAAGATGCAGAGAAGGTTGTAGGAGCACCTACATCACAGCGCAGACAGAGACAATCACCTTACTGGTATACTGGATACATGGCTCTTATGAGCAAGTGTATCGTGATAGAGCCATCCTCTTTCGAGGAAGCCGTGGAGGACCCCGCATGGGTAGATGCCATGGTGGAAGAGTATGATTCGATTGTCAGAAATAGTGCATGGGAGATTGTCCCGAGACTGGAGGGGAAATCAGTAGTGGGTTCGAGATGGATCTACAAAGTGAAGTAGGCAGCTGACGGGAGTGTGGAGAAGTATAAGGCAAGATTTGTTGCTCGAGGCTTTTCACAGATTGAGGGGATCGATTATGAGGAGACCTTTGCACCTGTCGCAAGGTATTCTTCCATACGGACGATTCTTGCTCTCTCAGCGCAGATGGGGTGGCACATTCATTAGATAGATGTGAAGACTACGTTCCTCAACGGAGTCATTGAGGAGGAGGTGTACATAGATCAGTTCGAATGTTTCGAGATCTTTAGCAGCGAGTCGCATGTGTGCAGGCTCAAGAGAGCGTTGTATGGGTTGAAACAAGCACCTCGTGCTTGGTACACACAGATAGACAGTTATTTCATCGGACTTGGATTCTCCAAGAGTGAGGCAGATCCTAACCTATACCAGATTGTGGTGGAGGGTAAGTTGCTGATCATTGTACTTTATGTAGATGATTTGATTTTGACAGGTGATGAATTGTTGATACACTCATGCAAGGCTGATCTTGCAAAGGAGTTTGAGATGAAGGACTTGGGCCTCCTTCATTATTTCCTGGGATTGGAAATTTGGCAGCGCAGTGATGGAATGTTTGTTTCTCAAGGCAAGTATGCCTGGGAGATACTGGAGAAGTTCAACATGCATGGCTGCAAGCTTGTTGATACTCCTCTTCCTGGTGGTTGGAGGAAGGAGGATGCTACTTCAGCGGAGGTAGTGGATGCCACTGTTTATCGACAGTTGGTGGGGTCGCTTATGTATCTGGTCAATACACGACCCGATATATGCTATGCAGTTAACCAGCTTTCACAAGCTATGGTTAAGACAACCAAGCTCTTTTGGAAGCCAGGGAAGCATGTATTGAGATATGTCAGAGGAACATCAAGATATGGATTGTGGTACAGACAGTCGAATGAGGTGAAGCTGTGTGGCTTCACAGATGCAGATTGGGCAGGGAGCCCAACGGACAGAAAGAGCACATCTGGAGGGATTTTTAGTATCGGGTCGACAGCAGTTTCTTGGTACAGCAGGAAGCAGAGATCCGTGGCACTCAGTTCAGCAGAGGCCGAGTATATGGCAGCGAGTTTGGCTGCATGCGAGGCTATATGGATGAGGAAGATCCTGGTCGGGTTGTTCGGTTCACACTTAGAGCCTACTGTGATTTATTGTGATAATCAAAGTTGCATCAAACTCTCAGTTAATCCAGTATTTCATGATATATCTAAACACATTGACATCCGGTATCATCATATCAGAGATTGTGTGCAGCGGAAGATCATGTTACTTTCATACATTCCCACGGAGGATCAGGATGCTGATATCTTGACGAAGGCGCTCACTAGGAGAAAATTCGAATACCACAGAGGCAGGATAGGGGTGGTAGATAATCCTTATCTTGTTGAGAGGGAGTGTTGAGATTGCAACAAGATGATGAGCTTAGTGAAAAGAAGTCGCCTTCACTAAGTGGGCCCACAGGCTATTTTTGGCGCAAAGTCTATTTTTAGACTATGTCTATTTTTAGACATATGGATCATGTTCTTTGAGTTGCAGGATGCTATTTATGGATGGTTTGTCAAGTCAAAAAAAATAGATGGAATTCTATTTTTAGACATACTGGGCGGAATCTATTTTTAGATTGCCAGTCTAAAAATAGATATGTCGAATATTATTAGCTCTTAATAATATTTGGACTCTAAACATTATCTTATCCTCTTGGAGCACTTCAGTTAAGTGCACGGATGTGGCACATGCAGCTGACAGAAGGAATTACGCTATTCCTAGGGTTTAGTGGAGCTATTGCATGTTGACTTCAGTTAGAACTCATGTGACAGAGTTTGGTGGAGTTGATTGAGGAAGTTAGTGGAGTTGTATTCAGTTTAACTAATCTAAACATAGTTGAGCTATTTGTATTTAGTTTAACTAATTGATATAATTAGTGAGAGTGGTGTGAATTAATTATTAATTAATTCACTAATTATAAACTCATTAATCAACTAAAGAATGCATCAGTTAACTTCAGTGCATGGACAGTTTCAGTGGAGACTAGTGCAGAAATAGGTGAAAGAGCAGGTTAAATATCAGTTGTGACTATATTGTTGCTATTTGCAACACACAGATAGGTGGCGAAGCCCATGGGGATTGCGCAGTACAAGCCAGGTGGTTTATCTATTTAATGAAGCCATCCCATAGCATTAAAAACACAATAGAGGCTGGCTATCAAGTGGCGAAAGATTGAAGCATGTGTTTTGCTAGATCTAGCTTGATAGTGTGTAGCAATTCGAGGTTGTGCTGAGAGCTTGTGAGGAGCTTTGTACTATGATTGTTACATGATCTCCATGACATATACTATACAGATAGTTGGGGCTTTTATCTTTAAGCTTTCCCATTAAATACTTTGTTCATATGTGTGATTGTTTATGGTTTTAATGTGTGCATGCAATTGATTTTATTTCCGCAATTAATGATCAATGGTAGAAGAGATTATGTATTGTGCATGAATTTAAAATAGTGTGTGATCGGGAGAATCTCGGTGAATAATATATCAGTTATTTCAAATTTCTACATGGTATCATAGCGATATTGATCATTAGAGCAATTGCAAAACATTGAAGCAGTTGAGTTTTGTGCTGGTGGAATTCGAATTTGCAGTAGTGTTTTCTTGGTGTCGAAGTTGAGATGTCTTTCAACGGATTGTGATTGGAGTATGCCCTTGAGGGCAGCTCGAATTATATTGCATGGAAGGATAGGATGGATGCAGTGCTAGATGACAATGGGTTGAAGGAGTTCATAGATGCAAAAATTCCAAAACCTACTTCTAGTGATGCTGCCGTACTTGACGCATGGAAAAAGAAGACAACAAAGTGTCGAAGGATTCTGTTGGAGGGCATGAAGGATCACATAGTATCCAGCCTTCATGGTAAGGCTTCTCCATTCTTGATGTGGAAAGCATTGACAGACTTATTCCAAAGCAAGAGCGACCAAAGGAAGTTGGTGCTCAAGGATAAACTCAGGAACATAAAAATGGAGAAAGGCGACAGTATGCCCAAGTACCTCACGAAGTTCATCCAATGCAGGGATGAGCTAGGAAGTGTGGGGGTGACTGTAGATGATGAGGACTTGGTGAGCTTGGCTCTCCTTGAGCTTCCGAAGAGTTGGCATTCCTATCAGGACTCTGTCAATGGTCGGGAGAAATTGCCAGGATGGGAGCGACTTTGGTCGGATCTTGTGCAAGAGGAGATAAGGCGGAGTACCAGGGACAGATCTTCATCAAAGGCATCTGATGAAGAGAATTGTGCTTTGGCTGCCAAAGCAAAGAAGGGGAAGAGCAAGAAATCTTCTCAATCCGGTGCGAAAGGCAAGAAGCAGGACATGTCCAAGGTGAAGTGCTTTCACTGTCACCAACACGGACATTACGCCACTAATTGTCCACAGAAGAAGAAAAATAAGCAGGCTGCTGGGACTGCAGCTGGAGAGGCCTTAGCCTCACATTTTGAGCTGGATTTTTCACTGATCGCATGCTTGGTCTCAATTATGACGGGATCAGTGTGGTTTTTTGACAGTGGTGCGTCTTTTCACATGACAGGAGATTGAGATTTTTTTACTGATCTGGATGAGAAAGATCTTGGAGTGCACATCGTGATGGGCGATGATGGTAGATACAATGTGACTGGTATCAGTACCATTTCCTTTGAGAGGGAGTCTGGTAAACCCTTCGTATTGAAGGAAGTGATGCATGTTCCAGGATTGAAGAAGAATCTTATCTCTGTGGCGATGTTAGAAGACAAAGGATATGATGTTGTCTTTAGCGAGGGAAAGGCTTTCCTGCGCAGTAAGGCAACTGGTGAGACCTGGAGGATAGGGGTTCGAGTTAAGAACCTTTATCAATTGCAGGTAGATGGCTGCGCAGCAATGGCAGGCAAGGCAGAAGGAGTGGTGAGTTGGGATGATGGCGAGTTGTGGCACCGGAGATTGGGCCACCTTCACCATGGAGCTTTGAAGATACTGCAGCAGATTTCTACTGGGCTTCCTAAGGGTACTCTTGTGCAGTCAGATCAGTGCAAGGGATGTACCTTGGGAAAATTTGTGAAAGCCACCTTTCATGAGAAGGATAGTCGCGCCCACGGCCGATCAGCGAAGAGAATTACACGAACGTGTGTGGAACTTTCTCAGTAGCTTCGACAACAAAACATAGGTATTATGTGATATTTGTTGATGATTTTTCACGTAAGTGCTGGATCTTCTTCATGCAGAAGAAGAGCGAGACATACTCAAAGTTTTGTGAGTTCAAGGCACTAGTTGAGAAAGAATTGGGGAAGCAGGTGAAGGCTCTAAGGAGCGACAATGGTGGTGAATTCATCTCTGGCGAATTGAAGGACTTTTGCAGCGTAGAAGGAATTTGAAGAGAGCTCATAGCACCTCATAACCCACAACAGAACGGGGTTGCTGAGCGGAAGAATAGAACGATCATGGGCGCTGCACGGGCGATGTTGCATGATCAGGGCCTACCCATACACTTATGGGCCGAGGCATGAAATACTGCAGTATATGTGCAGAACCGTTGTCCTCATAGGATACTTGGCATGAGTACACCCGAGGAGGTGTTTTCTGGTAAGAGGCCTGATATTTTCCATTTGAGGATTTTTGGTTCACCTATTTACATTCATGTGACGAAGGATGCCAGGAAGAAGCTGGAGCCAATTGTGGAGGTTGGGATATTTGTGGGGTACACTGATATGCCCCACAACTATCATGTGTATTTTCCAGACAGTCGCAAGACTGTTGTGCGACGGGATATCAAATTTCATGAGGAGAAAGCCATGAAGTGTTCGCTCGAGAGGGAGCCACACTTGCATGCAGATGAGGAGATATTAGTTCCTAAGTATGAGTCTCAGGATGTGGATCAGCCACAAGATGAGGTTCATGGAGTGGAAGAAACCACTCAAGCAGCGCCAACCATGATAGGGCGGAAGCGCACTACAGAAGCTGAGTAACTGGCTCAAGATGCAGAGAAGGTTGTAGGAGCACCTACATCATAGCGCAGACAGACACAATCACCTGACTGGTATACTGGATACATGGCTCTTATGAGCAAGTGTATCGTGATAGAGCCATCCTCTTTCGAGGAAGCTGTGGAGGACCCCGCATGGGTAGATGCCATGGTGGAAGAGTATGATTCGATTGTCAGAAACAATGCATGGGAGATTGTCCCGAGATCGGAGGGGAAATCAGTGGTGGGTTTGAGATGGATCTACAAAGTGAAGCAAGCAGCTGACGGGAGTGTGGAGAAGTATAAGGCAAGATTTGTTGCCCGAGGCTTTTCACAGATTGAGGGTATCGATTATGAGGAGACCTTTGCACCTGTCGTAATGTATTCTTCCATATGGACGATTCTTGCTCTCTCAGCGCAGATGGGGGGGCACATTCATCAGATGGATGTGAAGACTGCGTTCCTCAATGGAGTCATTGAGGAGGAGGTGTACATAGAGCAGCCCAAAGGTTTCGAGATCTTCAGCAGCGAGTCGCATGTGTGAAGGCTCAAGAGAGCGCTGTATGGGTTGAAACAAGCACCTCGTGCTTGGTACACATGGATAGACAGTTATTTCATCGGACTTGGATTCTCCAAGAGTGAGGCGGATCCTAGCCTATACCAGATTGTGGTGGAGGGTAAGTTGCTGATCATTGTACTTTATGTAGATGATTTGATTTTGACAGGTGATGAACTGTTGATACACTCATGCAAGGCTGATCTTGCAAAGGAGTTTAAGATGAAGGACTTGGGCCTCCTTCATTATTTCCTGGGATTGGAAATTTTGCAGCGCAGTGATGGAATGTTTGTTTCTCAAGGCAAGTATGCTCGGGAGATACTGGAGAAGTTCAACATGCATGGCTGCAAGCCTGCTGATACTCCTCTTCCTGGTGGTTGGAGGAAGGAGGATGCTACTTCGGCGGAGGTAGTGGATGCCACTGTTTATCGACAGTTGGTGGGGTCGCTTATGTATCTGGTCAATACACGACCCGATATATGTTATGCTGTTAACCAGCTTTCACAAGCTATGGTTAATCCAACCAAGCTCTTCTGGAAGGCAGGCAAGCATGTATTGCGTTATCTTAGAGGCACATCGGGATATGGTTTGTGGTACAGACAGGAGGATGAGGTGAAGCTGTGTGGCTTCATGGATGCAGATTGGGCAGGGAGCCCAACGGACAGAAAGAGCACATCAGAGGATTGTCGATGTCGAATTGACATCGGTTTCTTGAAATCTGTTAGGAACGAGAGATCGAAGTGGCACTCGATTCAGCAGAGGCAGTATATAAAAGCGGCGAGTTTGCATTTGCATGTGAGGCTATATGGATGAGGAAGATCCTGGTCAGGTTGTTCGGTTCACACTTAGAGCCTACTCTGATTTATTGTGATAATCAGAGTTGCATTAAACTCTCGGTTAATCCAGTATTTCATGATAGATCTAAACACATTGACATCCGGTATCATCATATCAGAGATTGTGTGCAGTGGAAGTTCATGTTACTTTCATACATTCCCACGGAGGATCATGATGCTGATATCTTGACGAAGGCACTTACCAAGAGAAAATTCAAATACCACAGAGGCAGGATAGGGGTGGCAGATAATCCTTATCTTGTTGAGAGGGAGTGTTGAGATTGCAACAAGATGATGAGCTTAGTGAAAAGAAGTCGCCTTCACTAAGTGGGCCCACAGGCTATTTTTGGCGCAAAGTCTATTTTTAGACATATGGATCATGTTCTTTGAGTTGCAGGATGCTATTTGTGGATGGTTTTTCAAGTCAGAAAAAATAGATGGACTTCTATTTTTAGACATACTGGGCGGAATCTATTTTTAGATTGCCAGTCTAAAAATTGATATGTCGAATATTATTAGCTCTTAATAATATTTGGACTATAAACATTATCTTATTCTCTTGGAGCACTTCAGTTAAGTGCACAGATGTGGCACAGGAGCTGACAGAAGTAATTACACTATTCCTGAGGGTTATGTGGAGATATTGCATGAAGACTTCAGTTAGAACTCATGTGACAGAGTTTGGTGGAGTTGATTGAGGAAGTTAGTGGAGTTGTATTCAGTTTAACTAATCTAAACATAGTTGAGCTATTTGTATTCAGTTTAACTAATTGATACGATTAGTGAGAGTGGTGTGAATTAATTATTAATTAATTCACTAATTTAAAACTCATTAATCAACTAAAGAATGCATCAGTTAACTTCAGTGCATGGACAGTTTCAGTGGAGACCAGTGCAGAAATAGGTGAAAGAGTAGGTTAACTATCAGTTGTGACTATATTGTTGCTATTTGCAACACACAGATAGGTGGAGAAGCCCATGAGGATTGCGCAGTACAAGCCAGGTGGTTTATCTATTTAATGAAGCCATCCCATAGCATTAAAAACACAATAGAGGCTGGCTATCAAGTGGCAAAAGATTGGAGCATGTGTTTTGCTAGATCTAGCTTGATAGTGTGTAGCAATTCGAGGTTGTGCTGAGAGCTTGTGAGGAGCTTTGTACTATGATTGTTACATGATTTCCATGACATATAATATACAGATAGTTGGGGTTTTCAGCTTTAAGCTTTCCCATTAAATACTGTGTTCATATATGTGATTGTTTATGGTTTTAATGTGTGCATGCAATTGATTTTATTTCCGCAATTAATGATCAATGGTAGAAGAGATTTTGTATTATGCATGAAGCTAAAATAGTGTGTGATCATGAGAATCTCGGTGAATAATATATCAGTTATTCAAATTTCTACAATATCATCTAGAATCAGAGGGGAGATCAATGCATTTTTCATCTCAACAGTGACCAAAGAAGGGATATTCTATAGGAACAATTCATCACTTTGCAGATCCCTCTGGGGGTCTTCTTGATCTTCCCCAATGTTGGATTTGCGATATGTTGTTTTTTATTTCCCTAAATTTTTCCTACTTATGAAATAAATTTGTGTTTCTGTCCATAGCCAAGAGCCAATTATTTCTAGACTTTAGTCTCCAATAATCTTCTTCTCTTATGAGGTGGGCATCAAGAGACTTGAAGGTTTCAACTTCTTTTTGGAAGTTTGTAAGGTTCACCCAGGTAGTCTCAATTTGCCCCTGTAATGAAGCTAAGTTTTCCTCCATATCCCTTATTGAATATTTCCTTTCAGATTTATTTTCCTTTATAAACTTCTTAATATCATCTTTTAACCTTTTGAGTTTTTATTCCCATATATAAATTGGGTTTCCCTCAACCCAATCCAAACAAGAGAGAGAGAGACCAAGTCTGAGAACCCATAAGAGTACAACCATAGAGGGTAGAATTGAAAGGGGATAGGCCCAAGGTTGAGGGATAGAGAGATAAGGAGGATAATGGGGCGATGGTCTGAGCCAAACCACAGAAGAATGAAAGATTTTAGGTAAAGGTTCAAGATAAGGAGGCTATCATAAGGTAGAAAATGATTAAAATTGGCAACAATATGGCCCAGGATGGTACCTTTATTATTCCAAGTATAAAGTAATTTCAGAGGTTTGAGATCGAATAGTTTGACGCTAAGAATTAGGTCCTCCATATTCTCTTAGAAGGAATCCCTGACGATTGAGCTTCCCCTTTTCTCATTTTTCCCCATAGTGGTATTAAAATCACCTCCCAGTATACAGTTATGTCCATAATCAGTGCTTTTCAACTCTGTCAAGGACTTCCAACAATCCTATTTATCTCTAAAGTGATCAGGCATATATACATTGATCATAATGAAGTTCTGTTGCATCTCTAAGATAATAAAAGTAGTTGCTGCAATCCAGTGGGTGGTTTTTATAGAGCTTACCTGTTGCAATTTTTTTGTATTCCACATCATGCAGAGGCCTCTTGAAGCAACTCTTGAATTTCTTGCTACCATTTTGCTGCAACCCCAAACTTTGGAGTGGATTGAGGAGAATTGTGTCTCACCCAACTTCGTCTCTTGGAGGATAGTACTACTGGTATTTAATTTTGTATTAGTGATTTCGCTTCCATTATTATTTTCCCAGATCCTAGTCCCCTGAAATTCCAGGAGATAATATTCATTATTTACTCTTTTTGGATGTTGTCCCTTTCGTAGGGCCCAATATACTTTCTTTTTTCCCTCTTGTGGTGTCTATGTCAACTAACTAGTGAGGGATGGTGTGTTTGAACAAAAACTCTTTGTATTTTTCCATTTTTTCCCGCCTTATTTATTTTCTTGTTTTCTATCTTGGTCTTCTAGCCTTTCCGTCCATATCCTTGACCCTTGCACCTCTTGTTTTCTCATCTTCTGAGCTTGTTGGTATTACTGTTCTTGTTACTTCCTTGGAGGATAAGAACCCTTCTTCTTCCTCCTCTTCATCCGTAGTGTCTTCTGTGTTGCTGGATGTTTCTGGACTTGAAGTAATTTATTTTTTATTTTTCGAGGCTAAGGAGGTAATACGGCCTTAGGGCCATTGAGGGTAGGATAATTTTTTTGGGGGGGAGGGGTGGAGGGGGGGGGGAGAGCCTCCATCCTCATGAACATAAGCCAGAGCTGCATACCTATTTTCGTCTTTTCCATCTCCACCATACATAATGGGGGCGCCCATAGGAGGGGTGGGTGTACTTTGGCTTGGAACGACATTATAGGGGGCATAATTTGAATTTGTTATTAGCCCATTATTTTTTTTTGTGTTCCCCTTTTTTATTTTTACTTGCTGCCATTGCTTGTTTGCTTCTCCTTGTTGATTTTATGATTTGTCATGTTTCTTTGGGAAAATTTTGGCAAAGTGTCTGCATTCATGACATAGTTTACATTTGAATGGGAGTTGGTCATAGTCCACGTCCTCCACATGGTCCAAGCTATCCATACAAAGATTGACTGCAGCTAGGAGACCTTTTTCTAGGTCGAATTACACACAAATCCTTGCATAGGAAAATATACCATAATTTGGCTCTGAATAGTATATTTACTTTCCTAGAGAGTTCCTAATAAATTTAGAGGTTGCATCGTTCCAATGGTGGAGGGGGAGGTAGTGTAAATTCAGCTAGATTGGTCTGAAGAAGGAACATCACATTCCAGGTTGAAGTTGAGACTCCACCAATCCACATAAATCCCTTATGCTCCCATGAATTATGGGACACTTCTAAAAACTAAATCTTTGTCCAGTCTATTTTCAAAGTAGAAGGTGTAGAATCCATTACCACAAAATGATGAAATAACCTCTCCTTTGATGAGCGGCTTCCAGTTCTTCTCTATCCAAGTTTGAACCATCCACGGAGAGGGAGAAAGGCCCATGAAATGACAAATAAGGCCTCAGTCTACAAGTTAGAAAGAACGAGAGTGATCTTTTGTGGTGCTACTCCCAATATTTGGGATGTCTTTGGCCTTTTTAACGAAGTGAGACATGCTGTGATTATGAAAATTTGGGGCCACAACCACCATGGAGTTGAAGGCTACTATTTCCACCACTAGAGAGCCATCCTGAGCTGGTGCAGCCGTCAGGGTTGTCCGACCAATGAAAGCTAACACTCCAAGCTTGAAGGGGAGCAGGAGTAGGAGGGAAAAGGAATAAGGGGGGAAAGGGAGGGGAGACGACCCTCAACAAGAGGATAAGAGCTCGAAACCAACGAAACTAGAAACTCTTACAATTAAGGGTCAATAACTTCACTTGCCTTAGAATCTATAATTTCACTGCCTTAACATCTGCAATTTCACTGCCTTAGGGTTTGAAATTTCGCTGCGTAAGAGTTTGCAATTTCACTAAAAAAGTGATGTTATTACTAACAACATTTTTTCATTTTAAAATGAAAATTATAACATAATTTTTCCTTTTAACAAATAGTACAAACCATGAATATTTTTTTTTAAATTAGACTCCTAATCTCGTAATTTGTCCCTCTCTCCTTCCTCTTCACCCCCATCCTTCTCCATGTTGCGTATGGACCACTTCATCAAGTGATGAGTTTCAAAATTGGCCCAAACCCAAAACAAAGCAAAACACAATACAATAAAATAGAAAAAATAAAAATAAAAATAAAAATAAATTAATTTTTTAAAATAAAAAACATTAAAAAAAAGTAATAAAAAATAATAATTTAGGGATGATGTTTTCCCCCCTGGTGCTTACCCACGCCCTGTGCTCAAGTCATCTCACTTCCCTTCTCCCCTGTTGAGCTCCCTCATTGATGCCTTCTTACTTATGTCATCCTTGGACCACCTTAGTGAGTGTTAGGTTCCAAACTTACCTCCCTAGTTATGTCACAAGTGGACCACCCCAACAAGTGATGAGTTCCCAACCCATAACCCCGATTACCCCTCTCTCCTTTGGCCACCATGTAGAATAGTCTAGTAAGTGGCTTGTTTTTAGCTCACCACTCACTAGGGTGGCTTGAGGGTGGGATGGTGCCACAACCCCAAGGGCTCTGCATGATTACAAGGCGATTTTTGGTCGCACTGTGACCCCTTGAACGTGCAATACCAATGTGTTTCATCCTAGTGTATCACAATTTTAATCCACTTTAACCATGCCTCACAACAATTTTACTTCTATAAGCTCTATATTACCAATTACTTAGTATAATCTCATAACCCTTTATATATTGCAAGTAAAACTTATTGTCACAATAATTAACTAGTTCTTTAATAAGAAACAATCATAAAGACTTCATAGTAATAATACCATCATTAGAAATGAACAACTTCTTTATGGAATGACCCTATGAACGCATCTTTTATTAATTCAACATAAAAATATTTAAAATAGCACTCTCGAGACAAAGGCTTGGTCCTTTTAAAACAAGCATATCCAAAAAATAAATTTCACTTGCCAAAATACTATCATCTGAACAATCCACCCTATTGGGTCATCTCCCACCCATCGTGGTACCCTTTAGTTTACTTCAACCTCATATCACTCATTTTTTATGCCCATGTATAGACCTAGCTAAGCTCCTCTCCACACTTCTGTTTGGTTTTTCCTTAATTCATTCTTACCCTTTAGTTGCTCACTTACTTCACCCTTTTCTCTTGTATTTTCTTCCTTGTTTGTTTCTATTCCCTCTGTTATTTGGTTTGATTCTCATGGAATATATATATATATATATATATATATATGACCTGTGTGGCAGTTCGCTTACTTGTTACCATTTTCTACCTTAGTTGAGCGGACTCATTCTACCATGTGGTTCTTCCACACTTGTGTCAACTCACACCCATTCCATCGTGCATTATCTCATATATGTTAGTGTGACTTTCGTCAACTCAACTCGTTCCATCACCCAATTGGTTCTCCTTCATTAGGGTTGAATTCTTCCTCGTAATGCATTTGGGAATGAGTCTTGGTCATGTTGTGTGCTTGTAGTTACCATGCCACCAAACTAACACGTCATGCACTTCTTTGTATGCCCAAGTGGAAACCCCTAATTTATTTTTTCAACACTCGGTTGGGCATGACATTTTCCACACCTATCGATTATGTGCCACTATGCTTGGTTTCATTATTTCCTCAGCCCCATGCTCAACCATCAAATGAATCCTCATGTCACCATATTATTTCCAATATAAACATCACAAATGGTCTGATGGGGATGTCATCCATGACACACACTTGTTTAAAGGCATGGATAAATCTAGGGCCTAACATCCTCTCCCACTCAAAGTGTTTTCCATCCCAGTAATAGTCCAACCACAACCTCTTAGTAATATTCTTTGGATATGAACATCATGATGTGTTTCTCCTCTAGATAGTGTCTCTGATTACATCTCTGGAAATCACGACTGCATATATGCCATGTGTTGGATCCCATCATGTTACTCAAATAATCATGTAAATAATATGATCATCACACCAAGTTCCATAAGAGCTTGTGTCTCACACATTGCAATGTACTTGACCTCAAATCATGCAATCTCTCACATAAATATCCCTTTCTATAGAGGTACCACTTTAGACACCCCATTGTCTCGGATTTCCATCCAATTACAACAAAAAGCCATTTGATCATGACTAAATGTGAGGAAAATGTGTGGTAGTCATGGTGAATTCCACTTGCATTTCTCATTTTCTCTCCTAGAATCGTTCCTCCATACTTCCTCATCACGTAGGTAAACAAAGGTGGATATGAAATGATCCTACCTTCTGGATCCTCAACAAGTCTCTCCAACTCAGGATCTCATGGCCAACCTCCTGGGATCACTGTAGATGTACTCGCTTCTTCCCTGGCCTCAAGATACCAACACACACTCTCTTGGTCACACGTTCGAACCAATGAAGTTCCCACAATGGTATAATCTCTGGATGTGTCACCATTTGGTGTATGCTCCATCTTGGTCAACCTCCCCTCCAACTTTATCCCATATTTTAGAATGGTCATGATCTTCACATCCCGAGATAGAATAAACTCAATATTTTTGTTGCTCATTTTCCCCCATGTAACTCCACAATAATGTTGATCATATTGGAATAGGGTAGCCATCCTCATTGCATTATCCCAACCTTCACAACTTCTTGTTGTTCCAAGGAAAACACCTTCTACTTTATAGGGAAATTTCTTGCCAAATGATTTTCTCCATAGATCCAACATGAAATGGGATTCATCTTCTTTTTAATACCTGATTGTGTTGCTTTTCCTTCCTTGGATGACTTTCTCTTCTCTTGGTATATCTTCTTCTTGCCTTTATCAACCTTGAATTTCCTCTTTGTACTTCCCATCTATTGATAATTTAATTGATCTTTAAAGTACTTCATAAAATATCAACCAGGGCTTGTAGAATGATGAAGTATATGTGCATCATTTGTGCTAGTATTCCTTATTATGTGAGTAACTTTTGAATTGAATTAGGATGTTTTCATGCACATTTTTTTATCTAAGAATCACTCAAAGTAAAAATATTTTCACTGTGAAAGGAAAATATCATACTGATATAAATAAAGCTAACTTTAAATGCATAAATAAATATCACACTACCAAAATCAAATCTACTTCATATTGACATAAATGAAACTACTCTTTAAGTGTAGAAAAATATCACATAGGAAAAATTAAATCTAAATCTATTTCACACTGACAAAAATAAAGCCTTGAAAGAAATTATACTTCTAATTGAAAATTCTAAATCAAATGATCATACTTTTTGTCTAAATCAATCACAATTTACATGTGCATAATAAATCCCTTTGATTATTTTCTTCATTCTTCACACAACGAGATTAAATCTATGAAAGAAATTCTACAAAGAGAAATTGTATAACAAGTTCTATTAAGAATTCTACAAATAGGAATTGTATAACAAGTTCTATTACGAATTCTACAAAAAATTCTACTCTAACTATCACAAGCGTTCTTAGAAAACCAAAGTTATAATCACTGTGATAAATTAATCCTATGAAACAAAAAGCTTAACTAGAAGTAAAATTGAAACCTTACAACTCCAAGGGGGAACTCTCGTGAGTGTAGGTACACAAATATTAATAAATACTAATCATGCATCTATACACACAACATAGTGGAATAAGAAGCTCGATAAACAATTTGCAAAGAGTTTTTAAAACAATAACCAGTCATGTGTATCATCGTGCCAAGAGGCAAGTTTTATAACCTCCTTGGTTAAACTATTTGGATATTTATAAGCCCATCCTTCTCAACAAAATGGATTAAAATAACATCTTTTAAGTAAAATAATGATTATTCATGATTTTCTATCGAAGAAGAAAATCATGAGGAAAAATATTAACTTCAATCAACGATGTTCTCACTTGCCTGATTTGTCTTGGGGCATTCCGTTGGGTTGACTTCCACGTTGACCTTCTCCTAAGACATCCTTATCACTTTTCTAGATCATAGAGATATGTGGATATAATTGTGCCAGTTTCCAAATACCTGTTCATATGCTTCGTTCCTCCACTGGTGTTTCAAAACCTATAGATTCTTCAAGTAAGATGCAAAATTGATTATTAGATGTAGGATAGATGCAATTTGGTAGCTTGTGCAAATATTAAATCAAATAATAAAGAAACAATGAAACAATGAATAAAAGATCATTAAATACTTGTTTTTTCTAATAACATTGCAAGCTAACACTTAATTGGAGTTATTGTGGTAAAAAATGAAGAGAATGGAATTTAAAGAGGGTGTAAAAAAGGAACAATATTGGTCTTCAACATTCCCCCACACAGAAGATATTGCATGTCCTCTATAAAAAAATTCAAAATTTTGCAACCCATTTTATGAATAAGCTATCTCCAAGGCTTGAGAAAGAACATGTAAATTAGTACTCCTTGCTTTTCAGGTACTAGTTTCCATCCTTGGTTTCTTCATTAAAATCTCGCACTGTAAACTTCTGACCTTGCTCCTGAGAAGTTTACTTTTATCTTTTAACTTCTTATTTTTCTTGTACCAATGGAAAATATGTAGGATAATATTATCATTTCAATTTATTTGGATATCATTATGTATCTTCATTGCTTCATGTTCCTGCTTTAGATTCTTATTTAACATTTCTAGTTCAAAATTTTTCTATTTAAGAGTATCTTCAATTCTAGATTTTTTTGGAGGACCAAAATGAATTTATTCATTTAGAATTTATCCTTGATTTGAAGATGAATCAACATTTTTTCCTTTGGATTTCTTGAGACTCTATATAAGCATATATTTCTTGTTGGGTTTGGTCAATTTCTGGGGTGTTTTTTGCTGGACTTGCAATCGGTGATGGTATTCTTAGTTATTCTTCTTCTAAATCAACAAAAATTGGAGACTGTTCAATGGTTGATTTCAAAAGCCGTAAACTTATTCTTACTCTTCCTGGTGGATTTTCAGCAGTGATAACACGCTTCTTCTTACTTTGTTCCTTATTTCGATAGGCATTCATCTATATTGGTGGGTTTATTATTTCTAACATTCTTTTGTTTAAGAGTTTCTAAAACATATGCAAGAGGGGTTTCATCATCAGAATCCTTCTGTGTATGCTTATGTTGTTGTATTTCTTGTGCAGGTAAATCTTGGTTTTGAAGCTTAGGGTTTGAGGGGCCGACCCCTTCTTATTTTAGAATTGGATTCTCCTTGCTTGACTTATTTAAAATGATTTCGAACTAGAGAATCCTCCCAATTATCTTCTTTAATTCTCAAATGAGCTTCAATCAAAATATTTACTAACCCATGATGATACAAAGCATTATCAATAAACTATATTTTCCTTTGGATATTAGAAGCCATTTTTCTGAAATTACAGAGCAAGAAATATGGTAAATTAATTTCATTTCCATTAATAAAATGCATCAAAAATCGAGCATGGTAGAAGAACATATTCCAAAACCTACCCTCATAGGTTATAAATTTTTGAATGACTAATAAGAAATTTCTCTATTTACTTTTTAAAGCTGTTATTGGAATTCCTTTCCTGAAAATGGAGATGTCTATACCTAGGTTTCTAAGGAAGGTCTCCCACTCTTTCTCTTTGATTTTTCGGTTTTTAAACCAACTTTCCCCATTTCTTGGTAATCTAGTAGCCTCTTCCATAAACAACTATGTCAAGACCAATTTTATGTCTCCAATTTCTGCTTCTATCTCATCACAGGCTTGATAAAATGATTTAGTGACCTCCTCGTACCCATCAAAAGTTCTCAAAGACCTGTAACTATTGTTCCTGCTGCAATTGTTGCTTCACTTGTGGCTAGGATTCAAGAAACTTGGTTCCATTTGGCTCAGTATGCACAATAACTCCCATGTTGAGGAATTTTCAGTCCTTGATTTCCCTTTTGACAGGATTACAGAGTTTTGGACGAGATTTGGGTAGCGGTTGAGATGTTTTTGACAAAGAAGAACGAAACATAGTCAAAGGAAGTGGGATATGATGCGAAGAAAATGAGATGGGATATGGAATAAATGAGATAATATACAGAGGAAGTGGAGTAAATTCGAATGATGGCATTATTTTAATAACTCTTTCATATCTTGTGATAAGACATGATTATCAAAAATTCATAAATTGAATCGTAAGAACCAATGTCCTATTATGAAAAATATAATCGTTATGTGAGATGACAGTGGAAATAGTCATTAGTTTTTAAATAATCATCTATTTATCATAATTCAATGTTTTTTTAATATTTGAGTAATATTTACATACCTTTTATTTTGTCTTAGTGATTTTTTCTTTTGTAGGTTGCTCTTGCTATGATCTTCGTTCAGGTTTCTTTGGCTATAATCTGTCAAGTCATTTGTGGAATTTCATGAGAGATGCAGATTATTGACAATTCTATAGCTGCTTTATTTCTGCAAAGGAAAGAGGAACAAAACAAATGGGACAAGAATAGGAAAATTAAAGAAAATCTAGGTTTCTAAGAATTCTTGGTTTTCAACTTATATTTTCTGTACAAACATGCCAACAATGTTGGTTTTCATGTTTATACAATTATTATTTTTATTTTATTTTTATATATATTTCGATATTTTTTTAAGAAAATATAAATTAGTTTGCAATCTAAGTTGGAGAGGGAGGAGAACCTTCCCTAACCATCTTCAAATGAATATTATCTTGTAGATTTCTAGTAAACTCTTCCTTTGTCAATGATTTATGATATATTCATAATCTATGACCATTTACAAAGAAAGTTACTTTTTCTTCATCAATGGTTTTAATTCTGACTACTCCATTGTCAAATACAATTTCAATCTCATAAGGACCAAGCCAATGAGTTTGAAATTTTCCTTGAAAATATTTAAATTTAGAATAAAAAAGTAATTCCCAATCACCCGGCTGAAACCTCCTGTCTTTGATAAAATTATCATGCCAGTTGGACCTTTGTTGTTGAACTCTGTTGGTTCGGTGAATAGAATCTTGTCATATCTCATCAAGTTCATTCAATTGCTCCATTATTTGTTTTTGGGCTTCTTATAGATCAAGACCCAATTTGACTTTTGTTTTGAAGGTATTTATTTAAAACTCAATAGGAAACAAGACTTGCTTCCCATAACAAGTTCATAAGGAGTATACCCTGTTGTGTTTCTCCATGTGGTACAATATGCCCATAAAGCTTCTAGAATCTTTTCTACCCAATCCTTTCTATGAAGAAATACAATTTTGGTAAGAATTTCTTCAAGTACTTTGTTAGTTGCTTCAACTTGTCCATTTTCTTGTGGATGATATCGAGTGGATTTTCGATGTTTTATTTTGTATTCCTCCATTATTTTCTGAACCAAATTGGATGTAAATTGAGTACCTTGATTTGTCATAATTTTCCTTGGTACACCAAAACGAATAAAGATATCCTAAAAAATAAATGAAACTAAAACATTTTCAGTAGCAAAAGGAAGTGATTTAGCCTCTACCCATTTCATGACATAATCTGTACATACAAGAATATACCTTTTTTGTCTTGATAGTGAATTAATTGGACCAAAAAAATCCGAAGCCCACTTTTCAAAAGGTTCAATAAGTACCTGTGGTTGTAGAGGCATCTCATTTGAAGGAAAAAACTTTCCCATTATCTGACAACTATCACATCTCTTACCATATTCTTTGGCATCTCTAAAAAGATAAAGCCAATAATATCCTAAGAGAATGATTTTATAGGTAGTCCTTTTATCAGAAAAATGTCCTCCACATGGTTCATCATGACAAGCCTTTAATATTTTTGGTACTTCATCCTCTCTGACACATCTTCGAACAATTAAATTAGGTTATGTTTTGTACAATTCTCCATTTATCCATGAATAAGATGCACTGGTTTGAATAAATTTGCCTTTTTCTCAAGGAGACAAATGAGAAGGTAACTTCCATGTGGCTAAACAGTTATCAATATCTTCAAACCAAGGAGATTTAATAAATACTGGAAACATATATTTGTCAGAAAAATTATCCTTTATAGGAACATCCTTACTATCATTTTGGATTCTAGATAGAAAATCAACAACTGTATTTTCCTTTCCAGGCCTATCCAAAATAGTAATATTGAATTCTTGTAATAACAATAAAAATTTTGTAACTCTGTCATTAATGATTGATTTATTCATTAAATATCGAATTTTAGGTTGATTTGTGTGAATAAAAGTTTCATAACCAATGATATAATGCTGAAATTTATTAATGGCATGTACAAAAACTAAAAACTCATTTTCTGTTACAGTATAATTTAACCCTGTAGGAGTCAAATTCTTACTTGTATAATAAATAGTATAAGGAGTCAAATATTTTTGTCCCAATACAGGTCCTAAGGTTGTATTTGAAGCATCGATTGAAATATGAAAGGGAGATTCCAATTTGGTCCTCTTAAAATGGGTGCTTCAGAAATATTTTCTTTCAATGTTTCAAAGCTTTTTGGCAGTCAAAATTCCAAACGAATTTACAATATTTTGTAAGAAATTTGAAAAGTGGAGAGCCTATATTTGTGAAGTTTTTTATGAATATTCTATAATAACCAATAAGACCAAGAAAACTTCTAACATCTCTTTGACAAGTAGGAACTGATAACTTGGAAATAACTTCTTCTTTAGATGCATCCACTTTAATTCCATCTCTTGAAATATGGTGGCCTAAAAAAATTCCCTTGGTGAACATCATAAAATATTTTTCATGATTGAATGAGAGATTTGTTTCTTTACATCCTGTTGTAGCTCCTAGAGACAACCTTGAGTTGCAAAAGACCAGTGCCTAGGACATATTGAAATCAGAGGTTAGATGTAGACAATTATAAGGATTCCTCTGACAGAATATGGATAAAAAGAATAATGGTTTTGGTGGTTTAGGAATGGTGAAGACCTTGGAGTCTGATTAATGTGAATTACCCTATACTGTGAGAGGGCTCAAGAAGTTGTATGGCTGGATGGCTTTCAAATGGGCCAAGTATGAAACAATGAGCAGGGGCTTTCAAAATATGTAGAGGTGTTGAGAAGGAACGAAGGAGGAGGAACTCATGAGAGACAGGGTTAAAACTATTAAGAATATATCTCCCATGAACTCAGAAGAAGCGGATGTAAGTGGAATATGACAAACAACAGAGATTCATGGAGCGCGAAATAAGGGAGCATGACAAATTTAACACATGAGCGTTATACATACATGAATTCATGGATAAAAATGCATACCACCGACAGCTACATTACACTAATCATCAAAGCAACAGAACATTGAAAGATAATTATAAATAAACAGGAGATGACTGATAAACAAAAGAATACTGATACATACTACTCATTTCTCCATCTGGAATCCAAATAAACATCATTGTATATCATATTATGTTCAAAACAACTCTCCCAAATATGTGCCTCAGAGCATAAAGAGCACAGTCATTTAGAACTACAACAAATATTCTCCAAAATTCAGAACCTTTCTTTCATCTCTGAACTCTCTACATATAGAGTCCTACTAAGGGTTTATGATCGAATAAACTTCCATGATCGACCCACACATGTGAAAATCAAAATATCCTAACCAACTAGCAGAGCATGCATAAATAAATCACTCCCGTAATCAGAAAATTAAAACAGAATCGGGTGAAATCGAGATTTCACCAACATGACATCATAATCAAACAGTAAAAGAAAAACATAGTTGGGAAAAAAGGCCAAATCCTGGAATATTCAAAATGGGGCGGCGAGAAGTGGTTGTGACAGGTGGGGTGTCTGGCTTCCATCACATGATTCCACCAGATGTGGGAAGCCTCTACTCCCTCGTTCTCATGATTCACATTAACTGTTATGAAACAACCAATTGTGTCGCGCGTGCCTGACTCTTTAGCAGAGGTTTCCTGGATAAAATAAATCAACCATAGTTGTGCTTGTTCCACCAAAAACTCATTTTGTGGTTAACTTGCAAAACCAGAGGCCGGGCTTCAGAAGGGGGCCTGGGACATTAACACACAATGAGACGGTTTAACACTAGATAGGGTGGGACAAAGGCCATCGAAGGGCTATTGATGATGTGGCAGGGAGGTGCGGCCTAAACTGATATCGCTTATTGCAATCTGGATTTTTTATTATGAGAAAGCTAGAGTAAAGGTTGTAACTTGTGATTTGCGAAGTGCGAAGGGTGGAATGCAACGTGGCAAGGAGGTGGGCCCACCCACATATCGCAAATCGATGTTTTTGTTATGAGCATCGGGGAGGTAAGTGTTAAAACTTGAGATGTGCGAAGTGCGATGAGCAGAGGTGACGTGGCATGGTGGAGGTGGGGCCCAACTTATATTGCAAACCGCAAGTCAAGGAGTTTAGTTATGATAAGGGGGGGGTAAACGTTAAAAATTGTGAAGTTCGATGAGCGAAGGTGACGTGGCAAGGAGGTGGGCCCGCCTGCAGATCGAAAATTGGCATTTTTGTTATGCACAGCGGGGAGGTAAGTGTTAAAAATTGTGATGTGCGAAGTGCGATGAGCGGAGGTGGCATGGCATGGCAGAGGTGGGGCCCAACTTATATCGCAAATCGCAAGTCGGGGAGTTTAGTTATGATAAGTGGGGGGTAAATGTTAAAACTTGCGAAGTGCGAAGTGCGATTGTAGAAAGGTGACGTGGCAAGACGGAGGTGAGGCCCAACTTATATCGCAAGTAGGGGAGTTTATTTATGAGAAATGGAGGGTAAAGGTTAAGATCTGTAATGTGCGATTTGCGATGGGCAGAAAGGTTGGCAATTCGAAAAGGTAAGTGGTAAGTGACCATTCTTCCTTTGATTGCGGGGTGTCCGCCCGACCCATGCTTGAAGTGCTTGGCGTTTAATTTAGTTGCTCCTACTCTTCATTTTCTTAACTCTGATGTTTCCTTATCTGTTCATAAGAACCACAAGCCAAAAATGCCTTATAGGGGCCACTTCTCCACCTTGTGTGCAGTCACAGACCAACATTGGCTCCATCTGGGTACAATATGCTATTCTAAGTGTGTTGAGAACCTGCATACCTAAATTCCTGTGCTTTATTGGGCGCATGGAGTCGTAAATTCATACTGTAAATATGAACTGAAACTACAACTAAGCTGTGCACTGCAAACTATCAAAAAAGAAATCACTGCCGCACCCTGAAAACCTTGAATGCTAAAATCTGACCCATGCTGAAACTGAAATCTGAAACACACTTGAACTGAAAACTGCAAAGCAATCTGAAACTAAAATTGGAAATATGCTCGTAGCAGTGAGCTTATTTTCACACCTACCTACCCTAATCTTCTGGAATTACTGCTATTCTAAATGATACAATAATGCCAGTGTAACTAGGCAAGAAACTACTGTAATAAATTTTTTCTGTCACTATTTTTCTCCAAACTCAAGAACAAACTTGTTAATGTTATTTGATAGGAATTCCCAGCCTGATCTTTCTTGCAAGGAGCTTAGTAAACCTAAACCACAACAGAAGTGATGAAATGGTATGGTGGCTTTGTGATGAAAATTTTCTCAATATAGATAGCCACTGGATCAAGATACACTTGACCTACTGCTGAATATGTTGACCCAATTGATCCAACCTCATAACTTGGTACTGCACATGTGTTTTCCATGTCTTCAAACAACTTGGAACATGTTTGCATTTTATTTGATTAATTAAGGCATAAAGGTAAAGAATCAAACTGGATCAATTCTTCCTTTTGTTTTAAACTTTGCCTCTCTATTCAACAGGTTCCCTTATACATCGACTGCAACATTTTTCAATTCTTCAAGGATTGCAGTGTCCCCTTCTCTTACTTGGAATTCCATCCCTATATTAAAGGAATTTGGGTAGTGAAAGAGAGCTACTCCTGGGGGTGGCCTTATATCAGCATGCATTAAATGATACACCTTATTGAACATGGCTGAAAAATACTGTATTGTCTCCCCAAGCTGCCTTTTTAAATGTCCATAATCTTCTATGATAAGAAAGATATTTCCCATGATTACCCATCAACCTAGGAAAACTTGCATGAATTAATGAAAATTTCTCATGTTAGCAGCTGGAATATTCTCAAACCAAATTTTAACTTTACCTTGCCATGGTAGGACAAACATCCTGATACATACATCATCTTATTTCTTTACTGATGACTGCAATACAATGACTAAAGGATCATGGTAAACATGAAACATAATATCTTCTAGAATATTTGTAACAGGAAAACAAACCTGATTCCAAAATGCTGCTTTTCTTGTGAATTGAAAGTGATTATCTTCAAACAGAAAGGGGACCAATTGTTTTTCCTCACTATCCACGGTAGTTAGGTGATCTGAGTGTATTTATCTTTCTGTTTGTCACACAAAAGCTTGCAATGGAGCTATAAACTCTTGTTAATTTCGGGTGAAGGAACATGATTTGTAAAAATTTGTTGTACTACTGAAGGAGAATTTGAGAGATGGTCTTCATCATGCAAATATGATCGGTATTTAATATTTGAAGGAAACACTGCTTGCTGAGGATGTTCTTGTGGATCTAGAAAATTAAGATCTGGTGCCTCTATTTCTAGATCACTAGACTGTTGTTGATTTTTAGTGTTGTCCTCTGGGAAACAGTCCAACTCTTCCCCTTCTTCATGGAGGGTAAGCTCTTCTCCCTCTTCTTTAGAATAGGCTAGGAACTGGTTTTCTACATGTGGTCCAAAAACCACCATGGGTCATTCTTCTTGGAGATTAAAGGGTGTGGCCCATTTTTCTGTAATGGCTTCTTCGAACTGCTCTTTAGGAGGGTCAGGCAGCTTCAAGGGTATAGATGAGGACTTCCCATTTTTGAGAGGATAAAATTCTTGCTTTGTGGAAGTAGATGCAGTGGCCCTAGGAGGGGCTAACTCTTCTAATGGCTTTTTCCCTTTACTGGAAAGAATGGGGGGTTTGTTCTCTTGATATCGACTCCTCATTTTTCTCTTGCACTCGGGTTCTCTTCCTGGAGGACCCAAGGTCATATTTCTTGTGGAGTTGAGCTTGCATGAACTCCACGAATTGTCTGCAGTAACTGTCAAGATCCTCTGGAGGGACTTCCTTCTCCTCTTGCTCCCCTTGCAGGATGAGTTCAACCTCCTCCTCATCAGAGTAAGTGAGGAATTGATTCTCTTGAATATCCATGACTTCCTAGGCCTTTCCCTCCACTTATCTCTCCCAGTATAGAGGAGGTTGAATGTGGTCTTACTGTTCCTTCCTATCCCATTGCAACAATTGTAGAGGGGGATTCTGATACTGAGGATTAAACCCTTGGTTAGGAATTGTTTGGTTGGGATGAGGAGGGGAATTTTTGGCCTCCAATTCAAGATTAATCAACTTGTTTGAAAGGTTCTTGATAAACTTATTCATTTATTCATTTCTACACTCTTGTGATTCCCTTCCCTGATTTGAAGTAGAAGCCTCCTCCCTATTCTTTCTTCTGGCTTCATGTTTTGTCTTCCCCTTGCATTTACCAGTAGAAGAAAATTTTACTTCTACCTCCAATGCATTAGTTTGGATCTTATCCAGAGATGTGGATTTTCTTTCTCTTAGGGTGAACCGAAACTCTGGTTCGAAAGCTCCTGTGAAGACCACCTTAGCAACTGCTTGGGGAGGCTTTATTTCAACAAGGAGATTATTATAGAGCTTATTGAACCTATTTATGAATTCCATTACATCCTCATTGTGTCTCTTTTTTAGAGCATTGAACTCGGTGAGAATGTATCCATGGTCCCTCTTTTCTCCCCATTCTAATGTGAAGAAATTTTCCATTTCTTCCCAAGTGTGGACTGTGTTTTTAGCTAGAGACTTGAACCATTTTCGGGCTTCTCCCTCCAAGGATTGGACAAAAATAATTAATACCACATCTAAGTGCTCTAAATTCACATTCTCAGTGAAGGGGTAGAAGGTTTCAATAGTTCTCTGTGCAGAAGTATTACCTTCCCCAGTGAACCGAGGCAACCGCTCTAGATAGTCTTGAGACATATCATTTAGAGGTTGGGGGAAGGCCAAGGGGGCATAATTTTTCAAAAGGAAAGTCGACACAACCATCTGTTTTAGAGGTGGGGGTAGATGGTGGATCTAAATCTGGTGTGAGGCCTGGTGAAAGCTAGGATTACTTCTGATTAGGACTATTTTACAGTGGAGTTGCCAAGATGAGTAATACACAACTCCCAACCCTTCCTGCTCACCTGTTTGAAGGGTGGAATTTATGTCGTCTCCCAGGGAAAATATTTCTTCATTGGTATCCCCAGTAACGATGCCAAAAAGATGTTGTAGCTCCTAGAGACAACCTTGATTTGCAAAATACTAGTGCCTAGGATATCTTGAAATCATAGTATAGATGTAGACAATTATAAGGATGCCTATGATAGAATACAGATGAAGAGAATAATGGTTTTTGTGGTTCAAGAATGGTGAAGACATTGGTGTATGATTCATGTGAATTACCCTATACTGCGAGAGGGCTTAGGAAGCTATATGGTTGGATGGATTTCAAATGGGCCAAGTATGAAATAATGAGCAGGGGCTTTCAAAATATGTAGAGGTGTTGAGAAGGAACGAAGGAGGTGATGCCGGAAAATCATGGTTCCGAAAATTTGTACATTTAGTGGAATCTAGGGGGTCTTATGTTTTTCAAAAGAGTTGGTTTCCTAAGTATTTAATTAATGTAATTTTCAATGTTTTGAGTGATTTATGTGAGACATTTAGAATAGGATTTAATTAAATATTGAGAGGCATATTTGTAAATGTTCTCGAATGTAGGAGAACATGAGTGATTGGTGTGGATTGAGATATTCTGAAATATTGTAAATCTTAGATTAGAAAGTAGTTCATGATTTATGGAGGATCCTTAGGATTTGGTTGAATGTTGAGATCCTCAAGGGATAAAGAAGAGATTTTAGGAATTAATTGAGGACTTAGAGGTTTTTTAGGATTTTGTTGAGTAACCTATGGATCTGAATCGGAATTGGTTACAAAACCTTTTTTATAAATTTGTAAAGCCTCAAAGGCATAAAGATATATAGATCCTTAGAGAGAAAAATTAATTGTAAGCCTACAAGCATAAAGAGAGAGGAAGAGAAAAAGGGCCATGTAAAGGCACAAGACCAAAGCTAGATTGTAAACAAGTTTTTTATTTGTATATGTACATTTATTTGTTTAATGAAAAATCAAATTTCATTTTGACTGTGTGTCATTTCTGTTATGTGCTGAGTGATCCATAATAGAAATAATTCGATATAAGTGTAATAATTCCCTATAACAAATTCTAGATGAATTAATAAGTCTTAATTTGTGATAGAAGACTTAAAGGATGGGTAGAATCCGTATGATTCCAGTCTAGGAGTTAATTAGCTGTGAATGAAGCTAATGGGACCGAATGTGTGCAGATAAAGTTATGTGCAGGTCGAAAGGAATAAAACAAAAATAATGGCTTTAAACAGTATGAAAAGGTGTACATTGAGCGTGATAAATATAGATAATATTCAATAACAAGAACAAGATCAAGGGAGATTAGGGTTAAATTATACCGAACAAGCTCAGGAGGAGTAGCGTGGAGGAAACAGAGTTGTAGAGCAGCGACAAGAGAAAGCAGAGAAATCGACTAAGGCAGAAAAGACTTAGAAGGATTCAAAAAGAGGAATTAGATGGTGAGGATTGAATCACATAATTGAAGTTTTAAGATTAAATGATAGAGATCACATCCCAAGGTAAATGATTTAAGTTGCAATGCGGTAAGTTGAGAAAGTTGTGAAGTGGACACGTGTCGGGTGGAGAATGAAAGCACACATCACAAATCAAAAATTATAGTATTTATGTGTTAAGGACTTCACAAGTTAAACAAAATAACTTGCGATGCAGTAAGGATTGAAAGTTGTGATGCGATAAAGGGAAGAGCCACGTGTTGGATGAATGCTCTAGCGCATATCGCACATCGACAGGTTTAGAGTTTAGCATTAAGACATCACAAGGTCAAGTATTTTGGTTGCAATGCGATGAGGACAAGAGATGGCATTGTGAAACAATACAACGGGACCATTAGATCTGGTATAGATCTACAGTGGAGATTACATCTCAATTTCACATCTACATATTTATTGTTTAGTTTTGAAAGGTGTTTGTTATAAATTGCGAACTGCAAAGTGAGATGAAGCTTAAAGTTAAATAATGCAATCTGATGTTGCACTAAGGAATAGTTATGTGGCCCATAAACCACAGGTCCATGGGTTTGTGTAAAGAAGTCGGCCACGGTATAAAGGTAAAGTTTATGTATGAGCTTAAAACCAAAGAGCCACTTTTAAAATAAGCTTCCGCATGTGTATAAAATTTTAATGTTTATAAAGTGGGTTATGTTGGTGAATTAAGAGTCTGAACAAAAGAAGAAGGATATATTTGGGATAACCCATATGGATGGGTGATTTATGGAGTAGCATTGAATCCATAATGAAAATGTGGGTAATTGTGGGGTTAATTTCGCTAACCCTGCATCTTTGGATATTTATGGCCTTATGGTTGCATCATTTGGTATCAGAGCTGTAAATGCTCTTTGGGAAAACTGGAACAGAGTATGCTCTTGAAGTTGTGTATGCAGATACACTTGTGACTGTAGAGAAGAAGTCATATTATAAATCTGAAAAGGTGGAGGCAAGTACAGAAAGAAAAGTTAGATAGTAAAATATGACAAAGAGAGGGTTGTTTTCTTGTGAAGAATGAATATGCATTCGAATGTGAAGAGTGTAAGCAGACTGCTTGTGAAATCATGCAGGTAGTGGTTTTATATTAACTTTGATTTGAGTTTTGCAGGTTAAAGAAAGATTGGAGATTGATAGTTGTGGCTAATGAAGTATCTCAACAAAATAATATCAAGCCTTAAGAAGTAGTGATGAAGGAAGCTGGTAAGGATTTCTTAGTGAAAGAAGAGTGTGGCTAGAACCTAGTATTTCAATTGTAATTGAAATATAAGAGGAAAATTGTGTTCTCAAAAGTGCAAATGAGTTGAAGCCTAGAAAGAGTAGAGGAATTCTCAAAGAAAGTTCTAGAGAGGGGACTAGTGGCCAAGTATAGAGGAAAGCTTGGTGAGATCAATATAGTAGGGAGGACTTGCTATTGCAGAGGCTTAAGTACATCTCATAGTGAGTGAGGAGTTCATGAAGATGAATAAGAATATGACTACTGATAGTCATAGCAGAGGTTCGAGAAGCAGCCATAAAGTGAAGAAAGAAGATGCCAAAGCAAATGACATATGGAGACAGATGAGAGATGAAGAATATGAGAAAGATAAAGCTGAGATAAATTTCCAACTTGCATTATTGATGGATATGTTGCAGAGAAATAAGGTAGACCAGAGGTATGGTTGGACTATGAGAAAGAAAGTGAAATGGCATAGGCTATGTTATCACAAAATTGTACTTGATTGGTTGCTTATCAAACAACTCTATGTAATTGTTTCAAACCACTTCTAACTGAAGATTAGCCTCTTCAGTTTGAGGGCACTCTCTCAAGGTGGTCATTAGGGGAATTTTGAGGTCTAAAATGGGCCTCCTAAGGAAAATGTACAATCAAAATTCACTTTATGAGAACCAATCACATTTTAGGGGATGTCATCATCCCTAATAGTTGAGGTGGCATTGCTTGAGTTAAAGGTACTTACTTGTCACATTCTCAATGGTGGATAAAAACTCATGGTTAACCATGGTAGTGCTCTAAGTACTTTTAAAGTCAAAGTAAAGTACTCATAATAAATGTCATTTAACATTTTTTGAACAAAAATATATTATTGTCATTTCATATTTATTGAAATAAACAATGAATATCCCTATACATTTATTATATTATATTATATTTTTTTATATAGTATATTAATTACATGTAATTATACAATTTAAATAATATAAATTTTAATTAATATCATATAATACAATTAAGAATTTATAAATTTACATTTATATTTTATTTTAAGTTATTTAAGTACAAAGGACAAATGCATTAGTTGTTCAATGATAATGAATTTTTCTTGAAAAACTCATTCTTATTTATAGTTACATGAATACAATTTTTTTATTAATTTTATTTTGGTACAAATTTTGAATTGAATTTAACTATGGTTACATGGATTGTGGTGCAAAAATTGAATTGCAAATTCATAAATATTATTTTATTGGTTTAGCTATTATTTTATTATTTCCTCAGGAGGCCCATTTTAGACCTCAAAATTCTCCTAATAAGTTTATGATATTGAATAATGATAGTACTAGATGGATAATTCTATGGGAAAAGTAACTTGTTTTTTATGTTTACAGGTTGAAAAGTATGCAAGCTTCCTACCATTGGGCTTATGGAGTTAACAATCAGTAGTTTCAGTGGAAAAGTTTCTTGATATGGAAGATGAGGTAGATAGAGGTCTTTAACAGAGGCAATTCACACATAAAACGTAGGATACCACAGTCATTTCATCACTAAAGGAAGTCAAAGCATAAAATTATGAAGTCTGAGTAATAGAGATGAAATTTGCTGCAAGTGGTAAAACATAAAGATATAGATCAATAAGAAATTAGAAAACTCACGAGAATCTTAGGTCTGTCACGAAGAAAGTCACTCTGTATTACTTATATAAGTCAAATACATAAAAGCAGCAATTTAGTGGAAAAAATCTCCAACCCTTTACTACTTTGATGCTTTTTATTTAAATAGACATTTCTTTACAACAAGGATGATCTTCCTGGTGGCTAGACCATCGAATTATCCTATGACACATCACATAACTGAAATACATGACTTCTAACATAAAACTGACAGCTACACCTTAAAGAAAACATCTCCTAATAGGACTTTAACTCCTATTTATTACATAGATCTACCTTATCTGTGAAATCAATTACATGATAGTTATAAAATAAGTATCACATGCTCTAAAGACACATGATAGAGTCCACTACCACTTTACATATTTAAAACCCTCCTAGACTTGTGGAACATAACCCTGCTTTTTAGGAATGCATGACCCTTATCTTCAAATTTTCTTTAGCTGATGACCTGTCTTCATAGCACTCCCTTCAAGTCATAAGTATTTGATGATAAGCTCCCTTTAAATGTTGGAGGAATCCAACTATTCAAAACTGCCATTAAGATGCTCCAAAACCTTTAACAATTGCTTGCTACAAAAACAAGACAGTTTCATAGCGAGTTTTGGTAGCGTTGAAAAAGTGGCTTCTGCACCCAATAACTTCGCTCCTTTGCTGTTCCATGATGTCAATCAAGTCATGAAAAATCACCACCATGAATATCCCTCCTTGAAAACTACAAAAAGTGAATTTAGAAGCAAAAAGGCCACTACAGGTTTTTTCATAGCGTTTTCTTGGCTTTAAGCGTAGGGAACACTAGGAAATTGTGTAAAAACTCAGAAATTGCCCATTTCAAAACTGTCTCCGAAAACTGACCTCCAGCTGCAAAAGCTTGGTTTTTTGCATGTAATGAATCTTCTAAATCATATTCAATCTCAACTTATTTCTCCCGTGGTGTTTCCTCCTCATTTATGATCAGTTGAGCAATGGGCTCCTCAACCATAGTCATCTTCAAACCTTTCTTTTCCAGCTCTTCATGAATCCGATCCAATTGTCCTTGAAGGTATTTGACTTGGTCTTTAAGTGTCCTATTCTTGGATTACAAGTGAAAGTTTACCTTTTTGACGTGCTTTACCTCTCTTCTTAGTGGCTGAGTCCACTTTATCAGTTTTTCTGTATTGTCCAAGGTCTTTGAGACACTTGTGACTTGATCTTCCCAGATCTTCCTCATTTGTTCAAACTCCACTCTTTCAGCTTTATGCTTCCTTTCCTCTCTCCTTAAGACTGATATCTCTTCACTTGCCTCTTTTAATTGTCCCTTAAGGGTTTCAACTTCTGATTTTTCAGTGATTTTCTCTTTACCCTTCTTTTGTTTGATGAATAATTCTTCTTTTGCATGTGAGGAGAGGTTTATGATGCTTGGTGGTGGCTGAGTAGTTTCACTGACCTTTTCAACCTATTTTCTACTTTCCAAGACCTTTCTTGCATGTCTTGTCATTGGTTTTCTAGCTTGAAACATGAAACCAACATCATCACCTGCAAATTCCAATTTTTTAGCTGTTTTGCCTTTCTTAAGCTTCCTTCCTCCCTCATCTATGTCTTCAGCTTGGACAATGGGAGTTTCTTCAATATCAATGGCATGCAAGATGTCTTCTAAGTTACCCTTAACCACTGTTTGGCTCCTAGTAACTCTCTTGCTACCATGTTTGCTCACTATTGGCTTCTGTTTTGCAGGTGTAGCTTTTGGTGTATAAACTTTCTGCAAAGGCTCTGTCTCCATGCTCACTGTTTCTAACTTCTCTGCCATTGTTGGTGATGACATATCTCTAGGTTTTGGAACTCTTTTAGGAGTAACAACATCTACCTCAAAACCACTTATGAATAGAAAGGCTTTCCAATCTCTACCTAATCTCTTCAACTCTTCTAAGACCAACAACTTAATTAAACCATGGTGAAAGAGAGAAGTTTCATTTCCTTCCCTTTTAACTTGGACCTTATCTGACATTTTAGTTAGACTTCTGTATAAGTAAAGGGGAAATTCAAGAGACCTCTTAACCAAAAAATTCAGTAGAAGCCTAAGGTGGTAGGAGTAGACCATGCGAAACCTCCCTTCACAGGTGAAGTACTTCTGAATAATTAGTAGCAGCTTTGAGAAGTTGTATTTCATGTAGCTCCTTGGGATAGCATTTGTGAGATCAATTTCACTATGCCTCGACTTGATGAATTATTTGCAGTCCTGCATGGTGAAATTGATACCTTTGAACCATTGTTTCCCTCCCCTAGGGATTCCAGTTGTTGCTGAAATACTGTCTAGTGTTACTGTGAGATTTAACATTCCCACCTTTGAAACCATCTCAATAAAACTATTAGCAAACTCCTTGGAAACCTGTAGATGACAACCTTGCAGCCTTTGGCAGAATTGCAAAAAAAATGTTCTTCTAAATACCTCCACGGCAGTTGGGTCTTCATTTAAAAAATTCATGTCCATTGGCTCATATATGTGGCAATGACCACCTTTTTTAGTCTTATTTCTTGTAGCCATGGTGAATTTATATCTTCTCAGCCTCGATTGATTACTGACACCTGCAACTTTTGAGAATTCTAGCAATCAACTTGGCTTGGTGAAGTAGCTCTCTAGAAACTCAATAACATGTAAGGATAAAGCATAGAATGACAAAAAGACTCAATTAGGTAATGTTTTAGGGTTTCTATGCCAACTCATGCCCTAATCATGACTCATGCATGCTAAAAACGGTAATGTTGACCTTAGGCATGACCTTGTACCTTTGAAATAACCCTAACTGACTCGAAATGACATCCATCCTATCTCCTCTAATCATGAACTGACACCTTGCACTAGATTTCGCAAGACAAACATAATTTTTTTTTTCGTAGCGTGGATAGTTCATTTTCTGACAGTTTCTCTACGAAAATATTAGGCAGTTTCGTAGCTAAAACTGCTATTCTACAGTGTAAAACACTACAAAAAGAGGAAAAACTGGCTAAAGTGTCCTTTTTCAAATTTAATAGCTTGGGAAATGAAATATGACAACAAATGATGGTTGATATGACATGACATGACCTGAATGGAGGTGTTATGAAAACAGATCAAAAAATAGAAGAAAAGAGAGATCAACGCCTTAGAAATCAGCCACTTCGAGGGGGCAACCTCCAATACATTACATAAATGAACAATTCTTGGATGATACAAATGACAAAACCTCCTCTCTATATATAGGAGTCCATGGGGCCACAATGTAATCCTAGCCAACCTAACAATAATAATGTAAGGGCACAATAATAAAAATATGGGGGTTACAGGGGTACAACAATAACAATAAGGGGGTTACACTAACAACAATAAGGGACTATACTAGTAATATAAGGAACTAACATGCTCCTCTCCTTCAAAAAAGTGTTGTCCTCAATGCTTGAGTAGCTCTGGGTGCTTCTGTATAAAATTCTCATCCTCCCATGTAGAATCTTCAGTGGGTAAGTTCTTCCATTTAATGAGATACTCTGAAATTGATCGATTTCGTAGCTCTCGAGTTCTTGTTTTCGTGACTGCTTTAGGTTCCAATATGGTTTTTCCTTCCTCATCAAGTTCTGGAAATATTGTTTGAACTAGAAGGTTGTCCCCTATAGCCTTTTTTAAGCATGAAACATGGAAAACTGGATGCACTCGCGAAGAAGTAGGAAGCTCCAATTTGTATGCCATAGTACCAATCTTTTGCAACACCTTGTAAGGATCATAGTACTTTGGCGATAATTTATTATCCTTCTTAGCTTGCTTGAGGGACATTTGTTTGTATGGTTGTAGTCGTAAAAATACCCAATCTCCCACATCAAAAATTCTCTCACTGTGATGTTGATCTACCTATTGTTTCAATCGATTTTGTGCCAAATTTAGGTTATCCTTTAAGAGATGGAGAACTTCTTGTTGATGCTCGATGTGATCCTCCACTGCTTGAACCCAATAATTTTCCATTAAAGAAGATGTGATGGACGGTGGATGATATCCATAAAGTGCCATAAATGGGGTCATTTTTGCTGCAGTATGGAAGGAAGTGTTATACCACCATTCAACGAGACATAACCACTTGACCCATTTTTCTTGCTTATCAGATACAAAACAACGAATATAGCCTTCCAAACATTTATTCACTATCTCTGTTTGACCATCCGATTGAGAATGATAAGATGAGCTATGAGCTAGTTGAGTACCCAAAAAAGAAAATAATTCCATCCAAAAATTTCCTGTAAAAATGGGATCTCTGTCACTTACAATAATCTTCGGGTTTCCATGTAGCTTTTGAATTGTTTCCATAAATGCAGTAGCAACTGTACCTGCTTTAAATGTATGAGATAATGCACAAAAGTGTGCATACTTGGTAAGTCTATCAACTACCACCATGATGACATTCCTTCCTTCGGACTTAGGTAAACCTGTGATAAAATCCATTGAAATCTCCTCCCAACGTTGACTTGGAATGGATAAAGGTTGTAGAAGTCCCGGGGTCTTAATTGTCTCCACTTTATTCTGCCGGAAAACCAAACATTCTGCCACAAACTTTTGAATATCAGATTTAAGGCCATCCCAAAAAAATTCTTTCTTCACCATGTGGTAAGTTTTTAAAAATCCTGAGTGTCCTCCTAAAGGAGAAGTGTGCAATTCCAAAAGAATCTTTTGTTTTAGTTGGGAATTCTTGCAAATATATAAGCAATATTTGTACCATAAGGAATCATTTTTCCAACTAAATGTATCAGATGTACTAGGATCTTGCTGCAACTTTTGAATGAGTGTCCAAACTTCTTCGTCCTTCTTCCATTCATCCCTTGCTTCGGTTATCCAATCTAGTTGGATAATAGAAATGGCACAAAGAAATGCTTCCACCTCTTCATCCTTTCTTGAGAGTGCATCTGCAAAAACATTTAGCTTCCATTTTTTGTAGATGATTTCAAAGTCATAACCCAACATCTTTGTGACCCACTTTTGCTGCTCTTCTGAAGATAGTCTTTGTTCTAAAAAGTGTTTAAGACTATCATGATTAGTTTTTACCTTGAAGTGTCTTCCCATTAGGTAAGGTCTTGTTGGAACGAGGTCTCCTAAAAAGCTGTGAAACTAGTCCATTTTGAATATTTTTTATTATATTTAGTCTAGCGCAGGGGTTTTGGGGCAGGTCAAAGCCCCAAAAGCATTGTAATGGGTGAAAGGGTAAACTAGGGGTCCGAAAACCATGGGTTGCAGACCATAGGAAAGTATAGGCTAGATTGTTATAAATAGGGATTCATTTTGTATTGTAAAGGATAGGAAATGATGAGCTACTGATGCGATCTGTTGTTTAAGCTATCTGTTTGGGTTTTGGGGAACAGAATCCTGCTGGCTGTGTGCACAGAGATCCAAGTCCAGCTGTGTGTGGACCTTGCTACTGTGTGCGCAGGTTGGGAAGTGAATTTTAAGGAAGAATTGATGAATGAATGAATGCGAAAGATTGTTGGAGAACTGAATCTATGAGTACTGTTATGTGAATTACTAATAATTGTTGTATTGTGCATTTTCTGTATTTAATCTGCGAAAGATCTGTATACTGCGTTCTTGGATCTAGATCTGTTATGTTTTGTTTATGTATTGTTGTGTTGATGTTATAACAAGCATATAATTATAGATCTAGTGCACGTGGATGTGAATAGAGACTTAATTAACCCTACTTAGAACAAGGTAATCAAGGATTACAAGACCTAACGGAGCTCTGCTTGCTTTACTCATCCCTTCTCAGGGTGCGGAAACCTGGTTCCAGCACCCACCCATACTACTTCGGGTGAGACTTTGACCTGCGAAAGCAGGTCACTGCCGAAAGGGCCAGTAGTATAGGGGTTTGTTGGCAAACCTTGCACACCGAACCTGGGTCAGGACCCCTTGAGCCAACAAATGGTTTCGTTGCTCGGACTGAAGGAGTCTGAGGAAGTGATCTGGTACTGACAAGCAAATACTGAAGATCTTATGCGAAAGTGAATGAGCACTACTTTGGAGGAGAGTACAACACAGAGCGGTAGGTATTATCAAACCAATCCAAAAAGGATCACTCTATCCGTAGCCCGCAGAGGAGAGCAACGACACAAGGGTCGTTAGGCTCGCAGGAGGGCAAGCCCTCAACTGGAGCCTTGTTAGAAGGAGACATGGCAGTACACTTGAAATTACCTACCTTTAAAGGTACGATCGATGAAGACATGGATCGTTTCTAGTTTGTGTCCGATTCGGTATGGATGACACAGGGGGTGGTGAGCGATACTGTGAAAAAAGCACAGTGGTCCTTGGCCTTTGAAGATAGAGTGCTGGATGGTATATGCGATACATATCTCAAAATGGAAGCGCATCCATTCAAAATATTAAGGATGCCCTAAAACAACAGTTCCGGAAGCCAAAGTCATACTCTCAGTTGGTAGCCGAAGTAAAAGACTTCAAGCAAGGTGCGTCTGAGTCGGTGTGGGAGGCCGATCAATGATTTAAGAAATAAATTAGGGAAGGAGGGGTCAAGTATGACGACAAACAACACACTGAATGGTTCATCGCCATGTTTCTACCTCACTTACGCATACCAATGGGCTAGCAGACCTTCGAGTCGCAAGAAAAGGCTCTGGAAACTGCCATGAAGCTCGAAGCCGCGCCTAAGGATGACACATTGGGGGGAGTAAAACAGATTCAAGAGTAGCTCGGAGCCATGCACATGGAAATACAGAGCTTGCAGATGGAATGGGGAAAGGGAGTTAGCACAGACCTCTGGTGCATATGATGTCGGGTGTCTGGTCATACTAAGGACCGGTGTCCCCTATTGGCGGATTACCTACAGATAGGGGGACCTAGTCCGCTGCGCCCCGGATCTAGTAGACCTGCACTCTGGTGCAATGACTGTCGAGTAGCGGGACTACATGATACGGCCCAGTGCCCCTGGCTAAGTATGGGTGATCTGAAACAATAATGGTGCAGGTTCTGCCAATCAGTAGGGCACGATGAGTAAAATTGTCGTACATATGAGCTATTGGTAGATTGGGGAAACCTCTATAGGGTACAGTCAGATCCTGCGTCGTTGAGATCCGCTACGAATTTTGGTGGCTCCCCAGCAAGGGGTAGGGGAGGTCGGGGAGGGAGCACAGGACGGGGTCGGGGGCAACTGATCTGTTATAATTGCGGAGAGATAGGGCACTTCACAAGGGAATTCCCAAATCCCACCAGGAAATCTTGCAAATATTGCCAGTAGATGGACCATGAGATTGAATATTGCCCAATTTTAATAGCCAAGATGCAGGAAAAACAACCCACCCCTACGCAGAATGTGCAAAGGGTTACAACATAGCTACACAGTGTGATGGTCACGCAGGGAGCAAGGGGAGAAGTGAATCTCATAGAACAAGTACCGTGGGTAGGCCCTACGCAGCTTCCGGCGCACCTCGAGAGAAAGGAAGAGGTTGGGCCCCTTCTAACGGAATGCTTGAAACTGCTACGTAACCAATCGACTGTAGAAAATCTTCAATTATTCCTGCATAGCTGCGCAGCCCGGCCCAACACAATCCCTGAGACTCAAGGTGTCCACTGGCTATATGGCTACAAGAAACACATCGGACGAGAAATGCGGCTAACTGCGCAGATTGGTGACTACGAGATGGACCAAGCTATTCTCGATTTGGGGTCGGATGCGAACGTACTACCAAAGCAGACATGGAAATGAATGGGTGAACCTAAGTTGGTATGGTACACTATCTAGCTACGCATGGCGATTCAACAGAAGATCATACCGCTAGGACGGTTGCTAAGAGTCATGGTAGATATCGCAGGAGTAAAAGTCCTAGCTGACTTTGAGGTCATTGAAATCGTGGAAGATATGGATCCGTACCCTGCACTACTCAGGCTAGACTGGACTATAGACATGGGGGGTGTCATCAATCTCAAAAAGCATAGCATGGTGTTCGAAAACAATGGTATACGCATAATAGTACCACTAGATTCAGCAGAAGGCGCGCGGTATATGGAACCAGCCTACGAACAGGAGGAACTAGACCACATTTATAGGTTGACTGTGCAGGATGAAGACAAGAGTAAAACCGCAACAAACAGGATATTATAGAGGGATAGTGAATGTTGTTCTGACGCTGATGAGGAACTGGAAAATTGGCAGAACCAGTTACACGAGGTTTCGGCACTACGCTGCCCCCGGGTTGCAAGAACCCTCTACTGCATTTCCTCAGAGGTAAGAGATCTACCCCACATTGATGAGGCTAGTAGTGCCCAGGAATTCCTCAGAACACTAGAAGCTAGGGTGCCAAGAGAACGATGGCTCTAGGCCCTTGATCTGGCTATGCGTGGGACACCTGCGCATTGGTGGGACACCCACAAGAAAGAATTCTCGGATTGGGAAACGTGTCAGGAAAGGATGCTTCTATGGTTCGCCCCTCCAACTGACATACACACTAGGGTGTTCCTCGGACCCGGGGATCCCCATGCATGTCTGTGTGTTTGGATGACCAAATGGTCCGATCGAACTACAGAAGAATGGGTCCATGTATTTTTTCATGCCTTGGGTCCTATCCTGGCCGCTTGCTACTTAGATGCAGGATTGCACCAGTGCACCCGCCACTGGGAAACGCTAAAGGAGGACTTTGTCAGCACATTCAGATTGATTAGAGGGACATAGACGCTCGACGAAGCTCTACAGGACATTGATGCGTTTGTCTTTAAGAATACTCCCCACTGTGCCGCCCCAATGGTCCTGACATGGGACGCGCAGATGCACGACATAGCCAATTTTTGGAGCTTGGCGATTGATGAGGATGAGGATAATCCTTGAAGCATTTCCGTCCCGGAATTTGAAGGAGAATGCGCTGTTGTGGGGCCATCACTATAGAATCTTGACGTAACACAACCTCTTAAGCTGCGTGACGTTAATATTGGGACAGAGGAACACCCTAAGATGGCTAAGATTGGGGACTATTAGGATTAGGGGACTGTAGGAAAAATCATAGAATTACTCACGGAATATCAAGACCTATTTCCAACGAAGTTCTCTGAGGTCAAGGGCATCAGCAGGGACCTTGGTATTATGCATATCACTTTGAACCTTGAGGCGCACCCCGTCAAGCAGCGACTGGACCGACTGAATCCCAAATACAAGCAAAAGGTAAAGGAAGAGCTGGATAAGATGCTTTCTGCAGGTATCATTGAACCAATTGAGCAGTCAGACTGGGTAAGTCCAATGGTCATCTAGAAAAAAAATACCAAGGGAGAAATACACATCTGCGTGTATCTGTGCAAGTTAAATGACACATGCGTCCATGACCCCTTTCCTACACCCTTCTCCGACAAAATCCTTGATAGCATGGGCGGACAGGAGGCCTATTCCTTCACTGATGGGTTCTCAGGGTACCATTAGATCCGGATTGCACCTGAAGATCACAGTAAGACTACTTTCACAACTGAATGGGGGTCTTTCTAGTATACGGTCATGCCCTTTGGTCTAAAAAACGCACCTGCTATTTTTTCAAGGGTCTTAGTTGCTGTATTCAAGGAATTTATTCATAAGTTCTTGGAGGTTTATTTCGATGATTGGACGGTTTTTGGATTAGTAAAGGAACATGACTCTAACTTGCGACTAATGTTGGATGCGTGCCAGAAGCACCAGATCTCCTTGAATATTAAGAAGTGCATTTTCTGTGTGCCATTTGGAATCCTTCTTGGACACATAGTCTGTCGATGGGGATTGATGGTTGATCCTACGAAGGTAGCTATAATTATAAACCTAGCAGTCCCCACAAATGAGCAACAACTGCGTTCTATTCTCGGGCACACTGGTTATTACAGGAAATTAATTCAGGCATACGCCCTGATTACAATGCCTATGGAAAAGCTACTAAAAAAAGATGTTTCTTTCTTTTGGGATGATGAATGTCAAAAGAGCTTTGAATTGCTCAAAGAGAAGATGATCTCTGCCCCCATACTAATATTTCCTTATTGGTCAAAGGAATTTCATGTACATGTGGATGCGTCGGGTATCTCTTTGGGAGCTGTTCTCACTCCACCATTGAACGCGAAGGATTGGCTATGGTCTACGCGCTACAAAAATATCGGCACTATCTACTAGGTGGACAATTTAAAATTTTCACTAATCATTTAGCTTTAAAATACCTGGTCAACAAGCCTGTGTTGGGGGGGAAGATTTGCCGCTGGCTGTTGCTATTCCAGGAATATGATTTTGAGATCATCGTCAAGCCCAGAAGGTTGAATGTTGGCCCAGATCATCTGTTTCGCATTGAAACAAGAGACGAACCTACTAGTTTAGACGAAGGCTTGCCGGATTCGCAGATGTTTACCCTTAAAGTGGTTGATGCACACTTTGCTGATATCATTGAGTTCCTCACTACATGCATGGCCTCGGCTGGATATTTGGTACAACAGAAGAAGGAATTGGTTACTCGGGCCGCGGACTTTACTATCCTCGCTGGTCAGTTATACAAGCTAGGTGTTGACGAAATACTACACATATATGTCCTAGAACATGAACGGCCTGTCATGTTAGCAGAAGTACATGAAGGTGTCATAGGAGGCGACTATGCAGGACGTGCAACAACACAAAATATTTTGAGGGCTGGGTAATGGTGGCCTACTTTGCATCAAGATTCATACACCTATTATCGGTCTTGCGATGCCTGCCAGCGCACAAGACGACCTTCACACCGAGATGAGATGCCTTTACAGCCTCAAGTGGCTTTACAGGCTTTTGAAAAATGTGCCATTGATTTTATAGGACCCATAAATCTACCAGGAAATAAAACAAGTGCGCGCTACATTATCATCGCCACTAACTACGTCACTCGATGGGCTAAGGCACAAGCGATGAAGGATTGTACTGCATATACTGCTGCGCATTTCATCTTTGAGCAGATCCTGACCAGGTTTGGCTGCCCAAAAATCCTAATGAGTGACAAAGGTACACACTTTGTCAACCAGACGATTCAAGCCTTGAATGAGGAATTCCAGATCCACCATGTGAAGAGTACCCCATACCACCCTCAGGCAAACGGGGCGGTTGAGGCTTTTAACAAAATTCTGGAACATGCATTAACTAAGGCCTGTAATGCCGATCGTAGTGACTGGGATGTTCGCATTCCCTCTATTTTGTGGGCCTACCGAACAACCTGCAAGAAGCTAACAGGTAGAACTCCCTTCCGGATGGTCTATGGCAAAGAGGCCATTATGCCCATTGAATACGTTGTTCCTAGCCTATGCATTGCCGCATTTACCAATATGGCGGACCCCGATATCATAGAGGAGCGTCTTGTGAAACTTGTGGCTCTGGAGGAAGACCGGTTTATTGCTAATTTTCATCAACAGGTTCAGAAGGTTCGTGACAAAGCATTTCATGATCGACATATTCGCCAAAAGACGTTCATCGCAGGTGACCTTGTCCTTTTATATGATAACCAATTTGCGAAACATCCAGGAAAATTCTGACAACACTGGCTGGGTCCCTACACAGTCAAAGAAATCACGAATGGTGGAGCAGTCCAGCTAGCTACCCTATGCGGAGACATCATACCAGGCTTTGTCAATGGTAGTCGACTCAAGCCTTACCGGGTTCAATGACTATATGACAGCTGCAGTGACTCGGGACGAGTCACAAGATTGTGTTGGGGGACTGTTGGAATGGGGTCTCCTAAAAAGCTACGAAACTGGTCCATTTTGAATATTTTTGATTATATTTAGTCTAGCGTTGGGGTTTTGGGGCGGGTCAAAGCCCCGAAAGCATTATAATGGGTGAAAGGGTAAACTAGGGGTCCGAAAACCATGGGTTGCAGACCATAGGAAAGTCTAGGCTAGATTGTTATAAATAGAGATGCATTTTGTATTGTAAAGGATAGGAAATTATGAGCTATTGATGTGATCTATTGTTTAAGCTATCTGTTTGGGTTTTGGGGAACAGACTCCTACTGGCTGTGTGCGCGGAGATCCAAGTCCAGCTGTGTGAGGACCCTGCTGCTGTGTGTGCAGGTTGGGAACGAAATTGTAAGGAATAATTGATGAATGAATGAATGCGAAAGATCGTTAGAGAACTGAATATGTGAGTACTGTTATGTGAATTACTGATAATTTCTATATTGTGCGTTTTCTGTACTTAAGCTGCGAAAGATCTGTATACTGCGTTCCTGGATCTAGATCTGTTATGTTTTGTTTATGTACTGTTGTGTTGATGTTATAACAAGCATATAACTATATATATATAGTGCACGTGGATGCGAATAGAGACTTAATTAATCCTACGGAGAATAAGGTAATTGGGGATTACAGGACCTAGCGCAGCTCTGCTTGCTTTACCCATCCTTTCTCAGGGTGCATAAACCTAGTTCCAACACCCACCCATACTACTTCGGGTGATACTTTGACCTGCGAAAGCAGGTCACTGCTGAAAGGGCCAGTAGTATAGGGGTTTGTTGGCAAACCTTGCACACCGAACCTGGGTCAGGACCCCTCGAGCCAACAGGTCTCCATTTCTTTAGTGCATGTAGTATTGCAAACATTTCATTCTCATAAATAGCCTTTTGTAAATACTTTCCTTTGATTGAACGAATTTTGAAAGCAACGGGTCTTCCTTCTCTCATCAAAACAACACCAATTCCATTTCCCGAGGCATCACATTCCACAATAAAGGTTTTTGTGAAGTCTAGCATAGCTAAGACTGGTGCTAGGCACATTGTCTCTTTAAGATGTTCAAACGCCTTAGTTGCTTCAGGAGTCCATGAAAATGCATATTTCTTCAATAATGTTGTTAGAGGTGCTGCTATTCTCCCATAATTCTTAAAACACTTGCGATAATACCCTGTTAACCTGAGAAATCCGTGCAACTGATTTATGGTTGTGGGGACTTTCCATTCCTTAATGGATTTAATTTTGTTAAGGTCTACCTTAACATCCTCGTGAGATACAATATGACCTAGATATTGATATAGAGACAACTAAAGTCCGTGTACTTGCAGCCACTTTTTACAGAATCTCAATCCGATGCTCAGAGAGAGAGTTATGATGTTTTTCCCACCGTCACCTCTTTGAGATGAAATTTGGGAGCCTAAAACAATCCTATCTTCTACAGATCATATCTCCAAATTTTTGTGAACAAAGATATGAAATTTTTACAGGAGGTTCCTTAGGATTTCAGCTCCACTCTGTGAAAATTTTAGCTTCTGAACCCTCGTAGAAAAAAAGTTATAGCGAAAATTATGCGATGAATTGTTTAGGTTAAATTGAGGAGCCTGCAAAAGCCCTAACTTCCACAGATCATATCTCTGAAAATGTTGCAAACCAAGCTCTAAAATTTTGCGATATTGTTCCTCAAGATTTCGTCTTCACACTCTAAACATTTTAGCATCTGAACCTTCGTAGAAAATTTTTTATAGCGAAAATGCCATGATGACCTATTTGGAGCAGCGAAACCCTAGAATCCAAAGCTCTGATACCAAATGTTATGAAACCAACTCCAAAAATAGAAGAAAAGAGAGATCAATGCCTTAGAAATCATCCACTTCGAGGGGGAAACCTCCAATACATTACATAAATGAACAATTCTTGGATGATACAAATGAAAAAACCTCCTCTCTATATATAGGAGTCCATGGGGCCACAATGTAATCCTAGGCGACCTAATAATAATAATGTAAGGGCACAATAATAACAATATGGGGTTTACAGGGGTACAACAATAAAAATAAGGGGATTACAATAACAACAATAAGGGACTATAATAGTAATATAAGGACCTAACAAGAGGTGGATTGAGATGAAGTGAAGGTGGTCTTGAACCTTAGGATAGGTTAAATATGAAAAAATGAATATTTCCTATACCAACTTGAGACCTTTGATAATGAAATTGAATGACCATGTCAAGTAATGTTTCACAAACTTATAAGTGATAACGGACTACAATAGAATAGAAAGCAACAGGTGAATATGTAGCTAATAGAAGAGTTGAGGAAGCTTGAGCAGACAATGGATGTTCAATTGAGGTTGTAGAAGCTCAAAGGAGTTGAGCTACAAAAAAAGAAATTTGCTGGAGAAGAACAAGTTCCTTTTGAACTTGAAGATGGAGCAATGATTTCAGAAGCATCAGTTGAGGCTATTGAGCCTTATGATTTTGAAATTAACAATTTTTGTATGATTGCAGGTGTAATACATGATGATGGACAATCTTTGGGCATTGTCAAAGAAGAAGAAGAGGAGAGACAAAATCTGAATTCTGTTTTAAAGAAAAAGGATGAGACAATCAGGTTTCATGAGGAAGCTTATACACAGTTGAAGGAAGATATTTCTTTTCAACATACTGATAGAGCTATAAGCAGAGGAAGTTTGGCTTATATTGGTAGCCAAAATCAAGCAAAATAAGTTTAATTTTGTAAATCTGAGCAAGGTATTTTCTTTGATGAAGAAAGTGAAGATGTGAAGGAAGGACAAGATGAAGATCTTGTGAGATGTTTGACAAGTTCAGACCAACCTGAAGATTTGGTGGTCAAGACACCAAATGGAAGCATGAAGTCCTATGTTTTTAATACTAATGAATATTGTGTGAATGTAAGTTGTTTTAATAAAGGAAAAATAGAGCCCTTTGGAACTGTCATGGAGGAGAAAGGGCTGGAGGACATGTTTGATGAAAGTAAAAATGAAGAACACAGTAAGTTATTTGAAGAAGAAGTTGGGATTCTAATATCTCAGGAAAGTAAACAGAAAGGAAATTTTGTTATGAAGAAGATTGAGACAGGGATGTGTTGCATAGGAAATATAGCTGAAGATTTCATCTCCAAGGAAGATAGGATTGAACTAGTGGAAGTTTTTAATTCAATAAACAAAGAGAAGTTGACTGTCAAGTGCAGCAAAAAAAAAGAAAATCTGTTGGAAATTGTTATGGGAAAGGCCAAAGACGACTTTATACTTTTTAAGTGTAAGGAAGAGATTAGAGTGTTAGAAGGATTGTTGAGAGAACCTAAAAGATAAGAAGAAATTACAACCAAAGGAGAAGAGAGGTTTATAATATCTAAGGATATTGAGATGAGTTTAAATTGTCAAGTTAATGGTACGTTTGTAGGTGATGAAGAAGATACAAATGAGGCTGTAATAAAGGAGATGGAGGAAATCTTATCTTTTGAAGGTAAGAGAGAAGTCCAAAGGCAGTATGAGGATCAACAAGTTTTTGTCTTCAAAAACAATAAGTATGAAGGAGAATGAAATTGTAATTAGCAGCTCGAAGAAAATGTTGACACATGCAAAGAAGATCTCATGCAATGCAAGATTGTTGGGGTATGTAAACGTGCTAATTCTGTCATGGAAAAGAATGGAATAAGACATTCAATGTCTTATGCATATTTGAAAGATGGGGAGAAGAAAAGAAAGAGAATAAGAGTTTTGAAACTCTTACACAAAGGAAAGGACAAAAAAAAAAGTAATTTGGATGGAGAAATAGAAAATTTTATGAAGCTTATGAGGAAGAAACATAAGGAAAGGAGGCGCGTAAGAAGAAGACAAAAAACTAGTTGGATGAAAGGTTGGACTGTAACAAAAATTGAATAAAAATTCAATGGAGTGTTAGAAACAAAGGTGTGGAAACCAGGAAAAGCAAGAAAAGACAACATAATACATGGACAATAGTTAAAAGGAGCAAGGAAATCGTAGAAGAATAAAGTATGGGATCTAGGAGGACAAATATTAAAGACACATGATCTAGAGATCATGATTATTTTCTACCTTGGGAGTCTGATGCAGGAGAATCATGGTTCCAAAAATTTGTACATTTAGTGGAATCTAGGGGGTCTTATGTTTTTCAAAAGAGTTGGTTTCATAAGTATTTAATTAATGTAATTTTCAATGTTTTGAGTGATTTATGTGAGAAATTTAGAATAAGATTTAATTAAATATTGAGAGGCATATTTGTAAATGTTCTTGAATATAGGAGAACATGAGTGATTGATGAGTGATTGGTGTGGATTGAGATATTCTGAAATATTGTAAATCTTAAATTAGAAAGTAGTTCATGATTTATGGAACATCCTTAGGATTTAGTTGAATGTTGAGATCCTCAAAGGATAAAGAAGAGATTTTAGGAATTAATTGAGGACTTAGAGGATTTTTAGGATTTTGTTGAGTAACCTATGGATCTGAACCATAATTGGTAAAAAAACCTTTTGTATAAATTTGTAAAGCCTCGAAGGCATAAAGATATATATATATATATATTCTTATAGAGAAAATTAATTGTAAGCCTATAGTAATAGAGAGAGAGGAAGAGAAAAATGGCCATGTAAAGGAACATCAGGCCAAATCTAGATTGTAAACAGGTTTTTTATTTGTATTTGTACATTTTCTTTTTTAATGAGAAATCAAATTTAATTTTGACTGTGTATCATTTCTATTATGTGCTGAGTGATCCATAATAGAAAGAATTCAATATCAGTGTAATAATTCCTTGTAGCAAATTCTAGATGAATGAATAAGTCTGACTGTGTGATAGAAGACTTAATGGTTGAGTAGAATCTGTATGATTCTAGTCTGGGAGTCAATTAGCTGTGAATGAAGCTAATGGGAGCGAATGTGTGCATATAAACTTATGTGCATGTCGAAAGGAATAAAACACGAATTCTGGCTATAAATAGTATGAAAAGGTGTACATCGAGCGTGATAAATATAGATAAGATTCAATAATAAGAACAAGCTCAGGAGAGATTAGGGTTAAAGAATACCGAACAAGCTCAGGAGGAGTAGCGTGGAGGAAACAGAGTTGTAGAGCAGCGATAGTAGAATGCAAAGAAATTGAATAAGTAAGAAAAGAATTAGAATAATTCCAAAGGAGGAATTAGACGATGAGGATCAAATCACAGAATTGAAGTTTTAAGATTAAACGACAAATATCACATCGCAAGGTAAACGATTTAAGTTGTGATGCGGTAAGTTGAGAAAGTTGCAAAGTGGACGCGTTTCAGGTCGAGAATGAGAGCGCACATTGCAAATCAGCGATTATATTGTTTATGTGTTAAGGACTTTGCAAGTTAAAAAAAGAACTTGTGATACGGTAATGATTGAAAGTTGCAATACGATAAAGGGAAGATCCACATGTCGGCCCAGCGCTCTAGCGCATATCGCCCATCGGCGGGTTTAGAGTTTAGCATTAAGACATCGAAAGGTAAAGTATTTTGGTTGCGATGAGATGAGGACGTGAGATGGCAATGTGAGACAGTACAATGGGACCGTTAGATCTGGTATATATCTACGGTGGATATTACATTGCAATTTCGCATCGGCATATTTATTGTTTAGTTTTGAAAGGTATTTGTTATAAATTGCGAACTGTGATGAAGCTTAAATGTAAATAATGTGAATCCAATATTGCACTAAGGAATAGTTATGTGGGCCATAAACCACAGGTCTATGGGTTTGTGTAAAGAGGCCGACCATGATATAAAGGTAAAGTTTATGTATGATATTTAGAACCAAAGAACCACTTTTAAAATAAGATTCTGCATGTGTATAAAATTTTGATGTTTATAAAGTGGGTTTTGTTGGTGAATTAAAATTCCGAACAAAAGAAGAAGGAGATATTTGGGATAACCCATATGGATGGGTGATTTATGGAGTAGCATTGAATCCATAATGGAAATGTGGTTAATTGTGGGGTTAATTACGCTAACCCTACATCTTTGGATATTTGCGGCCTTATGGTTGCATCAAGAGGAGGAACCCGCGAGAGATAGGCTTAAAAGTCTTAAGAGTTTGTCTCCTATGAACTCAAAAGAAGCGGATGTAAGTGGAATATGACCAACAACAGAGATTCGTGGAGCACAAATTAAGGGAGCACAACAAATCTAACACATGAGTGTAATACATACACAAATTCATGGATAAAAATGCATACCACTAGAAGCTGCATTACATGAATCATTAAAGCAACAGAACATTGAAATATGATTATACATAAACAGGATATGAATTATAAACAAGAGAATACATGTACATAATGCTCATTGCTCGTTTTGGAATCCAAATAAACAACGTTGTATATCATATTATGTTCAAAATAGCTCTCCCAAATATGTGTCTGTGTCTTATAGCATAAAGAGCACAGTCATACATAACTAAATCAAAGGTTCTCCATTATTCAGAACCTTTCTTTCATATATGAACTCTCTACATATAGAGTCCTGGTGAGGTTTTATGATCAAATAAATTTCCATGATCGACTCACACATGTGAAAATAAAAATATCCTAACCAACTAACAGAGCGTGCATCAAGTAATCACTCCCATAATCAGAAAATAAAAAAAGAATCGGGTGAAATAGAGATTTCACCAGCATGACATCATAATCAAACAGTAAAATAAAAACATAGTTGGCCATGTAGATCAAATCCTAGAATCTTAAAAATGGGGTGGCGAGGAGTGACTATGAACAGGTGGGGTGTCTAGCTTCCTTCACATGATTCCACCTATTGTGGGAAGCCTCCACTCCCTTGTTCTCATGATTCACGTTAACCATTATGAAATGACCAGTCGTGCCACGCGTGCCTGGCTCTTTAGCGGAGGTTTCTTGGAAAAACTGAATCAACCATAGCTGTCCTTGTCCCACCCAAAACCCATGCTGTGCTTAACTTGCAAAACTGAAATTTGGGCTTCAAAAGGGGGTCTGGGACATTAACACTCAGCGGGATGGTTTAAAACTGAACAGGGTAGGACAAAGGCCGTGGAAGGGCTATTGATGACATGGCAGGGAGGTGAGGCCCAAATTGATAACGCATATCAAAATCGAGAATTTTTATTATGAGAAAGTGGGAGTAAAGATTATAACTTGTGATTTGCGAAGTGAAATGGGCAGAAGGAAATGTGGCAAGGAGTTGGGCTTGCCCATAGATCACAAATCGATGTTTTTGTTTTGAGCAGCGGGGAGGTAAGTGTTAAAACTTGCGATGTGAGAAGTGCAATGAGTGGAGGTGACGTGGCATGGTAGATGTGGGGCCCAACTATATTGCAAACCGCAAGTCAGGGAGTTTAGTTATGAGAAGTGGGGGGTAAATGTTAAAACTTGTGAAGTACGAAGTGCGATGAGCAGAGGTGACGTGATAAGGAGGTGGGCCTGTCCGCAGATCACAAATAAGAATTTTTGTTATGAGAAGCGGGGAGGGAAGTGTTAAAACTTACGATGTGCGATGAGCAGAGGTGACATGGCATGCTGAAGGTGGGGCCCAACTTATATTGCAAATCTCAAGTTGGGGAGTTTAGTTATGAGAAACGGGGGGTAAATGTTAAAACTTGCGAAGTGTAAAGTGTGATGGTGGAAAGGCAACGTGGCATGATGGAGGTGAGGCCCAAATTATATCATAAATCGCAAGTCGGGGAGTTTAGTTATGAGAAATGGAGGGTAAAGGTTAAGATCTGCAATGTGCGATTTGTGAGGGGTGGAAAGGTTGGCGATGTGAAAAGGTAAGTGGTAAGTGCCCGTTTCTCCTTTGACTACGGGGTGTCCACCTAACCCGTGCTTGAAGTGCTTGGCATTCACTTTAGCTGCTCCTGCTCTTCATTTGCTTAACTCTGATGTTTCCTTATCCGCTCATAAGAACCAAAAGCCAACATTTCCTTATAGGTGCCACTTCTCCACCTTGTGTGCGGTCACAAACCAACACATCCAATGAGAACTTTTTCCAAATTTTCAAAAGCTTCCTCAAAATAATTCCCATAGATAGTAAAATCATCCATGTAAACTTATATACAGTCATGCATTAGATAAGAAAAAATTCCTATAACTTCCCTTTTGAATGTTGCAAGTGCATTTCATAATCCAAAAGGAAGTACTCTGTAACCATAAGTTCCCCATGGACAGGTGAAAGTTGTTTTGTCTTGATCTTCTAGAGCTACTTGGATTTGGTTATATCCACTAAATCCATCCAAGAATGAAAAATACACTTTCCCTGCCAATGTATCAAGGAATTGGTCTATAAAGGGAAGTATAAAATGTTTTTTTAAGGTAGATTTATTCAATTCCATATAATTGATGCATACTCTCCATTTTCCATTTTTCTTTGGAACAATTACTAATGGTGAGACCCAATGACTATCTAATATTGGATAAATGTAATTCATTTTCAACAATTTTTGTAACTCCGCTTTAACGATTTCCCTTAGATTTGGGTTCAACCTCCTCTAAGGTTCTCGAATTGGTCTATAATTTTCTTTAATATAAATATGATGCATACAAGTCTTGGGACCAATTCCTTTCATATCAGCGTATTCTCATGCATAGGAAAAGGAATGTTATTGTAACATCTTTATCAATTCTTTCTTTTGAGATTCTTCTAGATTATTATTAATATTTAATTTTTTTCCCAAAAATATTTATATTCAAGGATTGCCAAATTTTTCCATAGAATGTAATGCCATTTGATAAGATGATAAATATTCAACATCGCATTGTTCTTGAAAACCTTGGTCTTGTTCACAAGATGAGGAAGAATCATTATTATTCATTAAATTTAAAATATGATCTTCTTCATCTATTTGTGAAGTAGCAAATATTGGTTTTATATCAAATTCTTCATTATCATTATCTATCCAAACTTCACTTTCTACTTCTATCATTGTTTTTGCAAGGGGATATAGTGTGAATTTATTAGTAGATCTTCCATTAGAGATAAACATATCATCAAATATACAACTTATGAAAGCATCAACTGTAGCTAACCATGGTCTACCTAGAATCAATGGATGTCGTCCTAAATTATTCTTGGGATTTAAAATCATAAAATCAACATGATATTCCCAAGAATATAAGGAGGTAGATACATCTTCTAACACACCATCTGGTTTGATAACATATCTATTTTCTAACTGTAGTAATGTTGGTGTGTATTGAAGATTGGAAAGTTTTAATTGATCCATAGGTTGTTTACTAATGATATTGATATTTGCTCCTAAATCGATCAATGTGTTTGGAATATCAATACCATTAATGTGTGTTTTAACAATGGGAGTACCTGGATCTAGATATTTCCGAATTGTTGGTTTTCCCATCATAATATTTGCAATTTTCCCAACTAACTATATTTTTTTAACTTCTCTTCTTTTTCTTCCTAGTTTTTTAATGCTTAACTCCCTGTTTGTCGTTGCAAATATAGGAATTTTAATGCAAAAATTCTTTAGTTCTTCTAACATGTCGTATTCAGGAAACAATTTTTTTTTATATATTCCTTTGTCAATTTTTAGCCTTTCAGGAAAAGGTGGATTTTGAATAGAAACAAAAGGTTATTCTGCAACGAGAGTTGAGTTTATTAAAGTATCATTATAATTTACAAGGGTGATTTCTTTCTAAGGAATTCATTCTTGATTAAGATATGTTTCTTTCTCAAGAAGTTCATCCTCTTCGAAATGCTGAATGACAAAAAATGGTAACTTCTTTTACAAAACTCTACTAGATCTAAGTTGGACATTATTTAGATCTAATGGAGTTATCATGCAAGCTTTGAAATTATGACCTTCTATATTGTAAACAGGTTTCAAATTTTTATTATTCGGATTTGGAAGTGGCTGAGCAGGTAGTCGATTGGTTTTTTGGGCATATGATGTGGGTGGTAATGGAAGTGGTTTATTAGAAGGTTGAGTTTGAATTTAAGATTGTGGAAAGGAGTTTGATTGAGGAGGATAATATGGAGGTTTATATGGAATAAATGGCTGTTGAAACTGATTATACTGAGGATTTATAGGAGGGTACTTCCAACCTTGTGTCCATAATGGATTTTGAGGTGGGAAGTCACTGCCAAGGAATTGGGGTATTCAAATTGTTCTGAGGTTGTGCATATGATTGGTATTGAGGGTTAAGACCTTTTACTATGTTTGGTTGTTGTGGTTTTCATTGTCTTTTACCAATAAAACAAAGTGACTCAACCTGGCTTGTTTCAACTTCATTTTGCAAGACCGCTTTAAGTCCAGGGATTGAAGGGAATACCTTTCTGTCATGGTTTTCTTCACAAATAGCACATATTTCCACACTATCAAGAGGGAATTATATTATTGCATGTTTCTTTCTGCATCTAAAAAAAAAATGATAATGCAACATTTTCAACTTTTTGCTTGTTTTGAATCGTAAGGGTATCTAGTTGTTCACTACGACTCCCTAAAATATCTGTTTTGAATTTGTCAATAAAATTTTCTATATCAACTCTACTTACTGTCCTAGTTGCAGATTTATTGATCCTTGACATTACAAGGTCTCTTGGATTTTTCCTGGTTCTAGCCTTTCCTCTTGAAATATGTGTACACAGTTCACAAATTTCTCTAGGTGATAACCAAGAAACATCTCCTTTGCCAATAAATTGAGAAGATCTACCCACTCATCACTAATGGATTTCAGCAAAATAGCTTTCAAAGTTTCATCATCTAGATTATGCATTTTATCCCTTTTAACATTATAAGAAAATATTTCAATGAAATATTCAATATTTTCATCTTCTTTTTGCATCATTTTAAAGAATTCATCTTTAAGATTACGAGGAATACAATAATATTGTATTTTTATAAGAACACATCTTTCATGTCTTCCCATGTTATTATGGAATGTGTTCCTAATCCCATAAACCATTTAAGTGCTTCTTCTTTAAGAGTTTTTGGAAACAATTTCAATTTTTGAGAATCAAGCAAGTAGTCATAAGACCTACACAAGACTTCAAACTCAAAAATAAATGTTTCAGGATCCTCATGCCTTACTCCATGTAAAATTAGGGAGGATGGAGGGTGAGATATTATTCATTGTGTCTATGGTATCTTCATCTAAGATGGAAATCCAAAAGGTTTTGGTTCTCCTCTACCAACTTTTATGCCTATTCCTCCACCTCCTCCTCTATTTCCTCCTTTACCTCTTCCTCCTAAAATTCTAAGTTCCATTCACATTATGTAATTTTCCTGCAATTGTAGATTCCTCAGAGCTAATATAAGTTTTTATAATTGGATTTTCTAGCTCCTCCTCTGGTTCTTCCACCCATGGAATGTTAAAATAAGTCTCTCCTTCCTCTTCACTAGGGATTTCCAATTCTTGTCCTAGAAGTTGTTCTCCAGTTGAAGATAGAATTTTTTAGATTCAATAAGATGATGAGCTTAGTGAAAAGAGTTGCCTTCACTAAGTGGGCCCACAGGCTATTTTTGGCGCAAGTCTATTTTTAGACATGGTGATCATATTTCAAAAGTTACAGGATGCTATTTGTAGATGGTTGGTCAAGTTGGAAAAATAGATGAAATTCTATTTTTAGAATATTGGGCGAAGAATATTTATATATCTTCAATCTAAAAATAGAAGTGTCGATTATTATTAGCTCTTAATAATAATCCGACAATAAACAACAACTTATTCTCTTGGAGCACTTAGTTTCAGTGCACAGATTTGGAAAATTAGTGGGTTGAAGTAATTACACAATTCCCAAGGTTTATTGGTGGTTCATGCATGGAGGACTCAGTTAGAACTGAAGTGGAAAATTTATGACATAGTTGGAAGAGTAGTTCATGGAGTTGTTATTCAGTTTAACTCAAAAATTGGAGTTAAAATCAGTTGAGCTAGTTGTATCTAGTCTAACTGAATGATACACTAGTGAGAGTGGAGTGAATTAATTAGTTAATTAATTAAAAAATAATAACTCATTAATCAACTGAACAATATAGCAGTTAACTACAGTGCATGTCAGTTCGAGTGGAGACCTAATGGAGAGATAGGTGAAAGGGCAAGATGGACTATCTGTTGTGACTATAGAGATGCATTGATTGCAACACACACACATTAGAGTTGCCAATGAGGATTGCACAATCAAGACAAGGGTAATTCGAATTCATTCAGAGCTATTCTTCAACAGGGATTGTGCAGTGGAGGCAGGCTACCAGGTGGCATGAAATCAGTGCATGGATTTGCAGATTTCTTTTGATTAGTGTGTGACAATTGATTGTACTGAGAGTTTGATGTACTAATATTTGTATGAGATTGTTACATGATATCCATGATGCATAATGTATGATAGTTGGGGTTTTCAGCTTCAGGCTTTCCCGTTAAACAACTGTGTTATGTGCGATTGTTTTTTATTGCTTCATGTGTTTGCAATTGATTTTAATTTCTGCAAAAGATTAATAGTGGAAGGATTCTGTATTTAGCAAGAAGATAAATATTTTTAGATCAGGAGAATCTAGATATATACATGCATATTGTATATAATTTTTATATGGTATCAGAGTAGTGTTAATTCTTGAAGATTGCAATTGTGAAGAATTGCTGAGTTTGTGCTGGTGGACAATTCGAATTTGCTTCATACAATTCTTGGTGCAGAAGTTAAGTATACATTGAAATGTCTTTCAATGGGTTGCGATTGGAGTATGCCCTTGACGGGAGCTCAAATTACATAGTCTGGAAGGATAGGATGGAGGCAGTGCTAGAGGATAATGGACTGAAGGAGTTCATCGATAGCAATGTTCCTAAGCCGGGATCTAGCGATGCTGCATTACTTGACGCATGGCAAAAGAAGATAGCAAAGACAAGAAGAATTCTATTGGAAGGTGTGAAGGACCATATTGTGTCCAGCCTTCACGGGAAAACCAATTCGTTCCTAATGTGGAAGGCTTTGACATATTTTTTCCAAAGCAGCAGCGACCAGAGGAAGTTGGCGCTGAAAGACAAGCTCATAAAAATAAAAATGGAGAAGGGCGACAATATTCCAAACTATCTCACGAAGTTTGTCTACTGTAGAGATGAAATGGGAAGTGTGGGGATTACTGTTTATGATGAAAAATTGGTGATATTGGTTCTCCTTAGGCTTCCAAAGAGTTGGCATATCTACAAAGACTTTGTCAATGGACGGGAGAAACTGCCGGGATGGGAGTGACTTTGGTCGAATCTTGTGCAGGAGGAGATAAGGTGGGTTACCAGGGATGGCTCTTCATCGAAGAATGAAGATGAAGAGAATTGTGCTTTGGCTGCCAAATAAAGGAAAGGGAAGGGGAAGAAATTTACTTCAAAATCCGATGCTAAAGGCAAGAATTAGGATTTGTCCAAGGTGAAGTGTTTTCACTGTCACGAACATGGGCATTTCGCCACTAACTGCCGACAGAAGAAGAAGAACAATAAGGTTGCTGGAGCTGTAGCTGGAGAGGCCTTAGCCTCGCAATTTGAACTTGATTTCTCGTTGATCTCATGCTTGGTTTCAAGCTATATGGGATCGGTGTGGTATCTTGATAGTGGTGCGTCTTTCCATATGACGGGACATAAGGAGTTGTTTAGTGAATTGGAGGAGAAGGACCTCCAAATGCATATAGAGATGGGTGACGATGGTCGATACAATGTGACCAGAATTGGGACCATTACCTTTGAGAGGGAGTCCGGTAATCCATTCTTGTTGAAGGATGTTATGCATGTTCCAGGTCTGAAGAAGAACTTGGTCTCGGTCGCAATGTTGGGATACAAAGTTTATGATGTTGTTTTCAGTGAGGGAAAAGCCTTCCTTCGACATAATACAATGGGTCAAACCAAGAGGATAGGGATTCAAGTTAAGAATCTCTACAAGCTGGAGGTAGAAGGCTGTGCTGCAATGGTGGGCAAAGCAGAAGAAGTGGTAAGCCGGGATGAGGGCGAATTATGGCACAGGAGATTGGGCCATCTTCACCATGGTGCTTTGAATATTTTGTAGTATATTTCTATTGGACTTCCCAAGGGTACTCTTGCGAAGTCAGATCAGTGCAAGGGATGTAATATGGGTAAGTTTGTGAAGACCACCTTTCATGAGAAGGAGAACCGTGCTTCGGTGATCCTAGAGAGAATTCACACAGACGTGTGTGGACCTTTCTCGGTTGCTTCAATAGAAAAACACAGGTATTATGTTATATTTTTTTATGACTATTCTCGTAGATGCTGGATATTCTTCATGAAGAAGAAGAGCAAAACATTCTCAAAGTTCTGTGAGTTTAAAGAATTGGTGGAGAAGGAGTCGAGGAAGCAAGTGAACGCTCTACAGAGTGAAAATGGTCATGAATACATCTTGGGCGAATTCAAATACTTCTGTAGCAAAGAAGGAATTCGAAGAGAACTCATAGTGCCTCATAACCCACAATAGAATGGGGTCGCGGAGAGGAAGAATAGAACGATCGTGGGTGTTGCATGAGCGATGCTGCATGACCAGGGCCTACCGATGAACTTGTGAGCGGAAGCATGTAACACTGCAGTTTATGCGCAAAACCATTGTCCTCATAGAGTACTTGGCATGAGTACACCTGAAGAAGATTTTACTGGTAAGAAGCTTGATATTTCTCATTTGAATATTTTTGGCTCATCTGTTTACATTCATCTGACAAAGGACGCTAGGAAGAAGCTCGAGCCGACTGCAGAAGTTGGGATATTTTTGGGGTACACAAAAACACCCCATAATTATCGTGTGTATTTTCCAGACAGTCGGATGACTGTGCTGCGATGGGATATAAAATTCAATGAGGTGAAAGCCATGAAGTTGTCGCTTGAGAGGGAGCTACACTTGCATGCAGAGGAGGAACTTCTTGTTCCCAAATATGAGCCTCTAGATGTGGATCAACCACAGGAGGAGATTCATGGAGTGGAGGAGTCCACTCATGCAAAACCAAACATCAGACAAGGTAGAAAGCGGACCACAGAAGCTGAGAGACTGAAGCTTGATGCAGCACAAAATGTAGGAGTCCCTACATCACAACGTAGACAGAGACAATCACCTGACTGATTTACTAGATACATGGCTCTTATGAGCAAGTGTATCGTGACAAAGCCATATTATTTTCAAGAACTAGTGTAGGAGCTCACATGAGTAGATTCCATGGTGGAGGAGTATGACTCCATTGTCAGAAACAATGCTTGGGAGATTGTTCGAAGGCTAGTTGGTAAATAAGTTGTAGGATCAAGATGGATCTAAAAGGTAAAGCAAGTTGCTGATGGGAGCGTCGAGAATTATAAGGAAATATTTGTTACCTGGGGCTTCTCACAGATCGAGGGGATTGATTATGAAGAAACCTTTTCACCTGTCGCACAGTATTCTTCCATTAGGACCATCCTTGCTCTATCAGTGCAGATGGGTTGGCACATTCATCAGATGGATGTGAAGATTGCGTTCCTTAATGGGATCATTGAGGAAGAGGTGTACATTGAGTAGCCTGAAGGATTTGATATCTTCAGCAACAAGTCGCATGTGTGCAGACTCAAAAGAGCGTTGTATGGGCTGAAGCAAGCACCTCGTGCTTGGTACACATAGATCGACAGCTATTTCACTGGACTTAACTTCACCAAGAGTGAGGCGGATGCAAACCTGTACCAAATTGTGGTGGAGGGTAAGATTTTAATCATTGTTATTTATGTTGATGATTTAATACTAACATGTGATGAGCAGTTGATACACTCATGCAAGGCAAATCTTGCAAAGGAGTTTGAGATGAAGGATTTGGGCCTCCTTCATTATTTCCTTGGATTGGAAATATGGCAGTGGGAAGGTGAACTGTTTGTGTCTCAAGGCAAGTATGCCCAGGAGATACTGGAGAAGTTTCACATGCAAGGCTGCAAGCCTATCGACACTCCTCTTCTAGGAAATTAGAGGAAAGAGGATGCTACATCGACAGAGGTAGTGAATTCCACTGTTTATCGACAGTTGGTGGGTTCGCTCATGTATTTAGTTAATACAAGATTGGACATATGCAATGTGGTGAACCAACTTTCACAAGCGATGGTTAAGCCTACCAAGATATTTTGGAAGGCAGGCAAGCATGTTTTGAGATATCTTAGGGGCACATCTGAGTATTTTTTATGGTACAGACAGACGGATGAGGTGAAGTTGCATGGCTTCACAAATGTAGATTGGGCAGGCAGCCCAACAGATATAAAGATCACATTAATAGGGATTTTCAGTATCAGATCTACGATAGTTTCTTCGTACAGCAGGAAACAAAGATCTATGGCACTCAGTTTAGCGGAAGCAGAATACATGGTAGAAATTCAAGCTACATGTGAGGCTATCTGGATGAGGAAGATCTTGGTCGGTTTGTTCGGTTCACATTTAGATCCTACAGTGATACATTGTCATGATAATCAGAGTTGCATTAAACTCTCAGTTAATCCTGTGTTTCATGATTGATATAAACATATTGATATCTTGTATTATCATATCAGAGATTGTGTGTAGTGGAAGATCATGTTGCTTCAGTACATTCCTACGGAAGATCAGGATGCAGATATTTTGACAAAGGCGCTCACTAGGAGAAAATTCGAATACCATAGAGGCAAGATTGGGGTGAAGGATAATCCCTATCTTTTTGAGAGGGAGTGTTGAGATTCAACAAGATGATTAGCTTAGTGAAAAGAGTTGCCTTCACTAAGTGGGGGCAGGCTATTTTTAGCACAAGTCTATTTTTAGACTATGTCTATTTTTAGACATGGTGATCATATTTCAGAAGTTGCAGGATGCTATTTGTGGATGGTTGGTCAAGTTATAAAAATAGATGAAATTCTATTTTTAGAATATTGGGCGAAGTCTATTTATAGATCTTTGATCTAAAAATAGAAGTGTCGATTATTATTAGCTCTTAATAATAATCTGACAATAAACATCAACTTATTCTCTTGGAGCACTTAGTTTCAGTGCACATATTTGGCAAATCAGTGGGCTCAAGGAATTACAAAATTCCTAGGATTTACTCATGGTTCATGCATGGATGACTCAGTTAGAAATGAAGTGGCAAAGTTATGACAGAGTTGGAAGAGTAGTTCATGGAGTTGTTATTCAGTTTAACTCAATCATTGGAGTTAAACTCAATTGAGCTAGTTGTATCTAGTCTAACTGAATGATACACTAGTGAGAGTGGAGTGAATTAATTATTTAATTAATTCAAAAATAATAACGCATTAATCAACTGAACAATACAACAGTTAACTACAGTGCATTTCAGTTCCAGTGGAGACCTAATGGAGAGATAGGTGAAAGGGCAAGATGGACTATCTGTTGTGACTATAGTGATGCATTGATTGCACCACGGACACATTGGAGTTTCCAATGAGGATTTCACAGTCAAGGAAAGGGTAATTCAAATTCATTTAGAGCTATTCTTCATTAGGGATTGCGCAGTGGAGGCAGGCTAGCGGGTGGCAAGAAATCAGTGCATGGATTTACAGATTTCTTCTGATTAGTGTGTGACGATTGATTGTACTGAGAGCTTGATGTACTAATATTTGTATGAGATTGTTACATGATCTCCATGATACATAATATATGATAGTTGGGGTTTTCAGCTTTAGGCTTTCCCGTTAAACAACTGTGTTATGTGCAATTGTTTTTTATTGCTTCATGTGTTTGCAATTGATTTTAATTTCCACAAAAGATTAATAGTGGAAGGACACTGTATTTAGCAAGAAGATAAATATTGTTAGATCAGGAGAATCTGGATATATAAATGCATCTTTTATATAATTTCTACAAGAAATATTACTCCTTTTTTTGGGGATGTAGGTTCTTCTACTGCAACTTCAATATAGGAATTTATTGAATCCATAGGTTGGATCTCAGATCTATGTACCTCAGGAAGTATATGTCTAGCTGAAAATGATGGAATACGAGTTTTAATGGATGGTGTGATAGTACAAGGTCTTTCTAGAGTGAGTGGTGATGTTGGGATTGAAATCCTACCTCTACTTATAAATATACCCCTAGAATCTCTTTCCCTATGCATAAATATTTTTTATCATTTTTTTTTTCAATTTGATTCAAATGAAAAGAATCCTATATACATTGCCTCGACAATGACGCCAAAATGTTGGTAATTTAATTGATCTTTAAATTACTTCATAAATTATCGACCATGGATTGTAAACTAATGAAATATATGTGCACCATTTGTGTTAGGATTCCTTATTATGTGAGTAACTTTTGAGTTGAATTATGATGTTTTCATGTACATGCTTTATCTAAGAATCACTCAAAGTAAAATGATTGTCACTCTGAAAGGAAAATATTAGACTGGTAGAAATAAATCTAACTTTAAATGTAGAAATAAATATAACAATATCAAAATAAAATCTACTTCACATTGACATAAATGAAACTAATCTTTAAGTGCAAGAAAATATCACACTTGAAAAATTAAATATAAACATATTTCACACTGACAGAAATAAAGCCTCGAAAGAAATTATACTTCTAATTGCAAATTATAAATCAAATGATTCTACTTTCTATCTAAATCAATCTTAATTTACATGTGCATAATAAATCAAAAGATTATTTTCTTAATTCTTCACACAACTATATTATATCTATGAAAGAAATTCTACAAAACGAAATTGTATAACAAGGCCTATTATGAATTCTACAACAAATTCTATTTTAATTGTCACAAGCATTCTCAAAAAATCAAAGTTATAATCACTGTGATAAATTAATACTATGAAACATAAAGCTTAAAGAAGTAAAAAGGAAACCTTACAGCTCCTAGGGGGCCCTACGGTGAGTGAAGGTACACAAAGATTAATAGAGAATAATAACACATCTATACACACAACATAGTGGAATAATAAGCTCGATTAAACAATTTGCAAAGAGTTTTTAAAACAATAACGAGTCATGTGTAGAGGAAGGTTTTATAAGCTCCCTGGTTAAACTATTTGGATATTTATAAGCCTATCCTTAACAAAATGTCTTAAAGTAACATATTTTAAATAAAATAATGATTCTTCATGATAGCAAATCATGAGGAAAAATATCAGCTTTAATCAATGATATTCTCTCTCGCCTGATCTGTCTTCAGGCTTTTCGCTAGGTTGACTTCTACGGTGACCTTCTCCTATGACGTCCTTATCACTTTCCTAGATCTTAGAGATATGTGAATATCGTTGTGCCGGTTGCTATATACTTTCTCATATGCTTCGTTCCTCCACTGGTGTTTCAAAACATATTGATTCTTCAAGTAAGTTGCAGAATTGATTATTAGCTACATAATTGATGCAATTTGGTAGCTTGTGCAAATATTAAATCAGATAATAAAGAAACAATGAAACTATGAATAAAATATGATTAAATACATGTTTTTGCTAATAACCTTGCAAGCTGACACTTAATTGTAGTTATTATGGTAAAAAAGGAAGGAAATGGAATTTAAAGATGGCGTCAAAAAGGAATAATTATGGTCTTTAACACCATATTTCAAGAAGTCCAATATATTTTTTGCTATGGTGATAGCCTCTACAAGATTCCAGACACCCTGCTTCATGGATTCTCACTTAGCCCATGGTTGTAGATTGCTGATGAAGTTATACATCCTATCCTAATCATACATTTCCTTGATTTCCAACATAAGTATAGAAAGTTCTTTGATGTAGGTTTGGATCTTCCTAGTATGCTTTTAAACCTTAAGACGATCCCTTGCCGCCCATGCCTAATTTATTGGTCCAAACTATGCATGTAAATCTACCTTTAGATTTTCCTAAGTTGAAATATTCTCTATGATATGACCAACTGCCATATCCTCTACTTGGGTTCTCTACTAAAAGTTTGTGGTACCTATGAGATGTATTACAACCGCATTAACCTTAATCTCCTCGGAACATCCTTTCATCTATTCGAAAATATGTTCTACATCGAAAAAAAAGTTCCCAAGTAATTTTTCACTTCTCATCCCATCATAAATCTCTAGTTCCTTCAATTTCACCCTCATAGATGAACCATATGAACCCTGACCAATGGAATTGTTTAAAACCACTATCGTATTGGCTTAATGTCTTGTTATTGCCACAAGAATTCTCACTTTCTTCTCCAAATGATTTATTTTATCATCCTGATCTTGGGATTGATTTATTGTATCCTATTGTAGGATGTTGCATGAATAAATTCCTTTATTTCACTTATATCCTTTTGGATTTCAATGAAATCATTACCATGATCTTCCATAGCATCCATTATTCTTCCCAAGCTACTCTCAACAACTTGGACTCTATTTTCTAATGTAGCCTCATCCTGGTCCACTATGATGGCTGTTGTGTGTACCATTCTGACCTACTACTTGTAAGTTGTGGATGTGACCCTTTTAAACCTCACTCAAGTTTTTTCTAATTTAACCTATAAAAACCTCACTCAAGTTTTTTCTAATTTAACCTGTACTAGAAACCGATATCCAAATCTTGTTTCCCTCCTAGTAATTGATCACATAAATCCCTTTTTCCCTGAAATCCCTACAATATATATAGGAAACTACACCTGTAATATTTTTAATTGAGTTTGGATTCTCTTTGTGGTAATATGTGATCCACCTTCACACTTGCTTAGATCCCTGCTTGGACCTCTTGTTTTGATGTGCTATTTGATTCCACCTGTGTATGGTGATGAGAACCAAATTTATATTCTTTATAATATGCTTCAATCCCACCTATGGGTGGTGTGAGTATCAACTCTTATACCACTTGTCACAACACTAGGGGATCTGCATGGTTACATGACAATTTTTGGGTGCATTGTAACCCCTGAAGCATGTGGTACCAATGTGTTTCACAACTGCCTATTGTAGCATAGTGTTAATCCACTTGAAATATGTGACATAACAAGTTTACTTATATAAGGAATATATTATAAGTTACTTAGTAGCATCTCATAACTCTTCAATATAATGCAAGTAAAAGTTATTATCATAGTAGAGAGAGAGAGAGAGAGAGAGAGAGAGAGAGAGAGAGAGAGAGAGAGAGACTTTTGTTGATTTAGCGATTTATAAATTAATTTTGAAATTTATGATGGTACAAATTTTGAAGGCCATGGTTTCAATTAAGTCACAATTTTAACTCCAATAAAGAAAGTTAGTGCTATTGCTAGCATTATTTTTAATTTGAGGGTCAATTTTGAGGTTTTTGTCTACAATGGTATTAGAAGTTAAGTCCATGATTTTAGACAAGTTATAATTTTACCATTCCCAAAAATGGGTGATACTAGTGGAACCACCTTTAATTTGCAGGTAAATATAACCACTAAATGGAACCCCTAAAATAATAATAGATATCTAAAGAGTTCTAATTAAGTTGGTAACTTCATTTTCCATGTTAGATGAGAAAAAAAATATGCTAAAGCACCATCCATCTAAAAATAAATCCTAGGTTAGTGATGAAAAAATCCCACCAAATAACCACTAGACCATAGGTTAGTGCTATTGGGCCGAGGAAAAGATACATTTTACCCCTATCTTTACCACGATTTGTCATTTACTTTCATATGTTTTTCCTTCATCTTGGAAATAAAGTGAAGGAAAATAATGCAAAAATAAGGTAGAATGAATTATTGATAAAAGGTGCGTTTAATAGCATAAAAAATGAATTTTGTTGTCTTTATTGATAGGGAATCGAAACAACCAAACTGTTGACTAGAATGACCAAATAACAACAGACAAGAAAATAAAATGAAATTGTATTGGCTCCTATGAATCAGTGGAAGATGTAGAGGGATGCCTATTCTTGGAGTATTTAGTTGATAGCCACGAAGCCTCAGGATCTCATGATCTTGAGGATCCGTTACTCTGTTTTATTTCACCTTTAAGTTATAAAAGGCTATAGGTGAAAAGAAAAAAAAAGCAAGCAGTTCATGTATTATAATTTTCCTGTAATAAATGTATTTGGACATAATCGTCGAGTTCATGCTAATGTATTGCTCTATTGATTAATGAAAAAATTGGTGTTTTCAGTATAAACAACTTCTGATTATTTCTTGGCAGAAGACTTCTAGAGGCTTCGGGCCCAGTCTCTTGGAGTTCTCCTGTTATTCTGTGCTATATGTTTATTTACGGATCTGGAATTCTTAGTTATCCTTTGTGTTTCTATCATTCAATTGGTTAATCGCAGGCATGATATGTTATAACTTCCTTTCCAATATATTAGATTTATCATTAATGCTCTTTTATCAGGAAGTGACACTTTTACATTCGTTAGACTAGTTTCAACGTGATTACTGTTCAATTTTGCATACAATTATTTCTTGAATCTTTCCATCATAAGTGTGAATGTTTGGTCTAATGTTTAATTCTGAATGATGCTATTAGTTGATTTCTAGATAATTCCTTTACAAAATCTATAATAATTGATTTCCATTCAATTCATTAGGATTGTTGTTCAATTCATTCAGGTAGTTGTTCAATTCATCAAAGCGTGTTGTTCAATTGCAATCTGTTTGTTATTTCAGTCTTGAGTGATTATTTTTGCATAAGCTTAGAACAAGAGTTGATTCCTTTGATTAGTTTGAAGTAAGTCATGGTTAATTTTGAGTTGATTTGATTGAACTTCAACAATTAGATAACATTTCTCGCAACAATTTAGAATAGTTGTCCTCTGACTTCACTCACATATATTTTTCTTGCACTCTTGAACTAACAAGACTTTCCCTTGGTTGATGATTAATGTGAAGCAATAAGGCCACTTTTAACAATCACCTTTTTTACCAACATTTTGATGTCGTTGTCGAGGAGAGTGCTTAGGAGTGATGTCTTTTATTTCTTTTTCCTTTTGCTATGAAAGAATTGGGTATTAAAAATGAGAGGTAAGAACCTGCGTGCTAGCAAGAAAAATGCTTGCTCTCCGGCCCGCTTCTCAGAAATTGTGCAGAGGGTAATAGGATAGGTGTTTTTGTTTTTTATGACTAGGAAGAAAAAGGTAGAATTAGATAAACCCTCCCACTTAAATCAACAAAACCCAAGGGATCGGTGGCCCTTGGCAGAACAACATATATAAACGAAATCATTAAGAAGACTAAATCCCAGGAATCCGTAGGACCCAGAACCATTCCTACACATAGTCCTACTATAGTCCCTCATGAAACAACCTCACCATCTGCAGCCCATGTCGAGATTCATAGCAGAACAAAAGGGTATGAATGAAGCCTTTAGACTATAGAACATTTAAGTCCTGACCATTCCAGAGAGGGAAATTCTTGTAATTTGTAGGAAGGATAGGGAGAAACCAGTAGTGCAGTACAGGTAAAAAATCCAGAGCCTGGATTTCCTGAGATAGTGGTTGAGACAGAGACACCCAATATCCCAGATCGAGGAATTGCTGCAAGGCCTCCTTAAAATCCACTCCCTAATTCTACTCAACTCATTTTCCCAGATCAAGAAATCCCTGAATATTATTGGCACATCTTTGATCAGATGGCAGATAACCAGAACCAGAGACAGACATAAACATTGGAGTATCCCATTGTTGATCTAGCCGCAAATTCCCCTATGAAAGCTATTCCATTACAAAACATTACCACCTTCCACGGATTGACCTCAGAATATCCAGATGCATTTTTATTTTTATTTGATGTCTTATGTAGGGGATATGACTACACCACTGACCCTCAGAAACTGAAACTATTTCCCTCTACTTTGAAGGGGGCGGCATTATGCTGGTTTATGGGGCTCGGTGGAGGAACCATTAATAGTTGGGATCATATGAAAAATATTTTCTTAACAAATATCAAGATTACTGCCAGACTCGAGAACTAAAAGACGAAATCTTCAATATTTCTGCAAAAGACAATGAGACATTAGAAGCATATGTTGAACGATTTCAGTATAATTTGCAAATATATCCATATACTGCATTGTTTAAAGATATTTTGAAAGAAATAATGATTAAATGAATGAAAGAAGAATGGGTAGAGACACTTAATATAATGGGAAAAGGGGACAGCTATCAAGAAGAATATGATGAAATTATTGCATTGTGTATCATTGCTCTCGAGGTAGTACGTGAAGTAGACCAACCAGACATGATTCATTTACGAGGAGCTATAAACAGCCAGGTGGCAGCATGACCAGAGTAGAATTCAGAAATATTTTAGAATATTTTAAAACCTATATTTGAGGCACCCTCACAACATATCTAGATTTCCTACAAGCAAAGCAGAAGTAAGCTTTAGCAGAACAGAACTTGGTTGTTTCTTGCCCACGCTGTCAGAATAAGCACAACTAGCAGGAGTGTCCATTAGAAATGATCCAGACAAGTGCTATTGTACCAAATACCACGCCACTGACCATTTCCCTTCACTTCCAGGGTTGATAGCGGTTTTTAATGAGGCAGAAGAAGAAACAAAACTGGTGTATCTAATGAATCAACATCAGCATTGGGAAGCACGACCAGGTATGTCACAAGACCCATCTCAGTTCTTTTCTCCTCCATAATTTAATCAATAAAACCCTGGAATAGCATGGAAGGGCCAACCACATTTTTCTATCTGGCCATCCCAATCATTTTCCATGCCTCCTTGGCCAACACAATCCCCTTCAGGTAATAGTTGGTCAAGTTTTCCTTTTTCTCCCCCTTATTGACAAAACAATCCATATCAGTCCTAGTGGCCTGCCTCCACTTCATAGAATATAAATTGGTCTCAAAACTGGCAGCGACCTATGGGAATGATCAATTTACCTATGGGAATAGGGGTTCAGAATTAACCCACATTACTAGCTCCATACCCAGTCCAACATAATCCTCAACCTATTATGCATCCTAAACTGCCAGCTCAACCTAATCCTAATCCTAATAATAGACCGGTTGAACTAATCCATATTGTTGAGAACCCAAACCCCGAAACTGAACAGAAGAAATGTAATGAACTTAGGCTAAGATCAGGGCATGTTATTTCACTTGAAGAAGATATTCCACTATCACAACCTGAGTCTGAAATTCCAACAGTACCTAAACAATCAATTGTGACAAAAATAAAGATAGAGTAGGGGAGGGACATAGTTGACCAAAAATATCCTGAAAACCTTATTATTTCCTCTCCTCCATCCCCTGAGAGATTAACACTACCTAAACCAATATTCTCTTCAGATTTTGATATCTTAGAGGAATTAAAAAATATTTGCATTAAAATTCCTCTCCTACAGGCTATACAAGACATTCCTATCTATGCCAAAACCATTAAGAACTGTGCCGAAAAAAACAGGTCAGGAAAGCAAAGACTGTACCAACTGTTCACGTAGTGGGAGCACTGTTAGACTTACTCTTGGGTAAAGAAACACCAATAAAATACGAGGATCCAGGAAACCCCATAGTCACAATACAGATCTCTAGCCACTCCTTTTCAAACACATTAGTGGATTTGGGGGTGGCCATTAACATCTTAACTACATAAACCTGCGAGAAGTTAGGTATAATAGCCTTGGAACCCACATCTACCTTGCTGGAACTTGCGGACAAATATGTTATCAAACTAGAAGGTATATTACAAGACATCCTGGTTTCTATGGACTCATGGGAGTATCCGGCAGACTTTTTAGTTATTAACCCAAAAAGTAGGTTAAATGGACATCCCCTGATATTGGGACGACCTTGGTTAGCGATGACCAATGCTTACATAGGTTGTCGATGTAGAAATTATGCAATATGCATGTATATTACCGAACTCCCTTGATCTAACAAGTTAATCTTAAGTTAAATACATAATCCTTCCACTTAATTCTTTGCGGAAATTAAATCGCCAATTGCAAACACATATGAAGCAAATCAATCGCACATAACAAGAATGTTTTACCGAGAAATCTTAAAGCTAAAAACCACAACTATCATATATTATGTATATCAATGTAACATGTAACAATCTCATACAAATTTTAATACATCAAGCTCTCAGTACAATCAACAATCATCACACACTGTCATGCAAAAATATGCATATCTATGCATCAATTTCTTGCCTCCTGACAACCTGCCTCCACTGCGCAAAACCTGCTGAAGAAGATCCCTGAATGAATTCGATCTTGCCTTGCCTTGACTGCGCAATCCTCATTGTAAACTAAAATGTGTGTTATATGCATTGAATGCATCACTATAGTCACAATAGATAGTCCATCTCACCCTTTCACCTATCTCTCCACTGGGTCTCCACTGGAACTGACATGCAAGTAGTTAAGTGTCGTATTTGTTCAGTTTCAAGTGAGTCTCTAGTTGTGAATTAATTAAATAATTAAATCACTAAACTCTCACTAGTGTTTCTTCAGTTAGAACTAGATACAACTAGCACAATTGAGTTTAACTCACGTAACTGAGTTAAACTAAATAACAACTCCCATAACTACTCTTCCAACTCTATCACAACTTGCCACTATCAGTTATATCTGAGTCCTCCATGCATGAGTCGCCAACCACCCCAGGAATTGCGTAATTCCTTCAGTCCACTGATTTTCCAAAACTGTTCACTGAAATAAAGTGCTCCAAGAGAATAAGTTGATATCTATTGTCGGATTATTATTAAGGGCTAATAATAATCGACATGCATCTATTTTTAGATTAGCTATCTATAAATAGACTTCGCCCAATATTCTACAAATAGATTCATCCAAAGATAGAATTTTCTCAACCATCTATAATCAGCATTCTGCTAACTTTAGAATATGCTCACCATTCTAAAAATAGACATACACCTAAAAATATCCTGTGGGCCCCACTTAGTGAAGGTGCTTAATTTTCACTAAGCTCATCATCTTGTTGAATCTCAACAGTGGAATAGGAAGCATGACCATTTCTAGAAGAGATTCCATAAAGAATGTGTCCATATACCCCGCTGCCAAACCAAGTCTTCCCACTATAAATATTCACAAAAAACCACATATATACTAGGAACAAAACATTTGTTCACCATTGACAATAGTTGAAGCACTTGAATTCAAAGATCAAACTGAAGACGATGTAATCAATAAATTCATGAACCAACCATCTAGCTCAGAAAATTTAAAGTGCCAAATGTTAAAAAAAATCCTTGATAATGAAGCACAGGAGGACCCCTTAGCAGACATTGATGACCAACACATACCCATGAGTGTTGTTCGCAACAACATGCGAATTGAAATTGAGCCAGGAAAATTTTTAAATATCAACGATAGTCTCGATAGTAACCAACAACAAAAGCTTGTTAAAATTTTACAAAAATATAAGGGAACCTTTGCTTGGGACTACCCAGACATGATAGGTATAGATCCTCAACTATGCACACATGAAATTTATACTAAAAAGGATGCTCGACCTATTTGGCAGCCTCCGCAAAAGTTAAACCCGCATCTGAAAGACATTGTAAAAGATGAATTACAAAAGCTACTAAATGTAAACTTCATTTATCCTATTTCAGACAGAAAATGGGTCTCTCCTTTAGTAGTCGTTCCTAAAAAGAATGGTAAGTGGAAAATCTGTGTGGATTACAGAGAATTGAATAAAGCAACACAGAAAGACCACTTCCCTCTCCCTTTTATTGATCAAGTCCTTGATACATTGCAAGAAAGCGATTCTTCTCTTTTCTTGATGGTTTCAGTGGTTACAATCAAATCCAGAGAGCCCCTGAAGACCAAGATAAAACGACCTTTACTTGCCCCTAGGGTACATTCGCCTATAGGGTATTACCGTTCAGACTATGTAATTCCCCAACAACATTTCAAAGGGCCATACTCAACATTTTTTCTGATTTAATAAATGAAGGGCTCGAGGTTTACATGGACGACTTTACTCCATATGGATATGACTTTGATCGGACACTACAAACATTAGAAAAATTATTGAAACGATGTATTTCTACCAAATTGTGTTTGAGCAAAGAAAAGTGTCACATGATGATGAACGAAGGAGTGATCCTAGGAAATTACATCTCTACAGCTGGAATACAGGTAGATCCGGTAGAAGTAGAGGTATTTCTTTTATTAACCACACCTTGTACTCAGACAGAGGTACGTAGTTTCCTTGGATATGCAGGGTACTACCGTAGGTTTATAAATTATTTTTCATTGTTGAACCCTTGTATGCATTAACAAGAAATGTTGAATTCCATTGGTCTGACAAATGTGACATTGCTTTTTCTGATTTGAAGAAACTGGTCTCGACTACACCAGTCTTACGTGGCCCCAAGTGGGAGCTGCCTTTTCACATTTCCTCAGATGCATCTGATACAACGATAGGGGTAGTTCTCGGTCAAGAAGAGGACAAGAAGCCCTATGCTATTTAATATATCAGAAAGAATCTCACTCCTGCAGAATTAAACTATACAGTGACCAAAAAATATTTCTTGGCTATCATTTATGCTATTAATAAATCTAGAAATTATATAACTGGCTACCAAGTATTCCTGTATACCGATCACTCTGCCATTAGATATTGAGCTAATAAACCTATTAAAAATGGAAGAGTGACTCGTTGGTTATTACTTTTACATGAGTTTGATATAACTATCAACGACCGTCTAGGAAAGGAGAACGTAGTTGCAGATTTTCTGTCTAGATTTCCAAAGGAAAATGACCCACTAGTAGTGGATGATTAGTTCCCTGATGAGCATTTGTTCACTATAGTAGTAAAAATTCCATGGTAAACAGATGTAACAGATTATCTAGCAGTAGGAAAGCTGCCAAGGCACTTGACAACAAAGGAACATAAGTTGATTATTCAACGCAACGCTAGATTCTCCTGGATTGGTGGATATATTTTCCACACAGGAGCTGATATGCATATACATAGATGCATCTGAGAAGATGAGATTTATGACATCTCAAGGGCCTGTCATGATGAACCATGTGACGACCATTTTTCATACCGCAGGATGGGGCACAAAGTATTACAAATGGGCTACTATTGGCCTACAATTTTTAAAGATGCCAAGAAATATGTCTAAGCCTGCGATAGTTGCCAAAGAATGGGTTGCCCTCACCAATGTGAAGAGATTCCATTGCAGCCACAATTGGTGGTAGAACCTTTTGAATGATGGGTACTGGAATTTTTTGGTCGATTCAACCCGCCATTGAATCAGAAGACCTATATATTGGTTGCCATAGATTACGTGACGAAGTGGGTAGAAACAATGGCTTTGTCGAGAGCTACAAAAGAATCTGTGATCAATTTTATTTTTGAGATATTTGTGCAGTATGGCTTACCTCGGGAATTGATAACTGATGGAGGGGCACATTTTGTGGGAAATAAAATCACGACCACTCTAAAGAACCACCATGTCATCCATAGAATCACCTCTCCGTACCACCCACAGGCGAACTGGCAGGCCGGAAGCACCAATAAAGTCCTTGAGGCTATTCTCACTAAAACAACCTCAACACATAACTGGGATTGGGCTACTAGACTTCCAGAGGCCTTGTGGGCTTATCGCACAACGTGGCGAAACACCACCAAATATTCTCCGTACCATCTGGTATTTGGAAAGGAACCAATTTTTCATATTGAATTTGAAATAAATACTCTGAGAACAACCCAGGAAGTGGGGCTGGATTTGACGGAGGCCCAAGTTAGAAGACTCCAACAAATAAATGAATTGGACAAATAACTACTACTTTCTATACAACACACTACAATTATTCAACAAAAACGAGATAAGTGGCATGAAAACCTCATAAAAAATAAGACATTCCAGAAAGGAGATTGGGCACTCCTCTACGACTCCAGATTCCAAGTCTTCCCGTGTAAGTTACAAACAAGGTGGCTCGGGCTATACGAAATTCAAGAAGTGCACAACAACGGTACTGTGTTAGTGTGTTTTGTGCACGCATGTATGAAATCACACCACGTTAAGGGGTGTGGTTTACCCTCTTAATTTATTGGTCACAGGCAGAAAAAGAAGTGGAGTCAAGCAAGTTAGTGGAACAAGCTAGAATCATAAACATACTAGAAAGAGAAATAGCAAGCATATATAAAATAAAACTAAACTAAAAATTAAACAAATAAAACAAAAGCTTTGAATAGAGTCAAACAACTGCAATAATCCAAATGGTGGCTCTTTTGGCCCCTATTATTGAGTGCTGGTAGGAAATGAGGATGAAACTTTAACCCTCTTGCCAAAGGGCCCTTAGAACATGGGTTCTAAGTCCCGATGCAAGGATGCTTTTACTTCCAAGATTGATTTGGTGAAAAGTCTCCCTCTCTCTACTGTGGTGGAATAAACTTGTTGGATGACCAACAATTGAGTCCCCTTTATCTCAGCTCTGGATCACACACTGCTGGTATTTCTTGGGAAATTATGGCCAACATAACAATGTGCTCTCAAGTTCTTCATCTCTTGGTGGACTTATATAGGAGAATTAAAATCCTCCTTCCCTATCTTGGTAAATTGTGGATGGTGATCGAAGAGAGGGGGATGATTCCATTGTGTACCACAAACATTCCATTGTGTGCTCCCTTAATGTCTAAGGAGGCTTTGGTGGCTATGCTTAGGTGGCTTCAAGTGTGAAATCACTGTCCTGGAGTGTGCTTTTTGTGGTCCCAGAAAGTGACTTTCGGCACTCCCAGGATTGCACGCATTTCGAATCAAAATGCGCGTAAATGCGCTCTTCTCGAAGGATTATGTGCGTAAAAGCATTTATGAATTGCTCAAATTTGATTTTTCCTTAGACCTTAGAGATTTTTAAATATTTTCTAGATTCTCTAATGTCTTTCATCCCTGTAAATCCTTCTGTCTGACATTAAATAATGTCATCTTCTGCTTGTACGATTTTCCAGTGTTAGCAGTTTCCCCCTAATGTGTGAGGTCTAAGAAGAACTGTATAGCCGAAATACATTATATTTTCTTTTCTGTATATTGTGCATAGAGAGAGAGAGAGAGAGACCTGCGTGAAGCTTGGAATTGGAGACACCCTGCACCGGTTCGAAGAATGACCATGTCCTATGGGACCCCTGTAAGAAAATATAATACAATATATATACAAATTTTCTACGAGGTGGGCATGTCCCATTCTCATGATGCTGTGGCTAGTTAAACAAATCTATTTGATAGATACATTATCTGTTTATGTCACTAATATGGTAGTGATCTGGAGTTTGCTGATGACGACTGCTAATGCCCTCTAGGGGTTTTTTCTTTGAAAATAGGTGGAATGTGGTACCCATATGCGTAAACTTGGTATGGCATATAGTTTCACATTGTGCGCATAGGGGCTGGCTGGGACCTTCCCATGTAAGCATTGCTAAAAGAGACGCTTATGAAGGCACGACTCTTCGACGAATTTGATCAAAGTGAAATGGTTGTAAGGCATGATACCATCTTGACATGAAATCTTTTGTTGTAGTCGAATGTCAGGAGGATCGATGATATTTGTGGGCAATGATGTCTCCCACAGTGCCACCTAAGGATGCCCCTTTTATGGAGAGGGGTGATCCAAGGTACTGCTTCCTTTTTGGAAAATAGGTGTTGAAGTCGACAAAAAGGAAGCCTCAACCAAATGAGGGGTCACTGATATGAAGGGTCAGGGACCTGGGTGTGATGGGTTTAACATAGACATGTTGGTGAGGGGTGATTGAAAACTGATGATGGGGATTCAATGGCCCAAGTTTGGAGTATACTAAGCAGTTCGGCAGTAGTCATAGTTATTTCTGATGGGGAAATCCCTAGAGTCGATAGGACTTCCAGGGTGGGTATAAACTGGCTATGAATGTCATGGTGGGTTGTGCGTGAGGGTGTAATATTTTGACCGAGGGTGTTCAGGGACTGCTGCCATGGGAGAAAAGACGAATGAGAGGGTGGGGGACATAGTGCACCGTTTGTGGTCTTTTTACACTTAATAAAAGAATAAAATAATGGGGTTTGGTTTGTAAAAAACACAGAGATGGGTGCCCCAAAATATGAAAGTGTTCGTTCACTTATGTTGTGAGGAAGGTGTTTTGTTGAGGGCGGGGGCCCCATTGGTTGGTCTCATGTGTGAGGTTGATGAAGCAGATGAAAAATTATCGCAGATGGGATTATGTTGGGCCAAATGCGAGGCGCGGTAGTGCGTTTTTGATCTTCTTGTACAACCTAGTCGTCTGGGAAGGGGGTTTTATTATGTATGGTAAAACTTGACCTTTATGCATGATGGATGGATGGGCATGAGGTGCTTCTCGGACTAAAGTGGTATGGCCATGGTGTCACTTTGCTGTGATATATGGTCTACTATGGGTGACGAGCTCCATGGAGGGGAGGCTCTATCGACCAACGAGGATGTTTATCATGTGCAGGGTGAGGTGATGATAAACACGGTTGGATATGTGGAACCCATGGTTGATTTCTGATGTAGAAATGATGTCAGGATATGCAAATTTTTCTGGGACTCTATCATGCTGGGGGTAGAATGATACCTACTCTGTAACTTTCCATGGATGGAGTTGTGGATGGTTTTCAAGTTTTCCTGCAAAAAAAACTACCTCAAGTGAAAGCATTTTCGTTATCAAATATTATTGAAAGTCATGAGCTTTAAAAAAGAAGAGGAGAGAGGGCATACCTGCCGACATTGAAAATTTATTTTTTCGGGAGTGTGAATGTGTGGAATCGCCTCTGTTCATTATGAAGTGTTGATCACGGTGCAACTTATGGTTCGGAGAACGGACCTTCTGATATCTCGTTATGGTCCTCCAAAGCTTTTTAAAAGGGTGATATATAGGTGAATATGGCCCTAATTCAACTCATTTGTACTTGTTGAGTTCTTGAGAGGTCAGAGGCTTCTGCAGAGTAGTTCTTGCTGTTGCGGTCAGCCTGAGCACTAAGGATGAGTGATATCATGCCCAAGTAACCTCCATGATGTCCTGCAATTTAATTTTTTCAGTTTAAGTGTGCCAGGATTTGTACAAATTTGGTTTGTACGGATTTTGGGTGATTTTTTCCCTAGACTGTGTGGGCGATCAGGGCAAGGGCACACCCTCTGTGTGCATTTTCCAGGGATATGCATGCTTTAAGTGCTCTGTTCCCCTTCCTATGGAAAATACAAACGCACCTTGAGCACACATGTCTAAGGGATAGGCGCGCAAAAGGCCGAGGAATTTTTTTTTTAAGTTTTTGCCTAATTTTGATGTTTTTCTGTGGCTGGTGGGTTCTTGTTTGGATGACAAGTTGTTGTGGAGGGAGAATGATTGGACCAAGCTCCGTACTGCATTGGATGCTGATGCCGAGACGCATCGTCAGTTGGAGAAATGGGGGCTCCTGAAGTTCATGGAAAACGAGCTTCTTCGGTCGCACGACCGATTGCTTCGTTACTTGATCCAGCATTGGCGCAACATGATTTTGTTGCATGGGACTAACCTCGTCATCCGTCTTGAGACATATGTATATTTTGTGACTGGGTTACTGCCTCATGGTGAGGTGAGGTATCCACTCCCTTCCAGGAGAGTGGATTTTGTGAGGTACCAGAGACGTCATTGTGGTGTTGTGCCTCTTACGGAGGGGTGCAACAACATTTCATCAATGAAAGATTTGGCCAAGCGGTGTGCTTTGGCAGTGATTGTGGGACTTGCAGGGTTGTTCACTCCGCATTGGGCATCTAGTTCTCAGGTTGGAGTCTTGCGCTGACTGAGGGCCAGACACTTCTTTGATTTTTCCCACTTTTTCTATGACGGGATGGTGACGCAGCTCAACAAGGTCCATAATGGATCGAAGTTTTTTGCATATGCCAGTATTCTATGAAGCATTATGTACGAGAGGGTAGTTTTGTTGAGACCAGTGGTGGCGGTACCTCCTGGGGGGCCACGGGAGCCTCGCATGAGGAGGTGGGGACATGGTTGGGCGTTACTGGAACGCCACGACGGAGGCTTGGTTCGAGGTGAACCCTCAGATGTTTCTTCCATTCCCATATGTAAGGATGGATTTCTGGGGGGATCCAGATATGGGTCTCCCTCCTGGTTATGCTTGGGGGGCCAACATGTATGTTTTTTATGTTTTATGCATTTATTTGAGTATATATGTGCCTATGTGTTTTTATGGTGACACTGACATAGTTTTGGTTACCCTTTGCAGATGTTGGCGAGATAGGTCGCCCCGTGGCTCGATTGGTCAGCCACGGTCCTGTTCGGAGACCTTGAGGTGGGTAGGGAGGAGATGTTACTGGAGGACTTGGTGGTGGTGCTGGCCCTTCAGGAGAGGGCAACAGCTCGACTTCTACCGAGGTTGCGACCGAGCGAGCTCGTGCTGATGCAGAGGTGACACGTGTAGATGCGGCAGAGGCTCGCAATGCAGAACTGACTGCTCAAGTTGTAGTTCTAGAGAATGCCTGGGGTCGAGTGAACCGCTTGACCTAGGGGATTATTTCTCGATGTTTTATGGATGATCTCGAGGAGGTATGGATGGAGACAGTGATGGCTCGGGAGAGGGAATATTGACCTATTTTACGTCGGGTGGCAGTCTTAGTTGTGATGGCGACTCCAGTGGTGGTACCGGGAGCAGTTGTGGGTTCAAGTTCCCCTCCTGAGGGGGAACCGCCCCAGAGTATACTTGTACAAAGGGAAAGCACCCATTATGAGGATGCTTCCCTTATTTTTTGACGACTTTTTCATATATTTGGGCTGGTCGATGGGTCAGCAACACTATTTTTTGTACTCAAACATATACACCATATATATATATATATGAGAGATATTTTTTGCGGCTCGACATGTTGTGCTCCCTATTTTGGTTTACGGATGATGTTATGCTGATGGATATCTATGTTTTTGGTTTTTTATGTATGATGGTTTATTCGAGATGCATTCCAGTTTAGGATTTTGTTAGCTATGCAATTAGCTGCTTGGTTTTGACTCCTTGGTACATGTGTAAATGTAATATAGTTAAATTGTCTGCTTAATATTTTTGCACGCAAATATTTTCCAAATAGATGTGTATCTCTTGTCTCAAATGTTTGGTTTAACTGTGACACTAATACTTGGGAATTGAGGTAGACATGCATATGGCGTATGCCTTGATGGAGGGCATCGCACACAATTCTGATGACAGCGTCATATTATGCTTGATTGTTTGTTGTTGAATTGATGCACACACCGTTTGTGTAGAGTGGCAATCGGTCAGGGTGATAGATGACCCAAGAAGCTGCGGCTAAACTTTGAGACCATCTTGATGCTCCATCAGCAAATCCGAAGAAAGTTTCAGGTTGGTAATCCATGGCGGCACTTTGAGCGTGTTTTATAATAAGTCTTTTGGTAAAAAATCTAAGGGGGTTGGGTTTATGTATGTTCACTCTAGGGAAGTGTCCTCTTGGCTCTTATGGGTAAAATTTCTTGAGGTAAAGGTCGTTGATGGGGTTGCTGAGGCATGTCTTGTCCGGTTCCATCAATATGTATGCCCCCTGGCGGAGGAAATGCTTGATGATGTAGGGTCCTTTCCACAAGGTTTCAAACTTTCCTGTCCCTAGGGCTTCTTTTACGACATCATAGCGGAGGAATATTTATCCCTCGGTGAATAAGCGAGGGTTTATGTGGTGGTCGAATGATGTTTTTACCATTTTCTTATGGGCCTCGTTGTGTTGCAGCGACTATCGTCGGATTTCGTCAACGAGCTCTAGTTGTAATAGGCGTTGTTCTAGAGGCTGGGTATCATTGAGGAGTTCAATGGCGGCATGCAAATTTGGGATCTCGCGTTCTATGGGAATCACGGCCTCGACCCCGTATACCAAATGGAAGGGAGTGAAACCCGCAGACGTCTTTACAACTGAGCAGTATGCCCACAGGGCGAAAAAAAGAATGTGGTGCCAGTTGGTTTTATGGTTAGTCATCATGCGTTGTAACATAGTTTTGAGTACTTTTTTTACAACTTCTACCTGTCTGTTGGACTTGGGGTAGTATGGTGAAGCGAAATCATGGGTGAATGCGATATGGTGAGATAGCTGCTCGAAAAATTCATTCTTGAAGTGTTTCCCATGGTCAGGGAATAACTCTTTGGGAACACCGAACCGAACTATCACATGGTTAAAAAGAAATCAAGCGGCAGTTTCTATGGTGTTGTCGTATGTGGGCATAGCCTCAGCCCACTTGGTGAAATAATCGACAACCACAATGATATATTTATGGTTTCCCGATGATGCGGGGTTGAAAATCGTGAAGTCAATTCCCCATTTGCAAAAGGGGCTGGCGAAAATGATGGGATGCAGAGGAGCGGGAGGTGCTCTTGCTTTGTGGGCAAAGTGTTGGCATCGCTCGCATCTCTTAATTGTATTAATGCAATCACGAAATAGGGAGGGCCAAAAATATCCTTCCCGTAGGATTTTTTGGGTAGTGGCCATCTCGGATAGGTGGCTGCCAGAAGCACCTCCATGGCATTCATTAAGGGATTTTTCCACTTTGTCGTCAGTGAGGCATTGACGTAAAATGGTGTCGATGCCTCGTTGATACAAGACATCTCCCATGAGGAGGTATCGGGGGGCCTGCTGGCGTATGCGCCGCCGGTTGTCTCGAGTGAGAAGAGGTCTAAAATTTTGGGTTCACAGGAACAGGAGAATGTCTCCGTACCAAGGTTCGTCGGTTGCTACAAAGAAGAGATGTTCATCTGGTAGAAAATCGTTCACTAGTGATCCCTTGGTATCTCCTAGGAGATCCATAATGAACTCTGCTAAGGTAAGTGCCTTTTTTCATTTAGGGGAGCGAAAATGTAAGTCATATTCTTGAAGAATGAATATCCAGCGAGAGTACTTATGGTTCATTAGGCGACATGTAAGCAGGTATTTGATGGGATTAATATCTGCAATGATCGTAGTGGTTCTTAAGATGATGTAGTGGCGAAATTTTTGGATTGCATGGATTAATGCTAGGGCAATCTTTTCTTCAAGCTCATATCTTAATGCTGGGCCCTATAAGGTTTTGTTGACTTAGTATATTACGTGCTCCTTCCCATATGGGCCTTCCCGGATAAAAAATATGGCAAATGTGGACTTGGAAGCTGATAGATATATGATATAATCTTTGTAATAGTCTGGGGGACTAATGAGTGGCGCTAAAGATAAATTTTCTTTCAGCACATCAAATGCTTGCTGGGTGTAATCGTCCCATTTAAATGGGATGTCATGGTGAAGGAGGCACAGGAACCCTTGAGCGCAAGTGGCATAATCTGGGATGAAGCGTCTCAGAAAATTGGCCTTCCCCTACAGGCTTTGTAGTTTCCTGAGGGTTCGAGGTGGTGGTACCTCTTTGATGGCTTGGACCTTGAGGTGGTCCACACAAATCCCTTGCTGAGACACGATAAAACCTAAGAGTCTTCCTACACTGATGCAAAAGACACACTTGAGGGGGTTTAAGCGTAGGTTGTATTGACAGAATCGTTGGAATACCAATCGCAGATCCTCAAGATGGTTTGAGCACTTCTTGGAGCAGACGGTCAGGTCATCCAAGTAGGCGAGGATAAGGTGTGCCAAGTCATGAAATATATAATTTATGGCCCTTTGGAAGGTGGCTAGAACGTTTTTTAGGCAAAATGGCATTACCTTATATGCGAATGTGCCCTAGGGGGTGGTGAACGCGGTTTTATACCGGTCTGTATGGAAGATTTGGATTTGATTGTACCTAGAGAATGCATCCATGAAGGATAGAGCCTCATGTCCTGTGTAAACATCGATGACCAGGTCGATGAATGGGGTGGGATAATTTTCTTTAGGAAAAGCTTTGTTGAAAACCTAAAAACTGGTGCAAACACGTATAATGCCTTGTTTTTTCATGATGGGAACAGGGTTGGAAACCCAAGATGTATAGGTGATGGGGTAGATAAACCCGACTTTGTGAAGCTTATCGATTTCTCGTTTTATTACTTCTTACTTAGATGGGTGCAGTTGATGTTTATTTTGGTGCCCTAGAGGTACATCAAGCCAAGTGTCAATATGGTGCTCTACGATAGTAGGACTAAGCCCAGGAATTTATGAGTAGTCCCACGGGAATATATCTTGATACTCTTGTAGCAATTGGGTATAAGAGGCTATTTATTCTGGAGAGAATGCTACCCCCAGTGAGATTTCTTTGACCTTTGCAAGATTTTGGAATATGTTCACCTTGATGGTAGGTGAGATGTTTGACATATTTCCTTCCTCAAACGCATCGGGCGCTGGGATGGGGTTTTTGAACCAATCTACTTTCCTGATGGAAGGAAATATTTTGCGTAGATCTCTTGTTCTTTTGTCTTTTTGGGATTGAACATGTGCATTAGTGGAATTTTGAGGTCTAAAATGGGCCTCCTAAGGAAAATATAAAATAATAGTGGAAATAAAAAAACAAGATTTGATTACATCATCAAATTTTAGAGGGAAAAAGGAAAAAATATTTCTTCAACTTGTATTTTTAACTTATCTCCCTATGGGTTTACTCAGATTTCTAGCGGAAACACTTGTTGGATGCAAAAATTTTATTTCTCATCGAAGGGTACCCATGTTGCATACTTTCAATGGACCTTGCTAAAAAAAAATAATAAATACCTGAAAAATATGATTGCAAACACGATTTTTCATCTATTTCTCATTTTTCGTGAAGTAGGGTCCATCAAAAGCATGCAAAACGGGTACTCCTTGGATAAGGAATTAAAGTTTTCATCCAATGAGTACTCCCGCTCAAAATTTGAGTAAACATTTAGGGAGATAAATTGAAAATACGAGTTGAAAAAGTAGTTTTATTATTTTATTATTTTTTATTATTTTTACCTTTTTACTCCAAAAATGTTGAATCCTCCCCCATGGTTGACATCATCTTCTTGAATACTATTGGTTCTTATAAAGTTTATTTTTTTTGTAAATTTTTCTTAGGAGGCCCATTTTAGACCTCAAAATTCCCTTAATGGCTTTGGTAGAAAAAGTGAATGGTGATGCATTGCATCCCATCGATAATCTGGATCTGTCGTAGCTTCTAGGATGTATTCATCTGAATGAAATAGGGACCCTAAGGGGGATTGATCTTGTGCAAGGTTGTGTTGAATAGGGTAAATCCGCATGGAGCTAGTTGAGAGACACGAGAAGGATTCCATTGTCGAGGTGGTGGAACCAGACGCGGTTGATAGAGTGCAAAAGAGTTGGGTCTGCACTGTCATAGGTGCAACTACTCTCGTAGTTGCAGTTGACACAAACCCTATGGTAGATGAGCAGACAAATCGAGTCATAGCTCCGATACATGATGATATGAATAGTATATGGTGTATCATGTCATCGGCATTAGGTGGGGGAAGAATCTCCCTGATTGGTTGCTCCTCAGCTAACAAGAATAGGATGGATCTACTCGTCACATCTTCTTGGGTTGTGGAGTTGTCCGTGGATTTCGCGTCCATGTCATCTTCTTGGGAGAGGTAGACTATGGCTGAGCGTAAACTATCGAGGTCTAGTTGAATTCGGGGGATATAGTGGCAATTTTCCAGAAGGTGATTGTTAGCGCATATAGGACATGTGAATTGCGTTGCCCGCAATCCAACATAATAAACCCGTTCTATAGGATACCATCTATGGATGAGTTCTAGGGCTATGCATTCTTCAAGGAAGTGACCACGTTCATCGCACAGTGTGCAGCGTATAACAGGAGGGGGCATGACTGGGGGTCTTTCTAGTGCCCTTCGTTCCTCTTGTAGGTACAGGATGTTACGAGGTTCATTTCCTGCAGCCTGGCTGGGGGGATCCTCTTGATAGGATCACGTGATGGCATGTAAGGTGGCCCTATATCACTAGATTTCTGGGCAATGATGAGTATAATGCCCATTGTTATTGCATATAGTGCATGCGTGATTGTTATGCAATGATTTGCCTTTGAATTTGGTGGCAGGTTCCTTTTTACGGGAATGTGGCGTCACGATGTTTGCCTCTGAGCCGAGGAGTCATTTTAATTCATCCAACTCTAGGCAGATATGGGTAGGGTGTCCTATTACGTCGCATATGGTGCAGACTGGTGATTACTGTTGTACAGTGGGAGTCTCCATCTTCTTTCCTCTTTTCTCAGTTTTCTTAGTCATAACCACCGGTTTTTCAATGGAAATTTCCTTTGCAGGGTTGGCTTCGACCGTTTCTTGGATGGGTGGGGCCTCCTCAGGACTGAGGGGCTTCAACCCTGTGGCAGTGATTTGTGTGGTTTCTATCCCTGTAGGGGGGATGAGGTACCAAATGTGTAATGCAAACGATATGTTCGGTAACACCACTGTTGCTAAAACCTGTTGGGAGACGAAACCAGTTGGGGGGTAGCAGAAAGGGGTTTGGGAAGCAGCGTAGGCTAGAAAGGCTACCGAGGCTGTTTAATTGGTGTCATTACTACTCGTGTCTGTGTCCTAACTAGCTTTGAAGCTTGATGTGGACATCATACACACCGGAGCTTCTGCGACATTAGGTGATGACTTAGGTAAAATGGGGGGATCTCCTAGGAATGATCCTAGAACGGACGATGATTTGAACTAGCTGGGGCCATATTCTTGGTTTCGTGACAACGCATCCAAGGATGTATCTACATAGGGTAGTATTACATTAGTGTTTGTTAGGGGTCTCTTCTCGCTATGCGTCAATTGGTCGACAGTAATGATGTGGTCCTCGCAGGGGAACATCATAATGCGGAAGACGAAGGAGGATATGGCTGACATGGCGTACATATAACTCTGACCAAGGAGTATATTATTCTCCAAGTGAGCATCCAAGACTTCAATGTCTATGTGGACCATCTTTCCTGCTAAGCAGACCAGGATGTTTTGGTAGAGGCCGACGGGGGTCGAAGGACGACTGTCGTATGCTCTAAGCGTGATGACTGAAGTTTTTAGTTCAGGAGACCCTAACTTCTGCCAAACATTTTTTGACATGATGCACATGGATGCACCCTCTTCAATGACACATCAGTGAATGGTGATATTATAGACCGACATTGGTATCTGAAAGGCGACCATCAAAGGAATCCTAGGGGTGGCTTTATCTAAGTCAAAATCCATTAGGCGTGTATCGGCAGGGTCAATAGCGCCTAATGTGGAAAGTAAGGCTTTTCGTTGTTTTGGGCATGACTGCAATACTTTCAAAGCTGACATAACAGTAGGAGATTGTGCTAAATCGTCCATGATGTTATAATTATGGGCCTCTTTGGAGTAGTTTCCTGCTCGCCTATTGGGTCCCTTCGCCATCTTTAGCAATGGTTATATAGGCATCTTTGAAATGGTCAAAGGTACACTCGGTGCACTGGTACTCGCCCCTGACGCGTTGGTGTCTGGTGGGGTGTCTTAATTGCAATTTTGTGTTTGGAAAAACATCTCTTTGCTAGTCATGTAGATTTTGTGGTTGTTTTTCCAGAGTCGTCTGGATTTTGTTGCTGATTGCTTATTGTCCCTTGATGGGGGAAAGGTTCCTGCATCACAACTATTTGCTGGGAAGATCGTCCTTGTCCTCGGTTACTCTGTAGCTTCTTCAGCTCAGGGAGATCGGGACAGTGGTGAGTATAATTGCCATGCTCACCACATATCAAACAATAATGGTTTGTTCAAAAAGGTGGCCTTTTTCTCTGCCGTTGGGCATTGCTTGACTCCTGGTTCTGACTCCGGTTAGAGTTGCCTCTAGCTTGGGATTGTGGCGGGCGTTGCTGGTTGTTGCCCCCCTGTCCAAGATTCCCTTTGGGCTTGTTTTTTCCTTTTTTATTCACCACGTTATAAGGGTATTTATCCTGGTTATATTGGTGTGGTTGGTTTTGGGAAGGCTGTACAAGTTCACCTTTGCATTGGTTTGGATAGGCCGGTCTTATGCTAGGGACTGAGCATAACGCGGTCCTTGGTTTGCACTTGGCTATTGGAGGGGAGTTCTTTTGTCAGTATTTCTTTCTGCATACTGGGTCCCTTGAGCCAGAGGATAGGGTCCTCCATGGTGATACGCTGGCACCCTATTGGTCAAATTTTGTTGAGGCATATGATGACTTTGAAAACTGGGTTGTGCTACGTTCTGGGTAGAACCATATGTATAATCGGGGTTTTGAATGCTCCTGCCTAGGTAACTTTGGGTCAATGACCCAATGAGACCATCTGCAGAGTTTGACGCATTGGAAATTTTTGATAAGTTTGCAGGCGTAGGGTGTTCGGCAGGATATTGTAAATATGTCCTGACTGCATATAAATTAGCTCAAGCTGCTAGGCTTTGTTGATGGAATCCTCTTCAGATGTGGGCCTTTGCTATGCTACATCCTTTGAAATCTCCACAGTGAGATTTTTCAGGAAAAGTTCTAAGAGCACCCGGTCGTCGAGTTTAGCTTTAAATAAACTATGATGCTGCCTCCATTCGTGGAGATGGTCCAAGATATGAACAACGAGGGTCTGTCTAAAATGTGTCAGTAATTCCATTATAGAATCATGGTGAATGAGTAATTGAAAATATGTTAGGAATGCAGTGGTGAGGGTGAAAAAGGTTCCATGTGAAGCAGAGGGTTTATCCACGTACCATTTCGCTGCTACTCCTGTCAGAGTACGTTGAAATAATCTCAATCGAATAGTGTCAAAAATGATATTGTTCAATGAGAACCATAGGTGGAAGGTCATGACATGATTACCTGGGTCTTCCGCTTGCTTTCCTTCAAATTTTGGAATATCTGAAAGGACCTTCTTGGGCATGGGAGGCCATGTAGGGTTGTGTGTGATGGGGTCATTTGTCAGCTCGATTAAATATGGTAGATTCAACGAAGCTAATAAAGGTGACTGGGAGGTTGACACCATTGCAACTTGTGAAAACACAAATTTCTAGTTAGGAAGAGGGTTAGTCTACGATGTAATCTACTGTGTATTCGAGTGGCTTCCCAAATGGGTCACACTCCTCTACCCTCTAGGGGTCGTGGGAGGAGTGGTGTGTGGTGTGGAGTTGGGAGACCAACTAGGGTTCCCAACTAAGGATGCCCCAATAAAGGACAAAACAATAATGGTGGCATCATTTCGTCTTTGACGCCTAAATGGAGAAAGACTTGGAACCCCTCCCAGTAATGGGGGGAGGTCCAAAAGATGCCTAGATCGACGAGGTATGATTGGGTCCGTTCTGGTGTCAACTAGGTCTAGTTTTGGAAAAAATTGAGAGGATAGATTCTATGATCAAAGCAAAATTATGATCGCATACATAAAACAAAGCGAAAATAAAATTAATTTTCCCTTTAAATTAATCCTATGTGATCAGTCAATCAAAAAAATGGTTTTTGTTTGTTTGCATATGATACTTAAATCCTAGAAGACCTATTCATCCTCACACACTCAAATGTTACTGGGCCTTGAGAAGATATATTGTGAGTTCTGGCACAACGTCTCGTAAGAGCTGGCGATGCCCCTAGTCAGCCGAAGAAAATCCACCAAGGTAAGGGTAGAGGATCTAGTGCTTGCCTACACTGTCACCTATAGGGAAAGGATGCCTTAGATTTGGCCACTAAGTACCACCATCCCACATGAGCGTTCGAGTCTTGGGATTCTTGGTAAGTCAGCTAACAGTACCGATTATCAGCCGGGTCAGGTAGCCCCAACTGATACCGCACGCACTGTGCCTAAGTCTAACCCCCTATGAAACAGGTCTCTGTCGTGCTCAGGTTTTCTTTTCCGTGGGCTGATAGGTGGATTTAAAGCTCCCTAAATAATCAAATTATATGCTTCAAGATGAAGAATGATCAAGGCAGATTGTTGGATGCCTAGCCCCTTGATCCTAACTTAAAATATAAATTATTTTGTGGCCCCTATGGGGAGAATTTAGTGAGTTTTGTTAAGTTAGTTTTAGGTGTCTTTGATTTTCTTAGTGGGTGGATGTGTGTGAGAAAAAATTGGACAGGCACATAGTTTGAACGTGTGGATATGCGATGATCCTTTCCAAAATACCCTATTAAACTATGTTGTATTGTTCCTTGCTCAAAAGAAAAACATGTGCGGATATGGGCTGCTTTTTATTTTTCCTAGTTAATATATGTGATCAACTAAAGGGAGATGGTGAGTTGTGAAAAGAGAGTGTTCATATGCTTACCTAGGATCATCAAAGGGTGGAAAGGCAACAGTGATTATTTTCTCTTCTATCGACAATTCAATCATGGTCCCAAAATCCTAGTGCAAAAATTGAACTAAACTAATAACTTTTACACTAGAAAAAAGAAACTAGCTAAGCATGCGTGGAATTGGGCCACTTAATTTGGCTAATTATCTAGGTGTGTTGGTACCTAAATTTTCAAAACATAATTTTTTTTTGGAATGCAAGTTAATTTCCCCCCTACTTAAACTATGTGTGAACTTTGCAAAAATCAACTTGAAATAAAACTGACAATAAGCCTACAAAAAGCAGCTAAGAGTGAGCTTTAGCAAGCTGTGGGGTACCTCAACCAGTTCTGGAAGATGTATTATAGGCTGCCAAGAACTTTATAAGTAGGAAAAGATAGAAATGTGGGAGAAATTTCTCATTCTGTCTTTTGCGCGCAAAAGGCTGCAACATGTGCGATGTCTGCGCATGGGTCAACTCTGAATGCGTGCCCTGGGCACATCTGTGGGAGGAAAAAATGTGCAAATTCCTGCAAAAGTAATTTTTGGAGATGTTCTGCTTCAGTCTGTCACTTGGGATGAACTAGGGACTGCAAGAGAAAAAGGGGGAATTTCAGCTCCACTCCACAACACAGACAGAGGTCTCTGCAAAAAGGCACAACCACATAAACTTGGAAATAAACGTTAGTGGAGTTGCCAATCCCGTGTTAGTGTGTTTGGTGCACACATGTATGAAATCACACCAACTTAAGGGGTGTGGTTTACCCTCTTAAGTTATTGTTCACAAGTAGAAAAAGAAGTGGAGTCAAGCAAGTTAGTGGAAAAATATAGAATCACAAACATACTATATAGAGAAATAACATTCATATATAAAATAAAAATAAACTAAAACTAAAACAAATAAAACAAAAGCTCTGAATAGAGTCAAACAACTACAATAATCCAAACAGTGGCTCTTTCGACTCCGCTTATTGAGTGCTATTAGCAAATGAGGATGAAAATTTAACCCTCTTTCCAAAGGGCCCTTAGAACATGGGTTTTAAGTCCCGATGCAAGGATGTTTTTACTTCCAAGCTTGCTTTGGTGCAAAGTCTCCCTCTCTCTACTGTGGTGGACTGAACTTGTTGGATGGCCAACAATTGAGTCCTCTCTATCTCAGCTTCGGATCACACACTGTTGGTATTTCTTGGGAAATTTTGGCCAGCATAACCATGTGCTCTCAAGTTTTTCATCTCTTGGTGGCCTTATATAGGAGAATTCAAATCCTCCTTCCCTTTCTTGGTACATTGTGGATGGTGACCCAAGAGAGGGGGATGATTCCATTGTCTACCACAAACATTACATTGTGTGCTCCCTCTATTTCTAAGGAGGCTTTGATGGCTGTCCTTAGGCAGTTTCAAGTGTGAAATTACTGTCCTAGAGTGTGATTTTTGTGGTCCCGGAAAGTGACTTTCGCCACTCCGAGGGTTGCGTGCATTTCGGGTCAAAAGGCGCGAAAAGGCGCTCTTCTCGAAGGATTATGCGCGCAAAAGCATTTATGACTTGCTCAAGTTTGATTTTTCCTCAGACCTTAGAGATTGTTAAATATTTTCCAGATTCTCCAATGTCTTTCAGCCCTGTAAATCCTTCTGCCTGAGATTAAATAATGTCGTCTTCTGCTTGTACGATTTTCCAATGTTAACAGGTACCATAACTTGACCACCAGAGATGGATCTGGCTCTGCCCTTTGAGTTAATGGACACCGGGTGAGCCTCTATCATAAACCGCTTACCAAAGAATATTTCTGCCAGCAGGTGCATGACGACCCCACCATCCAAATTTTAGCTATAGGCGATGATGGCCTGATAGCTTTAAGTTCATAATTTTTTTTTATTTCCTCTTGTAAATATTGTATATATGTTTCCTACAATTTATAGTTCTTCTCATCGTTGTACATAAGAATTCCATCTCTTTTTCATTATTTTGATGCTCACAACTACATTCTTTTTCTTTTTTCTTTTGTGTGTTTTGTTGTTCAATCGAATTGAACAACTACCGTTCAATTCAAATGAACGACTCTGTTTTTTTAGTGTGTTTATTTCTATTGTTCAAACCATTGAAAAATTGACGTTCAATCGAATTGAACAGTTCTTGTTCAATCGAATTGAACAACTGCCATTCAATTCAAATGAACAACTATTTTTTGTTGCGTGATTTTACTTTTGTTGTTCAATCCATTGAACAGTTGTTGTTCAATTGAATTGAATAGTTGTTGTTCAATTGAATTGAAAAACTGCCATTCAACTCGAATGAATGACTGTGTTTTTTTTAAGTGTGTTTATTTCTGCTGTTCAAACCATTGAACAGTGATGTTCAATCAAATTGAACAACTTCCATTTAATTCGAATGAATAGCTGTGTTTTTTTTAGTGTTTTTATTTATATTGTTTAATCGAATTGAACAATTGTTGTTCAATTGAATTGAACAGTTGCTATTCCATCGATTTGAACAACTGTCATTCAATTCAAATGAACATCTATTTTTTGTTGCAGGATTTTACTTTTTCTTTTCAAAACCATTGAACAGTTGTTGTTCAAATTAATTGAACAGCTGTCGTGCAATCCAATTGAATGACTGATTTCTTTTCTAGCATGTTTTTTCTTTTCTTTCTCTTTCTTTTGTTTAAAAAATCAATTTTTTTGTCTTTTGATGATTTCGTTTTGAAATCCACTCTTCCTTCACACATCCTCGCCATAAAAAACCATTTTAAGAAAAGGAATTGGCACTTGAAGAGGAGAAAAGCAGTGATATTACTAATATTATGATCTTTTGAAATTTTGATGGAAATCTCTACTTCGGAAGCTGACATGGTTTATTTGTATAATGAAGGGATGGATATCTCTTGTTTAGACATATTATTACACAATTCATTTCCATAGTCTTATGCTGGTGTATATTTTTACACTCTCAAGTGGTAATTCTCTTTGGCATGAGGATATAAAAATAAGAGTATTAATTGTATTGGAATTATTTTTACTTCTTACACCATCCCTAACTCTTAAGGAGTTAATGAGCCTCCCTCCATTTATAAGAAAACAAAATATTATGTCTTTGTGATTTTTTTTTTAAGAAGAGAGAATAGGGGGTCTCATCACAAGCCAACCTACCATGATCATGAGGGTTTAACAGGTGAATTTCCCACAATGGCCAACACACCAAGGTAGTGACCTTCTTGACAACTAAAACTGCTTGAAGGACAGGAGGTCTCATCATGAGCCGACCTGATCACTCTGTTAAAATGCCCGTGAATGGCACTATTACTATCTGGCCACCACACCAGCATAGTAGTCTCTCCATAAAACAAGCAAAATAAATAAGAGGATTCTGGCTCAAAAAAAATCAAAAAAGAAAAGAAAATATTATGTATATGTGCAATTTTTTTTAAGAAGAGAGAATAGGGGGTCTCATCATGAGCCAACCTACCATGATCATAAGGGTTTAACATGTGACATTCACACAATGGCCAACACACCAAGGTAGTGACCTTCTCGAAGGATAGGAGGTCTCATCACGAGCCAGCCTGATCACTCTGTTAAAATACCTGTGAATGGCACTATGAATATCTGGCCACCACACCAACATAGTGGTCTCTCCATAAAACAAGCAAAATGTCTACTTTTAAATAGAGGATTCTGGCTCATTTCCGGGTTAAAATAGAAACCTTGTCGAGGCTATGGATGCCTGATGGCAGCAGTGGCTCTACTTGTGGTATCAAAGTATTTTTCTAACAATAGACAGTTACTTTTATATGCCCTATTTCCTATTGATCCATTCCTGAAGAGAAATTCACTGCTTGAATAAGTGTTATCACTACCTACCTACATAATTAACTATGAGTGAATTATCTTTTCATGCCGAATTAAGGGATGAAAACATCAATCATAATATGTCACCTATCATGTGGTGGAAATATTGTCATTGATGGCAAAGATATAGATAGGAGAACACCAGAATCATCGGCTATAATAAAAAGGCAGCAGAAAGAAGCAGAGAAAACAGAGAAGTAGTTAAGGTAGGGAAGGAGAGATTCGCAGAAGCAGAAAATAAGCAGGGGCAGCATAGGTAGCAAAAAAACAAAGGCAACAGAGGCGGAAAGGCAGGGAATGAAGCTAATATGGCACCAAAGGAAGCGAATGGAGTAGAGACAACAAAGAGGAAGATATGGCAGAGGCAGGGAATGCAACACATGCAACAAATGGAGTAGAGACAACAAATAGGCAGAGACAACTGAAGGCAATCAGATTTCTAGACACAACGATTATGCACATAGCAGAATCAGGAAGAGGCGACAAACGAGAGGAAGAGGTGAGAGCAGCGAAAGTCGAGAGGTAGAGGTGAGAGAAGAAAGAGCTGGAGTCACAGAGCGGGACAATGTAAACAAACGAAAAATCGACTAAGGCAGAGAATTTTGTGAAGAATTTCAAGGGAGGTGAACGGATGGTCACGATTAGATCGCAATAGCAAAGGTAAGAGATGGATGACTGAGATCAAAGTAGGCATAAGAGGCGAAGAAGAGCCTTGCGAAGGCAATCATATGGTCGGGATTAGATTGCAAAAACAAAGGAAGAAATGGACGGATATGATTCATCGTAAGATATGCGAGGCAGAAATACAATCGAATTGCAAACAGCAATGAGGACCGTAGATCTGGGCAGATCAACAGTGATGATCACATCTGTGGGGATCAAAAGTGCAAATTGCAAATTATAGTAGGTAATTTTTAAGGCATGGCAAGGTAAGTTAAATCATTTGTGATGCGAAGTGAAGAAGGGACACGCGGCGGCACAGCGTAATATCGCACATCGCAAGAAATAGAGTATAACCACAAAGTAAATATTATAACGTACGAAGTGCAATCAGATGATGACCATTAGATCTGGGGGCAGATCAATGGTGGACGACGAACTGCATACCATACATCGCAACGCTTAAAGGATAGCAATAAGGCGACCGAAAGTTAAGGTAAAGATTCTGCGATGCAACTTGGAGGGACACGTGTCGACCCTGCGGAACATCGCATACCGCAAGAAATAGGAGGTAACTTCAAAGATATTGCAAGGAATGTTATGTTGTTTGCGATGCCGTAAGGTTTATGCAATGCAATGCGATGAAGGGAATCCACGTGGAAACACCGTGCACGAGCGTAGATCACAGATCACAAGGTTTAAAGTTTATCACTAATGGTAGAGTGGGAAACTTGCGGGCAAGAGAAATGTGATGCGTTTTGATTGGTCACCGCGTTGTGGGACCCTTCAACCAAATTTAAGTGTGTATGCTGAGCCTTTCTAGTGTTAAATCGCATCAGAGGTGGAAAATGGAATTATAACGTAAAAACTTTGATACGCCGAAACGCGATATGAGATCGGACGCAATAAAGTTCGAAGTTCAGATCTAATGTATTTCAAGTCTGGGGATATGTGATTTTATGAAGAAAACGTTGGAAGCAGAGGATGACTTGGGTAACAAAGGAATGGTTGAACACAACAAGAAAAGGCTCGGGTAAGTAAAAGGACCCAACCCCATGTAGAACAATGTCATGTAGATGCAGTTGTGAGTCAAAAGGGAAAGGCTAAACGCAAGAGAGAAAATTCTGGGCAAATGACCCGACACTCATGCATAGGTCTTATGTGTTTGCGAAAGTTTGATTACAAAGATTGAACGTGTGCAAAAGGAGACTCGGGTAATTAACCTAACACAGAGCAAAGGAGTAGAGAAGGGCATAGAACACTGTAGGTAAGATATGAAATAGGCAGAGGCGGTGTAAAGCATAAAGGCATGGGTCAAGTAATGCAACATCACAATTGGAAATGTAACTGCAGAAATATAAAAGACAAAGGGACAACAAGCATAAGAGGAAAAACACACAACAAATCAAAGAAACTAATGGGCGCCTGAGTAAATAATTGATTGTAACTGAAAATGTATTATTTATTTTTATATTGTTTGTGATGCAAAGGCAAGTCTCTGTAGGCAAAGAAAAACTCCACTGTAATACTGAAATGTGTACGTACTGTTATATTATTCTGAATGTGCTGGGAAATAAAATTAGAAGGTGGAAGGAAAATAGTCATACCTATCCATTTCATTTTCCCATATGGAATGCAAACAGTTATGAGGTGATCTCTATAAATGATGTTACTCTCATATGCATAGAGAGGTTAGAGAGTGGAAGAATAAGAAGAAGAAAGAGAAGTTGTGTAGATCTAGAGATGACATAAGGAAGATATGAAGGCCGGAGGACATCAGTGAAGAAGGAATAGAACATAGCTAATATCCAAGTAAATCAACATGTGTTTTCATTGTAGTGTGAGGAAGTTGGTGCTTCCATATCAAGCTGTAGCTTGATAGATGTCCAGTTGTAGTTCGCTGAGGTAGGAGCCTCTTGTGGGTTGTAGCCTGCAGAAAATAGATGGGAGTTGGAGCTTCCTTGCAATTTTTAGCTTGAAAAATTGAGGTATTAGCCTCTCATAGGTTGGAGCCTACAGAAAATCAGTGGTGAGAGGGATAAGAGCTTTCCTTTGCATCACAATGATAATAAGATGTGGTTTTATCCCTTATGGGTTTCCACTTATATCTGGTGTCTATGTGCATGATGATTATGTGTTGATATTTTGTATTTAATCTGCTTTATACTTACTGCTCACTTATTAAGATTGTTGTTCCATTGTACATTAAGTTGATAATGAAATGAAGGTGTAAATAAGTATAAAAGAAAGTTTAAAAGTCCATGAATGCATTAAACTGATTCATCCCCCCTCTCAGTTTAACTAAGGTTTCAACAATTGGTATCAGAGCCAGTTCATTTTGTACTAGTTTAACAACTGGAAGGAGATCCTAAGTCCCCAAGATGGCTAGTCTAGAAGGATGCTCAACAAATAAAGCCCCATTTTTTACTAGCACAAACTATGCTTTCTGGAAAATAATAATGGGGAGATACATAATGTCTCTAGGAATAGAAGTTTGGGCTGATGTGGAAGAAGGATATGCTCCAAAGGATACTGACACATAAAAATATGCTAGACAAAATTTCATAGCCAATGCAAAAGCCATGAATGCACTTTTGAGCGGTCTGTGTGAGGTTGAATTTATCAAGGTAATGCATAGTGTGACTGCCAAAAAAATTTGGGATAAATTGGAAAGTATCCATGAGGGAGATAAAAAGGTAAAGGCGGGAAAACTGCAAGCCTACAGAGCTCAATTTGAAAATATAAAAATGAATGAAGAAGAAGATGTAGCTAAATTCTTCTTAAAGGTTGCAGAAATTGTGAATAACATGAAAGCTCTAGGAGAAACCATTAAAGAATGTGTAATTGTACAAAATATATTGAGATGTTTACCATCGAGGTTTAACCCTAAGGTTTCTGCCATAGAAGAAAAAACTAACTGGGAAACATTGGCCATGAACCAATTGCTTGGAAACCTAACAGCCTATGATATGAGACTTCCAAAAGGGAAGTCAAATGTGAGGGAGGTAGCCTTTAAGGCAGATAAGTGCAAAGGAGAAAAGGAAGATACTTGCTCCTTCTCTGATGAAGAAGAGTCCAAATTTGTGATAAGATTAGATAGAGGCATAGGAAAGTATAAAGGTAAAGTTCCATTTAAAGGCTTTAACTGGGGAAGATTGGAGCACTATGCATATAAATGTCCTCATAATCCTAATGGAGAATCAGTCAAGAGGGAAAGAGAAAATCAATTTCAGCAACAGGCCAAAAGGGAACATATTTAATCGAATATCTTTCTATGTTCAAAAAGATGGAAGTGCATCTGAGATCTCAGACGACTCCCCCAATGAAGAAGGAACATCAAAATTCATTCTGATGGCCAAGGAAGTGCTTGAGGAAGATCTCCTGGAATTTGAAGACGAAGGTGAGGTAGATCTTGAGGGGGAGCTAATTAGTGCCCTGGAGGAAACATAAAGACTTAAACTCAAGTGCAGAAAACATAAAGACATTCTCCTAAAATATGTAAAAGAAGAACCAAATTCGGAAAACCTCAATCAGTTGAAATTAGAACTTGAAGAAGCTAAGAAGATGGAAGACATTCTACTAAAGAAAATTAAATATAAAATTCAGGAGCAAGATAAATTGGAAGAAGAAGTAGTATGCCTGAGAAATAAATTAGAAAATGCTCAAAGGGAATTATCAATGAACACTCCATGAATGACAAGCTCTGAATAGTTGGATAAAATACTAAATGGTCAAATATCTCCTCTCATAAAGGCTGGGATAGGTTATGAAGGAGAAACCAACAAATCTAAGGTAGAAAATAACAAGAGTATCATATTTGTAAAATATAGTGAAGCAAAGAGGGAATCCACAAAATTAGAAACCGGCAAGACATTGATATATAACGAATCAAACAGAAACAAACAACAACCTCAAGTAACAACAAAATAAATGAAGATACAACCAACTGCAAAAGACTCATATGCTCCCAATGATGAATTAAAAAAATGTGGAAGATGTTAAAGGAGGTTTCTTCTTGCTGTGAGAAGTTTCACTTGCTTCACCTGCCACAGACCTGGACACATTGCGACATATTGTAAGATAAAACAAATCCAGTCCAACCAGCAAAAGATGCAAGAACCGAAAATATTACCTCAAACAACTCTCTCTGTTAGAGATAGATACTACTTCCATGGGTATTGTTTTTATTTTAAGGGGTTCGTTCATAAAGCCATGGAGTTTATAACGTATGGACAAAGACTGGAGTATGAAAACTCAAGGAGAGTTATGAACAAGGGAGAATTCACTCGTATACATAATCCATTCAGAAATATAATCAAATTCTTTGGCTGCCATCAAATCAGGCACAAGTCTCACAAATGTCCTCTCAAAGACTGTGGTCCATCTCCTCAGGAAAGTTACCAAATAAATAGCCACATGTAGTGGAAAAAGAAGTTGAATAAGTGTGATCTGGTTCTAATAGCTCAAGATCAGAAAGGCCAATGGTATATGGACAGTGGATGCTCAAAGAATATGAATGGAGACCGAAGCAATTTTATAACCTTTGGTGAAAAGAAATCAGGAAATGTAGCATTCGGGAATGAAAAAGTAGGGAAAATAAAAGGAAAAGGCTCATTTAGTCTGAATAATGGAAGAGGAGAGGCTCAAGATGTACTATTTGTGGATGTGCCAAAAAAAATCTGCTAAGCGTTAGTCAAATGTGTGATAAAGGATGTGAGGTCCTTTTTAGAGCCCAAGATTGTGAAGTAAGGTCTATCACCAGTGGAAAGACCTTGATGAGAGGTGTTCGAACAAAAATTAATGTCTATAGAGTAGAAGAAGAGAATGAAGTGTGCCACATAAGCAAACTTGACGGATCATGGTAATGGCATTGAATATTGGGACACCTAAACTTTGACCACATCATCAGTCTGAGCAAGAAGAATGCTGTCAGAGATATGCCTGTAATAAAGAAGACTCCAAATACCATATGTAAATCCTGCCAACTAGGCAAGAAAACCCACACATCATTCAAGGCCAAAGATCAACTATCTACATGTAGGCCACTTCAACTTGTACACATAGACCTATGCGGACCTTCAAGAACTAATGCACTAGGTGGAGAATATTATTTCATGCTGATAATAGATGATTTTACCAGATTTTCGTGGGTTGAATTTCTAAAATATAAATCCAAAGCGTTATAGAAATTCAAGGTCTTTAAGGCACTGGCAGAAAATCAAATAGGATGAAAGCTAAAATGGATCAGATCAGATACAGGAGGCGAATTCATGGACTATGATTTTGTAGACTTGTGAAATGAATATGGGATAAAACAACAATTTACAATTGTAGGTACACCTCAACAGAATGGAGTAGTAGAAAGGAAAAATAGTTCAGTAAAATAGATTACCAGAGCCATGATGTAAGAAACTAACATTCCCCAAACCTACTGGGCAGAAGCAGTACACACAACTGTTCACATTCTTAACAAATCTCATCTAAAACCAAATTGTGACAAGACTCCTTATGAATTATGGTATGGGAAACCAACATCAATCAAGCACTTTAGTGTCTTTGGTAGCAAGTGTTTCATAAAAAATAATGATGAAAAACTGGGGAAGTTTGATGCAAAAGCTGATGAAGGAATATTTTTGGGATATGCATCTAAGAGTAAGGGTTACAGGTGCTACAAAAAAAGACTGCACAAAATTTTGGAAGCATTGATGTGATATTTGACGAAGATCTACCAAACAGAACAAGAAGTACAAGCTGCACCAATCCTCCAAATGACCATGAAGTTGAAAACCAAGATAATGATGAACAAAGCAAGACAAAAGAAGATATTGAATTAAACTCAAAAGGTCCCTCAAGACACACTCAGAAGAACCATCCAGAAGACAAGCGTGCAGGATTCCAGACTAGAAGACAGTTAGATGAACAGACATAAGAAGTATACCTAGCCATGCTATCACAAATAGAACTAAAGAAGTTTGAAGAAGCCAACAAAGACAAAAACTGGGTAAATTCTATGAATGAAAAACTAGACCAAATTGAGAAGAAAAATACCTGGGAGTTAATTCCAAGACCCATTGGGAAAAATGTCATTGGCACAAAATGGATATTCAAGAATAAGATGAATGAACAAGGGCAGGTAATCAGAAATAAAGATAGACTTGTATGCAAGGGATATTCTCAAATCGAAGGACTTGATTATTATGAAACCTTTGTCCCTATAGCTAGAATGGAAGTAATCATAATGTTTTTGGCCTTTGCATGATATTATGATTTTAGGGTATATCAAATGGATGTGAAGTCTACCTCCTGAATGGAGATTTAGAGGAATAAGTCTACATGGAACAACCTGGAGGATTCTCCTTAACAGATAAACATGACTACGTGTGCAAATTAAAGAAAGCCTTATATGGTCTGAAACAAGCTCCTCGTGCATGGTATTCAAGGCTAGAAAAATACTTACAAAAACAAGGGTTCAAGAAAGGAGGAGTAGACAACAATTTTTACATAAAGGATGATGAAGATGAACTCTTAATTGTAGTAGTTTATGTAGATGACATCATGTTTGGTAGCAAAAAAGATGAGTTAGAAAAAGGATTTGCAGAAGAGATGAAATTAGAATTTGAGATGTCTATGATTGGAGAGCTCACCTTCTACTTAGGACTTCAAATTATACAAAAGAACACAGGAATATTCATTTCACAAGAAAAATACTTAAGGGAGATGTTGAAAAGGTTCCAAATGGAAGACTGCAAACCTGTGTCAACTCCCATGATCACTAGATGCAAACTATGTGCTAATGATGGATCTGTAGATGTAGATCAAAGACTTTACAGATCCATGATAAGAAGTCTACTATACATAACTGCCTCTAGGCCGGAAATTATGTTGGTAGTAAAACTCGTGACAAGATATCAAGTAGCACCAAAACAAAATCACTTGCTAGCAATCAAGAGGATATTAAGATATCTGCAAGGAACTGCACATTATGGCCTATGGTATCCAACAGGAAAAAACTTCACATTGACAACATACATATATGCAGATTGGGCCAACTGTGTGGATGAAAGGAAAAGCATAAGTGGAGGTGCATTTTATTTGGGAGAAATTTTGGTGGCATGGCTAAGCAAGAAGCAAACTTCTATCTCTCTATCTATAGCAGAAGTAGAATACATAGCAGCAGCAGCTTGTTGCACCCAAGTAATGTGGATGAAACATACCCTCCAAGACATGAATGTAAGCATTGATGAACCCATTTCTATCAAATGTGACAATAATAGTGCAATAATTATATCAAAAAATCTTGTACTTCATTAAAAACAAAGCACATCCCAATAAAGTACCACTTCCTCAGAGAACAAGTAGCATAGAAAATAGTGAAGTTTGAATATGTACCAACAAAGGAACAAACAATAGACATACTCACAAAACTTCTTGCTAAAGAACCATTCGAATATCTAAGAGACAAACTTGGGGTAGTGTATGCAAATGTTACTCTCTGGTATGAAAAAAAATAAAAATGGTTTCAGGGGGAGACTGTTGGAAATACACCAACAAAGGTTGCATACAAGGAACGAGATCAGTGCAATATAAAAGTGATAATCAGTATTAGATAATAAAGCATCATTCTAGGGGGAGAGATGTCAATAAAATTTGTCACAAAAGAGCTAGAGCAATGGAGCAATGCATGGAACAGGTCCTCAAGATTAGAGTATTATGAAAAGATAGAAACCATATTGGGAAATGTGAAATTATTTTCCATTTATGTCAAAGGGGGAGGAAACTTAGGTAGAGGAAGAAAAGACACCTCTCAGAATGAGAAGGGGAGGAAATCTTGGAGGAAGTGTTGGAGTATTTCCATCAATGCCAAAGGGGGAGACTGTTGGAAATATTGTCATTGATGGAAAATATACAGATAGGAGCAACACCAGAATCATCGGCTATAAGACAAAGGCAGCATAAAGAAGCAGAGGTAGCAGAGAAGCAGTTAAGGTAGGAAAGGAGAGATTTGCAGAAGCAGCAAAGAAGTAGAGGCAACATAGGCAGCAAAACAACGAAGGAAATAGAGGTAGCAAGGCAGAGAATGTAGCTAAGATGGCACCAAAGGTAGCGAATGGAGCAAAGACAACAGAGGCAACGAATGTAGCACACGCAACGAATGGAGAAGAGGCAACAAAGAGGCAGATACAGCTGACCGAAATCAGATTTTCTAGACACAACGATCCTGCACATAGCAGAAGCAGGAAGAGGAGACATACGCAAGGAAGAGGTGAGAGTGGCGAAAGTTGAGACGTAGAGGCGAGAGCAGAAAGAGCCGAGTCACAGAGCGAGACAATGTAAACAAATGAAAAATCGACTAAGGCAGAGAATTCTCTAAAGAATTCCAAGGGAGGTGAACCTACGGTCACGATTAGATCGCAACAGTAAAGGCAAGAGATGGATGGCTAAGATCAAAGAAGGTAGAAAAGGTGAAGAAGAGCCGCGTGAAGGTGAGTGGACGGTTGGGTTTAGATCGCAAAAAAAAAGGAAGAAATGGATGGATATGATTCATTGTAAGATATGCAGGGCAGAAATACAATTGAATTGCAAGCAGCAACAAGGACCGTAGATCTGGGCAGATCAACGGTGATGATCACATTGGAGGAGATCAAAAGCGCAAATCACAAAGTATACCAGGTAAGTGTTAAGGTGTCACAAGATACGTTAAATCAGTTGCGATGCGAAGTGAAGAAGGGACACACGGGGGCACATCACAATATCGCACATCGCAAGAAATAGAGTATAACCAAAAAGTAAATACTATAAAGTGCGAAGTGTGATCAAATTAAGACCGTTAGATTTGGGGGCAAATCAACGGCGGACGGTGAACCACATACCGCACATCACAACACTTAAAGGATAGAAATAAGGTGACTGTAAGTTAACTTAAATATTCTGCGATGTGAAATGGAGGGACATGTTTCGACCCTGCACAACATCGCATATCATAAGAAATAGGAGGTAACTTCAAATATATCGCAAGGAATGTTATGTTGGTTGTGATGCGGTAAGGTTTATGTGATGCGATGCGATGAGGGGAATCCACATGGCAGCACCGCGCAGAGCGCAGATTGCTGATCACAAGGTTTAAAGTTTATCGCTAACGGTAGAGTGGGAAACTTGCAGGCAAGCGAAATGCGATGTGCTGTGATTGGTCACCATGTTGTGGGACCCTTCAACCAAATTTAAGCATGTATGCTGAGCCTTTCTAGTGTTAAGTCACATCGGAGGTGGAAAATGGAATTATAACGTAAAACCTTTGATATGCCGAAATGCGATATGAGACCGGACGCGATAAAGTTCGAAGTTAAGGTCTGATGTATTTCAAGTCCGGGGATATGTGATTTTATGAAGAAAATGTTGGAAGTAGAGGATGACTCGGGTAACAAAGGAGAGGTTGAAAACATCAAGAAAAGGCTTGAGTAAGTAAAAGGACCTGACCCCGTGTAGAATAGTGTCATGTAGATGCGATTGTGAGTCAAAAAGGAAAGGCCGAACGCAAGAGAGAAAACTCTGTGAAAATGACCCGACACTCGTGCAGAGGTGTTATGTGGTTGTGGCAGTTTGATAACAAATACTGAACGTGGAAAGAAGGAGACTCAGGTAAGTAACCCGACACAGAGCAAAGGAGTAGAGAATAACATAGAACACTGCAGGTAAGATATGAAATAGGGAGAGGCGGTGTAAAGCATAAATGCATGGGTCAAGTAATGCAACAACACAGTTGGAAATGTAACTGCAGAAACATAAAAGACAAAGGGACAACAAGCAGAAGAGGACAAACACACAACAAAGCGAAGAAACTAATGGGCTGAGTAAATAATTGATTGTAACTAAAAATGTATTATTTATTTTTATATTGTTTGTGATGCAAAGGCATGTCTCTGTAGGAAAAGAAAAACTCCACTGCAATACTGGAATGTGTACATACCGTTATATTATTTTGAATGTGCTAGGCAAGAAAACGAGAATGTGGAAGGAAAAGAGTCATACATGTTCATTTCATATTCCCATATGAAATGCAAACAATTATGAGGTGATCTCTATAAATGATGTTACTGTCATATGCATAGAGAGGTTAGAGAGTGGAAGAATAAGAAGAAGAAAGAGCAGAAATAGAAGTTGTGTAGATCTAGAGATGATATAAGGCAAATATGAAGGCTGGAGGACAACAATGAAGAAGGAATAGAATAGAGGTTATATCTAGGTAAATCAACATGTGTTTTCATTGTAGTGTGAGGAAGTTGGTGCTTCCATATCAAGTTGTAGCTTGATATATGTATAGTTGTAGCTAGCTGAGCTAGGAGCCTCCTGTGGGTTGTAGCCTGCAGAAAATAGATGGGAGTTGGAGCTTCCTAGCAAGTTTTAGCTTGCAAAATTGAGGTAGTAGCCTCCTGTAGGTTGGAGTCTACATAAAATCAATGGTGAGAGGGAGTAGGAGCTTGCCTTTGCATCAAAACGATAATAAGATGTGGTTTTCTCCCTTATGGGTTTCCACTTATATCTAGTGTCTATGTGCATGATGATTATGTGTTGATATTCTATATTTAATTTGCTTTATACCTACTGCTCACTTATTAATATTGTTGTTCCATTGTACATTAAGATGATAATGAAATGAAGATGTAAATACATATAAAATAAAGTTTAAAATTCCATGAATGCATTAAATTGATTCACCCCCCCTCTCAGTTTAACTAAGGGTTCAACATCATGCTTCTGTCATACTATGCCGTTAAAATAGGACATCTTTTTCATAATGATTTCTACCCTACTTCTCTTCCCTTCTTTGGTCATTTCCACCTAATGTACATTTGTGATGATTACCAACATCTAATCTTTACTTTGTGTGCATTCATGATTGTTACCACCTTTCCTGTTTTCTTGAGCTTTAAGGTCGTGGACACCCTTCTCTCATTGGAGGGGGTACGAATATTTATAATGAATAAGCATGCGAAAAAACCATGCGACTCCCTTTGGATATGATGATTGGACGAAAGAACCATTTTATTTTCGTCATGAAGTCACATTTTTTAATATATTGTATAAAATCCACATGCAGTGTTTATGTTGTTTTAACTAACATATCCGAAAGAAACGCATGCAGAAGCGTGAAGAAACCAGTTCTGAAAACACAGTAGCCATGGGTGGAAATTCTCTCCGCAATGAACCTACAATTTTTCAAGCCTAAAGATCAGCTCGCACCGGTCTCCAACAAGCTAGTTGGCTTCCATATCTACATAGACTACAAGGGTTTAACAGAGAGACATCAGTTGAATTCTTGCAAACCCTGCGGGAAGGGCATACCATAGTCAAAGGAAGAATCATACAAGTCTCCGAATAAATCATCGCTAAGGTCTTCGGACTTCCAATAGAAGGAGAAATATGGACTGATAAACATGTCCTTTTACAAGAAGCATTTTCAGTGTACCAAGACACAAGTGAGCCACTGGAACGAAAAGGGAAAGGTATTAATCTTGTGTCCTTGCAACAAACTTGGCAAGAATTGGCAGTCTTCATTCAAAGATATATCACATGCGATAGATGTCAGGATGTGGTAAAATACCGTCAACTTAAACTATTAGCTGTTCTCAAGCGAAAATTTTCAGTTAATTTTCCCTTTTTCCTAAATTCTATATTGCATGATACTGCTGCTCAAATTAGAAGAGCTAAAAACCCTCAAGTAGTTTTCAGTTACCATGGCTTGATTAATTTGATTAACATTCATGAGCTAAACAAAAATCAGTTAACATGGGAAAACTTTGTTAATCCTACCCTGCATGCCCCTGAAGGAAACCCTGACAAAGCATAAATTGAACTCCCTAGAATAGCCATACCCAGGAGAGAAATAGGGAAGAGAACCCATGTTTCGACCGCAGAACAAGGAAAATGGAGATGGTTTGAAAGGCTACTACGGAAAAACACCTATGTATCTCCAGATGAGGCAGGACCATCCCATACACCACCTTAGAGCCCTCAAAATATGCCTTTACAAGACTACGAGGAAGAAATGGCTCAAATACTAGAGTAAATGAGAACATATTACGAAATTGGGAACCCATCTGAACAATTCGAGGAACAGAGGGACCATTTGAACTAGTATGCTTGTGCTAGCAGCTCTTGCCATACTGAAATCCTACCTTCCAATGATGAATCACAAGATTTTACGGCCTTATCCCTCTCTGATAATGAATGGGTGAATAGGGAAGACTAGGTAGAGAGAGTATCTGAGTCTGGAAACCAGTCAATGGATATTGTTCTATTAGAACGGGACACAAGTATTGAGGAAATTACCCTGACGCCTAAAGAAAATATTATTCCACCCAGTCAGGACATAATTTTTGAAAGAACCTCTTGGACACCTGAGGAAAACATCATTTCCAATAACCTTAGAATTGGCACAACCGTTCCTGAACCCGAAGCTGCTGCTACTCCTTCTCCTGCCAAAAGAAAAATCAGCTGAGATTAAGTTAAGAAAAATGAACAGGAAATGCAGGAAATTGAGAAAAATGGTAAAACAGTTAAGGAAACAGTTGGAAGAAGCAGAAAAGGCTTGGAAGCCTAAGAAGGAATTAGCTACCATGGAAACCCAAACAAATTTTTTTACTTAAACGATAGATACCATTGAAATTTCTGTACAGACTGATTTAATATATACTGCCAAAGTCTATGTATAGACTAAATCGATACTTGTAGCAGATAAATATACCCAGACATATTTTGACACCCAAACAACAGATACATTTGAAATCTCTGTTCAAACTGATTCAATACTCACAGAAGACAAAAGAATAAAACAGAGGAGAGACATGCTTACAATCCTTAGGTAGAGAAAGCTGCAAATCAAAAGCTTCTCAATAAATTAACTCAAGTTTAGCATGAATTAGCCCAGTGCAAGAAGGAAGTAGTGCCTTTGCAAGAACATCAGGCATTACTTAAACGATTTCAAGACACTTTTGCAACTGAAGATGAAACCTTTTCCCAACTTAGGGAAGAGAGAGTAAAAGTGAAAAGGGCACAGGATCAATTGGAACAAGATAAGAAGCAAACTGGTATGGTTTGTTCTCTTTACTCAGATGTATTGAATTTCATATCACCAACCACTAATTATGATTTTTTTTAGTAGAAATATATTTATTGTTGAAAATCAAAGCTATCACGGTAGGGAAGCCCACTACTTTACAACCATTGAGGAATTTTTCCAATGTTGCAATGAGCAAAATGAGTAGGTCCAACATCTTTTGTGTGAATTGTATTTGCACAACTTATTTTTAGAAGAGGATAGAGACAGTAACCCCAGTCCCTTCATTGGGGATGTTCAGTTCCAAGCTTTTCTGTCCTTTGCCAAAAATCAGAATAGATGGGCTAAGGCCTACAATACCTTTAAGAAAAGAGAACATGGCTTAGATCAATGGGCCAGAGGGGAACCTACCAAACCCCTATATTTGTTTACTCAACATAAGAAGTTTATGCAACAGAAAGGAGTAATAGCCAAATTGGGACCTATTCACAAGGATATTGTGCAGAATGGGCGGGCATACTTCCAGGGTATTCAGGAAGAAGTAATACTAGAAACCAAACATAGATGGCAAGCCTCTGCAAATAATGTTAAGAACAGGGAACCATTTGGGTATAGGAAATTTATAGCTACTGCTTCCCATTTTCTTCTATATAGTAAACTAATTTTCAACATGGGTCCTACATGGATAAGGTGCAGATACAGATGCCCCATCATATGGCACCCTCCTGAAGACTATCATCGTGATTATGAGTTACCAAAGGGGCACAGAAACTCAACATTTGCAAAGGTAAAATAGAAACATGGTTTTAGACTTTACAAGGAAGAAGTCTATCCAGCATATTCTTTAACCGAACTACACCTCAATCATCTGTTTGCACGAGGACCTGCAAAAAAGTAAGCAGGAGAGTATGTTGGGCCGAGGAAAAGGTACATTTTATGCCTATATTCACCATAATTTGTCATTTAATTTCATATGTTTTTCCTTCATCTTGGAAATAATGTAAAGGAAAATAATGCAAAAATAAGGTAGAATGAATTATTGATAAAAGGTGTGTTTAATAGCATAAAAACTGATTTTTTTTGTCTTTATTGATAGGGAATTGAAACAACCAAACTGTTGACCAGAATGACCAAATAACAACAGACGAGAAAAGAAAACAGAATCGTATCGGCTCCTATGAATCAACAGAAGATGTAGAGGCATGCCTATTCTTGGAGTATTCAATTGATAGCCACAAAGCCTCACGATCTCCTGATCTTGAGGATCCGTTACTCTATTTTATTTCGCCTTTAAGTTATAAAAGGCTGTAGGTGAAAAGAAAAAAGAAAAAAAAGTTCATGTATTATAATTTTCCTGTAATAAACGTATTCGAACATAATTTTTGAATTCGTGCTAATGTGTTTCTCTATTGATTAATGAAGAAATTTGGGTTTTCAGTATAAAAAAATTCTAAGTATTTCTTGGCAGAATACTTCTAGAGGCTTCGGGCCCAGTGTCCGGGAGCTCTCCTGTTATTCTGTGCTATATGTTTATTTACAGATCTTGCATTCTTAGTTATCCTTTGTGTTTCATAGCATTATCATTCAATTGGTTAGTCGCAGGCGTGATATGTTATAAATTCCTTTCCAATAGATTAGATTTATCATTAATTCTCTTTTATCAGGAAGTGATGCTTTTACATTCGTTAGACTAGTTTCAACGTGATTTCTATTCAATTCTGTATATAGTAATTTCTTGAATCTTTGCATCATAAGTGTGAACATTTGGTCTGATTTTTAATTCTGAATGATGCTAGTAGTTGATTGATAGAGAATTCCATTGCAAAATCTATAATAATGGATTGTCGTTCAATTCATTAGGATTGTTGTTCAATTCATCCAGGTAGCTGTTCAATTCATCAAAGCGTGTTGTTCAATTGCAATCTATTCTTTATTTTATTCTTGAGTTGTTATTTTTGCATAATCTTAGAACAAGAGTTGATTCCTTTGATTAGTTTGAAGTAAGTCATGGTTACTTTTGAGTTTATTTGATTGAACTTCAAGAATTAGATAACATTTCTTGCAATGATTTAGAATAATTGTCCTATGACTTCACTCGCATATATTTTTCTTGCACTCTTGAAATAACATGACTTGCCCTGGGTTGATGATTAATGTGAAGAATTAAGGCCACTTTTAACTGTCACTTTTTTGATCAACAAGTGCATCAACAATATTAGATGTTGTTTCCACGATCAAAATTTACCTTAGTTATCCATTCATTTCTTTTTTCATAGAGGCCCATTGATCCTTGAGGGGATTTGCAAGTATGTGGCCCAGTCTTTCCATTTTCGATAATGTGAGAGGGGTAGTGTTAGGCCTTAGAGTTCTTCACACCTTGAACCAGGATGTGTGCCATGGGAAACATTTCCTTCGAATGATTTGCGACGAAAATATTATAGGAAATGTGACAAAAGTGGATGTTGGGCGAGGGTGCACCAACACTAGGTGTTAAAAAACCAAAACTTGGGGTTTCTTTTGGGCACATGTGGATGACTTGGTGGCACGACCAGGCACACAACTTGACCAAATGATGGGTAATAAATGAGATGATACGGTGTTATGGATGGCACAGGAAATCCAAGGCGCGACACAACATGCCCCCAGAACAAGTAGATGAGTGGCATTTAACTGAACGCCACATGTCATGCCAAGGAACGATGGGGAAAAACAATGGGTGAAATTGTGAAGAAATGAATAGAATATCTATCTGAGTGGGTACATTTAACCAAATGTGTGTCATCTCGAGATAATATGAGATGAGGAAGGGTAAGACCAATGGGTGGAATGGATAAGTGAGTGGGAAATATGGTGGTAATGTGTGAGAAAAGGGTGGAATTATGGAGGTTGGCTTTCTCTAGTGACACAAAAAAATGGAGATGTGCTGACCTAAGTGTGAATGATATGAAAAGTCACAAAAATAACATTGTACCATATAAATAATCAAATCATGGAGAGAATATACACTGAAGTAAACCAAAAATAATTAAACTGAAGTAGAACACAACAAAACATTGTTGGAATGTCGCAAAAGGGGAGAAATTAAGTACGAAGGGAGGTCAATATCAAAGGAGGAGCTCGAAGGTATGTGGTTGTGTAGACCCAAGTGAGATAGAGTTAAACTGAAGTGTAGATTGGGCTAGGTGATGGGTTGACCTGAGTAGGTTCATTTGGGTGACAAGATGAATTGATTAGGGTCTAAAGGGTGGTTCTTTCTTATATCTTTGTAGATGGTTTTTGCTATGTACTTCTATGAACTGAGCCTTTGTCTTAGGGAGCTCATGTAATTGCGACTAATTGTAAATAGCATAAGGCTAGAGGTTCGTTTCCTAAAACTTGTGTATGTGTATGATGATGATGTTAATTTTGATTTAATATCTTGGATATGATGCTCATGTATGGTTAATGAATGCAATATTAAGTTAAGTAGAAGATATAGTAATACTACTTGCATTTTATTGAAGGGTTATGATATTTTTCTAGGTAACCAATAATATAGAGACTATATAAGTAAGCCTATTGTGAGGTGTAGTCTGGGTGGAGTAACTCTATAATTCAAGAGGCATAAGAAAAACATGTCAGTGACACATACTTTAGAGGTGGCAGTGAACCCAACAAGGTGTCGTGTAACCGTATAAGGAGCCCCTTAGCTTGTGATAGGTGGTAGAAAATAAGATACCCAAAATACACAAAGGTGGAAGTGGTGAAGTGTGTTACCACATAAAGGTGGCAATCAAAAGCAACAACACAATTTTTTTACCTCAGAAAGGTGGTATTAAAAGAATTACATCAGGAGCTACATGCAGGGAGATATGTAGGTGTGAAGGAGGTGGAATTTACCTTAAGGAAAGAAGAAAGAGCTAGAAAAGAATTGCAGAAATAGTTTCCTCTCTTTCTTGTAGGTAATTGGGGGAAGGGGCTTCTGTAATTAATTTCCATGTGGGAAAGGGTTTTTGTCTATTGGTTCTTGGTACAGGATGAAATGGAAAATTCTTTAAGGAATCCAACCATTGAGATGGTCTATGAAGAATCATCTTGGGAAAATGATGTAGATAAGTGTTTGAATAAAATTCAAAGAATTACTAATAGATGATCGAATTGGTTATAAAAATTGAGGGAGTTTGTATATGACATCGAAGAATTCCAACAAAAGTTGGAAGAAGGGATGAAGGCACACCCCATCATGTCAAGGGAAGTAAAATCAAATTGATGTTTAGGGGAAAAATTTGTGGAGTTTTTCCTAGGAGAGGATGTATCTTATGACAATCCTAGATGACCCAAGCCAAATAAGGACCTCAAGAGTGAGGGAAAGAAACTCCTCCACATGAAGAAAAATCAAATTTTGACTATAGGAAGGAGCTCAAGGATAACTGAGTTAACATTAAGATGGGACACCTGTATAATTTTGAGAAAGTGAGGACACCATGAATGGAGCCTAAGAAGAGTTTATATTGTGTTATTAACATAATCCAGAAGAAGGTAAAAACAACAAAAATCAATGATGAGGTGGTACTCATGGATCAACTGAAGAAGAAAATGGAAGATGAATTACATAAGACAACCATGCTGGTTGCAACAATAATGCAAGATGATGGGAGTATGAAAGGTGGATTTGGCCTTAAATTTCTTCAATCAATGATGAAAGGGAGGAAACTATTAGCTCTTATGGATTCAGGAGAAACTTACAGTCTCCTTAGTGGGAAGGTAGCGAAGTTCATACAAAACCCCATAGACCATGAAAAAGGTAAATTCAAATTAGTTAATTCAACAAAAAAGGACATTATATAAGTGTTTAGAGAAGTTTCTATTAGAGTGGTACATTGGTTTCAAATGATGGATTTTATGATATCTCCGTTAATGATTGTGCCATGGTATTGAGACAAGACTTCTTGGAAGTAGCCAAGGAAACACCCGCACTTGCTAGAAGAGAGTTAGTGCTTATAAGAGGAGAAATGAGAATAAATGTTCCACTAACAAGGAAGAGAATATTGGAATATATAATAGGGATGAAAGCCATCAAGTATGTAATAATGGGTTATATGCATTAATAATTCAGCAAGAAGTAGGTTGGAACCACCAAACTAAATAGGGAAGCCAAGCAATGGCAAAAAAAAGGAAACTTTCCAAAAGACTAGTAATTGAAAAAAAAGATGGTCGTCCTTCTTGGATTTGTTCCATATATAGCACAAATAATAATAAATAAGAGAAAGGAAGGTATAACAGTTGAAAGGAAAATACAAGGGAAGAATATGAAGGTAGGGATCTTACCTCCATTTTAGAGTATTTCAAGTATTCCATGGGCATATTTTACTTATAGTTCACACTAGGAAGGTCAAAGAGAATGGGATGCATTGATAGAAAAACCGGCGCAATTAAAAATTATATTGATGAGGATTAATCTTTACATACGATGCTAGCTTAGAACTTCAAAGATGTTCCGAGCCCCATATCCCTAAAATCCAGAGTAGAGAAATTCAATGCCTCCACCAAGAAGTGTAGAAATTATGCTGTAGATTTGAAATTGATCATGAATTTTTAATCAAAATCACAAGACACAAACCTACACTACTACTCTGTAGAAATTATTTCACAATTTAGAAAAAAAAATATCAAACATGTAATAAGAAATCACACACATGCAAAAAATATCTGGGGGAAAAGTATGCTAAAAAACCTAATGCCTCTTGCATTAATCAAATGAATAGAGATGTATTACAATTAATTTTCTCAACTGAGCTCACCCTGCAAGTGCACAACCTATCTCTCTGCTCACTGAAGGCCTCAAGCCCATACTTTTTAAATTATTCCTTGACTAGATATCCTATTTCATTGTGTTGTTCCGTGAGGAATTAGCCCCCTATTATTTAGGAAATTCCTCAAATTGAATTGTGTAATTAATTAGGTTGATCATTTGACTGCATGCAATAGTGGTACACTCAAGAATAGTCTACAACTGATTTTACACTACCTTGGAATATCCACCAATCTCGGGGAACTTGAATTATATGCATGCACACGATATTTTTGGTTGATTGATCAGTTAACTAGATGATCACTGAGTTTAACGGAAGTCCCACTGCACAACTTGACCCTCCACTAGTTCCTCCAACAGTTGGAACTTGTTTAATTGAAAACAACCTTAGTTAATTGACCTTGATTGCTACAAATTAGCAGTCACACATGCTTAACTAAACTCTAACTCCTCCAACTCGAATTTACTGAGACACTGGGTGACACAAGCCATGTCACACAAGCTAACATCATCCAAGTTGTCTACTGATGTGGAAATTCATTTTTTCTCAATTTAATTTAGACAAAATCAAATTGAGAATTTCTTGTTGCATTTTTCAACACTCCCTCTTAACAAGAAATGGATTATCAACCAACCCTATCCTGAACTTGTGGAACTCAAAATTCCCTCTTGAAAAGGCCTTTGTAAAAATATTAGCATCTTGTTCCTTTGTCGGAATGTACTACAACAACATTATCCGCCTCTACACACATTCTTGTAAATGGTGATACCGAATATCTTTATTCTTGGATCGATCCTGAAAAATAGGATTCCCAGAGAGCTTGAAGCAACTATAATTATCACAATAGATTAATGTTGGATCCATCATTTGACCAAACAATTTAACAAGTATCTCTCTCATCCATATCGCTTCACATGCTGCTTGACTGGAAGCCATGTATTCTACTTCTACTGCGTTGGGTGCCACATATATTTTCTCATGTTGTACCAAGAAACCATTGTGGAATCAACATTGAAAATTCCACTTGATGTACTCTTTCAGTCTAATGGAATCCCTCTCCAATAGAAATATGTGAATCCACATAGCTTCACTCCCTCTATCTATTTGTACCATAGTCCAAACTGGGTAGTTCCTCTAAGGTACCGTAGAACATGCTTAGCTTCCCTCCAAAATAATTTGATCGACTACACCATGCATTGGATTAGTTGGTTGAATGCATAACACATATATGCCCATGTTTTCACAAGATACATTAGTGAACCCACCAACTGCCAGTAAAAAATAACATCCACTTCCTCACCTGAATGGCATCCTCTTTCCTCCAGTTGGTTGTTAAATTTGTCTCCATGGGTTTGCAATTTTCCATGCAGAACCTATGAAATATCTCAGTGGCATACTTTCCCTGAGAGACAAAAAATTCCCCATCTCCTTGCCACACTTCCAATCTGAGGAAGTAGTGCATGAGACCCATGTCCTTCATTTCAAATTCTCTTGCAAGATCCTCCTTGTAAGATCTGATCAACTGCTCACCACTAGTTAAAATCAAGTCACCAACATATAAGAAAATAATCAAAAATTTACCTTCTACCAAAATATGATAGAGGTTTTCATCCGCTTCACTTTTGGTGAAGCCAAAACTAGTGAGATAACTATCGATTCTAGTTTACCAAGCATGGGGTGCTTGCTTGAGACCATGCAATGCTCGCTTGAGTCTACACACATGATACTCTTAATCAAAAGCCTCAAAGCCTTATTGTTTCTTGATGTACAACTCCTCCTCAATAAATCCATTGAGGAATTATGTTTTCACATCCATATGGTGGATCTTCCACCCCATCTACGCAACCAGATAAAAAATTTATCTAATGGATGAGTACCTTGCTACAGGAGAAAAGGTCTCCTTATTATCAATCCCCTCAACTTGAGAGTACCCCTTGGCCACAAATCTGGCCTTGTACATTTATGTGCTTCTGTTTACTGCATTCTTTACCTTGAAGATCCATTTCAAACCCACAACTGATTTGTCTGCTGGTCTTGGGACCACTTCCCAAACATTGATATTTATAATGGTTTCATACTCCTCCACCATTGCATCAACCCATACAGGTTTCTCTACTTCTTCCTAGAAATAGGATACCTCAGTCTCTAGAAGCTCAGCCATTAGAGCCATGTATCTAGCGTACTGATATGGTGACCTTATCTTCTTGTGTTGATTTGAAGGAGAAACTGCATTATCCCTCGCATCCTGCACCAGTCTCTTAGCTTCCCTAGTTATTTTCCTGCCTTCTATGGATAGTTTTGCCTGATTGGATGCCTCCAATCTCTTCTCCTAGATTAATGGATGCTAAAAAAATTCCCGAGGCTCCTCCTTTATATCTAAAAGCTCCTCTTCTAGTGGGATATAAAGTCCCTCTCAAGAGAGCACCGCATTGCTTTATCCTCATCAAATTTTACACGCCTTCACACAAATTGCATTATGAGGGATGGAAAGTGCACACGGTAGTTGTGAGGATTTTTTGTGTAACCCAAAAATACGCCCAAATTTGCTATCAGATCTAAATTCTTCCTAGAATATTTGGAGACATGGTAGTAGACAGAGGCTCCAAAAATCCGGAAGTGCAACTTATCTGGTTTTCTCCCTGAGAAAGCCTCCTCCAGTTTAATCATGCCCAAAATTAGATGAGGACTTGGGTTCTGCAAATATACTGATGTGTTGCATGCCTCAGCCCACAAGTGCAGAGGTAGGCCTTGTTCATGCAACATCGCTCTCGCTACTCCCAGAATGCTACAGTTCTTTCTGTAAACCACCCCCATTATGTTGTTGGTTGTAGGGTGATGTCAACTCTTCTCGAATACTTATTTTGAACAAATTTTTTAAACTCATTCAACATGTACTCACTTCCATTGTCTTTCCTAAGAGCCGTCACCTTCTTGTCAGTTTATTTCTCAACCAGTGCCTTGAATTCTATGAACTTGGAGAATGTCCCATATTTCTTCCACATGAAGAAGATCCAACTATTTCCTGAGAAGTCATCAATAAAAATGACAAAATATTTGTGCCTGGCAGTGGAGGATGTTGAGAAAGTTCCACAAACATCAGAGTGGATAATTCCTGGGACTACATGTGCTTTTTTGTCCCTCTCATGGAATGTGCACTTTGTGTACTTCCCAAAAGTACATCATTTGCATACATCCTGCTGCTCAAGTGCTCCTTTGGGAAGGAATGTGGTTATCTTCCGCATGATATTCAAAGCGGCATGATGTAAATGGACAAGTATTCTATGCCAGATTTCAATGACATCGAGGCTTTTCACCTTCTCCACATTTGTGCTCAATGCATCACAATCCTTACATCCAACTTATATAGTTTATTCACAAGAACCATGATTGGGTTCACCTATCCCATTGCTATGTGTCTCCAGAATGCCTTTCCTTTTGTGAATATCACATCATAACCACGATATTCTAAAACTGAAACAAAGACGAGATTTTTCTTTAGGCCCAAAACAAACATGACATATTTGAGCCTGAGGGGGGAACTCAACTCCCTCTGAAAGGTGATTGTACCAATCCTGGTCGTGTTGTACCTTCCGTCATCCCCCATCTCGATGTGAATCTGCAAGTATTTCTCCTCCATGTCATTGAAAAAATATCTATTCCACTTCATGTGGAATGATGCACCTGAGTCCAAGTACCAAACACTCCCCATCACTGTGTTGGCCATGCATGTAATGAGGGTAAATTAAAGCTCAAATTATGAATCCAAAGCTTCATTTGCTACTCCTTCTTAGGTATTATTTCTTGTCTTCTTGTGTGGACATTTCATGGCATAATTCCTGAATTCATGACAATGGAAACATTCAATTTTTGAAAAATATTTCTTCTTTCCCCCTTGTTTGGTTTCTATTTTGAATTGGTATTTCTTCCCTTTTCCCTTCTTTTCCTTTCCAAACAATAAAATTTTTTCTTCATCCTCTCCCTTGGATAAAGTCTCATCTCTGGTATTTTGCCTTATTTCCTCCTGTACCAAATCATACCATAAGCACTCCCAATTTGGTAGTTTCTCCCTCCCATCCACTGAATCTTGATATTATGCCAAATCTTATGAAGGTCCAGAAGGGCTAGGATTTCCAAGTATTATTTAGGGACATTAACACTGATCCTTCCAGGTTCAACAAGAAAATGTGTAAACTTGCTTAGATACTACATAATTATGTCATTCTTCTACATTTTGATACTTCAAAGTTTATCCTTGAGTGACAACTTCCTATGGTCATTATTATTCTCAAACAATTCTATCAGTGCTTTCCATGTCGCGAACGAAGTTTCATTTCCGTGGAGATTTGAGAAAATTTGATCTCCAATATGATTCTCCTCTCTTTGGATACATATTTCTTCCACTGAGCATGGTTCTGGGCATAAGATTCTAGTGGTTTTGCAACATCTGTCTTGATGTATTCTAGTAGTCCATTTTCATCCAACACTGCTTCCATGTGATCCTTCGATGCAACAAAACTAGAGGTGCCTTCCAAGGCATACTATAGCCTTAATCCATTGAAGGCCATATTCTTAGCTCTGAAGAAATCTTGCAAAACTGATCTTCAAATTCAAACCTCTTGATAATAAACTTCGAAGTTCCTGCTTTAATGTGAATCCTTCTCTGATACCATGTAGAAATTTTGTTGTAGATTTGCAACTGCTCATGAAGTTTTAATCAAAATCACAAGATGAAAGCCTACACTATCGCTCTGCGTAAATTATTTCACAATTTAGAACAAAAATCTCAGACATGCAATAAGAAATCACACAAATGAAACAATTATTTTTATCTAGGGAAAGGAATTTTCTAAAAACCCCAATGCCTCTTACATTAATCAAATGAATAGAGATATATTACAATTTCTTTGATCAATTGATTTCATCCCACAAGTGCATAACCTATCTATTTGATCACTAATGGCCTATGAACTAGACTTAGTCAAATTATTCCTTGTCTTGAGCTCCTATTTCCTTGTGTTTTTCCTTGAGGAATTAGGCCCTTATTATTTAGGAAATTCCTCAAATTGAATTGCGCAATTCTTTAGGCTGATCATCTGATTGCATGCAACACCTATACACTCAAGACTAATCTAAAACTAATGTTACACTTCCTCAGATTCTCCACCAAGCCAGGGGTGCTTGAATTCTCTACATGTACAAGCTATTTTTGTATGATTGATTAGTTAACCGGATGATCACTCAATTTGACTAAAGTCCCATTGCATAACTTGACCCTCCACTAGTTCCTTTAACAGTTAGAACTAGTTAACTGAAAGAAACCTTAGATAATTGACCTTTATTGCTACAAATTATCAATCACACATGCTTAATTTAACTCTAACTCCTCCTACTCGAATTTACTGAGTAAACTGGGTGACACAAGCCATGTCACACAATTTAACGTCATCCAAGTTGTCTGCTGATGTGGAAATTCAAATTTTCTCAATTTAATAAAGGAAAAATGAAATTGAGAATTTCTTGTTTCTTTTTTCAACAAGAAGCAACATGTAGAGTGATACATTGCAGCCAAGGATTCCATATAAAATGCATAAAACTAGTAGTAGCAAAGTTGTTTGGATAGGCCAATGATCAAAAGCATGAAAATGACTAATTTTATAGGAGGATGTACATTGTCATCGATTAGGAGAGGTCAGATTAGCTATGTGGTTAGCTTATGTGATGGGGAGCTCAATGTGAAATCCAAGTGTCGAGGAAGAGTTCGAGATGTTGAGGAAATACAATATTAGTTACCCAATACTGAGACAAATTGTTGAAACAAATAAGCTTGCTACTAATAGTTAACCAAGGAGTTGGAGTACCTAGGGTGGTACCTCTACAACCAAATGACAAATGATATTGGATGATATGAGACTAAAGAATGAACAACGTGATGCAAGATACAAGTTTATGCCTAGAGGTGAATTCAGAGACATCTTCCAGAGAATATATACATCATGATGCTGATATCCAGTGGAATATGACTAGAGGGTTATGTATAGACTATTTTTAGGATGAAAATAATTTTTAGTGGGGGAGGATGTCATGCCCTTAAGTTGGGAACTCATTTAACCAAGGTGAGCACAATGGTTGACATCCCCATCACACAATTTGCGACAATGATATTGCAGGAAATATGACAAAAGTGGATGTTGGGTGAGGGAACACCAACACAAGGTGTCATAAAACAAAAACTCGGGGTTTTTATTGGGCACATGTGGATGGTTTGGTGGCATGATGAAGCACCCAACTTGCCCAAATGATGGGTGATATTTGAGATGATATTGTGTTGTGGATGGCACAGGCGCCCAAATGCGTGACATGACATGCTCCCAAGATGAGTAGCCAAGTGCCATTTTATTGAATGTCCCATCACTACTACATTTGGGTGGAAATTCAGATGACAAAATCTGACAAAACAGATAAAATCAGAAAAAAATGTCAGAAGTTAAATGTATTTTTTTTTTTGAATCCCGATGGTTGTCGAATATCTGAAAGAAATTCTTTAACTATTAAACATATGATGGAATTTCTTTTCCCATCGAATGCCCAACATTTTGTATTTTTTTTTAATAATCCTGACAATCATCAAATATCTGACGAGAGTTCTTTTATTGTCAAATATCTGACATTTTTCCAATATGGAATTTCCAACGTGTTGTCCAATATCTGACAAATGGAAATAAACTATTGTATAATGTTCACTTCCACCATTAGGGACATTTTTCCATTGACAACGTCTAAAATGGGATCAATTTACATTGAGTTTAACTAATTATAATAAATATACAATTAATATATATATATATATATATATATATATATATATATATATATATATATATATATATATATATATATATACGTGGGATTGGCATCGAGGGCTTATGAGGATCGAAGATGTTATTTCCCTTGTAGAAATTGAAAGGGCTTGAGGCCAAGGACAATTCTAATAAAAACAACTAAAAACCATTGTAGAGACTATGGAAACACTCAAGGCAGACATACATATCATCCATTAGTAATTTATTCATTTTATATCTTTGTATTGTAGATTTTTTTTGTAATCTTATATGTATATTGTATTTTAGATTGTATGTCTTTGTATTGTCTTTCTATTGTAAATGTAGTTTATATTATTTTAGGAGGTGTTTGACCTATGTTGTCATCTTGACGTGGAGAAGTATTATTTGATTATTTTCGTTAGGTTCAATTAAGGGTTTAATTACTTTATGGGCTTGGGGATAAGGGGTTATTGTTTAATGGTTTATAGGTTAGGGGTTAAGGGCTTAGGGGTTAGGGGTTTAAGGGATTATGGGAATGGGGTTAAGGTGTTAGGGGGTTAATTAGTACCTAGAGGATTTAGAAGCTAATAATGAGTTTTTATGGAGCATTATTAATAAGATTTTAAAGTATATTTTGCACATGATTTAAAAGATAAACATAGTGAATACATTTTTATAGGAACGAAGAAAATAATTATATAATATACTGTAATAAAATTTTATAAGAAAAAATAATAAAATATAAAATAAAATTACTATAAATAAATATGATTGGATAAAGATAAAAGGCGTTCATTTTATTAATTTAGGTAAGGTGATAATTAATAAAAAACATTTTTTATGAAATTTTTTTATAAAAAAATTACTTTATATATTAAAACATTTAAATTTATAAACCACAATTTATTAAAATGTTATGTTCCTAACCACAATCTATTTCGCTCATAAAAGAGACTCTTTCTCATTTTTTAAGGAAAAAAGTATGGGACACAAACCTTACAATTTTTGTTTTAAAATGTTTTAGGTGACAATGAATTTTTTCAGCTCAAGTGATATAGAGTCAAGAATTCTCTATATAAAGTCTCCTTTTGTGATAATTTAAGGGTCTCATTTGTAGTAAATTGTGAGATCAAAACTAATTGTATTAATATCTGAAAGCTATAATAGTTCTAGGAAAAGGCAAGATTAATGAAATGTTTGATAAATCATCAATGGTTATTTTTTCCAAATTTATGTTACTTATTATCACTCATGCAAGGTAGAAAATTCCATTTTGAATGTCCTTTGAAGTAGGCACAATGTTTTATTCTATAACATTCACCTACCACTAAGTACAAAGGAGTGGGTTTTTGACATTTTGGTCAAATCAAATAAGTAGTCAAAAAAAAAATAATACCCCATTTTGTGTATAAGGAAAGATATTTGACATTGTGCCTTAGTAAAAAAGGGTTTCCTATAAAAAAATTATTTAGTGTGTTCCCTACCACTTTCCTAAAGAAAAAAAACGCACTTCCTTTATGCAATATTAATAGTTGGTTCCCTACCACTTGCCTAAAGAAAAAAACGCACTTTCTTTATGCTAGCTTAAGAAAGCACATCCTTGTCCATCAAGACATTTCCTGTGCGATGTTAAACTCATGTTGAAAATTAATGCACACTTTTGTTAACAACCTACCTCACTTTGGTTTCTTTTGTACTTCTATTTTGGTGATTTTTCTCAACTGTCATCTTTTCCACACTTACGCTTTCACAAGTGTCTCTTTGACATTCACGATTATTGTTTTGGATTTCTTTCACTTTAATAAATGGAATTTTCATGTTATATTCGCTCTAGCATGTGTCAATTTCAAGTTCATTCAAATGTGCAAGTGTCATTTTCATGTATTCTTATAGTGGCAGGTGTCGCTTTTAAGTATGTTCACCCCTATATGTGTCACACCTTTTCACATCACTAGAGTTAGTTCTATCACAATTCACTGCATTAAACACTCTTAAATATCATTAGAATATGTTCCAGACACATTCCTACAACTCATACGTGTTGATTGTTCCTAAATATTTTCAACATAATATTAAACATCTTGCTAAATTGCACAAGCTTCATGATTGCATTGATTTTTGTATTTGTTTCTTGCTCTCACGCAAGCTCATGGTTTCTCACCAATTCACTTAAGAATTCTGGTCTCTAAGTGAAATCAAGAAATAATATGAAATTATAATGATGAATGCAAAATAATATCAATATGTTTTTTATTATGGTTGCGACTATGTATCTCAGAAAGTGTCTCATATCTTACATGTCAAGAAAATTAACATCTTTCTTAGATTTTTTCAACATATTCTTAAATATTTTGATAAATTGCACAAGCATCATCATTTATTTTTTGTCTTTGTTTCTTGGTCTCACCTAAGTTGTCTTTATCTTTGTCTTTGTTGTCTTTATTTTCCTTATATAGTATATTTGTAAACGGTTGTATAAATGCTTAAATATTTTCTATCTATAATAATATTAATTTATTGATTGTAATTGTATAGTATGCCCCCCTTAGGGCATTGCTCAATGAGGAAGAGGTAGTTGTAGTACAAGCACCTATTCAAGAAAATGGAGTAAATATTTAGGATCAAGCTACTGATCTTATGGAAGAAGATAATTATGTTGATAACATAGTTGAAGAAGATGGAACCAATAGATTGATTTAGGAAACGTTTAATAATGTTGAAATGGATGATGATGACAACCAGTAAGATGATCGTGATTTTGATATACATGTACTTGAGAGGGAAATTCAACCTCTTTATAAAGGCACATAAACATCTCTTCTGTCAGTTTTATTTCTATTGGTCAACTTAAAGGTGGTGAATGGTTTGTCAAACACATGTGTGACACAAATCCTAAGGTATGTAATATATTTTGTGATATTTAGTACCATATACATGATAAAGAAAATATTTTTTCCTTTGTTTTTAATGTTAGTACTTTGATCATCATTTAATTAATTTTTAACATTTCGATGAAATATGTACGATTAATATTGTTTAGTAGATTAACCAGTTGTGATTTTTTTTATGTTGTAGATTATTAGGCGAATTTTTGTTACCACCGTCAAATGTTTTACCTCATATGTTCCAAGATTTACATTCCATTGTGAAATATATTGGAATGGAGTATCAAACTATTCATTCATGTCCTAACGATGATATTATCTATTATAAAGAACAGGCGTCAAAAGAAAAATGCTGAAAATGTGATGAGAGTTGATATCAAACCGATAAAGTAACAAAAAATATGCCTCACAAGGTTCTTCATTATATTCCCATAATTCCACATCTATGAAAATTGTTCAGGTGAAAAATCATAGCAGAAATTATGGATTACCATGCAACGAATATAAGTGAATATGGTCTTCTTCGAAAGCCTGTAGATGGATTTAGAAGGGATGAAAAGTGTCCAGAGTTTAGAAGAGAACCTCGTACTCTTAGGCTTTTATTAGTAGCTAATGGTGTCAATCCATTTAGAGAGCCCATATCTACTTATTCGGTGTGGTCCACTTTTGTTATTAAAAATAACATTCCTCTGTGGATGTCCATAAAGAGGGAGCACATAACGTTGACAATTATTGTTCCAGGTATTAATTTGTTTAGAATATTTTTTTTTAACACAATAACATGTCATTTGTCTAGTTTGTTTCATATTTATGTCTTATATTTTTTTTTACTCATATGTTCAATTATGCCTTACAATTATGTCTTATAAATATTTTTTTATTTACTTATATATGTAGTAATTATGTATTGTATGTTCAATCAATTAGATAAGTAACAGGTCAAATATATGAATGTATATAATGAGCCTCTTATCGATGAGTTAGTGGAGTTATGGAACAATGTCACTATGTATGATATCTATAGACTGATAGATGAACAAGGTGAAATTGAATTCCATGCAATGTGTTAGCACTGAAAATGTTAATGGTGTAATAGCCATTGTATCACTGTTTTCAAATTTTTTCTAATGTCCTAGTCCATGTCGAAGTTTGAGTAATTTTCAATAAAGGTAAAAAGAGTCTCAAAATCAAAGTGCCTTTAAGTGAATAGGTGTCATTAGTGTTTTAGGTTCATAAAATAAGTTAAAATAGTGGAGTTAAAATCACTATTTTAACTTATGTTAGTGTCGAAGGCTATTTTTTGTTTGGGTAATAATTTTGCAGCCACCCTGTTTGGGATAATAGCTATCTTTGTTTTAATTTCATTGTCAACAAAAAGATGTAATGGAGGGCGGCTATTTCTCTAAATTGAAATTCATATTACTCACAAAGTGAAAAGAGATGCTATTTCTTCAAGGAACTGTTCATAGTGGTAACTCAGTGAAAAGCGCAGCTATTTCGCTAAGATTTTGGTTATATCCATTCATAGGTAAATACAGTTATTATTCAAGCATATAGGAGCAACAGAGAATATTTTAATATTTTGAAGACCTATATGCTATAAACATGATTATTATTTTAAGTAAGATTGATTATTGTTAGACCTAGGAGGATTATTATTAGTGAATGGTTAATTTACCTATGCATCTAACCTATATCTACCTCACTTAAGTCAAGTAGAAACCATAGTACGAGGTATTGGTCATTTAATGATATTGCGGAGTGTTATGCCTAAGTGGGATGACTTGGCACTTGTTTTTGAATTATTTCAAAGCATGCCATTACTCGCCATGATTATAGGCGCAAAATCAGAGGAGAGAGCTCAGTGTTCACTCAACCAAAGTCCTCTACGCAGGCTACAGGTAAATATAAGTCATTCCTCCAGCAAACAGTTTTAGTTTTTCAAAGCAAGAAAACCAGGTGTTCGTGGAGGGTTTTGCAACCAGAATTGAACAACTGTGTTTGTGAGTAGTCTAGCTGTTGGAATAATGGGGAAAGGTGGTAATGTCAACAGGTCAGAGCCAGAAAATACAAGATTCGTGGATGCTAGGCCTAAACCACAGTTCAAATCCGCTGTCTGGTATAAATATCTACAAAATTTTTTCTTGGGAGAATGTGGCTTTAGCTCAGTATTTTACCAAGAGCTTCGATGGTGAAAAGGTCAAGCTAGATAGCAAGACATTCAACATCTCTGAGGCCATCATAGGTCGTGCTACCCAAACTTCTGCAACTAGTGAACGCTAGTTCAAAAACAAAACGCTGCCCATAGAAGTAAGTCTCTACCTTAAGATTGAACATGTTAATGTTAACTGGAATCCAACTGCACACATTTCTTGTTTTAAGGTCAAGTGGCAACATGTTGTCACCTCTGTCCAAAAATACATTACATGCGAGGGTAGGTTTTCCTCTGTCCACCGTTATCATTTAATATTCCTTGCTCACATTTCAGGAGATAAACCTATGAACTTACCCTATTTTCTATATAAATCTCTTCTCAAAATGTCCCTAAATCTACAGAAAATCCAAAATTATTCCTTACACAATTTGTATCATAGGGAGTTTATTAAAATACTAATTGTATATTATCTTAGAAAGAAGAAAACTACTTGGGATAAGTTTCTGAGAGAGGAAGGGTTTGGTAGCATAAATTGCAGGAGAAGGGTAGGGAGGCCGAAGAAAAGAGACACCCATGAGAAAACTAGTGCAACCCCTGTTTCACATAGTTCACCACCTAACTCTGTACATTCATCAGTCGTCTACCAAGTTAACCCTCCCTCCATCTTAGTCAAAAAGCCAACTAGAAGATTGATTAGGAAGGCTGCAAATCTTATGCATATGCCAGAAGTTTCACCAATTAATGAAGTTCATGTCAGTAATTCACCTAGGGAACTTCAAACCCTAAGGTATTTCATGGAAGAATACAAGAATAAACTGCAACAAAAAAATTCTATGTCTCCTAAGAATAAGCTCTTCATGGCAGAAGAACCAGTGGAATTCAACCCTAGACTTGTAGCATCTAAGCCTGTTTTGTCACTAGTGGAAGTCAACCTTGGTGTGAAAATTTCAAGCCATGTTCCTGAAACATCTCATCAAGCACAACCAAGTAGTGGTACTTCTCTCGTAGAGTCCACTCTCTCACAGGTTTTGCCATCTATTAAGAGGGGCAAAAAAAAAATGTCAGAGCCTGTCACAGAAGAAGAGCCTACTTTGGCTCAATTAGTTTCTTCCATTGGCTCTTCAATCAAGAAGAGAAAGAAAATCGTGATACACTCCTATTCCTCCTATGAAGACAACAATGACCTTGAGTACACAGAATCAGAATATGAGGATGGAGAGTCTAGTAGATTCATGCATAGAGGTAAGAGATCCAAATTCATCCTAAATCCCTATATCAAGAGACCTCATACTAGGCCCAAAATAAACTCAGGCTGAACAACAAGCTGATTTCCAATCCTACATTAAGAGATAAAATTATCAAATTGAGGAGAGCCCAAAAGAAAAAATAAAAAAGAAGAGAAAGACTCAGTCAAAGAGTCAAGCACAGAGAAAGAGGTCAGGTAAGAGGGTGACTAAATAAGAGGCCATCAGGATTTTTTCCTCTATTCTATACCTCTGATGAATGAAGGAATAGGTTTTCCTTGGAGAAAATTTTTGGGTTAATGTTCAATGTTTCCAGATATAGATACTTTTTCTGCAAAGGTAGCAATTATTTTTGAATATCAACATATTATGGAAAGGGGCTACTTTTTGGTTTGTTATCATGATGGTGACATCAAAGCAGGTGAAGTGGAGGAGTTTTCAGTTCAATGGATGCTGCCAGGTGTAATGTATCAAGTCTCCTCCAAAATGCCAGGGTTATGTTTTGCACATTTAAAGGAGAACAAACACATGTCACACTCACTGTTTTTACACTTTTTGTGAAGATTGGTTTCACACGAACATAAGGGTGGTCTTCAAATAGACTCCCACCTCATACAACCACTTTGGATTGTTATCCTTCATGATGTTTATCTTATTTTTAATATAGCACTTTGTATTTAAGTTTAGAGATACGCCTCATCTCTTGCAAGAGATTGTAATAACTTCTGAAATTTTTTTACTTCTTTTGTGGAGATGACAGTATGATATTTTTGTATATATATGCCAAACTGATATGAAGTAAAGGTTCGTGGTTTTAGAATATTGACTCATATGATCAATACTCTTTTTAGTGAATGAAATGGAAAGATACTTCTGAGGACTTATTACCAATTTGGTGTGTGTATTGTCAATTTACTTGTGTTCCCATATTTTATTTTCTTTAGTTCCAGTTTGCAATCACTCATGTTGTTATGTGTTTTTATCAGTCTCTTGAAATGTTCATATTTTTTATCAGTTTTGGTTAGTGTCACTTAGTGAGCCTTTTGGTAAAATATATATAATAACAGTGGAAAGAGCATCACTCATGACAGTTATCTTTCATAATATTTCAATGAGAATATTGTAAGCCTAGAAATAGCTTTCTCTTGATGAAATATTATTAAATTGCTACTTGTGTTAATTTCTACCATATGCAGTAGATTTATGCTTTGCAGGCCTACTGTTTCTTCTCTCATTTTTAGTTTCTTCTCCTCATAGGCTACAAACTCACTCTTTGCTACCACAACAGGCTCTAATACCCTCATTAGTAGAACTGTAAATTTGACTGAATTATCTTTTCAGTGGATGAGAGTTTAAACCACCTACCAAACTCATAAAACAAATAATTAAATTGCCTTAGAATTTAGGATGTTTCTGGTCAGGCGCTTGCTGCAGTCCAAGTGTTGATTCCAGCACAAACATCTTTTGGTGCGTCTGCTGGGAGACGAAGTCCTTGAAACGAAGTATTCTCTCGATGTATCTTGTTTTGAATTGCTGAATGTCAATTTTTAATGGTGAATAAGAATTGATGACTTGAAGAAGACTGCAAATTAGTTCACCTAGCAACTCCACAGAGAGGAAATGGGGTTTCAAAACCTACAACTACAAGGAGAAATCAGAGATCACCTACTGTAACCCCAGTTGCAGACCCAGAGAATATAATTAAAGATGCAAAAGGAAAGCATAGATCAGTTGAGGCCTTATCTCAGTCAGTGAAGAAGGTACACAAAAAATACATTCCAAAGAAAAGGGTACCCTCATCTACTTTAGAATCAAAGTAAGTTTCAGTTTCAAAAGATCTTTCTAAAAAATATAAAATTGAAATTGCTTCCCTATAAGATTAAGTAGATGTTGTTAACATAAGCCCATATGAAAGTTTTTCTCATTCCTTAATTGGTAAATCTGAAGTAAGTACTATTTCAGTAAAAGAAGAAAAAATAGAATTATTAAGTGTCAATAAGGAAACACAAGAGTTTGTGCTGACTGAAGGGGAGTTAGAGCAAGTATTGTCAATTTCACCTTTTCTTGATAGGGATGTTTTGATTGAAGAAGATTTTAAGACTATTTTAAATTTCCTCCAAACTCATCCTAAATACTAGTCTTTCATCACTCCTCATCAAAAATATTTTCCTCTGTCTATAAATCCAGTTGTTGGGTCATCCTCTTCTCATCCGCTAAAAGAGAGTGTTCCTGAAGGCCTCACATTCAACTTATCTGACTTCCTAGCTCAGAAAAATAAAGTTGAATTAAACTCATCTCCTCAAGAGATAAATTTTGAATCTGATTCTTCTGTAGAAGGTGAAGTCAACACATCCTTTGTTCATCTCTTTGAGAATCCACTATATTCAGTCCCCAAGCCTGAAGAATCAACTCAAGATTTCCAATTTTCTGCTATCCTAAATCAGATTATGAATCCACAAATTGTAATTCCTATTTCCCAAACAGGTATATTAACCAGTCATCCATCAACTGTACATCAGAAAAATATGGCTCAGCCTGCCCTTACAAGGATGCAACAGATAGTGGCTGCAAGATATGCACCACTTTCTCTTCCTCAACATTTTCATCCACTCCCTCAAGGAGACTACTTTAAATATATTCCAAAATATACTAGGGAGGGAGAAAGAGTTTCTGCTGAGGAAAGTTTAGTGGCTTTCTATAGTTATGCTGACAATCATAATGTTGAACATGAAGATGTATGGTCAAGACTCTTTGTTCAGAACTTGGATGGTGAAGCTTGTAAATGGTTTATAAGTCTGCCATCGAACTCAATAACAGGTAATGATGAATTGGAGGAAATATTTGTGAAGCAATGGGGTGATAGGAAAGATTATGTCTATTATCTTACAGAATTTGGAAATCTAAAGAAGAAACCAGATGAATCATTGGCTGATTTTACCAAGAGGTTTAATAAGATTTATCAGAAAATTCATGAAGAAATTAAGCCTCCTGAGACTACAACTATGATAACTTTTGCAAATGCTTTAGGTTCTGAGTTTTCTTTATGGTTGACGGCTAAAAAAGCACAAACATTGATGGATATGCAAGAGGTTGCAATTGGAGTGCAGTCTAATCTCATGGCTTCTAATAAATTGAAAATGGAGGAAGAAAAGACAAAAAAAGACAAAAAGAATATGAAAGAAGAAAAACCTTCCTCTTCTAAGTCTCTTACAGTATAAGAAAATATTGATTAAATGTCCAATTTAATCAAGGAACTTGCCTCTAAGTTGGAAAAATTAGAGCTAGAAAAAAAACCAGCTACTAGAGCCAATCAAAATGAGGCCAATAGAAATCAGACTCCCTTCAAGAGGCCTTTTCAACTTTAACAAATCCTTCAGTGCCCAAGGAGGAATGTTTATGATCAAAATGTTTAGCCTCCTTTGAATAATTTTGTTGAAGAAGAGCAGCAAGAACATGAGGAAGAAAATGAAGAAATAAACCTTGTAGGAGAAACCTCACAATCAACTTATTTGACTTTGAAAGGATATGAAGACCAATCAAGGATTTATTTGTTTTCAGATGATGAGAATGTCCAAATTTATGCACAAAATGATAAAAAACAACAAGAAGCTCAAAACAGAAATTTTCCATTGAGGTCTAAAGGCCCTGTTCAGCCACCTCAATAAAAATCAGATTCAGAGAAACAAGCTGCCAAACAGAAGGCCAAAGTCAATGAAGTTTCTCCACTTCAAAATTTTTCCCCAATTGTCAAAATCACTGTAGAAAATAAGTAATTAGTTCCAATTTATTTCAATTTCAAATCTGAATTGAATAAAATCAAAATTCCGGTCCCACTTTTGGAATTATTGAAAAATCCAACATATAAAGAGTCTTTTAAAAGTCCGCTTCATCCACCTCTCACTATCGATTCAGTCAAAGTTGAGGATGAACTTCCCACTATTTATCTGGGTTGTCATGTACAAGACAAAAATGATGAAAAATTACCACCTTTCTATCTGTATACATGAAAATTTGCTGCATAATTGTCTGTTAGATTCTAGGGCTTCTCACAATCTCATGCCAAAAAAAGTGATGGATGAATTGGGATTAGAGATCACCAAGTAATACCATGACCTCTATACCTTTGATTCCAAAAACGTCAAGTGCCTAGGAGTAATTAAGGACTTGGTTGTTTCTCTTACCCAACTACCTATGAAAATCTTAGTGATGTAAATTTTATTTGTGGACATTCCTATTTGGGATGCTACTTTCCAGATCTTGGTCTAAAAAATTGGGAGGAACCCTTCAGATGGACATGTCATATGCCACCATCCTACTGTTTGGAGGGGAATTCAGAAGGTTGTATAGGGAAATCCAAATGGCCTACATCATTAGTGACCAGCATAATCCTTCAAATCATCCCATATATGCTAAAGAAAAGGAATTGGGGTCATCAATACTACACCTTGCTGCCGATGATAACAATTTCTAGATTGAAATAACTGAAAAACAACACTTTCAAGGTACAAATGAGCATCATTTAGAGGGAGGACAGATCTGGAAATTATACTTTCATGGAGCCTCATCGAGAGAAGAATCAGGAGTCGGTGTAGTCCTCTTTCTCCTACTCAGCAAAGGGTAACTATAACATATAAGCTACAATTGGCTACCACTAACAACGCTGCTGAATATGAGGCACTTTTTCTGGGTATGAAGGCAACGAAAGATTTGGGAGTGAAGCAGCTAATTTCTTTTGGTGATTACGAGTTGGTGATAAAGCAGGTGAGAAACAACTACCAAGTGAAAAATTCAAAGTTGAAAAATTATAGGAATGAATTTTGGGACTTGATTGAGCATTATTTTTCAGAGTTTAATATAATTTTTTTCACTAGAGAGGAAAATAAAATGGCTGATTCACTAGCTATTGTTGCTAGTAATTTCAATGTTCCTCTAGATTTCAAGGAAACCTATGATGTTCAAATAAAAAACATGCCTTCAATTCCTGATAACATCAAATACTAGCAAGTATTTGAGAATGACAAGGAAATTCAGAAATTTTTAGAGTGCATTGAAGAGTTTGCAAACATTCAAATTTATGATGATCAGGACATTGTTGAAAATCAAAATAGCAGGCCTTTTAAAAAAACCATGGCTGGGAAGAACATTATAGATTTGAAAACTAACTATATTCCTAAAATCTTAGTTCCTTTAGAAAGATTTTTCGATAATGATGATGTTTTTCTCAATCATGAAATTAAAGTTGATGGAGAGAGTACAATAGAATGTGACATTGGCACAAAATATCAGCCAAAATTAGTCAAAGTGTCCAATTTCCTTTCCCTTGAAACCATAACAAAATATATCAAGCCGCTGAAAGAATTTGTTGATATTTTTGCATGGTATTATAGTGAGTTGAAACCTTATGATAGAAGCATAATGGAGCACAATATTCCTTTGAAAATATATGCAAAGCCTGTAGCACAAAAAATCAGACAGATCAATCCCATGCTGCTCCCAATCATTAAGAAAGAAATCAGAAAAGTATGGGAAGAAAAATATATTTGCCTTTGAGATTTTCTAACTGGGTAGCTAATATAGTATCGGTTCGGAAAAATAATGGAGGGATAAGGATTTGTGTCGATTTTCACAACCTGAATCGATGTTCATTAAAATATAACTATCCACTGCCCAAGATGAAGTATATTTTACAAAAATTTGTAGGATTCAAAATATTGTCAATGATTGATGGATTTTTAGGCTATAATTAGATTTCATTTGATAGGAAAGATATAAAAAAGACAACATTTACCACACCTTGGGGTACATTCATGTACAAAAAAATGCCATTTGGTCTAATGAATGCAGGCACAAATTTTCAGTGGGCAATGGATATTACCTTAGCGGGAGAAAGAGAGACAGATTTGTAGTCATCTATTTGGATGACATTACAGTCTATTCAAAATTTGATGAAGACCACTTGAAACATTTGAAACAAGTTTTTGACAAATACAAAAAGTTTGGTTTGTCCTTGAACCCAAAAAATTCATCCTTTGATGTCCAATAAGGGAAATTATTGGGACATATTGTAAGAGAAAGTGGCATCTGTATTGATTTGGGAAGAGTAGAAGCTATTCAGAAGATTGGTTTGCATAGGAATAAAAAACAATTGCAGTCATTTTTAGGGAAAATAAATTTTCTGAGGCGTTTTGTTCCTAACTTTGCAGAGCTGATCAAACACATAAATTTCTTGCTGAAAAAAGATGCAGAATTTAAATGTCGAGATGCAGCAAAGAATTCTTTTTCAACAATCAAGTCTGCCTTGACTGAAGCTCCAGTTTTGATGAGTCCTGATTTTGAAAAAGATTTTCTTGTTTTTTCATATGCTTCAAAAGAAATAATTGCAGTTGTCTTGCTACAGAAGAACAAAGAAGGTTTAGAGCAACCTATTTCATTTTTCAGTCATGCTTTAAGGGATGCTGAATTAAAGTACAACTTGACTGAAAAACAAGCATATTCACTAGTTAAGGCTTTGAAGTCTTTTCGATTTTATGTGCTGCATTCAAAAATAGTTGCTTTTGTGCCCAATATCACTATTAAATATGTGTTGTTGTAGCTAGATACAGATGGCAGAAGGGGATGATGGCTGACCAAAATTATAGAATTTGATATTGAGATCAGACCAACCAAATTGATAAAAGGTCAAGGCTTGGTTGTCTTGATGGTTGAATCTAATTGCAAGGCTTTAAATCTAAATGTAGAGGCAGCTGAAGGAGAAGATGGAGAAGGTATTTCTAATTATCTTGAAATATTTCATTCATATTGGTACAAGGATATAGTATACTTTTTGTTAAATTTCAATTGTCCACCTGAAATGGACAAGTAAAAAGGGAGAGATTTTAAATTGAGAGTTGTGAAGTATTGCATTTTGGAAGACCATATTTACTGGAAGGACCTTGTTGGAGTCTTATTAAGATGTGTAGATGAAGCTGAATCCCAAGAGATTATGACATAGATACATGCAGGAGTGTGTGGAGGGAATTTGTATTGGAAAGCCACTACAAACAAAACCTTAAGAGTTGGCTATTATTGGCCAACTCTTTTCTCTGATGTTTTTGCCAAATTTAGGAGTTGTTTCAAATGTTAGAAATTTGTCGGTAAATAGAAATTGCTACCATTACCTCTTATTCCTATTTCAGCAGATGTTCCTTTCTAGCAGTGGGGGTTAGACTTCATCGGTGAAATTGATCCACCTTCATTAGGACAACATTGATGGATTATCACAGATACATACTATTTTACTAAATGGATTGAAGCTATACCAACCAAGAATGCTACTAATACGGTAATTATCAAATTTATGTTGGAAAAAATTATGTCAAGATTTGGTTGTCCACAGAAATTAGTAATTGTTAATGCAATGACCTTTAAGTCTACTAAGATGTACAACTTTTGTCAGCAATATGGAATTGAATTGACTCTTTCCACGCCTTATTACCCTCAAGGTAATGGATTAGTTGAGTCATCCGATAAAATTTTGGCAAGGATCATTAATAAAATGCTGCCTGAAAATAAGAGAAATTGGGACACTCAGCTGGTACATGCTCTTTGGGCAGATAGGGTAAGTGGTAAAAAATCAATTGGAATGTGTCCATTTTAGCTTGTATATGGTACTGCTACTGTAATTCCTTTGCAATTAGCTCTTCATGTGATGAAGTTCCTGCAAGATGAAGTTAATGATGAAAATACAATCCAAAGGAGAATGCTACAGTTGATAGAGGCACACGAAATCAGAGAATCACTAATGGATAAAGTACATAAATATCAGACTAAATTCAAATATGTTTTTGACAAAAGAGAAAATCAACAGTTATTTCAGGAGAATGATTTGGTGTTGCATTGGGATTTTAGGAGAGACGACCATGAAAATCATGGTAAGTTTGAAAATTTGTGGTTTGGGACATTTAGAGTTGCTGAAGTTTTGAAAAACAATACTTTTCTGCTCAAACATCTGGATGATGATCAACTAAGTGGAGGCCAAGTCAATGGTCATTTTCTTAATAAGTTCTTTGTTCAGTAAGTCAGTTGATTCATTCCATTGTAAATATTCGGTGTGATTTTTCAATAAAACTCCATGCCGAATGGTACTTATGTCTGTATATATGGTTAGTCTTGAGTCCAATCATTTAGTGGTAAATCCTAGTCTTAATTTTCAAGAAGTCTTCTAAGTTTCAAAATTTTTTGAGGCACTGAGGCTATAGTCCTTGAAGCCTCACATAGAGGATTTCATCCCCAATAGGAGCCACTGTTAGCATTGAAAATGTTAATGGTGTAATACCCATTGTATCACTGTTTCAAATTTTTTCTAATGTCCTAGTCCATGTCGAAGTTTGAGTCATTTTCAATAAAGGTCAAAAGATTCTCAAAATAAAAGTACTTTTAAGTTAATAGGTGTCATTAGTGTTTTAGGTTCATATAATAAGTTAAAATCACTATTTTAACTTATGTTAGTGTCGAAGGCTATTCGTCATTTGGATAATAAGGTTGCAACTATCTTGTCTTAGATAATAGCTACCTCTATTTTAATTTCATTGTCAACATAGTGATGTAATGGAGGGAAACTATTTCTCTAAATTGAAAGTCATATTACTCACACAGTGAAAAGAGTTGTTATTTATTCAAGGACCCGTTCATAGTGGTAACTCAGTGAAAAGCGCAGCTATTTCGCTAAGATTTTGGTTATTTCCATTAAGAGGTAGAGACAATTATTCTTTAAGCATATAGGAGCAGCAGAGAACGTTTTAAAATCAAGGACCATTCATGTTTTAAGATCATTGAAGACCTCTATGCTATAAACATGATTATTCTTTTAAGTAAGATTAATTATTGTTTAACCTAGGAGGATTATTATGAGTGAATGGTTAATTTACCTATGCAGCTAACCTATAACTACCTCACTTAAGTCAAGTAGAAATCATAGTATGGGGTATCAGTCATTTAATGATATTGTGGAGTGTTAAGCCTAAGTGGGATGACTTGGCGCTTGTTTTTGAATTATTTCAAAGCATGCCATTACTCCTTGCCATGATTACAGGCGCAAAATCAGAGGAGAGATCTCAGTGTTCACTCAACCAAAGTCCTCTGTGCAGGCTACAGGTAAACATAAGTCATTCCTCCAGCAAATAGTTTTAGTTTTTCAAAGCAGGAAAACTAGGGCTTCGTGGAGGGTTTTGAAACCAGAATTGAACAGTTGTGTTTGTGTGCTATCTAGCTTTTGGAAGAATTGGTAAAGGTGGTAATTTCAATAGGTTAGAGCCAAAAAACATAATATTCATGGATGCTAGGACTACAGCTCAAATCCGCTGGATGGTATAAATTTATACAAAATTTTTCTGGGGAGAATGTGGCTTTAGCTCAGGCTTTTACCGAGAGCTTCGAAGGTGAAAAGGTCAAGCTAGGCAGCAAGACATTCAACATCTCCAAGGCCATCATAGCTCATGCTACCCAAAATTCTGCAACTGGTGAATGCTGGTTCAAAAATAAAACACTGCCCACAGAAGTAAGTCTCTACCTTAAGCATGAACATGTTAATGTTAAGTGGAATCCAACTGTACACATTTCTTGTTTTAAGGCCAAGTGGAAGCATGTTATCATCTCAGTCCAAAAATACATTACATGCGAGGGTAGGTTTTCCTCTTTCCACCAATATCATTTAAGATTCCTTGCTCACATTTCAGGATATAAACCTCTGAACCTACTCTATTTTCAATATAAATCTCTTCTCAAAATGTCCCTAAAGCTATAGAAAATCCCAAATTACTCTTTGCAAAATTTGTATCATAGGGTGCTGATTAAAATCATAATTATCTATCATCTTAGAAAGAAGAAAACTACCTGGGATAAGTTTCTAAGAGAGGAAGGGTTTGGTAGCATAAATTCCAGGAGAAGGGTAGGAATGCCCAAGAAAAGAGACACCCATGAGCAAATTAGTGGAGCCCCTATTTCACACAATTCACCACCTAACTCTGTACATTTATCAGTCTTCTGCCAAGTTAACCCTCCCTCCATCTTAGTCAAAAGGCCAACTAGAAGCGTGATTAGGAAGGCTGCAAATCCTATGCCTATGCCATAAGTGTCACCAATTTATGAAGTTCATGTTAGTAATTCACCTAGGTAACGTCAAACCCTAAGGTCTTTCATGGAATAATACAAGAAGAAACTGCAACAGAAAAATTCTGTGTCTCCTAAAAAGTCTATGTCAAAGGATAAGGAGCAAATAGACTCCTCTTCAAGGAGCCAACCTAAGAATAAGCTCTTCATCTAAGCCTGTTTTGTCACCAGTGGAAGTCAACCTTGGTGTGAAAATTTCAAGCCATGTTCCTGAAACATCTCATCAAGCACAACCAAGTAGTAGTACTTCTCTCATAGAGTCCACTCTCTCACAGGTTTTGCTTTCTCTTAAGAAGGGCAAACAAAAAATGTCAGAGCTTGTCGTAGAAGAAGAGCCTACTTTGGCTCAATTAGTTTCTTCCATTGGCTCTTCGATCAAGAAGATAAAGAAAACCGTGATACACTCCTATTCCTCCTATGAAGACAACAGTGACCCTGAGTACACAGAAGCAGAAGATGAGGAGGGGGTGTCTAGTAGATTCATGCATGGAGGTAAGAGATATAAATTCATCCTAAATCCCTATATCAAGAGACATCATACTAGGCCCAAAAATAAACTCAGGTTGAACAACAAGTTGATTTCCAATCCTACATTAAGAGATGAAATTATCAACATTGAGGAGAGCCTAGAAGACAAAATCAAAAAGAAGATAAAGACCTAGTCAAAGAGTCAAGCACAGAGAAAGAGGTCAGATAGCAAGGTGACTAAAGCAGAGGCCATCAGGATTTTTGCCTCTATTCTGGACCTCTGATGGATGAAGGAACATGGATGCCTTGGAGAAACCTTTTGGGTTAATGTTCCATGTTATCATATATAGCTACTTTTTTTTTGCGAAGGTAGCAATTATTTTTGAATATCAGCATATGATGGAAAGGGCGTACTTTTTGGTTTGTTATCATGATGGTGACATCAAAGTAGGTGAAGTGGATGATTTTTCAGTTGCAATGGATGCTACCAGGTGTCATGTATCAAGTCTCCTCTGAAATGCCAGGGTTCTGTTTTGCACATTTAAAGGAGAACAACCACATGTCACACTCACTGTTTTTACACTTTTTGTGAAGATTGGTTGCACCAGAACAAAAGAGTGGTCTTCAAATATACTGCCACCTCATACAACCACTTCGGATTGTTAGCCTTCATGATGTTTATCTTATTTTTAATATAGCACTTTGTATTTAAGTTTAGGGATAAGATTCATCTCTTGCACGAGATTGTAATAAATTTTGAAACAGATTTACTTCTTTTGTGGAGATGACAGTATAATATTTTTGTATATATGTGCCAAACTTATATGAAGTAATGGTTCGTGGTTTTAGAATGTTGACTCATATGATTAGTACTATTTTTAGTGAATGAAATGGAAAGATACTTCTAAGGACTTATTACAAATTTGGTGTGTGTATTGTCAATTTTACTTGTGTTCCCATATTTTATTTTCTTTAATTCCAGTTTGCAATCACTCATGTTGTTATGTGTTTTTATTAGTCTCTTGACATGTTCATGTGTTTTATCAGTTTTTGTTAGTCTCACAGAGTGAGCCTTATTGGTAAAATATATATAATAATAGTGGAAATATCATAACTCATGACAATTATCTTTCATAATATTTCAATTATAATATTGTAAGACTAGAAATAACTTTCTCTTGATGAAATATTGTTAAACTGCTACTTGTGTTAATTTCTACCAAATGCAGTAGATTTCTACTTTGCAAACCTACTGTTTCTTCTCTCATTTTTCAGTTTCTTCTCCTCATAGGATACAAAATCACTCTTTGCTACCACAACAGGCTCCAATACCCTCATTAGTAGAATTATAGATTTGACTGAAATCTCTTTTCAATGGATGAGAGTTTAAACCACCTACCAATATCATAAAAAAATCATTAAATTGCCTTAGAGTTTAGGATGTGTCTGGTCAGGTGCTTGCTGCATTCCAAGTGTTGATTCTAGAGCCAACACAATGCTTGTATGAACAATTCATGATGCCCCAAGGCTAACACATTTCTATGGTATGTTATAACATTGCCCTGCAATTTAATAGTATTTAATTTTATGAAGTTCATTTCATGTATGTTTTTTAAATAGTTCCTTCATTGTACATACTTAAAATAATTGGTATAAAAATTATTCCATCTCTTCAGGTCTTCAAACAAGGGGTAAATTTTCTTGTCTATTTTGTGGTCCTAAGATGAAATATCATCGTTCAAGAAGCTTAGGAAAGGAGGTGTTTGCTGAGTATAGGAACTTCCTTTCTAAGAACCATAGGTATTGAAGTATTGAAAAACATATTTTCAATGGGAAAGAAGAGACTGGATTAATACCATGGATAATGACACCTCATGCATGGAAGTTGCAATATAATAGTCTCTCAAGGTATGGATTTAATTGTCTATGTATCAATATACATGATATGTTTGGATAATTTTATATTTTTATGACATTTTATTCATTGTACTAATTGACATGTTATATTTTTGTTATAATATATTTAACTATGATTCACATTGTAGGTCATCAAGGAATTCAATACACTTTCCTACTATGAGCACCTAGAAATTATTCATTTGTTTGATATAATGCACATCGAGAAGAATGCAATAGAGACCTTATTGTGAATCTTAGATGAAAGGAGAGATAAAGAAAACATTGTCAAGATTTGCAATGATATTAAGGAGGCTAACCATGCATTGCAAAGTGAGACTCATTCAAATAGCAATGGAGACGAAAAAACTATAAGCACCCTTCTATGGTTATTGACAGAGTAGCAAAGCAAGGATGTTAACGAGGTTATTGAAAAATTTAAATTTCCAACTGGATTTTCTTCAAACATAAAGAATATCCTAACAAAGAGAGGTGAATTAGGTGGGGTAAAAAATCATGATTGGCGTACGTTCGTTAAGGCAATTATTTTGTTGTATATTTATATATGGTGAAACATCTTGTTAATTAATGTTTTTTTTTCTACTAATTTGGGAAAACATAATGATCGATAATTTTTTTGTTACACTATGTTCTACCTCTATCTCTCCCTATAAAACTTTGAAAACAATGTAAAAAAAATTATATATCATCTTGGAAAATACACGAGGTAAGTGGAGATTTTTGTGCAAAGTGTCATTTGTTCAATAATATTTTGCACAACTTATTTTTGACTGCACGTGTTTTACTTGTCATCATGTATTATATACTTTTTTTGTTGAAATATGTGATTTTCTTGCTTCATTTGTAGATGGTTGTTATCTAAATAAATCAATAAAGAAGATATAAAGTATCAGAGGAAACAAATTCCTCATCTAATGTGTGAAATGAAAAAGTTTCTACCTCCAACATTTTTCAATGCACAAGAACACTACCTCATACACCAAGTCAAGGAGATTGAAAAGTGTGTACCTGTATGTAAAAGATAAATGTGGATGGTTGAGAGGCACTTGAAATCATTGAATGATTTGGTCAGACAAAGAGCATGTCTTGAGGGTTCTATGGTAGAGGCATAATGGTAATCAAACCATGGTTTATATTCATCAATAGAGTCCTACAATAGGGAAAAGTATTAATGTATTGGATCACATTTGGCATGTAAACTCCATGAAAAAATTTGAAGGGGAGCACCTATTGGGGAAAGGTAGAATGAGGAAAGTGAGATGTAAGTAGATAGTGGAGACTTATAACACATTTTACTTTTTTGTTTTTAAGTATATTATTGTTGTTTAATTTTTAGTCTTCCTGCGTAATCCATTATTATGAAGGTATAACGAGGTAACTAATTATATATATGTGAATTTTTTTATTTTAATACAACCGATCGAGAGTGGGTTGCAATACATTTATACACTGCGAACAATATTGATTGGATGAAGGTATGGATTGAATGATGCAAACAAGCTAATAACGATAGGTTATCATGGTATGGTTTGTCTACGTTGGTCAAAGAATATCAACATAGTGGAGATACTAATATTATACAAATTCAAATTGATTTAGCATATGGTTTAAAATATTATTAGGAAAGCATATTCACCCATACTACTTGCTTTTTTTTACAATTATATCGATGCATATGGCGTGTTTTTTTCTTAATTTTCAAATTTTGCAAGTATAAATATGATTATCAATTTACAATGCATTTTTATGTGTTTGACATATTTCAATTGAAACACCACAACAAAATGCGGTACGATGGCCGCAAATTTCACATCAAAAGGTTGGATGAAATGATGAAAAATTCTGATAATGGGATAACTGTAGATTTTTTAGGTTATCAATGTTTCCTCCAGAGGTGATAAACATCTAGAAGTCTCTGATAATTGATACTATGGGTATTTACATGGCATATTTGAATGTGAATTTAAATCCTTCAAGTTATTTGTGTTCGATGTCAAATGGTTCAAGCTACGAATCCATGAACATGAACCTGATAGAACTGTTATTGAGCATGCTAACATATTTATGATGGTTGATACAAGGAATGTTGAGCCAAGATAAAATTCATATGTTATTTCAATACAATGTGAATAGGTATTTTACGTAGACATTCTAGGTAAAGTAGGTTCGTCATATGTTATGAGATATAGTCCCAGAGGAAGGCCTGTAAAGTATAATGTAACAAAAATAGATGAAATTGAAGAACAAGATGATGTAAATTAGGAGTAGGGGGTTCATGCAGTTTCAGATGAAGACGTCAAAGAAGTTCAAGGAACATATGTTAATGGAGAAAATGTTAATTTGGATGAACTAGATGATATTGATGTTGTGTCGGATGAAGAATTTGAAGCAGTAGAACCAAATGTATAAGAGCATGTTCCAGATGACGATATAGATGATGATGATGATGCTGACATGGAAGATCCTTTGAACATTAATTTTGAATTGGATGATACATATGATGAGTTGGATGAGGAATAATATTAATGATATCAAAATTTTGAAAATTATGAGGTATGTATTTATATGTTTTGAGTTGGTTTGTTCTATTTCGTTCACCTTAAATTTTTATTTTCCTAGTTTTTATGTTTTTATGTTACTGCGTTTCTTTCAAATATATTACAGTAGATAGATTGGGTATTGGGGAGTTGAGAGTGATGTAGGGAGGAGTGGAGGGGCCATATGAACTTCCGCCTTCACATGATCGGCATTTTTCAGTAAACAATACATTATTCTTGAAATCAAGAGAAGCTCATTTACATTTATACCATTATTTCCAAGTTTAAATTTGGTTCATCTAATAATTTCCAAGGTTTTCAATTTTATAATTATTAGTGGAAATTATTCTTTTACCTCACATATAGTGACCCGTGAAGGGGGCTTGTTACTGCATAAACTAGCAGACCTAGGGAGTAGGCCAAGGCTTGGATGCATAACAAAAATTTCAAAATATGAAGGCCCACTATCACCATAACCTAAGTCCCCTTATCTTCTTGGATTTTCACCAATGGGAGGAGCCCCATTATTCCCTACTTGTGATAGGTGAGTCTTGGAAAATTTTTAAAGTTGGGCAAGGATAGTTCATTAGGTGGAAATATATAGTACACTAGTACAAATGGGGCTAAAATCCGATGACTATTAGTCATATATGCGACTTATTGGTATTGAATATCCAACACATTGGTGCTTATCAATTTTTCACTGGAATTATGTCGAATAGTCAAATGATCATTAAAACATTGTCATTTATAAGTCATATATTCAACAGAAGTAACGTCAAATATCCAACAGGTCAAACACAAACCCTTAGTTGGATATTTGACACATAGGTAGTTTTGTCTGGCGAAAGAAACAAACATTGAGGTGTTAGTTAATCAACGACATAAGTAAATTGTGTGACGATACTTTTGTCGTTCCTACACTTTCAAGCTGACGGTGAAGCATTGGATATGCGACGAACATTTGACATATAGGTCTTTTTGACCGATGGAACAAACCGAAGTTGAGGTGTCGAGTAATCGGTGACATAAGTAAATCATGTGAATTTTTTTTTGTCACTTTGATGCTTTCAAGAAGACTGTAAAGTGTCAGATACGCGATGGATATTCGACACATAGGTTGTTTTTTCTGATGGAACAAGCTGACATTGAGGCGTCAGGTAATCGATGACATAAGTAAATTGTGCGACAAAAGTGTTTTCGCTCTGATACTTTCAAGTCGAAGATGAAGCATCAGATATGATACATATGGGATTTCAGTTCGAGGGGAGTTTTAAGGTACCGATGCTTCCATCCATCAATTCAGTCATCGAGAATTTGATGAATAGTCCAACTAGCAGTCGTCAAATATTCGACGACTTGTCTCTTCCGTCGAATATTCGATGGAGATATGTGTTTAAAAAATAATATAATAAACAGTACCTAATCCCGGTCTTGTTTTCATACATAGTACCTAATCCCAGTGGGTTAAGAATATCCTCTTTCTCACTAGTAGAAATGGGGCCTAAATCCGATGTCACTCCATTAGTTATATGACTCAACTTCGTCTACTATCTAAAAAACCTAAGACATAGATATCGTTGGTGGGATTTCATTGGATATTTGACCACCAAGAAATTGTTGGACCTGTACGTTAGATATCCGTCATCCTTGATACCAAATAAACCATCAGCTAATCGGGCATTTGTTCGACTTATAGTTGTCGAATAGGCGACGTTTTGTTTGACGTATAGTCGTTGAATATGTGAATTTTTGTTCGACGTATAGTCGTCGAATAGGAGACATTTTTTTCGACATATATTCGTCGAATATGCGATGTTGTGTTTGACATATAGTCATCGAATAGGCGACATTTTAATTTGTAACCAAAGTCAAATACCCGTCATTCATCTTTCGGATGTGTTTATTGAATATCCAACCATCGTCAGTTAGCCAACATCATGATTTTTCATTCGACGAAGATGCTATGGATCCGATGATATTTTGCGTCGGATGGGAGACATATATCCGACATTGATTCGTTTAGGTTCGATGAATATCTAACAGTTATTAAATGTGCATCGAATATCTGATGGGTTATTATTGAAAAATAATGGAAAAGGCTCCAAGGAATGGTAGTTAACTTTAACAAGGTATCTGCCTTTTGAAGTTCTAGAAAATTTGATTTCAAACTTACTCAGTCTATACCTTTAATGTAGATGTAACCCAATTACTCAGATTATGGTTCAGGCAAAACAAATTGGAGAGTGTGTAATTGTCATGTGTTTCAATTCAATAATTCACTCAAATGAAATAATGTACATGGGATGCGAGCTTCAACAATGTAGTGCCAAAAGAGGATTGGCATGCAATCTACATAGAATTGCAGTACAATCATCTTCTAGCACAACATTGCTGAACCTCGCATCCCATGTACATTATTTCATTTGAGCGAATTCTTGAATTGAAACACATGACAATTGCACATTCTCCAATTTTTGCTGCCCGAACCATAATCTGAGTAATTGGGCTACATCTACATTAAATTTCTATACTGAGTTAGTTTGAAATCAAATTTTGTAGAACTTCAAAAGACAAATACCTTGTTAAATTTAACGACCATTCCTTGGAGCCTCCTCCATTTTCCCAATCTTCAGCTTGACAACCAGGAAATAATGAATAGATAGAGAGGACAACTATATCTAATTATAAGAAATAGGATACACATGAAAATATATAAAACAGCTAAAACGCAGGTTTCTCAAATAATAAGAACCACCAAAAAAATTCCTAATAACAATAATGAAAAATTGAATGATAAATGTAATGCTACATTTTTGAGACATTTTCTTTTGGGAGTTGTTCCTCTTCAAAATCCAAATCGACAGAGATTTTCCTACACATATTCATGAGACCAATGAGGAAAATATGAGCAAAGGTTTCCTGATTTTTGGGAAATCCATATATCTAGTTATCACCTGCAATATATCCTCCAATCTTCCTTCTAGCTAAGACATCCATAAGAGGTGTCTTTCCTGCACCACTAACCCCCATAAATTTCGTAAGAACAATAAGTATGAGTGCACCTGTAACAAAGAAATTGAATTCTATATTTAGTCACTTCTTGTTCCCTCTTTTCCCGCGGATGAACCCAAAATCCATCAAGTACGAGAATCCACAAAAATTAGCAATATCTGGATCACATAATATATCAGTCTCATGGCTCAAGTTCCATACAAGGGGAATTTCAACAAAGTATTTGAAATTTTCAAAAGACATGGCTAGTGGTTGAAATGGAAAAATTATTCCTTTCTTTGGAGCAATTCATGTTGCATCCTCCAAAGCCAACTTATTATTGCCTGCTAGATTAGCTGACTGGATTCTCATTTGTCTGATATGCATTTCAGTTGCATAATCATTGAAAAAAATTATAGAATTGAAAATCATGGAATCATCTAAAATTTAGTTTCATTACAATTCAATATGTTCAACAAAATTTGAGAAAGAGATGGTTAATAATTTTCTTACAAGTATTATTGGCATTTGTAGAAGACAGAAAACATGAGAAATATCCTCTTATTAACCTTGATGGTCTAGTATTGAGCCCTTACTTTGCACCATTCTGTTGGGATTGCATTTCTTCATAATATTATTTAGAAATGACATCTTGATGTTTCCCAAGAGCTACGCAGAAACAAATCCCATATCATTTCATATTGGAAATGATTTGATAAAATATAAATAAACAAAAAGAGAATGGTAGGTGTGTGTTTAGTTTAGAAACTTGCGATTTAGATATGAAAGAAAAAATTTAAACAACAAAAAACATTGAAGAGTAATGAAAATCCCAACAAAGCACCAACTCTTATCCAATACCAATATCCTTGTGTAAAGATGTTATGACACTTCAACATAGTAAGGTCCATATTCATCGTGTTCCTACATTCTGAAGGCCAACATGGTTCCATGAAACTAGTCAATGTGATTCATGGTTGCATAAAACCTCTTCATAATTAAAAATATATTGGTTATATAGAATTTCATAGAGTCCTTAGAGGATTAAAAATGTTTAAATCTTACAATCTTCCATCTAGGAGCAAGCATCTCATTCACGGAGATCACATTCTCTGCTATATCAAATGTTAACAGTTGTAGCCCCATATCCATCAGTTTGAGACACTATCTGCATTTGAAATCCATCAAGCCTGAGAACTCTTCATCATTCATGGGAAGAACAAGAATATAGAAGGTGTATGGTTGGCTTGATGAAGGTTATTCCAAAGATTCATTTTACTATGAGGATCCATTCGAGCATGATTTACATGTAATTGGAGGAATGGTTACATGTATTGCATTCTCTTTTGTCATGTTATTGATGGATATACTTGTTCTTAGGTTAAAACTAGGGCCTAAGGCCATGTGGATGAAGGATCTGAGAAAAAAGGGAGCTTTACAAGATGAACACCCAACTTGAGATCATGCCATGTAGCACTAAGTTACACATGGGTTTGGTCAAAGGCCCACTTGAGTATTGAGGTTGGACACCCTCTTCAAGGAGGTGGTTGGGGGATGTTACAGGTAAGAAGGGGTGATAAATAACCTAAATGGAATGTGCTTGATATAATTACCACTAAAAAAAAATTATGACCAAACATTTGAGAATTGACAATTAGGAAATAGTGTGAGGAGACAGAATGGCAGAAAAGAATTGTTTGACAGTTAAGAGTGAAATTTTAAACAAGGTGAGTGCGAGATGATTTATTACGACAACATTATAGTTAGCGAATATACCAACTAAATGGTAACAGGTAATAAAAATACACATGGCAGTTTATCATTGGAAAGAGGAAGGACATGTGAGTGATGACGAGATGGTGGGAGTAAGTCAAATAGTCAAGGGGTGGTTTTGAAGCCTACCCGGAGTTAGGGGTGGATGGTAAGTGGATTTGATGGGGGTGCAGTCTGAATGAAATAACAACATGTAAGCGGTGGTGGTTTGGGTGAAACAGCTTTACCCGGATCCCCCCCCGTGAATATCATTCGAAAACACTGGAGGGTGCGGGTTTAGATGTGGGCTGTGTGAGGGTCCTATAATTTATAGGATCACAATGTGATTGAATATTTTTGTCTCAGTTATATGAAATTGTAAATACTATTGCATGTTGCGAATGATTTCCAAAAGAAATATAAAATAAAAATGAAAAGAGGGTATTTGAATAAAAAATAGAATGAAAGAAACAAAAGAAAAAAGGAAAAGAAAAGGAAAAACAAAGAAAGAATAAAAATAAAGATGAAAACGCCATGAAAAAAAATAAAATAGAAATGAAAGTGTTGCAAGTATAAATGCCACTACTGGATAGATAGTTTGATTTTGTTGAATAAATTGGATGTTGTGTGCAGCTTTTTCAAAATGCCACAACCCTAAGTCATCAGTTTGAACCATACAATTTAATCATGTTCAAAAAAGTTTAAATTTTTGTCAATTATATTAGAGAATAAAGTTAGCCAAAATGTCTAATATTGGCTAATGTCAATTAGGCATATTAAGAAGGTTGATTCAAATGTTTAAGCTAAATCAATGAAGCAATGAGTAGATAGGGTAGGGTAGGTGTTTTCTCCTCAAAGAAAATAAAATGAGGGTCTGCTAGTTCAAATTCACCCTTTTTTTGGATCAAAAAACAATTTTAGGTTAGGAAACAATTGAAGTCAAAAGCGGGGTTAAATTTACATCATATGTCTTTATCCTAAGTTAGAAAGCTTTTGAATATATGTGCTATAGCCCAAAATATTATGTTCATATGTGTTATCCAAAGTTTGGAAGGCACATGATTTAAATCAAAGTTAATTGCACATGTATTAAGGTTGGTAAACGAAAAAAAGGGCTTGTTGCATGTGATTAAACCTTGAGCTTCTCCCAACCGTCAATTTATTCCTCCGCTAAATCAACGCTCCACAAATTTTTTTGGGCCCCCTTGCCATCCTCCCTTTACCGACAGGGGGGGGGGGGGGAATTGGTTTTCCTCCCCGCCAGACCCACCTAACATATCAACACCACAACTTTTCGCATCCCCCCTCGCTCATAAACCATTAACCGCCTCGACCCCCCTTCAAAAACCACTTCTCTACCATCCTTTCCCACCAACTTTCACCCGCGTCTCCCTCCATTCATCACCTGAAACCTAACATAGATCGTTACACAATTAAATGCATTCTCGAGATAACCATTCGAAATATCAACGTACCCGCGCCCCTAACGGAAACTACTCTGTAACCATAAAAACCCCTTTCACAACCATTTTAATTCCTTTTTTTTTGCATATCGCTCACCCTTCCTTCATTTCCAAAGATATGTCATTGCAATCAACCATCATACCCGACAGAGGACTGATCAAGCCCAAGAAAAGACACCATTGCCACTAATTTTCAACTCACAGATAAAATCCCTGGTAATTCACCATTACCTTCATGTTACTGTGATTAAAATTAGCAAGATGCCTCCTAAAAAGAAGAATAGTGAAGACTCAATCAACCTGATGCTTCCTCCCCTGATGATCTTGATTATATCCCTATTGTAGATAAGGATTACAAAATTGCAGAGACTAAGTGTGAGTTTGACCTTTTCGAACTCTATCGTTGGCTCAAAGATAAATTTATTAACCAAACTGATGAAATTTGACTCTGGGAGTCCAATTTTACCTCATTACCTCTTCCCTCAGATCCATAATTTCCCAGAATTCATTAGAAAATGTCAGGCCTATTACTTACCAAACCAAAGAGCCATTTTAGCCCCAAATGGAGAAATCTTATTCGCAATCACTTCCAAAACGATTGACCAAATGATGCAGGTCCTTCCTATAGAAGCCAATGCACCATTTTCTGTAGAAGCCTTTGATGAACGATTCAAAAATTAGATTTCTCCAAGAGAACACAAAATTTTGACATTTTCCTGCCTAAGAATGCCCAATTGCCCAAGAAGAATCCACCCTATGCTTCTGCCATGTTCCCTGATCAGGCCAAACACATAATTTTTGTGCTTTCACACCTTCTAGGTTATTATTCTGATGATTGGATTGATGAAGCCATTCTCGGTTTCATGTCAATTTTCTCTACCAATCAAAATCCTTCAATTGTTTTTAATTTTAGTCAATTTTTGGCTGATAACATACATGAACAACTCCTAAATTTACCAACTGAAGGGGTATTTAAATATGCTTCCATTATTGCATATATGTTCATTTATTATCAGGTAGACAAATTCCCATTTTCATTGCAGAAATTGGATGAAGAAGGGAACCCACAGTCAGTGATTTTCTAGACCTCATTGGTGAGGAAAGGTTTAGATGAGTACACCTTCAAAGAGTACATAGAACAATTCATTCATCCATTCATGAGCCTGTTGACTAGTAATGCAGAGCCAAGAATCAGTAAAGAAATTAAGAAGATCTTGCACCTGACAGAGCAGCCTAAAAAATGAGATTTGTACCTCTACCAAAACTACACAGAGATTAGGGTGTATGGATGTGAGCTGCCACCATACAAGCTTCCCAAATACCTCACAATGAGATTATTTTCCCTGGAGTATATAAGACAAATGATAAATTCAGTTGAAACTAATTTTGTATCAGTAAAGAAGAAGTCTCAGTTCAAAATGAAAACACAGGTTGGCCCTTTCATTTTCAAAAACATAGTAGCAGGTGAAGAAGCAGGCAAGATCCTGAAACACATGAAATTTAATCTGAGCTTTACATGGTCTTATGATCCTTTGGGCCTAATCTCCAAGATAAGGGTGGAACACAGAACCACTCCTTATGTGCACAAACAGAGGCCAGAGATTGAGAGGTATATGAATAAGTTGAAATGGACATAGAACACCTTGCAGGAAGAAGCATCTCATTTCCACCTCTATTTCACAAACCCCTACTCCTCAAGAGAATATAGCGAATATACAAAGAGAGGAAGGATCTCCTTCAACTTCAGGGAGCTAATCAAAGGATTTCAACATCATCTATACGAAGAGGGCTAAGAGAAGTCCTAAAACATATTCAACAAAAGAAACAGGGTAACAACAAGCTCCCATAGTCATCAAAGATCCATTTTCTTCAGCACAATCAGGCACCAAATTTACAGAATCTCCAATAGCATCATCAATGTCACAATTCCAACAGGACATAGCCCAAACATATAAACTCGTTTAGGGAGAAAAAGAGAAAATTATTTTTGATAGATACAAAGATATTACGCTTAAAAATGAAATACTTAAAATTAGTACATATACCAAATTTTGGAAACAAACTGCTAGTTCTCAAAGCAGGCTTCTATCAACCTTTGATACAGAGAAGGGAAGAATGAAAATGGAATTCTTACAGGCTCATATTGCACAACCAAAATCGGCTACAAACTACAAGAAGAACTACTTTTAATTTGATGCAAAGGATATTCATCCCATAAGTCAGATGGAAATGCATAAGAAGTCTGGAGAAATTATATTTTCCACCTTGACTAACAGTTCAATGAATGTTTCAAAATTGCAGGTATCTCTTACAAATATTCAATCTCGGCTCAAGATTGAAAAGCTATCATCTCTAGCAAAAGACACCAGAATAAAATCATTAGAAGATCTTGTCATAAAGATGGGATATAATCTAGAGAATGTTAAGGTAGCTGAAGAATTGTTAAAAAAGAAAAATGCAGATATTGCAGCCCTTAGAAAACAATTGAAGATGCCAGTAATAGAGGACCCATAGACCAAGGAGATAAAAGATTCAGAGACCTGAAAAGAAGAAATGATTAAGCTTATCATGGAGCAGAATGCTCTAATAAAAAACATGGAGGCAGAAATGGATAAGCTAATCAAGGAGAAGGAAGAAAATTCATAGTTCGCCATGATTCCTTTGAATGCAGTGCCTCTCACAGAAATACCAACTACAAGTGCTTCTACATCAACAATACCTCCAGACAAACCTACATATGTTGCAAGAAAAATTACAAAAGCAATGGAGGATATGTAAATACAAACTTAAGAAATCAAAACACTACAAGGACAGGTAAAAGCCTTAAAGGAGCAGAAGAACAGAAGTGAAATTTCACACTTAGCAGAGGTAGAAAGGTCCAAAAGATTGTTGGAAAGGATACTGCGAATGGAAAAAGAGTCATCCATTGGCCAGACCTTGGCCCAAGCCAAGGAGAACATATGGACAGATATCCTCAACTCCATGAATGAGATTTGGCCTTCTATACAAATCATTTTTGAACAAAATGAATTGATATAGAAAGCTACAACAACAGTTGCATACATCAAAGAAGAGTTGGATGATAAACCCATTGAAGCAACTGATATTATTAGATTCCTGAATTCTAAGAACAAATATGAGATGGAGGAAGTGGGAATTGAAGACAAAACTGAAACTATACTTGAAGTGAAGAGGGTTTTGACAAAAAAGAACGTCATTCTATAGTTGGAAGAAAAATGTCAGGGATTAGAGACTGTTGTCAACAAATTTTTTCAACAGATTTGAAACACTTAACAAGAAGGGATTGCCCAGTTTATTTGTAATAAATGATAAATTAATCACACAGGAAGACTACATAAGGAAATTGAAAGAAGTGGCTAGATAAAACTCGAAGTTTGCTGGAATAAAGGGCACCTTAACATGAAAAGCATTTCTTGAGGCATTAGGGAATGATTTTTACATAAAGCATGAGGTAAATCATATTTTTGTAGTTAATCCTACTTTTTCCAAGTATACTGAAGTGAATGAGGTTTACAGGAGGGGGACTAAAATTTCAATTCCAAATGAAGAAATATGGGAGAAATTGTGTGAGTTACTAGACTAAGTGAGTAAATTTATCTTCAGTCAGAGAAACAATAGCGCAAAAAGGACCAAATTGAAAAATTAGCAACAACCTCCTTTAGATTAGGGCCACCTTTCGAATAGTTCCAACTAGCCCTATTAGTTTGTAATAGGAGATATAATTTGTTTTAAATTTGCTTAAAATATATCTTTATCGGTTATGACAGGATTTTTTGTAAATATTTGTATAAAAACTTCAATTTTCGAAGTATTGAGGGTTGATTTTTGTACTCCAAAAGTTGTTTTACTTTTCCATTTGATGGGTTGATCAGTAGTAAAAGGGACTTCTCCACATGATTCATGTGTTGGATTATTTGGTAATGTTTTTCTCTCATTGTCTATGTGTTATTTCTTTGTTTCCATGCTTATGTGTTCTTAAATTTGAATTACTTTACATAAACTGCGATGAACATAATTTGTTGAAACATGCACTCTGATTCTGGCTATAGGTAATTTCAATTTTTTCCTTTGATATCAAGTTAAATAATTTTTAACTGCTCTAAAATTTCCAGTTAGTTCACCTACCTTGCCCTGTGAAAATCCTTTGAAAATATGAAACAGATCCATGTTAGTTTATAGACTCCATAGCCCAATGGAAGTTTAAGCACTTAATCAACCAAAAAAATTTTAAAAAATCATAAATAATAAATAAAACAACTGAGCATTCATACCTAGCCTAAAATTCCTAATAAACAAAGTTAAATCTTACAGAGGGATCCCTCTCTAATTTTAGGAGGGCTAGATCCTAAAATCCAAAGTGGTTTTGTGGTTACCTTTGTGATTTATTTTTCAACCTTATGAAATACAGAGTGCTAACATGTTGTTGATATGATCGTGCTTGATCTTATCCCTTTAAACCCGCGAGAAATTTATTTCGCGTGCCAACTTTATTACATAATGGCACTTTATAAGTGATATGATAATTAACCATATAACCTATGATTAATAATCATAAACACACTTTATTCTAAAATGACATGACCCCTATCACATGCAAAATGACTTTCAATACCCCCTCATCTGTGCATTGTTTTTGAAAATTTGAATTCTAAAGACCTTATTTAAAACTAATTGACTCAACCTAATCAACTTATGACTCAAAACAAACCTAATGGTTATCTTGGATAACACAACGTATCTGGGGTTAAGTACATTACAAAAATTCAACCCCAGGTGACTATTATCCATATGATCCTACTTAAATAGATAAATTGCTAAATTTAAAATAATGTAGAAATTACTTCCAGATCATAGCATCAATCACACAATAAGAAAATTTAAGCAGTTGAAGAATAGAAGAGTTTTTTAGATACATAAGTAATTTCTTCTCAACATCATCTGTGCATACCTTAAGGAAACCTCTAGAAGATACTAAAATAACAACTGCATGGTCATCATAAACATTTCAAAATGAGGTATATGATATACACAAAAAAGAAAGGTAGAATTTCTACAACTGTTGTACTGCTCCATATGGACATACAGATCCATATGATTGTATTTATTATTTGTACAATTTCCTTTCAACCTATTGAAAACCTGTAAGTTCATCCTTATTGTGCATTACTTTCTCTTAGTTGTTCAATGTGGGCAATACGTCTCTATCATGTCTTATTTATGCTTTTATGAAACATGTACAAGTTATTGCTTGTACTACATTTCTCAATGTACATATTGTTTATTCGGGACCTATCATGTATATCCTAAATGTAATGTTACCTTTTTGAGATATTTTATTCCAATAGTTGTTCCTCTTCAACATCCAAATCGACACAAATTGTCCTACACATATTCATGAGACCAATGAGGAAAACTTAGATTAAATTTGACCAATTATTAAATTTAATTGCACCAATAAATAATAATTAAAAGAAAACTTGAGTGGATGAATACCTGAATGAGCTCCTATTGGTTTCGAGAATAAATTATTGGTGTTGTTTAATGTTCGAGAAAACCTCCTTACACTTGACGAAGCAGCAATGAAGTTAATATTGACCTTGTTTTTTCTTTGTTGGATCTTAAAGCTTTACTCCAAGATTGTCCAAATATTAATTTATTCTCTACCGAATAGGGCCAACCACGTGAAGGTGGAAGCTCTCATGCCCCCCCCCACATCACTCTCAATTCCCCAAGACCCAATTTATCTACTAGGAAATATTTGGAAGAAAGATATTAAGATACATCATAAATAAAGAAATATATAGTAAATATTTATTCATTATTTGATTCGTAGAGTTAAAAAAATATTTGATCTTAGTATGATTTATAATAAACTATATGTTATACATAATCTAAAACAATGTCGTTCTAATTAATTTACAAGTATAATCAATTATTCTTGGTTTTCTTGCAATTTTTCATGTATGAAGCAAGGACTTCATCCCCTTCAACTGTAAGATGTCTTAATCCCAACCCGTTCAAACGTCTATGCTGCTATAACAGTGGTGGAGCACCAACTGCAATAAGAATAAAATGTTAAATTATTATTTACAGTAACTATTAATACATGTGTTTTATTACTAAAAAGGTAGTAGAGTTTTCATTACCTTCTTTAGTAGTAGAGGGAAGCGGGATACTTTCGTATGTGGCCATAGGTTCCTCCTCTTGTCTGGCCTCATCCCATACATGCTCTAGATTAGAACCAAAAATATTTATAATTAATACACCATTTTCATTTAAATATTTCTAATTCTAATCCATACTAAACAAATTTATAATTCACATGAAATACCTCCAGAATCAAGCTAAACATCAATTTCAATTTTCACTCCACTGTCACTAGGCTCATGTCTTCCATCATTGCTTGGGACATCAACATTTATACGGTCTTCCTACTTTTACAATCAAGCACATTACTTTATGGCCAAAAATAAAAACCAATATATTGTATACTATTATTAATTTATAAATGTTCTTTTTTGCTTTTATTTACCTCAGTCTCAGGTGGGGGATCAGAACTAGTACGTGAAGACCCCGTGCTTGTCCTGCGTTCAAAAATAGTTTGATATTTGTGCTTGTAAGTAATATTGAGGTCTTCCTCAGCGGTAGTTTCATTGAATTTTTTTCCCTTCAATTTTGCATGACAACATGAATTTTTTTTTTTTTTTTTCCTGCAATATTAAATGAAAATTATTAAGATTCTAAAATTTGGTTGCAATTCTTTTCTTTTATACTTACAATTTTGCGGCCAATTTTGAGTAACCCCCAGGGCCAAGATGATGTTGGCCATGTTTTTGTATTCTCTGCTCGTGGCTTTAGATATATTTGAAAGCCTATATTTATGATATTGATAAGCTTAATTACATGTCGCAATATTGATGAGAAAGCATCATAATTACATTAATAAAAGTGCCTCATACCTTCCTGGTCCAGGTGGTGTCTTCCATTATTTTTGAATTTTTTTCTCCTTTGCATCTTCTGGGAGGGCTTTCCACTCACTTTCTGAAATCGCTAGAGGGTGCTCATACTTAAGGTTCTTTTGCAAATGAACCCTATATTGGTCTAACAAATATTTTAAATATAGGTTTGCCTTCGTAGTAACTCCACTTTTGTTGAAGGTACCATCTTCGAATAGGCAAACCAACCTATTGATAAGTTCTTATTTCAACTTTGAATTTTGTGAATTCCACCTTGTGCGAATGGTGGGCCCAAAGAGTTTCAAGGCTGCCTCATTCAAGAGAATATATAAGGTATTGTTTCCTGCAAAATGATATTATCATTACTTGAAAATAATGACACTCTATACGTAAATTTCAATTAGATCATACTTAATATGTAAAAAACTTCTTAAATACTCGGAATCTTTTCTAATTTCATGGGAACATGGTCATCATCTACCAAGAATGTAATTGGTAGTGTTCCTGTGCTAGTAACATGCGGAGACCCAGGAAATATTTCTTGACTAGATGTGATGGAATCATGTTCCGCATCATGTGCACATCCTTCTGTGCATTGTTCAGTGGGTGCAGATAATGGCGTGTCACCCTGTTCAGGAGTTTCATTAATGGTTGGTGTGTGCAATGTCTCACTCAAAAGCAGAGCAAAGGTGCTGCTACCAACGTCGACCCACGTAGTCTCACCATGAGGATCAAAGTCCCTCAAAAAACCATGTAAAATAAAGAGTTATTTTATGAAGGATGAGAAAATTAAAATCATAAATAGAGAAATGGGATAAGTAAATGAGTTGCTTACCCCATGTTTACAGATTTGGGTCATCATGGTTTTGATTTGGTCTCTTATATATTATGTCCGTGGCTCAATTGTAATTAAAAAATTGAGTCTCTTGTTTAATTTTACGAGAAGCCTCTTGACTATTTAGATCAGATCGATCGACATATAAATTTTTTCTTTAGTAAGAACTTCCTTAGGAGCATCTGTGGATTGGTTTGAGGCTAGTGCCTTCCCCTTGTCACCATGTTTATCAAATACATGGTAATTGGTTAGAGATTATTTAGGGATAGAAATTATAAATTTCAATCTTGTTTTTTTCCTCATTCGAAGAGGAAGAGCAGTTACCTCTTTTTTTTACTAGAAGAAAAAAAAAACTATTTTATTCAAGATAGAAAATTAGTTTACATGAGTTTTGCATATTCCATCATATTCAACATTGCCTGTGCCATATACATTCTTTTAGAGTGGTGCAATCACTGACCACCCCTCTGACAGTAGAGAAAGATAAAAAAATATAGAAAATGGAAGGCGAAAGTAATAGAAACATACAATCATCATATAGTGCATAAGTAGCACATGTGACAGGGATCCAAAAAATAGTAATGTTTATGAGTCTTACATCTGAGATAATTCACCTTCCAACATCTAGCATATAACAGAAAATAAACTAGATATGAAACATAAACAAAAGAGGAGGCGTAATGCCAGTCATGGTAATTGTATGTGTCCCCGGTCCACCTCTCGACCAACAATGTTGTGAACATAGTGTAGGGTACCCACCATCATCTACAATCCCCTTTTTGATAGGTTGTCAACCTCTAAATTCTGTTGGCATTTTGTTCTGTAAAGGGAGATTCAACAAGTTTTAAAGAAATAGAAAATGTATGGTTGTGGTAACTCGCTATGTCTCTAAGAGAATCGATGTGAGTGCTATGTGATTGTTGGACAACGAATTGTGAGTGAAATATATTTTAATATGCATATCATTCTATGGGATGCAAGCCTAAAATCGAATCTTGATGGCTCTTGTACTCATACTCTAATTAGGTAAATGATGGAATTGTAAAAATAAATTTACAGTGAATGCTTCCCCATGCTGAATATCAAGCATATCGACATTAACATTAGGCCAGCACACAGGTAGAGCATGAAATTCAAAATGCAATTGATAAGTTTTAATAATCTTAAATAATCCTTTGCCAAGTAAGTGTATTAATTGACCTTGAGTAAATTCTAATACAGGGTGATCCACCTTCTTCATATGATTGAGTCATTAGTACATGGTGGCTTCCATGAGAAATTTGAAAATCAATTATGTGCATTGTATCCTTGTCATTAAATGTTTTTTTTAATGGAAATATTTACAGCTATATACCCAGATCTAATATAAGGGAAAAGTTCATATATATTTTCATGTGAGAGAGGATCTCAACATTGGTAGGCTCCTCATTTTTTAAGGTTTTGTAAATATGTCCTTTAGAAAAATTGTAACCATGCTAAAAATAAATATGCTACTATATATACATCTAACTTGATCACAGTTGATATAAACACCTTGGGAGGTGGATTGATGTAACCATGTTATTCTGAAGTGAAAAATAATAAAACCAAAATGCATAACATTGGTTTGGACCTACATGTTAAACATATTACTAATATCACCTTTTATCAATGAGAGTAGAATCACAAAGTTTTTCACAATCATTTTTCATAAATTTTTCAAAATCCTGCTCCCTCTGAACTGGAGCAACCTGCTCCCTCTGAATTTGGAAACTCGACTTCATATGTTCTAAGGCTACTATTTAAAGCTCTTTTGAAGTCATCTGAGTGTACCATCTCTTCTCGTTGGGTCCATTCCTACCAAGTGGGTCTACTAAGGAGGTCCTCTTGCATCCTAAAAAATGTTGCATAACTAGCTCTATGTCCCTCTCGAACTAGAGGTCGACCCCATAATCGGTACAATTTTTTCTCTCTGATACCCATTATGATGGAGTACTCAACATACACAACTCCCTCTGGCCATAACTGTACCAAATCTCCTCTTAACTCAACTATATAGCCTTGATCCTCCAAGGCTGAAACATAGATCACATTCACTCTTTGACGAGGAACACATAGAACATGATGAAAGGCTACAATACATCATGATTCTAACTCAAAGACAATTGAACCCTTTCTTGTGCCGACTATTCCTTCAGTGTGGATCCCACACCTCACCAAGAATCCAGTAGCTAATGAGCTAGGTGCTGAAATAGATCATACTCCCTTGTCATATGGCATGTGGCACCAGTGTCTAAATACCAACCATCTTTGGAAATCTCCTCTAAATCCAAGAGTGAGACATACTCTTTCTTTAATAATGTGGAGAATTTCTTGGCGAGTTGTGGCTCGTCCTCCACTGTAGCTTCTTTCAGAACAAACTTTTTCTCTCATGCTTGGCCTGAAATAGTGAAATAGTGTAATGTGAAATAGTGAAATATTGAAATAGATTTTCCTTTGACACGACCCCTATTATATCCATCTTGGATGGTGATTCTCACCATGTGCCCCAATTTACTCCTAAATACATTGCCCCGTGTTAGCACCCTAGTAATTTCTTAAGTTGTGGGATTTAAGTTTTTAGTCAAAGAAGACTAGGGGTAACCACAAACCTACTTTGGAAATCTAGGATCTAGCCTTCCTAAATTTCAGAGAGGGCTCTCTCTTTATGATTTAACTTTGTTCTCTGTTTAGAGTTTTAGGCTAGTTATGATAGAAAAATTGGTTTTGGTTTTGAAATGTTTGGTGGGAAATAAGATCACTTAAAGAAAAATTAAAGAGGGATCTACTAGTCCATTGGGCTATGGAGTCAAAGTCTAGCAAGAAGAACTAGAAGGCAAGGCTAAAAGGATGCTAATGTATTCAGGGCAAGGTAGATAACCCTTATTAGAGATTTGGATAGATTGTTTTGATGAAATGGCTTGATTCGGGATAAAGGGAAATGAAGAATCCTTTGATCCAGAAAAAGAGGAAGGAGGCAGGGGTCAAACGGGACTAGGAGTAACTAAGAATTCCTAAATCCAGAAATCAACATAAAACATTTAAATGATTAATTAGTTAAGACAGGGAGTTTTTACACTAGTCCTGAGGTAATACTCCTAATTAATCATTAATATTGAACAACATATATGAAATTGCATGTAAATCAGAAGGGGAAACAATGACAGTAAGAAAGTACTTTACTCTTCAACCTATCGCATGAATCTGGAATTATAAAGTCCAATTGGCTATTGTCCAAACTGCTGCTTTGAAATCAACACATGTGAGCCTCCAACGTACCAGCAAAAAGTCTATAATATTCTTAGCAATTTTATTCCACACTAAAAACTTCACAAAATGAAGTATTTATACAAATGTTTATTACAAATATCTTAGAGAGATCTAGGAATAACTCTAGGAAATATAAAATATCTTTACATATTAAGAGGGACAGCTGCTTAACAAATTTAGCGAGCTGTCCTCTTATGTAGAAAATATAGAACTAACTTATCTAACAAAAACTGTTTGTTGAATAGTTATCCATGCTTGCTGGCACATTGAAAAATATATTTTGGAAGATGACTTAGCTGATACTCTTTCCACTTATACTCTTTAACACTGTACTTCATCCCCGATGTTCTTTCACACTGTTTATTTATTATTTTACTGTTGTAAAAAGGGAAATTACGACAGTCAAAATTAGCTGGCTGTTGCTTTTCTCTCTGATACACTTTGACTCTGTTCTTTCATCCTGATACTCGTTTAACTGATATTTTAACCTTTAACTGCTATAAAAAGAGACTTCTCAGTAGTAAAAAATCAAAATCAAAGAATTGTTTTATTGTTTCCTTCTCAGATTGACTGTTTCACCTGCACTTTCTTTCATTGTTTTGCTTCTTTGCTGCTACAACAAATCTATAAAAGTCTGTCATTGTTCAGCATCTGGTATTTTTACACTTTTGAGTTTTTTGAAGTTCTCATATGCATCAATATACTTGGAAAAATTTGGTTGGATGAAAAACAGATGTTTGATTTCATTTTGAAGGAAAAATAAGTCTTCAATATATTGGAGAACAACCTTTCTAGTGGGAGAGCCTTGTGGCAGTGGCTTGTTGACCTGTTCTTTAGCATGATCCCTTATATTTTTGTCATATTATTTTTGGTCCATCAATTTCTCATTGAAGAGATGAATATATGGAATGCTAGCTTGTCTTAGCATAGTGTATTTTGCTAAAAACTTGGTAATAGAAAAATTCATGGCATCAAATTTTTCTTTTATATTGTTCATTAGAGTTTTCTTAGTCAAAAATTTCTTGATTTGCAATATTGTCTCTGTCCTATCCTGTATCTACAATTCTTCTAGCTCTGTTCTGTTCTTACTGTTCAAGAAATTGATTAGCTTTAATGCTTGTGCTAGTTTATCTGCTAATTCTTCTGTTGTCTTCTGGATTTCTACTTGTGCTACTAGAAGTAGGTATCTCTGTTCATATATGATTTGGATTGATGGCCACTGAAGATGTATAGCCTCAATTATATTGGTCCATAGGTAATTTCTTATGTAAGAAATTTGTGCAGTGAAAATCAAGTCTTTTTGAAGGCTTTTGATTTGCTCTTCAAGTCTTTTGGCCCTTTGCTCATAATTGTCAGCATTAATTAATGTTGCTTTGTTAGATACTTCCATATTCTAAATCATTTTCTTCAAACTATTAATTTCATTGTTTTTCAGTGACATCTCCTCCATAGCCTTTACTATTTGTCCTGCATCATTTTTCTATTGTACCTATGTGGTTGAAGAATCTGTTGCTGATGTTGTGGCTGATTGTACTGACATTGCAGTTGCCAATAACTCTTTTGGTACCAATTTTTCTCCTAGTGTAGAAGGAACGACAATAGTAATAATAGGTATGACTATAGGAATGGTGGAAGTATAAGTTTCCTTCATAGTTTCTTTTTCTTTTATAAGTATATCCATTTGACTTTCCATATCTTCGATTTGGGAAGTTAGTTTTATGATCAACTGCATCATATCCTCTTTTTCTTTCTGTTCTTGAAGTATCTCCCTACTCTGTGGGTGCTCTCTTTAAGGAAGTTCTAATTGTTTCCTTAAAGTAGCAATATCATCATTTTTCTTCTTGATCAATACTTCAGCAGCTTGCACATTTGATGGGCCAACTCCTATTTGTAAAATCAAATCTTCTAAGGCCTTGATCCTTGAATCTTTGGCATACAAAGAGCCTTTGTCAAGTTTCATTTGGTCTTGCATGTTGATAATGGTATTATGCAAATTTGTCACACTCATGGATTTTGTCACCACAGTAGAATATAGCATCTCAGAGCTATGTCTGTGGAATTCTATTTGATCCAGTTCATGCGCCTTTTCAGTATCTACTTCAAATTCAACCTTTTTATAGTGAGCCATTATTTTTGGAGTTGAAGTAGTTGGTTGTAAATATGACATGATCATTTTATTTGAGGAGTAATAAAATGCTATAAGTAACATGTTCTGATTTCTTGACTTCTATTTGAGAAATTGAGAATAAATCTCACTTTTGATTTCTTCATTCCTTTGTTTGATCTGTTTATATCTTTCTTTAATATCCAAATCTTTTTCTTCTGCTGTCTGAGAAGAAGAATCTTCCATACTAACCTATTGCTCAATCATCTGGGAGTTTGTTTCTTTGGCTGCTACTTGTTCCCTTTCAATTTTTGTTAAAGTCTCTTTAATATTTCAGTGGCCTCATCCTTGTTTACGTCAGGCTCATTATTTGTTTCTTGGCCATTTGTATCATCAATTTCGATCACTTTATCTTTCCATATGGAACAGAATCTAAGCCTTTTGTTGTAAATCAACTTGAATTTAGTATCTGTGGTGGTCTCTGCTGTGTAGGCTCCCTCATCTCTACTTCTTTTGCTTGAAGATTCTGGTTGTTTTAAAGCTACCATGGCCAGTGTAGTATCCATTTTTTCTGTTGGTTTTTCATTAGCAGTTGTATCTATCAAAGTGTCTGCTACCCATTCTATCTGATTTGAAAATTTCTCAATATCAGGCTTGGGTTCATGTATGAAAGGGGGTAGTTTATTTTTAACCCTTATACTGCTTAGAAGACCATGAGGGCCATAATTCCAAGGGAAAATTTTCTGAAATTTTAGCTCTGACAATCTCTTTTCTATCTCTTTATCAGCTTCCCTATTATTTATAATGAAAGGACCAATCTAATTTTTCAGTTTGAATTGAGTTTTCTTCTTGGATGTCAAGAAATTGATGGCATCAACATTCAAAACCTGTCTCAAATACTCTAATGCAAAGACTCTGATAGTCAAATACTTGGGCAATTTGTAAGGTAGTAAATTGGACCCAAAATCCTCAATTTTGTGTGTTTCTCATACAAGTACCAATCTCCCATATTGCACTCTTTTGATAGTTGTAATATCCTTTTCATTTCTTTACTTATTCTAGGCTGTTCTGATTTATGTAGAAAATTCATAGCTGACCTAATGAACAAATCTGTAAAATCTTTGTAGCTGTATTCACCTCCTTCCTTTCTCAATAGTGATGTCCACAAGACAACTGATAGAGGTTGGCTCTCTACATTCAATTTCTGTAATGCTATTGGAAAGTGATCAGCTTGTGAGAATAAGAACAAGTGAAATAAATATGAAGAATATTTGAATACCCCTTCAGTGGGAAACTTGGTCAACTGATGATGGATATAATCAGCTATAAACCTGGCAAAGTCAAAAATCATAGCAGGAGGTTGACCAGGAGACAAAGTAGACAAAAAACCAAGGATGTATTCATCAGTGAATTCAGCAGTGAAATAGCCCAATATGAAGGATAACATTGAAATTACATGTCTTGAGCCCTCAGGGAACTTGGAAGTGGAATAGGGAGGATTTCGCTTTGGAATGTCCACATGAGCTGGCATGAAGTTCTGAAAAATCATGAATCTCTTACGGAAATCCAATCCCAAATATAACCGAGTTAATGCTTCAATGGATAGGGGGACTACCCTAGAGTCAAACTGTAGTTGCAACATTTCATTAATAGACTCAGCGGTGATAGAAAAAAGAATCTCCCTATCAGCATTCACAATTGCTCTTTGGTCTGTAACATAGTACTTTTGGCACATTATTACCAGGTCTTAACCAAGATGTGTTACTGGGACTACGTATTTGGGTAAATTTGTATCCCAGAGAGGCATGTTATCTTTATCTAGGAACTTTTCATAACACCAATTGTGAACTTCTAATAAGTTGAATTCTACCACAGGATCTGCAATTTTATAATCCAAATCAATTAAAGGGATAATTTCTTCATTAGATACTGGTGGCTGAAGGGGGTTAACAGTCATAGTGGTTTTTGCAGTGAGTGTAAGGGTAGATTTTGGGGCTTTTGCTACTTCAGACTTAGGAGGTTTGGATCCTCCAGATTTAACAGGTTTGGATCCTCCAGTTTTAGGTGTCATTTGTTTTTTGGTCATTTTGAGATAACTAAAGCAAGATTACACAGTTTGCAATAGTTAATTTGTTGAAATAGAGGGTAATTGAGCAATATTATAGTCAAATATGATGACATTGGGCACTTCAGTGTTCAATTAGGAATTTGGGACATAGGAAATAGGTTTAAGACAAAAAATACAGGTTTTCTGAATGACTATGACTATAAAATGGGTTTCCCAGGTATTCTATAGGTTTAAAAACGTTTTTAAACCATGGAATTGATATTTCAGGGGTCTTAGACTAAGGATTTGGCTTTAAATTAGGCTTTTATGGATCAGAGAATTATGGAGAAATTTTGCGAGGGTTTTCCCTCTTTTTTCAAGGTTTCAGACACACTAGGATGGACAAATTCACTAATTATTGCTTAATTGGTTCAATTTGGAGGTTTAAATCGTGAATTTTGTAGGCTAGATTTGGGAAAATACCTTTTTTGCAGGTATTTGGGTAGTCGAGAGGGTTTCTGCAATTCGTTGTAGTTGAATTTGAGCTCTAGTTCGGCTCACTGGTGCATCAAATGAGCTCTAGTTCAAATGAAAATCAGTGGTCAAAACTGGGTCTTTAATGAAAAATGGATAAACAGGGTCTTGAAACAGCTAAAAACAGTCAAGCAGAACTCTTTTTACAGTTCAAATGTGCGAATAAACAATGAAAATAATGTTATCAAAGGTTTTAACATTCGATATTGGTCGCCATTAATGCATTAAATGACTGTCTCGTCAAAAAACGGGGGGGGGGGATTTCTGCTTTCAAATGCGAAAAAATGGAAATTTTTTTCACGTTGACATTGGGCAGTGAATGGTATTCCTCAAAATGAACGTGACGCAATCAAATTGTGACCCGTCACAAGAGGTGGAAATGGGAAAACCACCCATTTCGCGCATGATTTCTGTTCTGGTGAACGATTGGTTTGTGAGCGCGAAAATGATTTTGCGTCATTGGATTATCGGGAAGGGAGCGAACGGTGAAGATTTGCTGGGAAGTTGCGGTGAAACGGTAAGGTGGGACCAGGCGGCTTATGCGTCAGGTAATGGCTTATATAATAAAACTTTCATGTATTTTCATTTAAACCAAAGTTTTATTAATACAATGGCGATATGCATAAGCGGAATTAATACATGATTTAAAAGGGCTTCAATTCATGATATTATATATATAAACAAAGTTCATATATATATATATATATATAGATATATATATAGAAAGGTGCATGAGGCGGGTTTATGGAGTTAATTTGGGGTTAAGTTATGCATAGCATGGGGCTAATACATATTTGAAAGCCAATGCGAAAACATGGTACAAGATTTTTAATATTTTTCCACAAATAAACCTTGGGTTATTTGTTTAATGCGGGGATAGGACCACTTATTTACCAAGTATTATATAGTTTATTAAACCATGAAGGCTTAATAACTACATGGGCACAGGATATTTACATAATGTTAGTTTTATGCCAAAGGGGATATAATTAGGATTTTTTATTTAAACATGTGGATAATTAACTTTGGCAAAAAAGCTTATAATAGTGGGTTTTCGGGGATAATTAGATAAAAGGAGTTATAAAAATAAGATAAGGTTTGTTTATAAGGATTTAATAAATAAATTAGAAGTTAATATAACCAAGGATAAAAAACACCAAAATATAATTATATAACTAAGTAAAGTGATAATGTAAAAGAAAAGCTTTATCATTTATAATTTGACCACTTTGACCTGGAATATAATATTTTTGGAAGGTTTTTATTTTTTTTATGAATGAAGGAGATTAATCAAAAGGGAATTTTGTTTTCCATTAAGTAAAAATTTCTTTACTTATGAAATTGAAGTGTAATGGATGAATGTAGGGTAAATGATGATAATTTGGGATTAATATAGGAATTCAACACTTTTAACTTAACAGTCATTGAGCCTTGGGTCTGGTCCCAACAGAAATCAAAGAAATGCTCTGAGCCTCTTTGAATGGAAGTTTAGAATGCAAAACAACTATAAGGGAGGGGAAATTAGTGATTTTTGCTTGGTAACAAATATTTACAATGATTTTCCCACTTCTTTCTACCTACCCAAATTTTAATCTAACATTTTTTCTTCCATTTTGCAGGTGCATTTGAGCTAGAAACCTTGACCATTTTATTCTTTTGAAAGCATAAAAACTATCTAAATCTACCTTATAGCATCCGAGGGCTCAGATTAAACTGATGAGCTCCTCTTTATTCTCTACCTATCTACTAATTAGTCAGGATTAAACAGTCTGACTAATATTTATTCACTATTCTACAACAAGAAAATTGAAACATGACAAGTCAAGATTGAACAATTCAACTCATCATGGATTATGGCATTTATTGAAACTCTGCCATAAACATTAGTAACAAAGTAAAAAGTAGTGGCATTTGAATTTGCACAGTTTCATGTTTTATTTCTTTTTCCTTTGGAGTATATTATTTTTTCTATATCCTTTGATCTTTCTTTTAGGACTTTTACCCTCTTTTTTATTTTTTATTATTTTTATTTTTTACAAAATATGGGAAAACAACTTGCAGAAAGAAAAGTATGTACATATTTACAAGATTATCATAAGTCAATTCCAAATTATGAATCCTATACTTATAGGACCCTAACAACGGCTTCACATGGGGATGGCATTTCCTAGTGAAATGTCAAGAACTCCAAGACTAGTAGCCTCCCATTTTGACCTTGATGATCTAGTAGTTGTCTTTTGTTTTCTGAAAAAACTCATATTTATAACATTTTACTCTTCAGAGCTTAGGGCCTTCACTCCGGGCTTCAACTTTGAGAACAAAATATCCAATCCAATATACACACTTGCAATGAATATTTAAAATGATGTAAAAAAGTAACTGGGACTAACTAGTTGTTAACTTAGAAGAATAGTAGTGTTTAAGAATTCTACCATTAACTGGTCCATCTTGAATATAATTTCCATCCAAATCTCTGATGAAGAAATCATTGTTACCTATATATCCATAAATTTCGTAAGGTCCTTTCCATAGAAAGTCAAACTTTCGATGCTTCCCTTTTTCTTCTCTTCTAGAATCCCACTTTAACACTTTATCTCCAATGGCAAAGTCATCTTCCTTAATTCTTTTATCAAATATTTTCTCGAGTTTCTCTTGAATGACTTGAGATTTTTCATATAATTCCTCCCTTGTCTGTTGCAGATGAATAGTTTGCTTTATCCTTCTTTGTATATCATTAAGTTCTACTTGTGATTCTTGGATAATTTTCATTACTGGAACACCTAAAGATGATGGGAAAACTGCATCCATCCCATATACAATCTGGTAAGGAGATGTTTCAGTTGACTTCTTGGTAGTAATTCTATCTGCCTATAAGGCATAGACTAACTTTTTATTCCTAGTTTTCTTATTTTCTTCAAGTAGTTTTTTGATGATATTCACAAGGCTTTTATTTGAAGACTCAGCTAGGCCTTTACCTTGAGGGTAATAAGCAGTAGAGTGGCCTAGGGTAATATGGTACTTGTGACAAAAGGCAATCATTTTCTTGGATTTAAAGGCTGCTGCATTATCAGTAATTATTTTCTGTGGGCATCCAAATCTAGATAAAAGGTTGTTTTCTATGAAAGACATGATGACTAAATCAGTGGCTTTTCTGGTAGGAATGGCTTCAATCCACTTGGTGAAATAATATGTGGCAATCAATATCCACTTTTGTTGGCCAAATGATGGAGGGTGAATTTCTCCAATGAAGTCTAAACTCCATTGTTGAAATGGCATCTCAGTATAAATAGGTTTCAGGGGTAAAGGTAACAACTTCTTTTTTCCTTCAAAAATCTGACATTTGTGACATGAAGTAACAAATTTTTTCACATCAGCAAATAAAGTAGGCCAATAGAAACCAGCTCTAAGGATCTTATCTGCTATACTTTTCCAATATAAGTGTCCCCCACAGTCACCTGCATGAAATTCCTCAAGAATTTTGTCAGCTTCTGATTTCAGTAAACAGTTAAGTAAAATCCCACTATGTTCTTTCCAAAAAAACACATTATCTAAGATACAATATCTCATTGCTTTAAGTTTAATGAATCTAGCTTTAGTTATAGTTAATCCAGGAGGAGCTTGTAAATTTTTAAGTACAAAGATAATATCTCAGTACCATGGTGAGTCTAGAAAGGCTTCACTGATCGATGGAGTCGCCATCTCTTCCTGGTCATCAACCTGGGCAATAAAATTTATATCTAAAGCATTACAATTGGATTCAACCATCAATCTGGCTAAACCTTGTCCTTTTATGAGCTTGGTTGGTTTAATTTCTATGTCATATTCAAGGATAGTGGCCATCCACTTTCCTCTTCTTCCATCTGGCCCATCTCGTGTTAAAATATCTTTGACTACAGAATTAGGGACATAGGCAATAATGTGGGAGTAAAGAATGTACACTCTGAAATATTTTATAGCTTTAACCAAGGCCAAAGCTTGTTTTTCCATTATGTTATATTTCAAAGGTGCATCTCTAAGGGTTTTACTGAAAAATGCTATAGGCTATTCAAAACCTTGGTCATTTTTCTGCAGTAGAATTGCAGCTATGGTATGTTTTGAGGCAAATGAAAAGATTATAAAATATTTCTTGAAGTCTGGACTGATTAGGACTAGAGATTTTGTTAAAGAATGTTTAATGGATTTGAATGATTATTTTGCTTCAACTGTCCATTTTAAGACAGAGTCCTTTTTTAGCATGTTATTCAGTTCTTTGATGATTTCTTCTAAGTTAGAAATAAATCTTCTCAAAAAGTTAATTTTACCTAAAAATGCTTGTAACTCTTTGATGTTCCTAGGTGGGTGAATATTTAGTATGGATTCTATACTTGCTGGATCTATCCTAATACCTTCCTTTGAAATTATGTGGCCAAGTAATTTTCCTTCCTTTAGTCCAAAAAGTCTCTTCTTTGGGTTTAAGGATATACCAAATTTTCTACACTTAATGAAAACTTGCCTCAGATGATCCAAGTGTTCATTATTTGTTGTAGAAAAAACAGTCATATCATCTAAATAGATAACCAAGAAGTCATGAATTTTCTTTGCAAATGCTATGTCCATAGCCCTTTGAAAGGTAGCTCTGGCATTCATCAAGCCAAAAGGCATTTTTACGTACATGAAAGTGCCCCATGAAGTGGGAAAAACAGTTTTAGCTTGGTCTTCCTTTTGAACAAGTATATGGTTATATCCTGAGAAACCATCCAATAAAGAATCCTAGAAGAACCAACTACCCTTTGTAAAATATGGTCCATTTTGGTTAAAGGGTAATTACATTTCAAAGACACTTTATTAAGATTCCTGAAATCTACACCTAATCTGATTTCACCAGTTTTCTTTCTTGTAGGTACTAAGTTAGAAACCCAATTAGAATATCTGATTGGTGCAATTATTTGGACATCATACATGCGTTTAACTTCTTTTTCAATCAAAGGTAATAGGACAGGATTAATCCTCCTCAATTTTTGTTTAAATGGTTTCTGATCATCTTTTATAGGAATCTTGTGTTGAATTATGTTAGTGTCATATGACTTTAAATCTTCATAATTCCATGAAAACACATCTTGATATTCCTTTAAAAGTTCAATGTATTTTTCTTTTTCTTGAGGGGGTAAAGATTTTGACAATTTGATCATTTTTGGTTTTGTTTATGTCCCGATGTTACACTCTTCAATGTCAGACTTGACTGGTTCCATTTTAGGCTTTTTGGGCACATCATTGGAATCAAACAAGTCCTCCAAAGGAGTTAATCCCATAGGAAAAAAATTATCTTTTAATTCTAACATCTCAATTTCATCTTCAATTATTTCCTCTATATCTACCTTCTCTGAGTTATCTATGTCAGACTGAGTGAATACAATGGGTTTGGTAAGTTTATGTGCATCTATGTTATTTATTTCACAATTATCATCTGAATCTATATTACCTTCTGAATCTAAATTACCGTCTGTGTCTATCTTACAATTTTGAAATTCATCCTCATTATTCAAAAAATGATAAATCTATTCATCTTCAGAGAAAACTTGCCAGTATTTGACATTGTCTGAGAAAATGGGTCTATATTTAACTTTAGCAGTATATCTATGTGTTGGTTGAAAAGGTAAGTTACATGTGCTAGCAAAAGTTTCTAGGCAATGTGCTTGCAAATTTTGATTTCTAGGAATAGCAGCAAACTTACATTCTAGTAAATCATCAACCAAATCAGTTGCTGCATCTCTATATTTGGCTAATCTAGGATTATGAACAGAATATTTAGCATTTATTTGTTTAATGACTAGTTCCGAATCTCCCATAATTAAATTTATCTTACCTCCTAAATTTATGATGATTTGGAGGCCTAAGATAAGTGCCTCATACTCTGCCATGTTGTTGGTGCATTTGAAGTTGAGTCTAAAGGCATGTCCTTCCGAATGACTGGTCTCAATCTTTGTGATCCACACTCCAGCTCACACTCCAGCTCCTGCTCATGACTTGTTCATTGAGCCATCAAAGTCTAAGTGCCAAAGGGCTTCATGAAAAATATTATCATTGTTTGGTTTAGGCTTTATGTCAATTAATTCAGTTTGGATTTCATTATTATCAGAGTTACATAAAATGAAAGAATCAAGATCAGTTGGTGTTGAGTAAATTGGGTAATTTATTGATCTCTCAAACTACTAACCATGTATTTCATTAAATTTTCTCTATAAAATTTCTTAGGTTGTCCAAACACTGATATGGTGGCATAGCTCATGTCTAATTGTAGAGATCCCTGCAACTTAACTCCCCATGAGCGAGAAAGAAGTATACCATACTTTGGTGGGATGTCAACTACTACAATATCCATAACCATACTTTTACCACAATATTGAACCAAATTCACAGATAGTTCTTTTATCAATCCTATGCACTTAACCTTGTTTGAATCAAAAGAGAAAAAATCGTTATAGGGCCTTGTTATTTCTAAATTCAGAGTTTCCATGATATCTTTTGGCATTAAATTGTGGGAAGCTCCTGAATCTAACATTGCATTGCGTAAAATATGATCGTGAATATTAAGAATGATATAGAAGGGAGGAACTGATCCATATGAATGATTACCATTTACATCAGGGCCAAAAATTAATTCAGGCTAATCATCATTTAGATTAATGGCATCTTCAACATCATTCATATTCAAAGTTTTAGTAATTGTTGGTTTATACAAGTCATTTTTTACCAATTTTGTTAAAGGAATTGGTATTTTTAACTTAGTTATTTCAGTTTGAATATTAAATGATGGTTGAGACTTACTAATTTGAATTAATTCATCTTTTGTGACAGTTATCTGAGTGGGTTTTTCATGAATTTCAGCAGATGTACTTTTATCTTGAGTTTTACTTTTGTGCTCTGTCTATGTTTCTTAACTTTTTCTGTCTTTTGTTTTCTTTTCAAGGGCAGCAGAAGTTTTTCCAGATTTTGAATTTTCAACAAAAGCTTTGGTATTAACATTTTTGGGATTTGCTGGTTTAGAATCAGCAGGATTCTTCTTAGGATCAGGAATTGTTGATTTTACTGAGTTAGGGGCTTTGGTAGTGTTGGCCTTTTGGGAATTATTGGAGGATTGGGCCACTTATTCAGTGATGTCAAAAATTGTTGGACTTGGTAATTTTTGGGACTGGGAGGATTGGAATTTTGCTTGTTTTCCCTTGGGAGAATTTGCAAAATTTTTGTTTTTGGTGCTTCTACATTCTTTTTAGTTTGATTTTGAGAAGTGTTTTTTGTAGAAGGCTCAATGTTTTTCTTCTTTCTAAGGTTATACTGACTGTGAATTTCATTAATGGCGAAGTCATAACCTTGTTTGAAATCAAAGGATTCACTAGATTCTACTTTGAGTTGTTGAAGCTCAAAAAGTTCTTGATCCTCTTGAGTGAGGAAAATATTGTTTTCTTCATATATCTCCATTACTATATTGATGTCATCCTCATCTTCATCATTATTATGAGAACTCTCAGCATAATTCTCTTAAAATGGGGGCCTAATGTTTTGATCTGGAGTAGCTTCTTTAGCTTTTCCAGGGTTATTGTTTTTTCTGAAGTTAGGATTTCTGATTTGTGGTTGGTTATCCCATTGTGGTTTTCTCTCAATATTTTCTAATATATCAACCACCTTTTCTAAATTTTTTGCAAAGAAATTTAGTTTAGCATCTAAATTTGATGTTTCTTCTTTGATTGTAACTCTCCTTTCATTCCTAAGTCTGGCTTTTTTGGCTAAAATATTAATTTCTACACCAACAACATCTAATTGCATATGTTCTAATGTTCCATCATTCCTTTCTCTTAGTTGATAAGCCATATCTGGATCAAATCCATCAGGAACTTACAAAGTACAGAGTAGGGTGTAGGTTTAATATCAACAGGAATGGCATTATAAACACTGTTATACCTAGTGTAGTAATGTTGTACAGACTCATTAGGGGATCTTTTTAAAGCATCAAACTCAGACAAAATTCGCAAAGGATTCTTTTTCTTTTCCCATTTATTTAAGAATGCTCTATGAAATGCAGCTAAATTAGCTATACTACCAGCATCTAAATTTTTAAACCATTTCTTAACCTATCTTGTTAAAATTTGAGCAAATAACCTCATCTGAACATCTGATTCATCTATTTAATAGATTTCACAATAATCTATCATTCTTGTGACATGTTGTTGAGCAGTATATTGTGACAGGCCATCAAATAATGGTATATTTCTCTGGTAATATTGGGGCATATCATCGAGTTTTTGGGGTAAGACAAGGGGAGCATACCTAGTAGCCATGGCTTGAAGTTTTTCTAAACTGGGAGGTATAACAGTAATGATATGAGTAGTGCTGGATATAGTTGTTGATGTGCTGAAAGATGTACTTGAAGAGCTTGGAAAGGAGGCTGGTATATATATGAAACTACTTGGAAATAAATATGTTGTGCTTATAAAACTAGTGGATGCAGTGGATTGAGTGAATGAGGGGAATAATATCCTAGGTTGTGAAGGAAACTTAGGACTAAATTTTTCAGTGGATGAACTTGCAGTGGTATCTAAAAATGAGGTGACAGTGTACAGAGTTGAATTTGCTGCTGGAATTATTTTTGTGTGAAATTGAGAAACTTGAGGCTTAATGTTAGATAATAAATGGGATAATTTAATAGCTTCATCAATGTCTTTAATCCGTGTAACATTAATCCTTTCTACTTGAATTTGAGATTCATATTTATATGATTTTATTTTAGCTGAAATAATATTCTGTTTTGCACTAAAAAATGAAGTAAAAACAGGATCTATTATAGTATCTTTTAAATCAGTTTCATATTTACTTTTAAACAATGATTGTTAAAAATTGAAATAAAAATCTATATCAGTTAAGCTTACTAACTCTTTAGGTAAAGAATTAGCTTTTCTCAATGGTACTTCAGTATCTAAATTGGCAATCTGTTTTTTCTTTTTTCCAATCTGTTCTGGGTTGTCTACTATCACTGCAGGGTTAGGATCCGGATTAGACCTAGTGTAGTAGGTTTTCTTAGAAGCCAGAATGACTATTTTTTAATACCCACAACCTTCAAAAATAATCTTAAAGTAGAAAAGATAAAATAAAGATCTTCCTTCAAGACTAAATTCAAGATTGGAGATTGGTTAAGGTCCCCAATATGGTCACCAGTATGTTAGCACCTTAGTAATTTCTTAAGTTGTGGGATTTAAGTTTTTAGTCAAAGAAGACTAGGGTTAACCACAAACCTACTTTGGAAATGTAGGATCTAGCCTTCCTAAATTTCAGAGAGGGCTCTCTCTTTATGATTTAAATTTGTTTTCTGTTTAGAGTTTTAGGCTAGTTATGATAGAAAAATTGGTTTTGGTTTTGAAATGTTTGGTGGGAAATAAGATCACTTAAAGACAAATTAAAGAGGGATCTATTAGTCCATTGGGCTATGGAGTCAAATTCTAGCAAGCAGAACTAGAAGGCAAGGCCAAAAGGATGCTAATGTATTCAGGGCAAGGTAGATAACCCTTAGAGATTTGGATAGATTGTTTTGATGAAATGGCTTGCTTCAGGATAAAGGGAAATGAAGAATCCTTTGATCTGGAAAAAGAGGAAGGAGGTAGGGGTCAAACGGGACTAGGAGCAATTAAGAATTCATAAATCCATAAATTAGCATAAAACATTTAAATGATTAATTAGTTAAGACAGGGAGTTTTTACACTAGTCTTGAAGTAATACTCCTAATTAATCATTAAGATTGAACAACACATATGAAATTGCATGTAACTCAGAAGGGGAAAAATGATAGTAAGAAAGTACTTTACTCTTCAACTTATCGCATGAATCCTGAATTATGAAGTCCAATTGGCTATTTTCTAGACTGTTGCTTTGAAATCAACACATGTGAGCCTCCAATGTACCAACAAAAAGTATATAATATTCTTAGCAATTTTATTCCACACTAAACACTTCACAAGCTGAAGTATTTATACAAATTTTTATTACAAATATCTTAGAGAGATCTGGGAATAACTCTAGGAAATATAAAATATCTTTGCATATTAAGAGGGACAATTACTTAACAACTTTAGCAAGCTGTCCTTTTATCTAGAAAATATAGAACTAACTTATCTAACAAAAACTGTTTGTTGAATAGCTGTCCATGCTTGCTGGCACATTGAAAAATATATTTTGGAAGATGAATTAATTGATTCTCTTTCCACTTATACTCTTTAACACTGTACTTCATCCCTGATGTTCTTTCACGCTGTTTATTTATTATTTTATTGCTGTAAAAAGGGAAATTACGACAGTCAAAATTAGCTGGCTGTTGCTTTTCTCTCTGATACACTTTGACTCTGTTCTTTCATCATGATACTCTCTTAACTGATATTTTAACCTTTAACTACTGTAAAAAGAGACTTCTCAGTAGTAAAAAATCAAAATCAAAGAGCTGTTTTATTGTTTCCTTCTTAGATTGATTGTTTCACCTGCACTTTATTTCATTGTTTTGCTTCTTTGCTGCTACAACAAATCTGTAAAAGTCTGCCATTTTTCAGCAACTGGTATTTTTACACTTTTGAGTTTTCTGAAGTTCTCATCTGCATCAGTATACTTGGCAAAATTTGGTTTGATGACAAATTGATGTTTGATTTCATTTTGAAGGAAAAATAAGTCTTGAATTTATTGGAGAACAACCTTTCCAGTGGGAGAGCCCTGTGGCAGTGGCTTGTTGACCTATTCTTTAGCATGATCCCTTATATTTTTGTCATATTCTTTTTGGTCCATAAATTTCTCATTGAGGACATGAATATCTGGAATGCCAACTTGTCTTAGCATAGTGTATTTTGCTAAAAACTTGGTAATAGAAAAATTCATGGCATCACATTTTTCTTTCAGATTTTTCATTAGAGTTTTCTTAGTCAAAACTTTCTTGATTTGCAATATTGTCTCTGTCCTATCGTGTATCTTCAATTCTTCTAGCTCTGTTCTATTCTTACTATTCAAGAAAGTGATTAGCTTTAGTGCTTGTGATGGTTTATCTACTAATTCTTCTGTTGTCTTCTGGATTTATACTTGTGCTGCTAGAAGTAGGTCTCTCTGTTTATATATGATCTGGATTGATGGCCACTGAAAATATATAACCTCAATTATATTGGTCCATAGGTAATTTCTTATGTAAGAAATTTGTGCAATGAAACTCAAGTCTTTTTGAAGGCTTTTGATTTTCTCTTCAAGTCTTTTGGCCCTTTGCCCATAATTGTTAGCATTAATTAATGATGCTTTGTTAGATACTTCCATATTCTGAATCATTTTCTTCAAACTATTAATTTCATTATTTTTCAACGACATCTTCTCCATAGCCTTTACTATTTGTCCTGCATCATTTTTCTGTTGTACCTGTGTGGTTGAAGAATATGTTGCTAATGTTTTGGTTGATTGTACTGACACTGCAGTTGCCAATAACTCTTTTGGTGCCAATTTTTCTCCTAGTGTAGAAGGAACAACAACAGTAATAATAGGTATGACTGTAGGAATGGTGGAAGTATCAGTTTCCTTCACAGTTTCATTTTATTTTATAAGTATATCCATTTGACTTTCCATATCTTTGATTTGGGCAGTTAGCTTTATGATCAAATGCATCATATCCTCTTTTTCTTTCTATACTTGAAGTATCTCCTTACTCGTGGGTGCTCACTTTCAGGAAGTTTTAACTGTTTCCTTAAAGCAGCAATATCATCATTTTCTTCTTGATCAATACTTTAGCAGCTTGCACATTTGATGGGTCAACTCCTATTTGTAAAATCAAATCTTCTAAGGCCTTGATCCTTAAATATTTGGCATACAAAGAGCCTTTTTCAAGGTTCATTTGGTCTTGCATGTTGATAATGGTATTCTGCAAATTTTTCAGACTCATGGCTTTTGTCACCACAGTAGAATATAGCATCTAAGAGCTATGTCTGTGGAATTCTATTTGATCCAATTCATGCACCCTTTCAGTATCTACTTCAAATTCAACCTTTTTATAGTCAGCGATTATTTTTGGAGTTGAAGTAGTGGGTTGTAAATATGACATGATCATTTTATTTGAGGAGTAATCAAATGTTGTAAGTAACCTGTTCTGATTTTCTGGCTTCTGTTTGAGAAATTGAGAATAAATCTCACTTTTGATTTCTTCATTCCTTTGTTTGATCTGTTTATATGTTTCTTTAATATCCAAATCTTTTTCTTCTGTTGTCTGAGAAGAAGAAGCTTCCATACTAACCTGTTGCTCAATCATCTGGGAGTTTGTTTCTTTGGCTACTACTTGTTCCCTTTCTATTTTGTTAAAGTCTCTTTAATTATTTCAGTGGCCTCATCCTTGTTTACCTCAGGCTCATTATTTGTTTCTTGGCCATTTGTATCATCAATTTCGATCACTTTATCTTTCCCTATGGAACTGAATCTGATCCTTTTGCTGTAAATCAACTTAAATTTAGTATCTGTGGTGCTCTCTGTTGTGTAGGCTCCCTCATCTCTACTTCTTTTGCTTGAAGATTCTGGTTGTTTTGAAGCTACCATGGCCAGTGTGGTATCCATTTTTTCTGTTGGTTGTTCATTAGCAGTTGTATTTGTCAAAGTGTCTGCTACCCATTCTATCTGATTTGAAAATTTCTCAATATCAGGCTTGGGTTCATGTATGAAAGGGGGTAGTTTATTTTTAACCCTTATACTGCTTAGAAGACCTTGAGGGCCATAATTCCAAGGGAAAATTTTCTGAAATTTTAGCTCTGACAATCTCTTTTCTATCTCTTTATCAGCTTCCCTATTATTTATAATGAAAGGACCAATCTGATTTTTCATTTTGAATTGAGTTTTCTTCATGGATGTCAAGAAATTGATGGCATCAACATTCAAAACCTGTCTCAAATACTCTAATGCAAAGACTCTGATAGTCAAGTACTTGGGAAATTTGTAAGGCAGTAAATTGGACCCAAAAATCCTCAATTCTGTGTGTTTCTCATACAAGTACCAATCTACCATCTTGCACTCTTCTGATAGTTGTAATATCCTTGTCATTCCTTCACTTACTCTAGGTTGTTCTGATTTATGTAGCAAATTCATAGCTAACCTAATGAAAAAATATGTAAAATCTGTGTAGTTGTATTCACCTCCTTCCTTTCTCAATAGTGATGTCCAAAAGACAACTGATAGAGGTTGGCCCTCTACATTCAATTTCTGTAATTCTATTGGAAAGTGATCAGCTCGTGAGAATAAGAACAAGTGAAATAAATAAGAAGAATATCTGAATACACCTTCAGTGGGAAAATTGGTCAACTGATGATGGATAGAATCAGCTATAAACCTCGCAAAGTCAAAAATCATAGAAGGAGGTTGACCAGGAGACAAAGTAGACAAAAAACCAAGGATGGATTCATCAGTGAATTCATCAGTGAAATAGCCCAATATGAAGGATAACATTGAAATTACATGTATTGAGCCCTCAGGAAACTTGGAAGTGGAATAGGGAGGATTCAGCTTTGGAATGTCCACATGAGATGGCATGAAGTTCTGAAAAATCATGAATCTCTTAGGGAAATCCAATCCCAACTATAACTGAGTTAATGCTTCAATGGATAGGGGGACTACCCTAGGGTCAAACTGTAGTTGCAACATTTCATTAATAGACTCAGCAGTGATAGAAAAAAGAATCTGCCTATCAGCATTCACAATTGCTCTTTGGTCTAGAACATAGTACTTTTGGCACATTCTTACTAGGTCTTGAACAGGATGTGTTACTGGGACTACGTATTTGGGTGAATTTGTATCCCAGAGAGGCATGTATCTTTATCTAGGAACTTTTCATAACACCAATTGTGAACTTCTAATAAGTTGAATTCTACCACAAGATCTAAAATTTTATAATCCAAATTAATTAAAGGGATAATTTCTTCATTAGATACTGGTGGTTGAAGGGGGTTAACAGTCACAGTGGTTTTTGTAGTGAGTGCAGGGGTAGATTTTGGGGCTTTTGTTGCTTCAGACTTAGGAGGTTTGGATCCTCCAGGTTTAACAGGTTTGGATCCTCCAGATTTAGGTGTCATTTGTTTTTTGGTCATTTTGAGATAACTAAAGCAAGATTACGCAGTTTGCAATAGTTAATTTGTTGAAACAGAGGGTAATTGAGCAATATTATAGTAAAAGATGATGACAATGGGCACTTCAGTGTTCAATTGGGAATTTGAGACACAGGCAATACGTTTAAGACAAAAAACATAGGTTTTCTGAATGACTGTGACTATAAAATGGATTTTTCAGGTATTCTATAGTTTTAAAAACCTTTTTGAACCATGGAATTGATCTTTCAAGGGTCTTAGACTGAGTATTTGGATTTAAATGAGGCTTTTATGGATCATAGAATTCTAGAGAAATTTTGCGAGGGTTTGCCCTCTTTTTTCAAGGTTTACGACACACTAGGATGGAAAATTTCACTAATTATTTCTTAATTGGTTCAATTTGGAGGTTTAAATCGTGAATTTTGCAGGCTAGATTTGGGAAAATACCTTTTTTGCAGGCATTTGGGTAGTCGGGAGGGTTTATTAAATTCATTGTAGTTGAATTTGAGCTCTGGTTCAGCTCACTGGTGCATCAAAAGGCTTACCCGGTCTTCAAATGAAAATCAGTGGTCAAATCTGGGTCTTTAATGAAAAATGGATAAACATGGTCTTGAAACAACTAAAAATAGTCAAGCGAAGCTCTTTTCACAGTTCAAATGTGCGAATAAAAAATGAAAATAGTGTTATCAAAGTTTTTAACATTTGATATTGGTCGCAATTAATGCATTAAATGACTGTCCCGTCAAAAAACTAGGGGGGATATCTGTTTTCGAATGCAAAAAACCGGAAGTTGTTTCGCATTGACATTGGGCAGTGAATGCTATTACTCAAAATGAACATGACACAATCAAATTGTGACACGTCACAAGAGGCGGAAATGGGAAAACCACCCATTTCATGCCCGATTTCTATTCGGGTGAACAATTGGTTTGTGAGCGCGAAAAGGATTTTGCGTCGTCGAATTATCAGGAAGGGAGCGAACGGTGAGGATTTGCTGGGAAGTTGCGGTGAAACAGTAAGGTGGGACCGAGCGACTTATGCGTCGGGTAATGGATTATATAGTAAAACTTTCATGTATTTTCATTTAAACCAAAGTTTTATTAATACAATGGCGATATGCATAAGAAGAATTAATACATGATTTAAAAGGGCTTCAAGTGATGATACTATATATATCAACAAAGTTCATATATATATATATATATATATAAAGGTGCATGAGGCGGGCTTATGGAGTTAATATGGGGTTAAGATATGCATAGCATGGGGCTAATACATATTTGAAAGCCAATGCGAAAACATGGTACAAGCTTTTTAATTTTTTTTTGCAAATAAACCTTGGGTTATTCATTTAATGCGGGGATAGGAACACTTATTTACCAAGTATTATATAGTTTATTAAACCATGAAGGCTTAATAACTACAGGGGGGCGGGATATTTACGTAATGTTAGTTTTATGCCAAAGGGGATATAATTGGGATTTTTTATTTAAACATGTGGATAATTAACTTTGGCAAAAAAGCTTATAATAGTGGGTTTTCGGGGATAATTAGATAAAAGGAGTTATAATAATAGGATAAGGTTTGTTTATAAGGATTTAATAAATAAATTAGAAGTTAATATGACCAAGGATAAAAAACACCAAAATATAATTATATAACTAAGTAAAGTGATAATGTAAAAGCAAAGCTTTATCATTTATAATTTGACCACTTTGACCTGGAATATAATATTTTTGGAGGGTTTTTTATGTTTTTATGAATGAAGGATATTTTTTTTTTTCTAAGTATGACTAATTCTATTAAGTATAAAAGTTACTGGTACAAAACTGCCACAGTGTCAGCTGTGTGAGTCTGATCACTGGGCTTGATAAACAAGCTATTCAAAGAGTGTCTGGACTGCCTAGAGTGGGAAACCAGTCCTTTTAACCACATAGTCTGAACCGCCCTTGAGAGCGAAACCGGTTTTGAGTTCATACAAGCCAAAAAAACATAGAAATAAGTGTTAAAATTCAAAATCCGCTTTTTCAGCTGAGCTGTGAAGCGATATAGCATGAAATTTTCTGCAATGATTGAACAAAAAACCTGTAGAGCTTTGCAGAGGCTAATCATGAGTCGGAGAAGGAGGTTCCTCGATGATCCTGCACCCGAAAACATTGCTGCTGTCATCCTTCCCCGCGTCGAGAGCGTCCTCCTTGCCAGTGTGCGCCATATTCATGCTTTGCTCATTCTATGGAAGGGGAGTGGAAGTGGCAGGAGCCACCACTTCGCAAGGGAAGCCAGAGCCCGGAGGGGAAAGGAGAGTGACAGAACGGGGCGAAGCATGATTGGGGATCTCTTCACGGAGAGTCACAGTAATATAGGCAGTGAGGATGGAACTGTTGGAGGTGCAGTCAAACCTGAGTTCAGCTCGCTGGGAAGTTTGCCGAATGGTGGGGCGAGCAAGAGTATGAGAGACAGGAGGGGGAGAGCTGCTGGAAGGCTCATGAGCTAGGGGAGGGGAGGGCGGAGCAACATCAATAGCACCTCGTGTATGGCCACGACCACTTCCTCTGTCACCATGCGGGCCAAGAGTATGAGCGTGAGCTTCATCCGCAGAGGAGGAGCCTGAGCCATGACTGAGAGGGGGGCGATGGAGACCTCGACTGAGACCTCACCGACTCCTCATTCTCTCGCGGAGACGGGGCATATTGACAGGCACTTGATGAAGAGGACTCAGGCAGAAAGGGCTGACAGGGAAAGCAGGAGGAGAGGAAAAGGACTGGACGCCACTGAGGTTAGCAAAAGGAGCTTGAAGATGACAAATGAGACTGCCGCGCTGATCAGTCCAGATGCCAGAGAGGGAATTGAAGCTGCAAAGTGGACTGTGTGAGAAATGAAACCCCGGAAGAGGCTCTAAGCAGGCGTGTAATGAGCAGCGCCGCCCAGTATTAGTCCTCACACTGGCATCTGCAGAACCTGGAGAACAATTTCCCCGCAGAGGAGATGGCGAGCCTTCCCGACCAACATTACCGTTCGAACTATCTCGAATGTGATCCATTGCAAGAAGAACTTCCATAATCAAATGCAGAGTGAGCCGATCAAGGTGAATAACTGCCGCGCGAGCTGGAGAGTAATGGTCTTCATAAATGCAGGTACAGGGAGCCATATGGGCGACCCAAGCAAACGCCGTTGGGAACAGCGCGGGGAGCCACATCCCATCCAACCCTTCAAGCATCCGCATCCGGAAATGAATGAAGGATATTAATCAAAAGGGAATTTTGTTTTCCATTAAGTAAAAAGGTCTTTACTTATGAAATTGAAGTGTAATAGATGAATGTAGGGTAAATGATGATAATTTGGGATTAATAAAGGAATTCAACACTTTTAACTTAACAGTCATTGAGCCTTGGGTCCGGTCCCAACAGAAGTCAGAGAAATGCTTTGAGCCTCTTTGAATGGAATTTTAGAATGCAAAACAACTGTAAGGGAGGGGAAATTAGTGATTTTTTCCTGGTAACAAATATTTACAATGATTTTCCCACTTCTTTCTACCTACCCAAGTTTTAATTTAACATTTTTTCTTCCATTTTGCAGGTGCATTTGAGCTAGCAACCTTGACCATTTTATTCTTTTGAAAGCATAAAAACTATCTAAATCTACCTTATATCATTCGAGGGCTCAGATTAAACTGATGAGCTCCTCTTTATTCTCTACATATCTACTAATTAGTCAGGATTAAACTGTCTGGCTAATCTTTATTCACTATTCTACAATAATAAAATTGAAACATGACAAGTCAAGATTGAACAATTCAACTCATCATGGATTATGGCATTTATTGACACTCTTCCATAATCATCAGTAACAAAGTAAAAAGTAGTGGCATTTGAATTTGCACACTTTCATGTTTTATATTATTTTTTCTAAGTCCTTTGATCTTTCTTTTAGGACTTTTAACCTCTTTTTGATTTTCTATTTTTTTTCTACAAAATATGGGAAGACAACTTGCAGAAAGCAAAGTATGTACATATTTACAAGATTATCATAAGTCAATTCCAAATTATGAATCCTATACTTATAGGACCCTAACACCCCAAAATATGGAGAAGTCCTAAAAGAATATTCTAATGAATGAGGTTCTGAAAGAGATTTTGGAAAAATCGTTGTAAACTAAAGGTTGAAATTATATATATTCAAAAGAAAAATATATACTAAACTATTATCACTCTTCTATATCCTAGGATTATTATTATTATCATGCATGAATTCTGAAAGATTAGCAATAATCCTAAGATTTATATCTTCAGACTGACAACATAAATAAACTAGAATGCAAATGATGTAAAATTCAATAAATAGTTAATTGAATCAACTACATTCACAACATTCATATATGTATCATTCACTTAATCATTCTAATAATAAAATGAAATAACTAGTTAACAATAACTAATCAATTATACAAGATATCAATTATATCAAGCAAAAGTACTGATATTTCAGTTTCACTAAAAGATAACAAGCAAAATTATAGCAAAATACCATATTCAGTTGATTAAAAACAACTTGAAAATATGAAGTGGTTCAAGGTATTCTTCCAAAATAAAATTTACAATTGTTCAAAGTGTCCACTTCTTCCAAAAAATTAGAACCCGTAATACAATCTATGACGATTCTTTAAATAAGCCTCTTAACTTCAAGTGTCTATCCTAGTTTTTTTACAACAAAATTAAAAATAGAAAATTAAAAGATAAATTTTTCTGATCTCCATCAAATTTGATGAATTATTTTTTAGAATGGTTGACCTATAAGCTTCTAGGAAGGATTTCCATTACCCATGTATGCTTAAGATGTGAGAAATATACTATGGTTGGTCAAAGATCATAATAGTTTGGTCTGTGTATATCCTGTCTTCTAAGAATAGTGATTGTTATGCTATTATGGATATCGTCTCTTTGACCATGACGCAGTTACTATGTGGTTTGACAAGAAATTGGAAATTACTTCCAAGTTAGATATTTCTAATTTTCCAATATCATTTTGGATAACGCTCCTGTGACTTAACACATCATTGATGAAAACATCTGCTTTGTTGCAATACTTTGGGAATGGTACATTGGACATGTCAAATTATCTTATAATTTGGAGCAATGAATCAATTAACTGGGAACAATATTACTCAATTTCATTGATCATATATTTAGATTGTTGTAAATTCCTTTTACATTTTTTCTAGGGAAGTTTTGCTTCTTATTATCTTGGAATCTCATGCTTTGGGGATTCTTGATGTAGATGTTTTAGTTGTGGCCTGCTAGGAGATTAACTATAATAGACATTATTTCACCCTTCTCCTTTCAAAAAATTTATCTATTACCTTGTTGTCTCTATTTTTAAATTTCCTTTATGTTGTACATAGGAGATTATCTATTTTGAAAATTCTAAGAAAAATATATGCAAAAAATTAAATTTTGAAAAAAAAAAGTGGAACTAAGCAATATTTTAAGTTATGTGTCAGATAACAGGACCACCTTTTTGCGCGTTGGGTTAAAGGACGAGCGCTTCATTTCTTGTATGTTGCCATTTGAAAATTTCGCCCGTGATGGAGTGTGAGCAGAGTCACAAAGTAGTCAGAAGTTAACCGGTGGGGTGCCTCCGCTGGAATCTTTGACCCCCACCAGTTGACGAGAATGTGTGGCCCAGATCTTCTGCAGGGGCACTGCCCTGTGATCGAGCCTGTACTGTGGAGTCCCTCCGTAGTGTCGACAACCTGATGACAGTTGGTGAACCCCGAGATGAAAACAAGCGAGCTAGGTCACCTTCCATGTCAGCCTCCACATCATCCTCCACATCACCCCAACTTTCTGTTAATCACTTCATCATTTAATTCCTTTCCATATGCTTTTATCCTGCCCATTCATTTTCCTTCGCTATAAAAGGAGTTTTATCCTCATTTACATCCACATCTGCCTCTCGAACTGCTAAATTCTCCAAATTCTCATACCAGTATCCAAATCAACATCCATTTTGATGCAAGCAGGTAACTTGTGTAACTATTCTCATACAATTGTTCAAAATGATGAAGAAATATGCCATTTTTGGGTCTTCCACTCACATCCCACTAATGGAAAAAGAAGCATACATTGTGGATATTGTCTGCACAGTAGACCACCCTCTCTTTTATCAGCATGTTGTTCTAAACCAGGAAAATTCCCCAATTTAATATGCTTTGATTAAGTCTGGAGTCATTTGAGTGTTTGTTCCCTAGACCTACCTGTTTCCTAAGTTTATTCATTGGTTGGTTTCCTCCATGTACCCTCGGAAATGCTTTGTCATGAACCAGTTGCGGGAAAATGTTTTCCAAGTGTCAGCTCAATTGATAAGGCAATATTTTTTTTATCCCTCTGCAAATTCTTATAAAAGTTTCACTGATGAATGCCTCTCTTCATATTTTCAAGGATTGTCAGGGCCTAAATTTACCCAAATTGTATTTTATCTCCTGCCTGAAAAAGAAAAATTCTTCTTGGAGTTAGACATTTTTTCTTTAAATACCTTTGCTAAATATGTACGACCATTTCTTCAAATTTTGGCCAAATTCATAGGGAGGGAATATGCCATGGAGATAGATAAGTCAATCCTAGGAATTTTTTCTTTGATGATGAAGCCTGGGTTAATTTTGGATATTCCCACTTATCTAGAGAATGTTATCAATAATCAATTTATGAGCTTGTCAATCACTAGAAGTTTCACGTTTCCTTCTTTGGTCACATATCTATTTCTTTACAATAATGTGGATAAATTTACTCAGTTGGGGCTGAACATTGTCGATGTCAATAAGAATAAGCAGTCAATGGTCTTTTGGATAGAATTGGTGAGAAAAGAGGTAGGAAATGAAGGACTATTTGAATTCACCTCCTCTTTCCTTCCTATAGTATATGCAATTTTAAATGGAGGGGATGCACCTAGATTATTGCTTGAAGCTCATTCCTTTTTGAAGTTGAGAACATATGTGAGGTATGGAGATTGTTTTTCTCATAAGGAAAATACTGAAATTAGATTATTTGGAGCTGATATAGAACCTTTTAGATTGTTTTCCTTGGATTTCATCAAGAAGTGTCTTAATGTTGACCAGGACCATTTTGTTCCACTTAAGAAAGGTCATATGTTTAAGCTGCCTAGGACAGTAGGGAAATTCATTGTAAAAACCAGACAAGCCCTGGAAGTTGATCAAAAAATGATGACTGGAATGCATTTTTCATTGTATGGGAAATGGGCTTATGACCCATACCATGTGGTTTCAAACCACAAAGTGGAAAATGGTTATTTTTCATTTGTTCATGAATCAAGGCCAGAGATGGAGAAGTTGGAAAATGGAGGACAGACTTCTATGTCTGAGTAGATGGAGGTGGAAACTCCTCACCCTACTGAAAAGGGTCCTAAAAGAGGAAGAGAGGAAGTAATTCATTTGGTAAGTGATACAGGGAATGAAGCCAATAAGGCAAAGGCCATGAAAGAGGGTAGCTCTTCAAAATTTTCGGCATATTATTTTCAATTGGGAGATATCTCTTGCACTCCCTCATCTCCTCTTCCAGAGAGTTCAAGTCATGACTCCTTGTCAAACATTAAGAAAATTTTCTCACAGATTGAAGAAAGAAATAAGAAGATAAGAAAAAATATGGTGTCTCAGTCTGAGGCTCAAATTTCTCTTGAGTAGACACGAGTACTGACAGAAATTGACTTAGAAATGGATCAATTGAAGATATCTTTCTATCACCCTTCAGCTATGAATGTGACTTCTAATTTTTCTTTCAAAATTGTTAATTTAATAATAGATGCCAAGAAAATTCCTCTTCTTGACAAGATTAATTTACATATGCAAACAGGAAAATTAATCTTTAATGATTTGAATAAGACTACTTCAGATGTTGCTAAAGCTGAAAACACATTAAGTAAAGTGATCAAACAGCTGGAGTTGGAAAAAGCTAACTCAAGAGCTTATTCCACGTAGAATGAGGAATTGAAGAAAATAATTGTTAAAGTTTGTGTTGATCCTGAAGACAGATCAACAATTCAGAAACTGTTGTAGTCTATTGAATCTGAATTCAGAGTTTGAATAAGAAGCTGAAGCTTCCAACAAGTGAGCATCCTATGGCTACTAAAGCAGCCCAGGTGGAGATGGAGAAAGTGAAGGGAAATGTATCCCCTATTCAATCCAGGGAGATTATTTTGAATGAAATTATTGATGTTGTCAAGAACATATGGGATTTTCTAATCATTGTTGGGGAAGAAAAGAGTATTGTGAGGGACCTGGAAAATGTCATTGTTTCCAATAAAGAGAACTTGCAAAACAGGGCCTCATATGCCAAGAGATTAATTAATTTTATTAATTATAAAACTACTAAAGAGTTGAAGAATTTCGAGATTGAAGACAGGACTCGATGTGTGCTGGATTTTAACAAGATGATCATCAAGTATTCCTATAGGAATAATATAGAGAAAAAGATGAAGGAAGTCAAAGAAGCAGTGTTAAGGTTCAATGTGTTGTTTGATAAAAGAACTAGAGCTGGTTTTCCATCCTGTTGGGACCAGCAAGGAATTCTTCTCCCTTGGGAGACATTTGAAACATTGTTGGTTGAGGCAAAGAGTAAAATCGACAACACACATAAAAATAATGCTTTTTCTGAAGGGAGCCAAAATCGTGAATTTTCTGCATAAAGACTTTTAGTTATTATGGATGATGTAAATTTTTTTTTTCAGAAATACCCTCGTATTCTAGGATCATAGATTTTAGAATGGAGCATGTCAAGCTTGCAAATTTTCCCAACCCGTATGTAGACCTATGGAGAAAATGAAAAGAATGGATGTCCTTGCAAGAAAATGATGTAGATGCAAGAACTTCTTCCATTCCAGGATCTCAGGCCACTGCCACCTCATGATGTTTCACATTTACTTTACTTTGTTTTACTGCAGATATTTTTATTTTATACTTTTATTGTAATGGTTGAAGAAAACAATTTCGGAAGTTGAAAGTTCCATAACTTTCCATTTTTTAATAATGTATTTAAGACTCTTTCAAAGAAGAAAGGAGGTTTCGGATTTTGGGCCTCAGAATTTTTTCCAATTTTGTACTTTGTCTTTATGGAATTAATAAATCTATTCAGAGAATTTTGCTGCAATTGATCAATGTGTTGAGTTCCTCCTATTCCATCTTATGTATGTTTCTTCTATTGGAGTAAATTAATGAAGTTTTTGGTGTCTAATTTACATCTGTGATTTAAAGTAAATTTCCTTAATTATACGCTCCTTTATTCTAAAGTCATTTTTTGCAACCGTTTTCTTCTAAACCAGAGATAATAGTTTTTGTGATTTACAATATATTGTTAATGGTTTTCACTATCATTTCATCTTCTCTTGTTCATGCACATTTGTCATTTAATGGAACTTTGAAGAGTTTTGTTATCAGTAAATATTAAATGGTTTTAATTTATAATTCTAGGGTTACCATATGAAGGGACAACAAACAATTTTAATTATAGGTGACAGTGAATGTCTTGGGAACTGATCTAACAAACATATATTATCTCCCAAGGAACAACATACCTCATCCAAGTGTTATCAATTATGTCTTGTTGGGCTTGTACCATGCTTAAATATTAAAAAAATATAACTTTTGTATTTAAGAGTTGGTCATTTCCATGTTCAACTTCCTTGAATATTTCTACATTTATTAGACTGTTGCTCAGGATTTTAATTTTCATCTTCAATTCAAAAATTTGAGCATACTTTCTACCTAAGCTTTTGTGATTTCTTTTCTTTCTGCCTCACTGTATTAGTTGTAGAAGCAAGTGTTGTGTTCAAGGACCTATGAGAAAAAATGAAAGAAATAAGCAAAATTGAGCAAACTAATGTAATATTTTAGTGATTAAATGTGCTTTGATGAAGCTACATAATTATATTATGAATCCTTAATTGCAATTACATGATAGAAAAGCTTTCTTATGCTTTGTAGAATGGAACGTTTACACTGTGAAAAGAATAACATTCAAATGCAAGATTCGCAGGCAAGCTGTTTAATTACCTTTTTGATCATGATAATTTTCTTAATTAAGGTTTAAGTTAAGCCAATTGGGGATTAGCATTAATACCTAGCCTCACAACCCTAAAATCTATCTGAAATTCAATTACAAGAATGGCCTGGGGACCGAAGGATTGAGACAACAATATTGCTGGTAGTTGATTGGGAAAATTCACTACAATTGAAAAATGTCATCAAAACCCTTGGAACATGGACCTTGAATGAATTGTGATGTTGATTTAATGAAATCATCAAGGGTTTTGGGTCCGGGATAACAAAAAAATGGGGGTCGATTTATGTAAAAATTATTTATTAAGGCACATGATTGGGGATAGGCTATTGGGCTTGAAACTTTGTAGCACAAGGAGAACCACACAAAGCCTAGGATCCCAACATTATATAAAAAGGTGTATGTGTGTGTGTGAAAATTAAATCAATATAAAGGTTTTAACAATAAAATAAATAGTTGTGAGAAAAATTAAATACAAGGATTTAGACATGAAATTATTTTAAAATATGAGGGCACCCATTATTTTTGTTTATAAATACATAATTGGGGGCGACCAAGGGGGGGTTGTTGTCATTCCATAGATATTCACACAAAAAATTACTTTCAAGACCCCTCACATGTGCATTTTTCTTAAAATTTAAATTTCAAAGACCTTATTCAAACCTAATTGACCCAACCTAATTAACTTAAGACGAACCTATGCTAACCTAATTGTTATCATGGATAAAAAAAGGAAAATTCTTACCCAAGGATTATCAGCTGAGTCTTTACAAACAGATGCAGAACATCAGACAAAGGTTGTTGACTGTGAGAGAGTATACAAAAGGGTTCTATAAGGTTAACTTGAGAGCAGGTTATATAGAAGATAACTCTAAAAAGACAACTAGGTACATCAATGGATTAAGCATGGAAATTCAAGAGGAGATTAGCATGTTATCTCCTAGAAACATGGAGGGGGCCTATCAGTATGCTTTAACAACAGAGAGAAGATGGTTAGGAAATAAAACTTTGGTAGAGGAAAATGATCTGCCAAAGGAAGAGGGAAAATAATTGGAAGAGGGAAGGCTCCAGCTTACAAGGATGAAGTTGGTTGTTCTAACCAGCAAGAATGAGCAGCGAAAGGATATGAGCCTAGAGGTGGAAGATGCTACCATCGAGGTATAGGTATAGGTAGTGGCAGAGAGTTAGTCTGCAGATGTTAGAAATGTAACAAACTAGGCCATTGATATTATGAGTGTCCTGATAATGAGAATGTAGGTGTTACACAATAATTTGTCATTGTCCCTACAATTCCCATCTTGCCCATTAGAGGGTCATTTCTGTGACCAATAAGCGGTGTCATGCCTTGCAAATACCATCATTGCATCCCTTGCCATGAGGACAACAATCCTTCTGTTGACCATTTCCTGAGCAGACCACTAAAAACACCTGTTTTTGCCTTGGTGCTAGTAGCCCATTATGCCCTCGCGCCAATGAGGAAAATTAACACTGAGCCCACGCTAGCTGGCGCTTTGTCTCAGTGAATTTCCCACGCCAATATTTTTATGGAAATTAAAAAAAAAAAGGAGGCAAAGTTTCAATCACAACAACTTCGTGGATGAGTCATAGGGAGTGGTTCGACTGAATAACCACGACCTTCCTCCTTTGGCCTCTTGTTTCCACCTTATGGGGAAACCTCCCAAGGGATAGGGCCTCCCTTCCACTATTGTAGGGATCCAAACCTCCTCCTATCCTCTATAAATATAGCCATATTCTATTGATGTGCTAGTTGAACATGTTCTAGTTGAATAGACAGCTGAAAAATTTAGCATAGAGAGGAAGCAATCATAGCTTTGGGAGAATAGTGCAGAGTGTGATTGTTTGTGTGTGTTGAGAACATAGTGAGATTTTGGACCTTTTTTCATGAGGATGGTTCATTTTATATGTCAAACTCACGAGGATAGTTCTTTTAATGTGTCAACCTCATTAAAACAATGAAACACGTTCCCGTTCAATTTGAGTCTTTCCCAGGTCTCGTAAAATCCTAGTTGAGTATTTATATTGATCTCATAATTTGAACCTTCACTCCATTTTACTTTCATATGGATTGAAGCTTCGGGGGCATGTACCTCGAATTGAGTCACCATGCTGGGGGCATCCTTACTTTTTCAAGCATAGTTTGTTTTCGTTTCAAGCTTGTGTAAAAATGAAACCGGTTTCAAGCATAGTTTATCTTTGTTTCAAGCTTGTGTAAAAATGAAACCAACTTCAAGCAGAGTTTCTTGATTTCAAGCTTGTGTAAAAATGAAACCATTCCCATTTTACCTCTCGTGATTACCATTTTATCAGCCTGTTTTTCCAGACGAGCCTTGGTTCTCTCATTCCATCGTCCCCATCTGTTCGGCCGATCATATGCCTTCACTTGATTGTGTTACCCATTCCTGAGGAACCGCTGTAATGAGTGGTCTTGTTAGCCAGCCTCTTGACTTTTATCATGTTCTGAGTAGTTCCACCATTACCAGAATTAGTTTCTGCCATTTATACCACTCGTTCCTCTAGGAGGAGTCACCTTTCAACTCTTTTCTAACTCTCTAAAATTGAAAGATCGCTGAGTCACTTTTCATTTTGAGCTCGTTAAATTGGCTGCGAAATGAAATCTACCCAGTATACATTTACCCCTTTTTGGGATGGGATAGATTATTTACGAAAAAGGAATACCCTAGCCTATCGCGACTAGGAGGTTCTCTCAAACACAGTTTTCTACCTTTTCGGATCTGTAAGACTACCTACGAAAAGGGACTGCTGGAGTTTTCTTTTCTGCCTTCTTTTCAAACTCTCTAAACATGAAAAGACGCTGAGTTCTTCCTTTGTTAGACTCGTTAAAAACTGATGACATCGGACTTTGTCGTAATGACGTTACTCGAGTTCCTCCTTCCTAGGGCTTGTAAAATGTACTAGGTTGGATTTTTCCGAAGGAAAAACTTATATGACAAGCATATGGTATCCTCTTCAAGCTTGTGTAAAAATAAAGAGGTACTCGCCAGAAATGGTGGGGGAAAATGGAAGTTTTTCATTAGTTGTCTCGGCAGTATGTCACTCTTGAACATGACACTTGTCATCAGTTCGTGTCGGGTTGGGATATCTTCACTCTATCACTTTGCCTCCATGGGTTTGGGAAATCCGTTTGCCTCTCATTCGATTACCAATTTTTTCAACATGACCTCTGATCCTATTTGAGTCAAATGCTGCCAAATACCAGAGTCGTGCCACCGATATGTTCAAGGAAAAATCATTCTACAACTTGTACATTCCCTGATCCCCTATTTCAGTCTTGATTCACACTCATATTACCTTCTCTGTTTTGTGCCAATGATGTGGGATTCATTATGACCCTCCTTCGACGGATCACTTCCTGTCGACTTCAGCTCATTATCCGGGAAGTTGATCTAGAGACTCCTTTCTGGTACCTTAGAGCTTTCATGCCCTAATGGAAAGTTCTTCGCATTCAACGACAGGTTCACATCATTGGCCTTTGATCGGGTGATTTCACGGGTATTCGACTTCAGCTCACTATTCACATTCCGTGGATTGTACTAGTAGTACCTTGAGAGCCATTGACATTATGGGTGGTTTCTCTCGCACTTGTTAACGGTTCACATCATTGACCAGTAATCAAGTGATTTTCTAGCATGTTCGACTTTGACACGTCTATTCACATGTTGGAATTTGTACTCTGATCGGGTGGTGTCGGAGCGCAAGACCCTGGGCTTCGATCACAAAAGTCCAAGTTGTGATGAGTGATGAGTCATTCATGATTATATACATGATTTTTTAGACAGATGGCTGCAACCATACCGTGGGTTCTCTTGTTTTGATCCTCTCTATACAGATGATTGTGCCTATACCGTGGATCTATTTCATATGATCCCTTTATTCAGATGGTTGCATCCATGTCGAGGATCCATTCACATGATCCTTTTCTTGATGGATAGTTGCGCCTATACCATGGATTCATGTATTTTCGATAGAGATTTCAGTTATGTATATGTATCTATGCTTGATTTGCAGGTCTCCCGATAGCAGCGTCTAGTTCCTTGCACATACTTGTAAAGCATTTCACCCCTCACTCATGTTCGGACTTCATACTTAAGGGGGCATCTGTTACATAGTAATTTTTCACTGACCCTGCAATCCCCATCTCGCCCATTGGAGGGTCATTTCTGTGACCAATAAGAAGTGTCATGCCTTGAAAATACCATCACTGCATCCCTGTCCATGAGGAAAACAATCCTTTTGTTGACCATTTCCTGAGCAGACCACTAAAAACACTTGTTTTTGCCTTGGCGCTGGTAGCCCATTATGCCCTCGCGCCAATGAGGAAAATTAACATTGAGCCCGCGCCAGCTGGTGCTCTATCTTAGTGAGATGCCTGCGCCAATCTACTTATGGAAAGTTTTTTAAAAAAAGAGGCGAAGTTTCGATCACAACAACTTCATGGATGAGTCATAGGGAGTGGTTCGACTGAATAACCACGACCTTCCTCCTTTGGCCTCTTGTTTCCACCTCATGGGGAAACCTCCCAAGGGATAAGGCCTCCCTTCCACTATTGTAGGGATCCCAACCTCCTCCCCTCCTCTATAAATATAGCCATCTTCCATTGATGTGCTAATTGAACATGTTCTAGTTGAAAAGAAAGCTGAAAAAGTTAGCATAAAGAGGAAGCAATCATAACTTCGGAAGAATAGTGCAGAGTGTGATTGTTTGTGTGTGTTGATAACATAGTGAGATCTTGGACCTTTGTTCATGAGGGTCTGACAAATGTGCTTGGATACAAACCTGCCAAAGGAGAGCCTCAACATCAAGGCTTGGTTGCAAACTCCCCTTGTCTTTATCATAATAAAATGTATATGATGTTTATCTTCCACTCTTGTTTACAATTATAATGAGATTTCTAGCATTCCTTGATTAGTTAGATAGGTTGTAATTGTTTTATTTTTGTCTTGGTTTTACGTTTTTTGTGGCGTCTCAACTGTCTGTACAGGTAATTGAACATTGATAGCAGCGTGTATCAAGCTTGAGAAGAGCGACGGATCAAGAGGCTTCGACGAAAGAAGACAACATAACATCAGAATGAGGTAGGTCATATTCCTTGCTCTGAATTTCATTTACAATCTAGGAAGGTAGATGTTAGTATTTTCCCGTAGTTGCTAGACCCACCCTAGGGCTAGAGTGATCACCTCTATCCACAGTGGGGATTTACCTAGACAACAGTAGGGAAAATAGGAAACTATGTTGCATAAGGAGAACATACATAAGCACAAGCTCCCATAGTGGAGAATGTACCTGAGGTTGGAGAAGCTATTATCATGAATAAGGTGTTATTGAAACCAGAGAAGGAAGTGGCAATGTCTTCACAAAGGAAAGTTTTTTTCAAACTACATGAAAAGTCCAAGGGAAATGTTGCAAAGTAGTTATTGATAGTGAAAGCACCGAAAATTTTGTGCCCACTGAAATGGTGGAAAAGTTGAACCTTAAGAATGTCAAGCATCCAATACCCTACAAGGTGTCATGGTTGCATAAAGGACATCAAATGTTGGTTACTGAAAAAAGTGAAGTGGCTTTCCAAATAGGTAGATATCAATAAAAAGTGACTTGTGATACCTATGGATGTGTGTCATGTGTTGTTGGGCAAACCTTGGAAATTTGACAGGAAAGTAGTGCAAGATGGAAGAAAGAACTATTATAAGTTTGATATGGGTGGTATTCAACATAATTTTTTGCTTTTGCAAGAATGGAATGGAGTTGCAAACAGTGAGCCAAAAGCTCTATTTGTTGGTTAAAAAGAGTTCTTACAGCAGATGACAGAAGAAGAGGTGATTTATGCCATTGTTTGTAAGCCAAAAAGTGAATCTCCTAATACCCTCATTTCATATTTTCCAATAGAAATTAAAAATATGTTTGAATAGTAACACATAAGCATGGATTTTGTGTTGCAGTTGCCACAAAGTTAGTCTAAATAAATAATGAAACTTACCATGGCCACTAGTCGAATATAGAGTGGGGTTTGTTGATGCGGCGAGTCCTCTGTTGAGTGGCCGGAAGAAGAACCATCACCTGTGGATGAAGAACCGTCACTGTCACCTGTGGATGAAGCACGATCACCATCTACAGTGATTCCTCTGCTGAGTAAGTGTTTTCATTGCGCTGGTACTGAGTGATTGGGGTTTTGGTGGGGTATTTGTGTTAAGTGTAGAGAGACCAGGCCGGCGCGCGCGATGAGTTAATGGGTTTAGGGGAAGGGTGTGGGGTTGGGAAGAATTCATATAAGCGCACGGGAATTAGAAGTAGTTTTGGTTTTTAGAATTTTTTTTAGATTTTTTTGTTTTATATTTATATTTCATATTTTATATTTTTTTTTATTTAATATATATAGTTATATTTATGTTTAATTTTATATATAGTTATATTTTATATATAGTTTAATTTTTTCATTCACTAGTTCTTCCATGCATTGTTTCCTCTCACCTCTAGCTTGATGAGTTTCCATATGAAGATAAATTTAAAATAGATTTCCATAAGAATATCTTAGACGAAGTTCTTTACTATTGAAGGTAAATGAAAGAGAGAAAACCAACTAAAAACATATAAATACATACCTCGTATATTTCAACATTTTGATATCATTAATGTTCTTCTTCATCCAACTCATCATCTGTGCCATCGTGTTCAGAATTCATGTTCAAAGGATTGGCCATGTCAGCATCATGATCATCATCTTCTATATTATCATCTGAAACATCCTCTCCCACATTTTGTTCGACCTCTTCAAGTTCTCCATCCGACGTATTGTCAATATCATCTAGTTCATCCAGAACATTGTTTGGATTAACATATCTTTAAAATTATTCAACGTATTCATCTGACGCATGAACCCCTTGCTCCTCTACATCATCTTCTTCTTCAATATCATTTTCTTCCGCTACATTATACTTTACTGGCCTTCCTCTTGGATCATATCTAACAACATAAGACCAACCTGCTTTACCTGGAACCTCTAAGTAAAATACTTATTCACATTGTCTTGGAAGGACATAGGGCTCTAAGCCTGGCTCAAAATTTCTTATATTAACCATGGTAAACCTGTTAGAATGTTGAATAACAGTTCTATCGGGATCACGTTCATTGATTTGTAGCATGCACCATTTGACATCGGACACAACTAATTTGAAGGATTTAAAGTCACACTCAAGTATATCATCGAGATACCCATTGTATCGATTTGCAGATACTTTTAGATGTTTGTCACCTTTAGATGCAATTTTCTCTACCTAGAATACTGCAGTTATCCCACTATCTGAAGTTTTCCTCTTTTCATCCAACCTTTTGATGCAAAATTTGCGGCCATTGCACCACATTTCCTTGCGATGTTTCAACTGCAATATGCAAAACACGTAAAAAATACATTGTCATTATTCGATAAACATATTTATATTTGGAAATTTTGCAAATTAATAAAAAAACACGCCATATGCATCAATATAATTGTAAAAAAATTAAGTAGTATAGATGAATTATATGCTTGCCTAGTTATGTACTAAACCATGTGCTAAATCAATTTCCCTCTGTGTAAGATTGGTATCTACACTAATTTCAACTTCTTTAACCAATGTAGACACACCATACCATGGTAACCTACCATTATTAGCTTGTTTGCATCATTCAATCCATACCTTCATCCAATCAACATTGTTTGCAATGTATAAATGTATTGTATCCCACTCTCGACCGACTATATTAAAAAAAAACCGTTCACATGTGTATATATAATTAGTTAACACATTATACCACTATAATATTGGATTGTGCATCAAGAATAAAAACTAAATAAGTACGATATACATTAAAAAAAAAAAAAAAAAAAAAATTAAAAATAAATAAATAAATAAATTAAATAAAATTAAATAAAATTAAATAATATTAAATAAAATAAAATTAAATTTACTGAAATCTCCACTATATACTTACATCCCACTTTCCTCAGTGTACCTTTCCCCAAAAGGTTCTCCCCTTCAAATTTGTTCATGGAGTTGACATCCCAAATGCGATCAAATACATTGATACTTTTTCCTATTGTCAGACTATATTAGCTAATATAAACCATGGTTTGATATACCATATATCCCTCTACCATAGAACCCTCAGGACGTGCTCTTTGTCTGACCAAAGCCTTCAAACATTTCAAGTGCCTCTCAACCATCCATATTCATCTTGTGTGTACAGGTCCAAAATTTTCAATCTCCTAAACTTTGTGTATGAGGCAGTGTTCTTGTGCATTGAAAAATTCTGGAGGTAGATACTTTTGCATTTCACATATTATACGAGGAATTTTTTTCCTCAAATAATTAATATCTTCTTTATAGATTTCTTTATATGACAACCATCTACAAATGAAACAAGAAAATCACAAGTTTCAACAATAAGATATATAGTACATTACAAGTAAAACACATGCAATCAAATATAAGTTAATGTACAAAAAAATATTAAATAAATTACACTTTTCATATAAATCGCCACTTACCTCACGTATTTTCCAATATCATATATAACTTGTTTGACATTGTTGTCAAAGTTGTTTGGTAGAGATAGAGGTAGAACTTATTGTAACAAAAAATATAATCAATCATTATTTATTCTGAAATAAGTATAAAACAAAAATACTAACAAGATGTTTCACCATTAATGTAAAACTATATACACCAAAATAATTACCTTAATGAATGTATTCCAATCATGAGTCTTTACCCTACCTAATTCACCTTTCTTTGTTAGGATATTCTTTATGTTTGAAGAAAATCCAGTGGGAAATTTATTTTTTTCAATAACCTCTTTAACATCCTTGCTTTGTTGCTCCGTCAATAACCATGGAAGGGCACTTAGATTTTGGTCATATCTATTGCTATTTGAATGAATCACACTTTCCATTGCATGATTGGTCTCCTTAATGTCATTACAAATCTTGACAATTTTTTCTTTATCTCTCCTTCCATCTAAGATTCGCCATAAGGTATCCATTACATTCTTCTCGATGTGCATCGTATTAAACAAATGAACAATATCTAGGTGCTCATAGTATGGGCGCCTACTAAATTTCTCAGGATAGGTTTTTATTCCTAATGGTAGTGCCCCGTTATTAATGCCTTTCCAACCTACAAGGTGAATCATAGTTTAAGATATTAAAAAAACAATAAATGTCAGATAGTACAATGAAGAAAATACAATAAAAATATAAAATAATCCAAAATTTTCATGTATAATGAAAAATATATGATTTAATCCATACCTTGAGAGATTCTATTATATTGCAACTTCCATAGACCAGGTTTCATTCTCCGTGGTATTAATCCAGTCTCTTCTTTCCCACTGAAAATATGTTTTTTGGTTCTTTGGTACCTATGGTTATTATAAAGGAAGTGCCTATACTCATCAAACACCTCCTTTCCTAGGCTTCTTGAACGACGAGATTTCAATTTAGGACCACAAACTGGACAAGCAAATTTACCCTTTGTTTGAAGACCTGCAAGAGTTGGATTACTTTTTATTTCAATTATTAATTGAAGTATGTATAATGAATGGACTATTTACAAAAAATGCATGAAACAAACTTCATAAAACTAGTAAACACTATTAAAGTGGATGGTAATGTTATAGTATACCATAGAAATGTGTTAGCCCTAGGGCATCGTGAATTGTCCATACAAGCATTGCATGGAATTTAAATTCCCTTTGTGCATTTGTTGGTCTGGAGATATTATACATAGTGATGCCCTTCCATAAGTCTAGTAACTCATCAATAAGAGGCTCAATATATACATTCATATCTTTGACCTGGTACTTACCTAATTGATTGAACATACAATACATAATTCCCAAATATATGAGTAACAAAAAAAAAGACATAATTATAAGACATGATTGAACATATATGGGTAAAAACAAAAATATAAGACATAAGTATGAAACAAACAAGACAAATCATGATATGTTATTGTGTAAATGAATATATTTATTCTAAACAAAATAATACCCAAAAAATTCATTTTCAACATTATGTGCTCCCTCTTTATTGACATCCATGGAGGAATATTATTGTTGATAACAAAAATGGGCCACACCGATTAAATAGATATTAGCTCTCCAAATGGTTTGACTCTGTCAACTGCTAATGAAAGCTTAAGATTACGAGGTTCTTATTTAAAATTTGGCCATATTTCCTCTATATTCGTAAATGCGGATCCATTTGCATGAAATCGAAGCACCATATTGACTTCTTTTCACTGCATGGTAATCCATATATTGTGATATGCGTTTGAACCTGAAAAATTGTCGCAGATGTGGAATTATGGGAATATAACTAACAACCTTGCAGGGCACCTTTTTTGTTACTTTATCGGTTTGATATATACTCTCATCACATTTTGGGAATTTTTATTTCGACGCATGTTATTTATAATAGAGAATAACATCATTAGGACATGCATGAATAACTTGATGCTCTATTCCAATATCTTTCATAATGGCATGTAAAAATCAGTACCTGCGAGGTAAAACATTTGACGATGGTAATCTAAATTCACCTAAAAATATACAACATTAGAAAACAATAGTGTTGGTTAATGTAAAAAATATACATCTTGAATCCAAATAATGTTACAAATGGTGATTGACATACTAACATTGAAAACAAAGGAAAAAAATAATTTCTTTATCATGATGTACTAAATGTCAAAAAATATATTACATACCTCAGGAGTTGTGTCACACATGTGTTTGGCAAACCATTCACAACCTTTAAGTCAACCAAAAGCAATACATCGGAGAGAATATATGTTTCCGAGCCTTCATAAAGATTTTGAGTTCACCTCTCAAGTACATGTATATCATAACCACCAACATACGGGTCGCCATCATCATCCCTTCCTGCAACATTATTAAATGTATCGTGGATCAATCTATTCATCCCATCTTCATCCAATGTTTTATTAGCATCATTATCTTCTTCCATAGGATCATTAGCTTGATCTAGCTCAATATTCGCTTCATGTTTTTCAACAGGCGCTTGTACTATAATGATCTCTTCCTTGTCAAGGAATGCCCTAGGAGCACCATACTAGACAATTACAATCAATAAAATAATACTAGTCAACTATCGCAAATATTTAAATGATATAAATGTTTACAAATATAATATAGGAAAACAAAGACAACAAAGAGCTAGACAACGACAACTTAGCTAGTTAACTAATCATGATTTACATGTGGCTCAACTTAAAAATTACGTGTTCATAATAATAAAAGTAAAAATACCCTTAATGGAAATGATTCCATTGAATATATTAACAAATCAATCTAACTGCATAGATTTAATGAATTTAATAATATGAGCATGTAATAGTGAAAATAAATAGAAACCAATATAGACCCATCTAACTCTGGTTCTACGAAGCATCAAGAGGGATCAATTCCCTTAAGGTGCAAACCCATTTTTTGAGTAAAAAAGTGAGGAGAGGTCAAAAGGAGGACAATTTCAAAACCTAACACTGGAAAAAGGAACAAATGTGAAGTTGATCAATGTTGGAATGAGGACTTTTGGAGACTCCTAGCACTGGAAAAGGGTACGATTGCAAAATCAATGTTACTAGAAAATAGCCTAATTGCAAATCCTACTGCTGAAATAAGTCTAATTGACAAAATCAACACTAGAATAAAGAGAAATTAGGAAGCCTGCCACTAAAAAAGGGAACATTTGAAATTCCTAGCACTGGAAAAGGAAACAAGGAGGAATCTTAGCACTATAAAACAAGGTATATGAGAAACAATATAGCACTAGAAAGTTAAAAATGTGAAAAAGGTAGTGTTATGAAAAGGACAATTTAAAAAGCTAGTGCTAGGAATGAAGGAAATTGGAAAACCTAGTGCTACAAGGGAGGGAAAAGTGAACTCCTAGAAGTAAAAACTTGAACAAATGAGAAACATAGTGCACCAATGAGGAGAGGAGGTTAGTTTTGGAGAGAGAAAGAGATTGTCGATGAATTCAAAAAATACCTAGCATAAATATTAATTTCAAACTACCATAAATATCAATTCTAAAATACCTAGCATAAATATTAATTGCAAACTACCTAGCATAAATATTCATGAACAAATGTAAATATTAATTGCAACTTAACTACCTAGAACACATCACGATATTTTTTCTCAATGCATAAAACACAAAATGAATATTTTGGAATATTTTCACTTGTGCAATTGACTATATATTTGAACTAAGTAAAGACCAAGTCTCATATGGTATGTATAATAAATATAAAGAACAAGTCCCTTATAAATTGTAGAGACCATAAATGTGCCATACTTCCTCCTACAATCCATAAATGGAATGATTTTCAAGGAAAAAAAGGGGTAAACATGAGTTGTTATGCCATAATGGGATCATTCAACTATTGTACTTTGGATAAGATGGAGCACATCTTATTTTGGATATATTTTGGGCTTATTCGATTTTCCTCTCTCTTTCCTATTAGAATCAAGGGATTAATTAATGGCCTAGTTCAATGTAAACTCTAATAGGATCTATTTATATAGCTATCCATATCGTTTCCCCTGCATCACCACTAGGATAATGTGCTTATTCCAAATACCTATTTTGAGATTGTTGCTTCACATTTCATTCATGGTACCCCAAGGGTGGTTCCGGTGAATCCAATAAGAATTAATTCATGCATAGAAATTCCACATGATAACATTCTAAGACATATGTGGTCGTCATCTAAATCTCTATATTTCTTTACAACTTTCTAAGATTTTGTTTCATCTTTAAGTTCATTCTGAATAGCATTGATTACAAGCTTAATAAAGAAATATTTTGGATCCTCTCCATAAGTAAGCAATGCGATCAAATGTCTTGAAAGGGATGTTTTTCTTGACTTATTTCTCATTCCACAAATTTCCAAGGAATTGATACTTGGGTAATGAACACAATTTTCATCTCTTTCAAATTTTATCACCGACTCTCGAAAATAGATCGTTTTACATGGAAATGTTTTGTTAAAAAGAAATGTTCCTTTGTTTGCATAGCCATTATAGAAAATACAACACTTAATGAGAAAGGGGCAAGCCTATAAAATTTAATTGCTTAAATATTTGCCTTCAAATACATTTTTTGGGTATTATGAAACCATTTTTTAGTTGAGTCAATGTCAAAATATTTTTTTCAAGAGACCCTTCTTGGGCTCCTTAAGGTAAAGAAATGAATAATGTTTTCATGTCTAAATATGTCCTCCATCAAATAATTTCCTTCTCCCAAAAGGATTGCCATTCATCCTTCAAAGTTGGCCTCCATACAGAAGATAATCAAGTCGACCTGCATTACAAGCCTCCATGTCAGGTTCAAGTCAAGTTGTTCATGTCGGCTCAAATTCACAGTGACCAATAAGTATAAATAAACTACTATTCCACCATTTGAAGGAGAGAAGTGAAGCATTCATTCAATAATTAAGAGAAAATATTACAAGATGGAGAAATGGAGAGGAAGAAAAGACTCTTAGAAGACTATTATAGAGAGGAAGCCAAAAATGTGAATTGCAAAAAAAATTATAGGGAGGCCAAAGTTCATTGTTGCATAGATGATTACATAAAGGGTTGTGAATATTACAAAAGTAAGGTTGAGATTTATAAAGTAGGAAGTCTGATATTTCTGAAGTAGGAGGGCCGAGACTATTACGGAAGGAGGGTCAAATTTTGAAGTTGAAACATAAGGAGCCAAGAACCATGATTATAGAGACAATTGCTAGATGAACTGGTCTAGTGGTTGGAGTAAGTTTATTCCTTTAGTCAAAGGTTCAAGTGTGTCTCCACTTGATTTAATCTACTGGAGAAAGAGTTGACTAGGTTTTATCCTTCATAGGGTTTTTTCCTTGGCTGTGCAAGTTACATATTGTGTTCTTATATTTTTTATCTTCATGTTGGCATTTATTTTATGAAAGGAACATTAAAATAATCAACATATAATTTCACAAGTAAGTGTCAAGGTAAGAGAAATAAAATTGAAGAATCTAACTCACATAATTCCCTAGATTTCTCAACAAAGGAGAGGTATTGGACCTCATTTGAGTCACATAAGTAATTCGTTTTATTCAATAAGTCTGAGGCAAATTCAGAGCGAGAAAGATGTGAAGGATAATGAGAAAAGCAAGAAGGTCTATTTTTTTGGCTTGTGCATCAATTATTTGTTTGGAAAGCTCGCATGTATGGGAAGAAAGCTATATATGTTCATATTTTGAGCCAGAGAAGAGAAACATATAGAGTTATAGAGAGAAGCATTTTTGTTTGGGTGGTTGGCCTATCACTTGGTGATTTGTCTTGATCAAATATTTTGGAATTCTTCCTTGAATTTATATAAGAAGAGAATTTTTGTGTTTTCCCCTGTGGAGGGGTTTTTCCCTGGCCTAGAGCCTATTTATCGTGTTCTTGTTTTCATTGTGATCTTATTTATTGGCATTGTATTTGTTGTCGCTCCTAGAGACAACCTAGAGTTGTGATAGACCAGTGCCTAGGACATCTTATATAGCAAGGAGCATATGGTATGACAGAGGGAGTCATCAATAAAAAGCTCTCATGATATCTCTTGTAAACAAGGAATATTAATCTGAATGGGACCAAGACCTTCAGAATATGACACAGAGGAAAAGAATACTGCAGAGGCAATATGCAAAACTCCAATATAAAAGCAACAGACAATTCAGAGACAGCTTACTACAAAGAGGGCCGATTCAAAAATACCTCACAGAAATAAGTTATCAGAAGGTGTATGTAGTGAATGAAATATTGAGAAGATATTAGTTATCATTGAGCTGATATCCAGATATACAATACCACCATGCATGGGCTTACCAATCTAAGAATCCATACATGACAATAACGTTTTAAAAACACCCTCCCAAAGAAACCAATATAGCAGAAATACGGTTTAGATGAATAGTGGAACAAAATATCATGCATGAGCCATATTTAAAGCGCTTGACTAATCTGAGCATGGGTATCAACTAGGATAAATCCATACCAAAAATCAGTGAGCCACTCGCATTCCAAAACATGATACAGGAAAGATGGATGAAATGAAATGATATATTAAAATAACACATAAGAGAGAAAGTTACACACTGTGAAATACCAAAGACCAGAATCCTCTTTAACAGATGGAACTCCTCCTCACTGAGACGCTATGGGCTCTGAGCCTTCATACTAGAGTTTAACAAAATGTATACAAAAATCCTTTCACTGCATAATTTTCTGATAAAATCTGGAACCCTCAATCATTTGTTCTTCGGGAGCTTTATAGGAGAAAAAAAAAGCTCAAAAAGGGAGCAGGTGATGAATATTTAATTTGCTTCATAAAGACAGGATGGCTGAAACGTGCATGCCCATACTGCTGAATGAATCTGTAGCGCTGTATGTAATCTGCTGCCTACTTTCTGAAATAAATGCACTGGGTGAAAGTATCTTCAGGAACACGGTATAGGAGTAAAATCACATAAACATTCTGTCTTTTCCTGAAAGAAATTCTGCTGAAATGAAACCCTGAGGGTATTGTTTTCTGTGCGTTGTACCCTCTGCCTTCTAAACTTGAATTATGGTTTAAGATCTTCAATGCTGAATGTTGAATTCCTCGATCATCCGCTGATATTCCTCTGCTGCTCCATTAATATCTCCATCTGCGCAATCTGTGCTTTGAATGACTCTGGAGGGTTTGGCAGATTTGAACCCTGCTTCTTTAATGGAAGTCTTGTCGATTTACCTTCCCAGGACTTTCTTCATAATTACAGCCTCTAAAAAATGGTCCTTTGATGTGTCCTCCGTCACTGTAACAGAGAATGAATCATGGTGGTTTTCCGCCTCTGTAGCCCTGCAAAAACCTGCAAACTCATCAAGAAAACAAATGCATGGGGACGGCGATACAGTGGGGATGACTGTGTAGCAACGCGGCATGATGAAATGGAGGAAGTATGCAGGGTGGCGATGAAAAATGCAGTGGAACAATGGTGGATGGACTGGCCAAAGTTATAATGTAAAACATTAAAATATGACATATGAATGGAATATATAAATGGCGGAGGAAAAATGCAATAAACATGTGGGACGGTGACGTGGAGGAAGACTGGGTTAATGCAGGGGGCGATCAAATCTGGACCATCCGATCTCAGGAAGAGATCGACAGCTGTGAATGCATCGGAGGCGATGGGCAGTACGCCAGGGGCACTGTACACTTGGATTAACACACGTGCATCTCTGTAGTGCGATGACCGTTGGATGGAGACCCCCAGATTGGACGACTATAATGCATATCGCTCCGTATCCTCAGTCGAATGATAACGCGCGATGAGGTAGCAGTTTTGGAATAGTGACGGAGCCACGTGTCACGCGATGTATGGAATCGCTCGGAATTGAGAAATACCGCCCGCCTACGAAAGACGGTGCGATAGATACCGAGCAGTTTTGAACAGTGGACGCGGGGTGGGGACCACCGGGACAGATAGACTCCGGGCCGTTGATTTTACGGTTTGATCAGAAGGTAGGTAGGTAGGCTACGGGCGCGGCAGAGATGAATGAACGCCATCCGATCTGTACAAATCGACGGTTATGAACGCGCTCGATATTAATTTGATAAGCGCCTTTTGGGCTGCGGCTTGGTCTAACACCCAGGTTACGTGGAGAAAAAGACTGAGGGGCTAGGGCCGAAAAGTGCCAGACCATATATATTTTCAAGTGTGGGTTTTTGGCCTTTTAAAATGTGATTTGGGGGCAAGAAATGGCAACGATAGGCAGAAAAAGGATTCTTTAGGCCAAAAGAGGGAATTTGAAAGGGTTTAAGCGAGATTGCTTGCCAGAATTTGATAGGATGCTGATATGATCAACATTGGCTCCACCTGGGGACGGAACGTTCATCCTTGGGCATGTCGAGAACTTCCCAGATCACCTACATCATCAATTTTTACAAACAGGAAAAATAAACCTATTCTACTTCTACCCTTATTACTCCATGAGACCAAATTAAACTGTTGGTCTCACATTTTCTCTACTTGAACTACATCTACTAGGATTAGAATGTCTAGCATATTTCTTCTCTATATTCTAAAACAGAAATTGAAAAATAGCCAAGCCAGGATTAGACTGTCTGGCTTGCTGGACTTTGGAGAAATTAAAACAACTAACTACATGCTTACAGACTGAGCTTTATTGAGTTTTTCCTACCTACCCTACTCTAACTAGAATATTTACAAGTCTAGCTTACGAACATTGTCTTCCAATGTAACCAGTCCATCAAATGATCCCATGACTGGTCTCTCTTTCTCAACTCCTTGAGCAGGTTGGATAGGCAGGGTAGCTCCCACTCTTTTTGTTCCTCAACAGCGGCTACAAAAAATTTTATTGCTGTCTGCAACATTCTGCTCAACAAGACCCTTGATCCTTCTTCAAATGTTTGTAGGAGATGAGCATAAGGATCATGAAAAGATACCTGGCTATGAATATCTGGCAGGTAGGCTTCAACCAGGATTTCTTCTTCTTCCACTGGATCAAGAAAAAGACTCTCTTGAGAAATAGAATCTCCCTCATTTTCTGCATTTTCTGAACTAGAGGACTCATCATATATGACAGTGATGTCCTCTTGGAGCTCTGATATATTCTGCTCAGATGAGCTGATCTCTGTGAATAGATCTGTGTATTCTTGAGCAGGGGTATGTTTCATTTCTTCTTCCTTTTCAAGAGAAGGTCCCTTAATTTCAATCTGCTCAGGAATTTCTTCTCTGCTTACCTCCTCATCTTCTGAAAAGGAAGGCTGCTGGTTTCCAGTCTCACTGATGATCTGTGGTAAAGTAGAATGAAGATTCAAGGAATCTTGATATGCTATTATACTATCGTAGCTCTCCCCATCAGTATCATAAATAGCCTGAATTGGCTTATTACTCTCTGGAAGTAAAGGGAAATGATTTTCCTCCCATAGATCTACTAGTGATGACACTGCAAGATTATCTTCTATTTGGGAAACATCATCATCAGATAGATCAGAAATAGGAAAAATATGAATATAAGTAATACTGCCAATAGAGCATACTGGATTATCAGCAGGTTCTTCTTCACTTTGATCCGTAGAGGAGCTTTCTGGATCTGTACAATCAAACTCATAAGATGAATGGGCAAGAGTGTGTGTTCCATAGAATATTTCTGAGGTGGGCTGCTGATTTAATATCTGATCAATCTCTTCTTCTGTCAAAGGGGAAGATTGTTTTGTGTTCCTTTGTGCAGAAGAGTAGCAGCTCTCTGTTTCTTGTACTAGCTGATTTGGAGGCAGGATGTCTTCTTGAACCTCTTCTAGAGTATCCTCAGTTATGCTTGCAGGAAAAAATTGAGGATCTTCTGATGTTTCTTGATCTCTCTATGATTCAGACCAGTCCTCATGAACCTGATGATACTTGGTTAGACTACAAGGCTCATGAGTGGTTTCTTCCTCCACATCAGATTCTGCATCTTCTATGTGGCATCTTGTTTCCTCCAAGCAACATTCCCTATTTTCCTTTGCTATTAGGTCCTGATACTCTTTGATCAGTATAACACAAGACATGGGTAAGAAATCAGGCAGTTCCTAATCGATTTTCTCCTCATCTTCCATAGGTTTTAAAGCATCATACATGTCTTGCTCATTATCTAGGTCTTGAGTTTGTTCTTGTGATTTAAAGAGTTTGATCTCAGCTTCATATCTTTCAATCATCAATCTTAGAAATATTTTCTTAAGCACGGGTGTGCAAATTGAGCTGAGAAGAAGAATAGCCCGTGGAAGGTCCTCCACTTCCAGTTTTGCCAAGCCACGTGACATTTCATCTCGACACTCAGCCGTGAAACTTGGATGCATTTTTGAAAACTGCTAAGAGTCTTGCATTGGTGAAGTGACTTGGTCTTCAGCATGGCTGATGTTGTACTGTGACATAGTCTCCCAGTGGAGTCTGATGAAACCAAGATAATCAGTGGCCTACTGATCACCTAGTGGAGTCTTTTAATCATTTAGGAACTGTGGAGTCGCCAAGGTGAGGGATATACAACTCTCAACTCTCCATACTCACCTACTTGAAGAGTGAATTAGGTTTTGTCGAGGCCTAGGGATTTAAATTTTCTCAACTTCGTTCCCCGGCAACGCCAAAAAGATGTTGTCGCTCCTAGAGACAGCCTAGGACATCTTATATAGCAAGGAGCATATGGTATGACAGAGGGAGTCATCAATAAAAAGCTCTCATGCTATCTCTTGTAAACAAGGAATATTAATCTGAATGGGACTAAGACCTTCAGAATCTGACACAGAGGAAAATAATACTGCAGAGGCAACATGCAAAAATCCAATATAAAAGCAATAGACAATTCAGAGACAGCTTACTGCAAAGAGGGCCGATTCAAAAATACCTCACAGAAATAAGTTATCAGAAGGTGTATGTAGTGAATGAAATATTGAGAAGATATTAGTTATCATTGAGTTGATATCCAGATACACAATACCACCATGAATGGGCTTACCAATCTAAGAATCCATACATGACAATAGCGTTTTAAAAACACCCTCCCAAACAAACCAATATAGAAGAAATACGGTTTAGATGAATAGTCGAACAAAATATCATGCATGAGCCATATTTAAAGCGCTTGAATAATCCGAGCATGGGTATCAACTAGGATAAATCCATACCAAAAATCAGTGAGCCACTCGCATTCCAAAACATGATACAGGAAAGATGGATGAAATGAAATGATCTATTTAAATAACACATAAGAGAAAGTTACAGACTGTGAAATACCAAAGACCAGAATCCTCTTTAAGAGATGGAACTCCTCCTCACTGAAACCCTATGGGCTCTGAGCCTTCATACAAGAGTTCTACAAAAATGTATACAAAAAATCCTTTCACTGCATAATTTTCTGATAAAATCTGGAACCCTGAATCCTCTGTTCTTCGGGAGCTTTATAGGAGAAAAAGAAAGCTCGAAATGGGAGTAGGTGATGAATATTTAATTTGCTTCATAAAGGCAGGATGGCTGAAACGTGCACGCCCATACTGCTAGATGACTCTGTAGTGATGTATGTACTCTGTGATCTTCTTTCTGAAATAAATGCACTGGGTGAAAGTCTCTTCAGGAACACGGTATAGAAATAAAAACCTTATGGGCAGTCTGTCCCTTCCTGGAGAGAAAATTCTGCTGAAATGAAACCTGGAGGGTATTGTTTCTTGTGCATTGTACCCTCTGCCTTCTAAACCCTGGATTAAGGCTTAAAATCTTCAATGCTGAACGTTGAATTCCTCGATCATCTGCTGATATTCCTCTGCTGCTCCATTAATATCTCCATCTGTGCAATCTATGCTTTGAATGACTCTGGAGGGTTTGGCAGATTTGAACCCTGCTTCTTTAATGAAAGTCTTGTCGATTTACCTTCCCATGCCTTTCTTCATAATTACAGCCTCTGAAAAATGGTCCTTTGATGTGTCCTCTGTCACTGTAACAGAGAATGAATCATGGCGGTTTTCCGCCTTTGTAACCCTACAAAAACCTGCAAACTCGTCAAGAAAACAAATGCATGGGGACGGTGATACAATGGGGATGACTGTGTAGCAACGCGGCATGATGAAATGGCGGAAGTATGCGGGGTGGCGATGAAAAATGTAGTGGAAAAATGGTGGATGGACTGGCCAAAGTTATAACGTAAAACATTAAAATATGACATATGAGTGGAATATATAAATGGCGGAGGAAAAATGCAATAAACACGTGGGACGGTGACGTGGAGGAAGACCGGGTTAAGGTGGGGGGCGATCAAATCTGGACCGTCCAATCTCAGGAAGAGATCGATGGCTCTGAATGCATCGGAGGCGATGGGCAGTGGGCTAGGGGCACTATACACTTGGATTAACACCCGTGCATCTCCGTAGTGCGATGACCGTTGGATGGAGACCCCCAGATCGGACGGCTATAATGCATATCGCTCCATATCCTCAGTCGAACGATAACGCGTGATGAGGTAGCGGTTTTGGAATAGTGATGAAGCCACGTGTTACGCGATGTATGGAATCGCTCCGAATTGAGAAATACCGCCCGCCTACGAAAGGCGGTGCAACAGATACCAAGAAGTTTTGAATAGTGGACGCGTGGTAGGGACCACCGGGACAGATAGACTCCGGGCCGTTGATTTTACGGTTTGATCAGACGGTAGGCAGGTAGGCTACGGGCGCGACAGAGATGGACGAACGCCGTCCGATCTGTACAAATCAACGGTTATGAATGTGCCCGATATTCATTTGATAAGCGCCTTTCGAGCTGCGGCTTGGTCTAACTCCCAGGTTACGTGGAGAAAAAGACTGAGGGGCTAGGGCCGAAAGGTGCCAGACCATATATATTTTCAAGTGTGGGTTTTTGGCCTTTTAAAATGTGATTTGGGGGCAAGAAATGGAAATGATAGGTAGAAAAATGATTGTTTAGGCCAAAAGAGGGAATTTGAAAGGGTTTAAGCGAGATTGCTTGCTAGAATTTGATAGGATGCTGATATGATCAACAATATTAATGATGAACAAAAAATAATAATGATGATGATGAACTAACATTATGTCACAATAATTGTCAATATAGTAAGAGAAAACATTATAAAACAAACCCTAATTTTGTTTGCCGTAGTTTTTCTCAACATCTATGGTCTTAGAATATTTGCAATGTAGAAATAAAAAATTTCTTGAAATCAAATGCAACGCAAAACTAAATCACACACCTGGTAGCCAAGCGCTTGGTGGACTAAAGTTGAGCAATACTTCGATGATTTTTTTTCTGTGTATATGACTCTAACTGTAGTTAATATTTCAAATCCAAATATGTGAATGAATGTACCTGCAAAATAAAGGGAGGAGAAATTATATGTGATAAATAGTTAATAAAATAGAAGAAAATTCATACTAGTTCCTTATGCCCAATTAATAGAGTACGAGTTTCTCCTAGTTCCCTTCATGCAAAATAGCAGTTTATGGTCTTTCACTAAAATAAAAACACAATTTTCAAAGAAAGACAAATACTACATGAATTTTTTTCATGGAAAATTTTGTTACTTATTATAAAACTTTATGTAACTCCTGCTCAACCAAGACATACAAGAAAAATATCAAACAAATTGTGTTGTATCACCTAAACCCTTACCATTTTGAGATATTTTCTTCAGATAGTTATTCCACTTCAACATCGAAATTGAAACTTGTCCTACACATATTCATGAGATTAATGAGGCAAACTTATATTAAATTTGACCAAATATTAAATTTGATTGCATGAATAAATAATAATTAAAAGTACTCTCATGCATGAATACCTTAATGAGCTCCTCTTGGTTTCGATAATAAATTGTTGGAGTAGTTTAACCTTGGAGCAAACCTCCCTCCACTAAATGAAGCAACAACGAAGTCAACATTGACTTTGTTGTTTCACTGTTGGATTGATGGTGTTTTTCTCTAAGATTATACAAATCCTAATTTGTTCTCTACTGAAAAGGGCCAACCGCGTGAAGGTGGAGGCTCTCATGGCCCCTCCCCTCCCCCCACATCACTCTCAATTCCCCAGAACCCAATCTATTTATTATATAGGAAATATTTGAATAAATACATTAATATACATAAGAAAAAAAATAGCAAACATCCATTCATTCATTCATTCATTCGTAAATGCATAAAATATTTCATCTCAATAAATTTTATCATAAAAAAAAACATGTTTACATAGTATGAAATAATGCCATGTACATAAATATACACTTAACAATTATTCAATAACATATAACATTCATTCATTCATCCATTAATCATAGATACAAAATACTTCATCTCAAAAAAATTTATCTTCAAAAATTTGTTTTCATAATATGGTACGTGATGTTTCTAATGGTCATGTACCCATGACATTTTTGTGGTTGCCTCAAGAGGGGTGGATCATCAGTTGCCACAAAAAAGAAATTTTAAATTGATATTTTTTGTTATTATTCATTAATAAAAATAACATTAGATTTTTCTTTACCTGCTGCATTAGTTGACTGTAATTTAAAAAAGGAAACAATTACCACAATATATATCAAAACATAAAATTTTAATTTTGTAGATACTTCTCATACAAGGCGTCGATACTAGTTAAGGAAACCAATATTACCTCCCATCTACCTCATGGAATCTATGCAGGAGTATGTTTTGAATTCATATATTCTCCAAACTTTACTGGTGAAGACGAGAGGCAATATTGGTTGTCTTGATCAATATTGTTGCTTTGTTTGAGAAGTATTTGCAGAATCGTATTTTTCCATTTTGATATTGTGGTAATTGTTTCCTTTAAATTTTTGAATATAAGTTCTAGGTTTTGTTAACATTTGTCATTTTTTTAAAACATGAATCACTAATGGATTGTGGAGATGCTACACTAGTTGAATGTTGTATTTTCCAAGAAGAGGACAACAAAGGAAATATGGAGATTCTAATATGGAAAATATGAAACAAAACCATTATAATATGGAGATTCCAGTATAGACAATATGAATACTTGAATGAGCTCCTCTTGGTTTTGAGAATAAATTGTTGGAGTAGTTTAATCTTGGTTGAGAAAACCTCCCTCCAATCAATGAAGCAGCATCAAATTCCACATTGAATTTTTTGTTTCTATGTTGGATTGAGGGTGTTTTTCTCAAATATTATCCAAATCCTAATTTATTTTTAGTGAAAAAATCCAACCTCGTGAAGGTGGAATATCTCATGCCCCCCCCCCCTCTGAAATCACTCTCAATTCCCCAATACCCAGTCTATCTACTATATAGGAAATAGTTGAAAGAAATACACTAAGATACATATAAAAAAATAGAAAACATTCATTCATTTATTTGTAAATCCACAAAATATTTCATCTCAATAAATTTTATCATAAAAAATATGTTTACATAATATGAAACAAAGTCATGTACATAAAGAGCCATATAAATTATTCATTAACATATAACATTCATTCATTCGTTTGTTAATCATAAACACAAAATACTTGGGGGTTTAGAGGAATAGATAAGAGGGGTTTGTATAAAATATTTAGGGAAGAGTGTAGTCGATGATGTTTTTAGATGCTTAAAATGATAAATTTGATAGCATTGGGAAATTAATAATTACAAATTTATCATTAAATATGTTAGTGTCAGTCAGTTTTTTCTGTCACAGTGATCAAATGGGCTCTTTCAAGGTTTTTTTAGGGTGTCAAGTCAATTTTTTATGGTTTCAGTAGGTCTTCAAATAAAAATTTGGTCACTAGATAGTGGTGTCTAGGTCTCTTACTACATTAAAAAAAAAACTTTTTGTGCTAGTTACTACCATCTCTCAATTGGATGAGTCATCATTACAAAATCATTAGTTTCATCTCAATTAGGTCACCATGAGTCTCATTTAGCTTAGTGTCACCATTAGGTAGTTGGGGTTTAAGTCACCAAAATTAGTCATTTCATTAATAAAACCGGCAAATGAAGGAGTGGGAACATGAATTTTCTCAATAAAGTTTGTTACATATGTAATTTTATTCAATTATGATGTAATCAGTTCCTAATGTTCAAATCTGCATAGTTTTCCAAAGCATAAGTGAAATGCACTTGGTGGGCCACCACACCTCAATGAAGAAAAAGACTCCAAAAGGATATAAAGGACCATAAAACTAATTTATCTCATTAATTCCATTGATAAAGAGCTCTCACTCGCATACAAAGACAACCTCAGCACTCTCAACATCAAAGAAGACTCTATAGAAGTAATTTCAAGGTGCCACGTTGTGTTTTGGAGCTTCCACGTCGTGCTTTCAGTAGCACACTGTGTTTTCTCTCCTACGTTGTGTTTTGCCTCTCTTAGTTAAAAATCAAGCTTCCAAGGATTCTCCACAGAAATTCAAGTCTCCAACAGTGTTCTACAAGTAAGTTGAAGGCTAGGCACAACTCCTATCAGTTTCTTTCCATGTTTTGGTTGAGAAATTATCCATTTTTTCCCCACGATGCGTTTTTGTGGGTGGGCCCTTGTTTTCACATTTTCAAGCTATAAATCCCTATCCCTAGCATACTAACCCTCCCTCATACTCAAATAAAACTCCCATAACCTTTTCATTCCGCTACCTCCATTTCCCAAGCCCCAAGCCCCAAACCCTACATCCACGCTGCGTTTTGGGTAGATTTTAGGGTTTGGACTGTGTTAAGTTTCCCTAGCCCATTCCTTATACCTTTTTCACCCCCGTTCACTTCCCATAGCTCCCTAGAACCCCTGCCTTCTTCCCTAAATTTTCCCATCCTCATATTCCTTCCCTAAACCCTTCATCCCTTCCCATAACTCACTACCCCTGTTTTTCCCACTAAGGTTTTACCTTGTAAATTGTGAAACATGGAAGGAGAAAAGAAACCCTATAAAAATGGAGGCCACATGTCAAGATATGAACCACTCAACACACATTAGATTATGTCCTCTCCACTTTCAAAGAGATTCTTTCAGAATGTTGGGTGTATGATATTTTGTGAGCAATTTCAAACAATCAAATACCATGCCATGCCCACAAGTTTGTTTGCCATTAATCTTAAAAGAGATAAGGTCATAATTACAGGGGTGAGCTTCAAAATATCAACTAAAGCCATAGCTACAACTATAGGGATACCTACTAGTGGTGAAAAATGGTTTAAGAGCCTAGACTTGGATGTGCAAAACTAGAAATCATTCATCAAAGGTCACTACAAAGATGCCATTAAAAAAGTGTTTCCTTTTGGTTGGTTGTTGGATAGGTTTTCTCCATTAACGAGGACCATTATGAAGTACTTTACATGTGAGGTCATATTTTATATATTTTACAAGTACCATGTTAGATTTTTCATGCACTTCAAAGGGGTAAAACCACTTAACCTATCCTACTACCTCTACAAGAGTTTGGTAAAAATGTCAGAAAAGGTGCAGCATAGACATGGTCACCATCAAGCCAACCTATTTCACCATGCCCTAATCAAAATCATTGTTGTGCACCAGCTTTCATAGAATAATATCACTTGGGAGACCTTCATTCAGTCAAATGTGTTTTTCCCTCTTACTAGTCATCTAACTAGCCTAGGTACATCATCAACCACACCATCAGCACCATCCAGACAAAGAGAGATTGGATCAAATAGCAGAGTTTTATTCAAGAGGACACCTAGGGCTTATGTGACTCAGCCATATCAGAGAGGTAGGAGGCTTGTGTTTTCTCCAAACATTGTGGAAGGAGCCAAGCCTACATCAATAGGACAAAGATCATCACCACAGCATGAGGAGCCTATCCATTTTGATACTAACATGGCATATTTGGAGGTGGATGAAGAGAAAAAATCAGGAAAGAAAGTTATCATGGAGAAATATGTTGAGATCAGAGAACCTAAGGACAGCTTGCCCAAGGCCAGCTTCATGATTTCATTTCTTGAGCAGGAGAACATGCAATTGAAGGTAAACCAACTACTCTTGAATAGACATAAAGTTGATGCTAGCAAGAAGGATATAAAGGGAAAAGTTGTAGTTGACATTGATGATTCCAATGAACATGAAGAAAATGTTAGAAGGAAGAGGCCTAAAAATGGCATTGCAACAACAAAGAGAAGCATCTCCACCAAAAACACACATGACAGTGGATGAGCTCATTTTGAAAGAAATTGAACAAGACAAGGAGTATTGGCTAGATAGAGTCAATGGACATCTGGAAAAGCTCCTGAAGAGGGAAAGAAAGGTCAATAACATTCAGAGACACATGGAAATGCGCTACTACAAGATAAATCAAATGTCTCAAGAAAAAATCAGAGAATTGAAGGAAAAACTTAAAGAAAATCTAATGGAGGAAGAGGAGAAGGGAAAGTTGGATTTGCTAGTCGATGCTTCCCTCATGGCTTAGCTTTCCATCTCAGTTCATCATGGATCACGTTTGGTGAAATTTTGAGCAAAGTTAGAGAGTTTTGGGAAAATTTTGAATTTTTTGGAAATTTTCACTGTTTTTGACACAGTCACAGGGTAAAAAACGCAGCATGGCCCATGCTGCGCTTTTTATAGGAGCCACCAAATGACAAAAAGTTTACCTTTTTGGATTTCTTATGAGTTGTACATCCCATATAGCCCCTAGGAGCATATTTTCATCAATATATGGTAGGTGCAAAGGCCCAAAAACCACTCAAAAACCACCTTTTTGCCCTCTTTTTGAACATCACGCTACGTTTTTGGAGTGCCTGTGGGAGAATGAAGTTTTGAGGGGATAGAAGCAGTAATTTTCAGTGCTTGAGGACTCTATCTTGTAGCCAACATGAAGAGATATCTCCAAAAAATTTCATATCATCATTTGGACCTCGGGAAGGCCTCCAAAAGTCACTTTTCCCAATTTCGTTGTGTTTTCTCCTCACACGTTGCATTTTTACCTGAATTTCCTGCGTTTTTGCCTGATGGTCAATTTTCTCTATTGACTTGGTCCAGATTCGACATCCACTGTTGTAATTAGTCACTTTTTATGTTTTGATGATGTAAATATGTGTAATTATGTTGGATAAAGTAAACACGGGGTAGATACATGCTTGTAAAGTCATTTTTGGTCAAAGGTACCAGTTTTTCTAATTTTGGGAGAGTCTTGTTAACCTCCCTAGTCTTTAGGTTTTTAGTGAGAGAATCATGTGATTAGTTCCTTCACTTAATGATTCGACCCCTGAGAGAGGGGAATTGGTTTTTTATCTATATGCATGCCTTTCTTAGTCATTTTGATGGTTGGAAATTAGAGGTTTGAGACCATTGTAGCTTGTGCTTCAAATTTTATTCATAAATTTAGAGGAACAGTTGCAATTATTATCTAGGAATTCATGTGCAGTGAGTTTTTTATGTTGTATTTTCTCTGTTATATTCTTTTATAAATTGATATATACATTCTCTTTCCATGCCCTGCTTTCCTCAGTGATCTTCCTAAAATTTTGATAAGCATAATTCTTTCACAACTTTATTTTGTTTGGGAACATCATTTCATGTTTATTTCCTTCAGATTTAATGAATTCATGATGCATGTTCATTAAGATCCTCTCCACTCTTTCAAACCATACACTACACTGACAAAACCCTAAGCCCGTCAGTAAAGCATTGCTACCTTGCTCCTTTATATATTTGCAGTTGTAACCCTTTGATACATTTGACCTAGATACTTGGTTTTCTTCCCTGATTCAGCAGTAAAACTATAAAACTTTCAAAACCCTAGAGCTGACCTAACTTGCCTAAACTCTACTCCTCATCTAGTCAAACCCTTTGGTTGTGATCTCATAGAGAGAGTCCTCTCTAGTTTGGTAAGGCTAGCTACCAAATTAGAAGCTTGGTTTGAGGTTAGATCCATCGACATCCATTCATCAACATTGGGACATTGTGGAGGCTAACATTTTTGGCGCCGTTGTCGAGGAAAGAAGTTACATATCTTCACTGGGTGTACCATACTTATTCATCGAATTCTAGGCCTGTGGGTGATATGATCTAGATTTCGTGAAGGTTGATTCAAGTTGCAAAGCGCCAAAGTTTAGAAGTAATAATAAACTAGCTCTGAAAAGGCACACATGATCAAATCATGAGCCAGATCCAACTTCTCCCGTTGAAGATCTAGAGAGATTCATCAGAAAACAAAGACCTCAAAATTCTGAGACTCAGTCGAGTTCCTCAACTTTGGTAAGGTCTACATCTTTTCCTACCACATTATTTTCGCTTGATGATATTCATTTCGATCTAAAATTTGAATTATCTATGTTTAGATCCAAATCAGAAACATCCTTGTCCGAATTTTTATTTGATCCCTTAAGGTTGTTTGAAGTCACATCATTATTTGAAGTTGTATTTTATTCTCTAAAGCTTAAAAATAGTATATCGTCCATAAAATCCAATTCAGAGTCAGATTTTTATAGGAAGGTTTGGAGTCAATTCGATACACTTCAACAATTAGCAAACCATATCCAATATACTTCCGAGAAGGCTTTCATACAGTATCAACATGATCTTTTGTCCACTGACCCTCTTTCAGCCTCATTCATCCATACCTCTACTTCTACACCATCTATTTCCCTTCCTACACAAACACCTTCAATACCAGCATTTCCTGTTGTACCTACAAGTTTACCTCTTAGAACAACCATGGCTATATTTGCTCCATTGGTTCTACTGGGCCAACTTACTGATTTACCATAGAATTATGGACAAATACTTCCTCTCTATTATGGAACTACTGATGTTACAGCAAGGAAACACATTGATAAGATTATGGATTTCATTGATTAGAAGAAGTAGACAACCATGATTCCAAGATGAGAATCCTTGCTCAGAGTTTCTTAGGAGAAGTAAAGAAATGGTTCAGAGCTTTGGCAATTGGTTTAGTGCAGAATTCACAACAGTTGATGGATATTTTCCTTGCCAAGTGGGAGGAAAAGAAAAACCCACTACAAATTTTTTCCGAATATAATTAAATGATAGATAACCTAATGAGTTGATCCAAGAGTATACCACTCGCTTCAGCAAGGTATACAACTCCATTCCCATTACTATCAAACCTCCACCTGATTTGGCCTTGTTGCACTATCCAGATGCCTTGACCCGGACATGGCATATCAACTTAGAGAAAGGAACCCTACTTCATTGGAGGAGATGAAAAAAATTGTAGTCAGTGTTGAAGTTAATATTCTGATTAAGAAGTCAAAAATTAAAGTGGAAAAGAGAGTCACAATAAAAGAAGATCCATCAAGTTCATCTAAAGAAAAGTTGGATAGTTTGATAAGAACCATAGAGAATATGGTATATAGAATGTCAACTTCAGAAAGACAGCAAGATAATCAACCTCGGAATCCTAATTTCCGAGAACAACAGCAAAAACCACGATTTCAGATAAAGAAGAGAGAACAGAGAGCTCCAGATCAACAAGCTCAACAAAAAAATCTGGACTCCATTACAACAGAACTATCCTCAAGAACCGGAAGAAGATGATAATATTGTTGAATAGAACCTTCTCTTTTCAAAAGATCAGGGACCTATTTATCTTACAGAGGATGATGAGTATATCGAAGAAAATTATGTGCTAGATGATCATGAACTTGTCCTTGCAAATGATCATGGGTTGGAATTCCAGTCTGATGACTATCAAAGGGGGTATCTAAATTCTCTCAGCTCACAGCAGAGAAAATACACATTGAGAAACCGAGATGTTCCTATTACTCCAACTCAAAAGAGGACAACTTAGCAAAACGATAGTCAGCCCAAAAAAACTCCTCAAGCTAGTCAAAACAAAGAAAAGGAGCCTGCTACCATAAATCAAAGCAAGAGCAATGAGGCATCTACAAGTACATCTAAGAAGAATAAAGAATCACAAAGGAAGGAAAGTAAAACAAAAGAGTAGCCTGAAAAGTGGGATAACATCGTGAAAGAGGTAGATAAACAATCCGACTTGTTTAACTTAGAAAGTGAAATTTCTAAGTTAAAAGTGTTTATTCCTCTCACTGATCTTGTTAAAAATGATAGATATAAATCTTAGATTTCCAAGATGTTGAAATTAGACCACATGTCAAACATTGTCAATGTTAGTGATGACCATCTCGAACTTCTTTTTGGTCCAGCCGTAGATGAAAACCTTGAAGATAGTGAAGTCCCTCCCTGTTATCTTAGTTTGAGAGTCTATGATTAAATTCTACATAATGCCATGCTGGATTCTGGGGCTTCACATAATTTAATGTCAAAATCTATCATGGATAAGTTGGGACTGGACATAACCCGACCGTATCATGACCTCTATTCCTTTGATTCTAGTAGAGTCTATTGCCTCGGTCTTATCAAATACCTAGTTGTTTCTTTGGATCAAATTCCCACTAAAAATGTGTTGATGGATGTTGTAGTTGCTGACATACCTCCAAGGTATGGTATGTTTCTTTCACGGTCTTGGGGAGCCAAATTGAGAGGTACTTTACAACTTGATTTTTCATATGCAACAATTCCAGTATTTGGCCATCTTAGGAAGCTATACCAAGAGGTGAAAATAAAGTACATGATCACTAGTAAGGATAAGCCTAAGAATCACTCGATTCAATATGTACATACTGATTTAGAATAATTTATATTTTATAATGATATTGGTACTCATGATTTAGATATTCAACTTGTAAAAGGTGAAGAAATTTTAGAGTTAACAAATAGTGTATAAGCAATCTTGAAAGAAGAAAATGGAAATTAGAATTCAAAAAACTTGTAGCAAAACACTTCAGAGAAAAAGATAGAAGAGTCATAGAAGGGATTAATTGAATCAGAGAAAGGTAAATATCATATTGATACAACCGATCAGAAAAAAGAAGAAGTTGAGCTCGCAGAATTCCAGTTTCCCGATGATGAGGAAGGTCTTTGGACCATGGATTTTGATGGTGCTTTGGGGAAAGATGGAGATGGCTGATTCACTTGCCACAACGGCTAGTAATTTTAAGATTCTCATTCATTCCACTAATAAGTTTTAAATTCATGTGAAGCATCACCAGACTGTCCATAATAATCTCAGATATTGGAAAGTATTTAGGGATGACAAACATATTAATAATTTTCTATATATGGAAGAATATTTTTCTAACTCCCATATGGATGAAGTGTACAGTTAGGATGGTCAAATAATTGAGGCTGCTGAAATTCAGGTGCTACAATTTAAGGACAACAACATTCCACTAGGTTTAGTGCCTTTGGAGGAGTTTTTTAATCATGATGATGTGGCCAAAAAACCAACGATGGTCTCGACATAAACATGTGTCGCAGATGTGCAGAGAAACCCAAGATGGTCAAGCTATCAAGATCCTTATCCCCTGAGTTGAAAGGTAAATACAATAATCGCTTGAAATAATTTTATGATGTGTTTCCTTGGTAATATTCAGATATTAAGGTGTACAACAAAGATATCATCCAAAACACCATCCCAATCAATCCGGATCAAAAGCCTTTCTGCCAAAGTTGAGGAGAACCAATCCCAAGCTATTTCCATTGATCGAAAAACAGGTAAAAAAACTTTGCAAGGCTGGTATCATAGTCCTGTTCAATTTTTAGATTGGATGTCTAATCTAGTGTCAGTTAGAAAGAAGACAGGAGATATTTGTCTCTGCATAGATTTCATAAATATCAACAATGTGTCATTAAAAGACAATTATCCTTTGCCAAAGATGGATCACATATTGTAGAGGGTTGTTTGAGCTTCAAGGATGTCACTTCTTGACAGATATTTAGGATACAACTAGATCTTGGTGCATGAAGATGACCAAGAGAATACAACATTCACCATGCCATGGGGTACCTTCATGTATGCTAAAATTCCATTTGGGCTCAAGAATGAAACAACTACTTTTCAGCGGGCTATGGACATCTCTTTCTCGAATGATAAGGATGTGTTTCTTGTAGTTTACCTTGATGATGCCATGGTATTTTCATAGTCATATGATGACCACTTGCACCATTTGAGGATAGTATTTCAGAAATGTAGGAAATTCAGCATCTCGTTGAATCTGAAGAAAATTTTATTTTCCATGGTGGAAGGTAAACTGCTTGGGAAAATTATTCAAAGGATGGTATTCGCATTGATCCCTCTAGGATCGAAGAAATTCAACAATTAGATTTCCCACAAAACAAGAAGGGTATTCAATATTTCAATGGAAATATAAACTTTTTGAGGAGATTCATTCCCAATCTCACCGAGCACCTTAGAGATATGACCGACATGCTGAAGAAGGATGGAAAGGTAAGATGATCAGAACATATGAAGAATTCATTCAATTCAGTAAAATTTTCTTTGACATGTGCTCCCACATTAATAAGTCATGATTATACTTTATATTTCATAATATTTTCATTCACTTCTGAGCACTCATTGGTTGTCGTACTAATGCAGAAAAAGATTCCAAGACGGAGCAGCCAATTGCCTTTTTCAGCCAGACCATAAGAGATGCAACACTAAGATATAACATAATTGAGAAGCAAGCCTTAGCCTTGATGAAAGCCCTGAAATATTTTTGGGTATACATTTTACATTCTCACATCCAAGCCTATGTTTGAAATGCAACAATAAAATATGTGTTGATGCAAACAGATCTAGAAGGGAGGCGAGGAAAATGGATTGCAGCCATGCTTGAATATGATTTGGAGATTAAGCTGACAAAGCTGATCAAGGGGTAGGGTTTATCAAAGCTGATGGCGGAATCAAATCTACATGTGCTGGATATAAATATTATTTTTTCACTTTCAGATGAAGAAATTGATGATTCGATGACATAGGTATCTCAAATTTTTATCTCATCACCTTGGTATGCTGATATAGTTTATGTTTTGCAACATTTAAATCCTCTGGCAGGTGTGTCTAAAAGAAAAGGTAGATCATTGAAATTAAAAGCTTTGAAGTATTGTATTTTAGACAATTTGTTATACTGGAAATACCCAATAGGTGTCTTGCTGAATTGTCTCATCAAAAGTGAAGCGAAGGAAGTGATGAGTGATTTCCACAAGGGTGATTGTGGATACCATTTATATTGGAAGACCACATCAAATAAAGTCTTCAGGCCTTGTTTATATTGGCCCAATATTTTTCTTGATGTGTACAAGACTGTGATGAGCTATCATGAATGTCAAATTTTCCAGGGAAAGAGGAAGATACTCCTGGTGCCATTGCAACCCATATTAGTCCAGGCACCATTTCAATAATGGGGTATTGATTTCATGGGTGAGATCAATCCTTCATCATCCACACAACACAAGTGGATTCTGACACCTACATATTATTTTACAAAGTGGATTGAGGCAATCCCCACCAGGTAAGAAACTTATTTGGTTATCATTCAATTTTTGGAATCTAATATCTTGTTCAGATTTGGTTGTCCGCAGAAGATCATCACAGATAACACAACTGCATTCAAATCCAAAAATATAGTGGAATTTTGTGAGAAGTACAATATCACATTGGGTAATTTGATTTCATACTACCCATAAGGTAATGGTTTGGCTGAATCTTTGAATAAGTCCTTGGTCAACATTATCAAGAAGATGTTGGAGGTAAACAAGAAAAATTGGTATAAGAAACTCGTCAATGCCTTGTGGGCAGACAAAGTAAGTAATTATAAGTTCATAGGAATGTTGCATTTTGATTTAGTGTATGGGGTTGATACAATATTTTCTACTTCTCTCTTTTTTCCAGTTATTAAAATTTTGTAGGAAATTGGCAGTGAACTGACTAATGTTCAGTGGCGGATAAATGAAATGATACATTTTGTAGCAAACCAGGGAAGAGGTGTTTCAAAACACTTCCAAGATTCAAGAAATAATAAATAAAGTGTATGATCACAAAACAAAGGTAGATGATTTCAGCATTGGTGATGTGGTCCTCCTTTGGGATGCTTGAAATGAAGATAAAGGAAAGCACGGTAAGTTCAAAAAATTATGGAAAGGATCGTACAAGATTGTTGGAGGAAAGGAAAGGATGCTTACTTGTTGTAGGAAATGAATGGGCAAGATTGCGGAGGAGGACTAGTTAATGGTAGGATTCTCAAGCACTACTTATTTTGATCAGATTTCTGAGATTTCTCACTACCATGGTATATATCATTTTACTTTTCTACCGAAGTATGAAGGAGTTAATCATTGAAGCTTGGAGCTAGAAGTGAAAGCCATAAATTTTATGTGATTGGCTGTTGATTTATAAGTACAATAAGTTTTTGTTTCATTTAGAGTCAGTTCATTTTTTCAAGTCGGCTTTCTATTTCGAGTCTAGTCTTTGGACTCCATGCCCAATGGATTAGGCTACTTGGTCTATGGTGTTCTTGACACCTCCAAGGAGCTGCCATCCCCAGTTGGAGCCAATGTTAGTGTCAGTTAGTTATGCCTGTCACCAATGATCAAATGGGCTCTTTCAAAGTTTTTTTTGGGTGTCGAGTCAAATTTGTATGGTTTCATTAAGTCTTCAAATAAAATTTTGGTCACTATCCAGTGGCGTCTAGGTCTATTACTACTCCATTAAAAAAAAAACTTTTTGTGTTAGTCACTACCATCTCTTAGTTGGATGAGTCATCATTACAAAATCATCAGTTTCATCTCATTCAGGTCACCATGAGTCTCATTCAACTTAGTGTCATCATTAGGTCATTATGATTAATTCACCAAAATCAGTCATTTCATTAATAAAATCGGCAAATGAAGGAGTAGTATAGGGGTTTTCTCAATAAATTTTTTTACATATGTAATTTTATTCAATTATGATGTAATAAGTTCCTAATGTTCAAAGCTACATATTTTCCAAAGCATAAGTGAAATGCACTTAGTGGGCCACCACACCTCAATGAAGAAAATGACTCCAAAAGGATATAAAGGACCATAAACTCATTTCTCTCATTAATTCCATTAATAAAGAGCTCTCACGCACCTAAAAAGACAACCTCAACACTCTCAACATCAAAGAAGACTCCAAAGAAGTAATTTCAAGGTGCCACGCTATGTTTTGGAGCTGCCACATCACGCTTTCATTAGCACGCTACTTTTTCTCTCCTACGTTGTGTTTTCCCTCTCTCAGTCAAAAATCAAGCTTCCAAGGATTCTCCAGGGCAATTCAAGTCTCCAACAATGTTCTGCAAGTAACTTGAAGGCTTGGCATGTGTCCTAGCAATTGTTTTCCTTGTTTTGGTTGTGCAATTCTCCATTTTCCCCCCACGCTGTGTTTTTTTGGGTGAGCCCTTGTTTTAAAATTTTCAAGCTATAAATCCCTATCCCTAGCATAGTATACCCTCCCTCATACATGAATACAACTCCCATAACCTTTTCATTCCCCTACCTCCATTTCTTAAGCCCCAAGCACCAAACCATACCTCCACACTTCGTTTTGGGCAGATTCTAGGGTTTGGACTGTGTTAAATTTACCTATCCCATTCCATATACATTTTTCACCCTCCTCCACTTCCCATAGCACCCTAGAACCCCTGAATACTTCCCTAAATTTTCCCATCCTCATATTCCTTCCCTAAAACCTTCGTCCCTTCCCATCACTCACCACCCTTGTTTTTCCCACTAGGGTTTTACCTTGTAAATTGTGAAACATGGAAGGAGAAAAAAAACCCAATAACAAGGGGGGATGTATGTCAAGATATGAACCACTCAACACACATGAGATGATGTCCTCTCCAATTGCCAAGAAATACTTTCATAATGTTGGATGTACACGATTTTGTGGGAAAGTTCAAACAGTCAAATACCATGCCAAGCTCACAAGTTTGTTTGCCACTAATCTTAAAAGAGATAGGGTCATAATTGCAGGGGTGAGCTTCACAATCTCAACTGAAGCCATATCTACAACTACAAGGATACCTAATAGTGGTGAAAAATGGTTTAAGAGCCTAGACTTGGATGTGGAAAACTACAAATCATTCATCAAAGGTCACTACAAAGATGTTATTAAAAAATTGTTTCCTTTTGGTCAACTATTGGCTTGATCTGGCAAGTGCAAAGGCCCAAAACCCACTCAAAAACCACCTTTCTACCCTATTTTTGAACAACACACTGCGTTTTTGGAGTGCCTATGGGAGAATGAATTTTTGAGGGGCTAGAAGTATTCATTTTAAGTGATTGAGGACTCTATATTGTAGCCAACAGGAAGGGCTATCTCCATCAACTTTCAGATCTACATTTGGACCTCGAGAAGGCCTCCAAAATTCACCTTTTCCCAAATTTTCTATGTTTTCTCCTCGCATGTTGAGTTTTTTCCTGAATTCGTTGCATTTTTTCCTAATGGTTAATTTCCGTTCACTTGGTCCATATTAGACCTCCACTAATGTAATTAGTCACTTTTGATGTTTTTATGATGTAAAAATGTGTAATTATGATGGATAGAGTAAACATGAGGTAGATACATGCTTGTAAAGTCATTTTTGGTCAAAGGTATCAGTTTTTCTAACTTTGTGAGAGTCTTGTTAACCTCCCTAGTCTTTAGGTTTTAGGTGAGAGAATCATTTGATCAATTCCTTCACTCAAGGATTCGACCCCAGAGAGAGGGGAAATGGTTTTTTGTCTATATGTATTCCTTTCTTAGTCATTTTGATGGTTTGACATCACAGGTTTGAGACCATGGTAGCTTGTGCTTTAGTTTTTATTCAGAAATTTAGAGGAAAAATTGCAACTATTATCTAGGAATTCATGTGCAGTGAGTTTTTGATGTTGTATTTTCTCTGTTATAGTATTTTATAAATGATATATACATTCTCTTTCCATGCCCTGCTTTCATCAATTATATTCCTAAAATTTTGAAAACAAGAATTCTTTCATAGCTCTATTTTTTTTTGGAACATCATTTCATGTTTATTTCCTTAAATTTTAATGAACTCATGATACATGCACATTAAGATCCTCTCCACTCTTTCAAACCCTACACTACACTGACAAAACCCGAAGCCCGTCACTAAAGCATTGATATATTTCTCCTTTATATATTTGCAGTTTTAACCCTTTGATACATTTGACCTAGCTACTTGTTTTTCATCCCTGATCCAGCAGTAAAACTATCAAACTTTCAAAACCCTAAAGCTGACCTAACTAGCCTAAAATCTACTCCTCATCCAGTCAAACACTTTGGTTATGATCTCATAGAGAGAGACCTCTCTGGTTTGGTAGGGATAGCTACCAAACTAAAATCTTGGTTTGAGGTTACCTTTTTCGACATCCATTCATCAGCCTTGGGATGTTGTGGAGGCTAACACAGTATATTAGGTCGCACCCAAACGGCATGCATGAGAATTGTTTTTGAAACTAGGCATTTGAATTATTGCACCATTTCAAAAATCCAAAAACAAATACTAATCGTTATTAAATACTGAAAGTCACTTTCTGAACAAGGTATCTGAATTAATTTTGAAACACATTGTTAAAATATCATACCTAGTTTGAAAACTGCAGTGACCATACATGAATAGGAAAAAGTGTTCTTTCACACACACTCACACACACACATATATATAATATTTTAAGTCTGAACAAGAATATAGAATTCGAGACCTATGTTCGATGCATAGATCTTAATGATTAATATAGGATAAATATTGGCATATGTGTATGTGTGTGTGCTATGAGCATGGGACTTCTAATATATATCAAACTAAGAAAGAGAATATGAATAACCTGTATTATCCTGTTGGAACAACGTCCCCTAAAAGCTGCGAATTGTGTAAAATTTTGTATATTTTTGGTATTAATTAGTATAATGCATGGGTTTTGGGGTGGGTCAAAGCCCCGAATGCATTGTAATGGGTCAAGGGTAGACCAGGAATCCACAAACAATGGTTTGTGAATCATTGGAAGCATAGGCTAAGTCGATATAAATATATGAACATTTTGAGCCTTAAGATAGGCAAGAATTAATTCTGATGCTAAGTGTGAATTGTTAGATTTGTTGTTGGGTCATTTGGGTAAGGAATCCTACTGGTTGTGTGTGTGAAGATCCTCAATCCTGATGTGTGCAGACCCTGCTAGATGTTTGCGCATGTTTTGTTTGGATTGTACTGGGTTTTGGATGCTAATATATGCGGATATAGTTAAAGTATCTTTGTGTTATCTGATCTGATGTGTTACTGTTGATGTGAATCCTTGGGATCTGTTGGAGCTACAAATACAATTGTGTTATATGTTTATGTTTTGAATCTGTCTATGTTGTGAAGCATATCCATAATCTATTATTAATGATGTGTTATGATATTGTGTGCTGGTAACTACTGATAAGCACATGGATGCAAAGGTATTGACTAGATCTATGCATGATAGTAGCTCTGTTATACTGCAGATTATACTGTTAACAAAACTGCGAATAGACCTCTCTTATGCGACCCTGATAAGTTGAGAACGTAGATCTGCAATAATTACCTACTCTCTCTTTGGGTGCGGAATCCTAGTTCCAGCACCCTCCCATACTACTTCGGGTGAGACTTTGGCCTGTGCAAGCAGGTCACTACCGAAAGGGCCAATAGTATAGGGGTTTTTTGGAAAACCTTAACCTCTGAACCTGGGTCAGGACCCCTCGAGCCAACAAATGGTTCTATTTCCAAGATCGGGAGCATTTTGAGAGAGAGATCAACTAATGCCAAGAGAACATTGGAGACCTGAGAAGAAAGAAATTGAAGAGTGGTTTGAAAAACAGGTTCAAGAATTTGTGGTAAAAGAAAATCGCAACGGAAAGTTGACAGTAGAGAAGTGGAAGAATAAGTACATTTTCACAGATATCTACGAATTTTTCTTTGTGACATTTGCAACCGAGCTTCAAGAGTGGCTGGCAAGGCTCGTAGATTTCCAGATGTGTTGGAAGGATGAATGGGTCATGCAGCGGACTCCAGAATTGATCTAGCAGTTAGAAAGGACTGAAAACACCATCACTCCTATGGTAGATCACTAGGTAGATAGAGTGTGGGGAAGATTTGTGACGGAGTTCGTGGTCAATCAATTCGTGTCCTATTCTGAGGCAGAACAGAGGTTCTTCAAGGGTTTCTGGGGTAAGTTTCTCAAAACCTTGCCATTACTGATTAAAATATTATTGTGTGAAAACATCATTCTGTGCAGCCATACATAGTGAATGAGCTCCGATCAGAGTTAGGGTACAACACGAAGTGGTAAATACTACAGAACTAATCAAGAAGGAGATAGATCTGTCTACAATATAGTAAGGGTTTTGGCTGTGCATAGCCCTCCAACTACACCACCTTCAAACCAGCATAGGGGTAAGAACTCACCTGTACCTCCACCCCCACCAGAAGACGAGATGGCCTCGCACATGAAGCTACCTACTTCCAAGGGCATAGGGGATGAAGATATGGATCAGTTATGGTTCGTCACAGAGTTGGTATGGATTTCGCAGAATGTGGCCAGTGATGCTGTGAAAAGGGCACAACTGTCCCTTGCCTTTGAAGGGAGAGCCCTAGACTAGTATATGGGATTCGTAGTTCAACATGCGAATGCGACCATTCAAGAGGTTAAGAATTCCCTAAAATAGCAGTTTCGGAAGCCTAAGTCCCACTCTCAGATAGTGAATGATCTAAAAGATTTCAAGCAAGGACCCTATGAGTTTGTATGGGAAGCTGACCAGCAGCTAAAGAAGGTGATCAGAGAAGGGGAATTTCTATACGATGACAAATAACACAAGGAATGGTTCATCGCTATGTTATTGCCTCACCTGCACATACCTATGGGACAACAAGCCATTGAATCACAGGAAAAAGCTTTGGATATTGCTATGAAAATACAAGTTGCACCGAGAGATGATACCCAACTACGATTACAACAGATCTAGGGCCAGCTAGAGGCGATGCACATGGAGATCCATAACCTGTGAAAGGACCGAGGGAAGGAAGCTAGCCCAGATGTATTGTGCATACAATGTAGGGTAATAAGCCATACCAAGGATCAGTGCCTATTGTTGGCAGACTACCTACATGCAGGTGGACCCAGTCCGTTGTGCTTGGGACCAAGTGGACCAACATTGTGGTGTGATGATTGTCCCGTAGTTCCGTTTGGGTGCGTATGTCCTAGAACTAAATCAACAATGGTGTTGGTTTTGTCGATCAGTAGGACACGATGAACAGAATTGCCGAACTTATGATCTAATGATAGATCGAAGAAACCTATATAGGGTACAATCGGACCCTTCTTCGCCAAGATCCCCCTCAGGCATAGGTGGCTCCCTAGCTAGGGGCAGGGAAGGGGGCCGAGGTGGAAGTGCAGGTAGGGGAAGAGGACAACTGATCTGCTATAACTGCAGAGAGGTAGGGAACTTTGCGAGGGATTTCCTGAACCCTGCAACACAATCCTACAAATACTGTAGATAGCTGGACCATGTGATTGAATACTGTCCAATTCTAATAGTAAAAATGTAGGAAACGCAACAGAAACCTGCGTAGAACGTACAAAGGGTTAAGGCAAAATTGTGAGACGAAGGACCAAGCATTAATGTCATAACACAAAACAGCCTGGCCACTGGGGGAGATGAGGAGAAAGCTGGGGTTGAGCCTCTTATTTGAAAAGTAGTCATCAAACAAGAAGGTTTGGACCTACAAAAGGAAAGGAAACCTTTGTCGCAGCTCACCAAGACTTTGCTAAGGCTGAGGCATCGACTCCTCAAGCCCCCACAAACCTCAAAGCAGAGGACGAGATCAAACCATTATTACAGGCATGTATGAAGCTACTGCACAACCAACGGGTCATAGAAAACCTCCAAGCCTTAATAGACAGCTGCACAGAAAGAACTAATCCACCCCTCGAAGTTAAGGATGTGCACAAACTGTAAAAGCATAAGAAACGCACTGGTAGGTAAATTCAGCTAACAGTGCAAATTGGGGATTATGAAATCGATCAGGTTATTTTGGACCTGGGATCATATGCAAATGTTTTACCCAAGAAAACTTGGCAGTGAATGGGAGAACCTAAGATGGAATGGTCCACTATCCAGATGTGCATGGCCAATCAGTAGAAGATCATACCGTTGGGGAGACTGTCAAATATCATGGTAGATATCGCAAGAGTTAAGGTCTGGGTTGAATTTGAGGTCATTCAGATTGTAGAAGGTGCAGACCCCTATCCTATGCTCCTAGGATTGGATTGGGCCATAGATATGGGAGGTATCATCAACCTAAATAAAATAAGCATGGTGTTTGAAAATGAAGGTATGCGGGTGATAGTACCATTAGACCCTACGGAGGGAGAACAATATACAAAGCCTGTGCACGAAGAAGAGGATGTGGATCATATATATAAGTTAACTGTGCGGGACAAAGGTTGGATCAATCCCACGGCCAATGGTGTACTTTTTTGGGAAAAATATAGTGAATGTTCCTCTGACTCTGATGGAGAGATGGAAAATTGGAAAAATCTGTTACATGATGTATCTATGTTGCGCTATCTTAGAATCACCAAGAACTTCCAATGCATCTCCTCTGAGGTAAGATAACTTCCCTACTTTGATGGTTCTGGTAGTATTAAGGATTTTTTGCGAGCATTTGAAGCTGAGGTTCCAAGAGAGAGAAGGTTATGGGCCCTTATTCTAGCCATGCGCGCAACACCTACGAGGTGGTGGGACAAGCATAAGGGGGCATTCCAAGATTGGGAAGAGTGTCGGGATATGATGATCCCGTGATTTGAACCTCCACTTGCATGTAAAGACATTCCTTGGGCTAGGGTACCCGCGTGAGAATTTGTTCGCTTGGATGGAGAAATGGTGTGACTGGACTACAAAAGAATGGGTTCACTTTTTTATTCATGCCTTGGGAACAATTCCCACTGCATGTTACTTAGATGCAGAGCTACATAATTGCACCCACCACTCGGAAACATTAAAGGATGAATTTGTAGGAACATTTGGGTTAGCAGGGGGAATGGAGGTGCTTGACGAAGCTCTATAGATATAGATACCTTCATATTTAATGAATTGCACCCTTACGCAGCACTTGGGGCACCAACATGGGAAACACAGATGCAGGATATTATCAACTGCCACAATATAGCAATAGAAGAGTGCGATGAAGATACGCACAATGTCTCTATCCTGGAATCAGAGGGAGAGTGCACAGTTGACAAACCCCCACTACAAACTATTGATGTTACTAAGCCTCTGAAGCTGTGAGAAGTTAACATTGGCATAGAAGAGTAGCCTAAGTTGGCTAAAATTAGGGATTAGTGGGATGATGATACATTCGGAAAATTTGCAGAAATACTCCCAGAGTATCAGGACTTATTCCCGACGAAGTTTTCAGAGCTTAAGGGGATCACATGGGACCTAGGGGTCATGCGCATCACGTTAAAACTAGATGTGCACTCTATGAAGCAGTGGCCTTATCGGTTGAACCCTAAGTATAAACAAAAGGTCAAGGAAGAAATTGACAAGATGCTTGCCACAGGTATCATCGAACCCGTTGAATAGTCAGACTGGGTAAGTCTAATGGTGGTTTAGGAGAAAAGATGAAGGGAGAGATACAAATCTGTGTGGACTTATGCAAAATAAATGATGCTTGCGTACATGATCCCTTTCCTATATCGTTCTCAGACGAAATCCTTGACAACATGGGAGAGCAAGAAGCGTACTCATTTACAGATGGATTCTCGGGCTACCATCAAATCAAAATCGCACCTAAAGATCACATCAAAAATATGTTTGCTACTAAATGGGGATCCTCTCAATATGTTGTCATGCCATTCTGGCTCAGGAACGCCCCTACCATCTTTTTGCGATTGGTGGTCGTAGTGTTCAAAGAGTTCATCCACAAGTTTTTGGAGGTGTACTTTGATGACTGGACTATCTTCGGCTTGGTGAAGAAGCACGTCTCAAACCTGTGCATGATGTTGGATGCGTGTAGGAAGCACTAGATTTCCCTAAATATCAAGAAGTGCATATTCTGCGTACCCTTTAGAATCTTGCCCAGGCACATAGTTTGTTGGCAAGGATTGATGGTTGATCCCGCCAAAGTCGCAGTTATCATAAATCTAGTAGTACCTACAACTGAGAAACAACTGTGTTCGATCCTCAGACATACAGGCTAATACAAGAAGCTTATTCAAGGATACACATTGATCATAGCGCCTATGGAAAAACTGCTTAAGAAGGATGTTTCATTTTTTTGGGATGACGAATGCCAAAAGAGCTTCGAGCTACTCAAGGAGAAGATGGTCTCTATGCCTATTCTCATCTTCCCTAATTGGGAAAAGGTATTCCATGTTCACATAGATGCATCAGGAATCACCCTAGAAGTGGTCCTTACACAGCCTGTAGACAGAGACATTGATCACCTGGTTGCATTTTCTAATAGGAAACTCGTTGGTGCAGAGCACAACTATTCCACTACGGAGCAGGAAGGATTGGCCATGGTCTATGCATTACAGAAGTAATGGCACTATCTGTTAGGAGGAAACTTTAAAATGTTTATAGATCATTCGGCTTTGAAGTACCTGGTGAATAAGCATGTGTTGGGGGAGGGGGGGATTCTGCAAATGGCTACTGTTGTTTTAGGAATACGACTTTGAAATCATTTTCAAGCCGAGGAAGTTGAATGCTAGGTTGGATCACTTGTCCCAAATTGAGACTGGAGAGGAACTTACCAACCTGGAAGAAGGATTGCTTGATGCACATCTGTTTGCTATTAAGGTAGTTTATGTGCACTTCACCGACATCGTTCAGTTCCTGACTATAGGCATGGCACCTGGAGAGTATTCGATACAACAGAAGAAAGAGTTGGTAACCCGCGCTACATATTTTACCATCATTATAGGTCATATATATAAGATGGGTTCTGATGAAGTGCTGCAAAGGTACGTTTTGGAGCATGAACGGCATGCTATCTTGGCAGAAGCCCACGACGGTGTCGCAGGAGGTCACTACGCATGGAAAGCAACGGTGAAAAAGATATTAAGAGCTAGAGTATGGTGGCCTACCCTACATAATGACTCTCACGACTATTGTAAATCCTACGATACATTCCAATGAACATGAAGGCCATCACGCAGAGATGAAATGCCCCTTCAACCGCAAATGGCCCTGCAAGCATTCGACAAATGGGCCATCAATTTTGTGGGACCTATCAACCCACCCGGAAAGAAGACAAGTGCGCGTTACATTATAACTACCACTGATTATGTGACCAGGTGGGCCGAAGCACAAGTGTTGAAGGATTGCACTACATATATCGATGCGCACTTCATCTTTGAGTAGATTCTGACCAAATTTGGATGTCCGAAAATATTGATGAGTGATAGAGGTACGCATTTTGTTAATGAAACTATACAGGGCTTGATGGAAGAATTTCAGATCCATTATGCGAAAATCACTTTGTATCATCCCTAGGAAAACAGAGCGATCAAAGCTTTTAATAAAATCTTGGAGTATGCACTGGCTAAGGTCTGTAATGACGATTGCAGCGACTGGGACGTGCACATCCCGTATGTTCTTTGGGCCTACTGAACCACCTGTAAGAATTTGACAAGGAAAACATCATTTAGGATGGTCTATGGCAAGGAGGCCATTATGCCCATGGAATATATTATTCCTAGCCTACGCATCACAGCTTTTATGAATATGGTGGAGCCTGATATCATGGAGGAGCGTTTAGTGCAACTTGTGGCTTTGGAGGAAGATCGTTTCATTGCTAATTTCCATCATCAGTTTCAAAAGGCTGAGGATAAGGCCTGGCATGATCGACATATTCGAAAAAATACCTTTGAGGAGGGTGAATTAGTGCTACTGTATGATAGCCAGTTTGTGAAACACCCGGGGAAGTTCCCACAGCACTGGCTAGGGCCTTATATAGTTAAAGAAATCACAGATGGCAAAGTTGTTCGGTTAGCCACCCTACATGGTGATTTGCTACCCGGCTATGTCAATGGCAACCGACTCAAACTGTATCGGATCAAATGAATATATGGCCAAAGTAGCTATATGAAGTGGAGTATGCCCACCAAGGAAGGTCAGCATGGAAGGTACCTTGGTATGTGCAGGAAGCGACAACAGGATTTTAAGCTCGGAGGGGTGTGCTGGAGTTGCAGGCGTATGTTCAGAACGCAGCAGGTGCACTGGATGCAAAAAAATGCGTTGGGCGCACAGGAGGTCCGCTGGGAGCATAGGGGTGCGCTGGGCGCATAGGAGGTGCGAAAACTAACCGTTGGAATAGTAAAATTGGGTAAAAGGTAAAAGTTACCGTTGAAAGGAGTGGACAACCGACATTTAATGAGGCGATTTCTGAAGATTTTTTACTGTTTACTTGATGGTAAGTTCCAAGTGAGGTTCACCCAACTGTTGATCGATCCCTGCGACTATAAAAGAAGAAGGTTAGATCATACAAGGGTTCTGTATCGCTTGAATAGTTTTTACTTGGCCTATTTGTCCTTGACAAGTTTCTGTTGTAATAGTTTATGTGCCTATTGTGTCCCTTTTATGTCTAAGCATCCTACACCCTTTGACAGTAGCAACCCAGAGTTCATTTTTTGTGCCAGAATGACGGCCACTAATCCCGCTGAAGCCTCAGAACCAGTGAAATCAACGGAACAAGAATCTGAGGAAGTAGTGGAAGTCGAACTAGAAGCCGAAGAAGTTATATCTACGTCGACTCAAGAAAAGAAGAAGGGGAAAGAAAAAGTGCAAGGATTGGGGAAACTCGTGAAATGGGTTGGGGTGAAGCCCCGTACATCCCCACAAGATGTAAAGTCCCCGTGAACGGCGCCCCAGGTATGTTCATCGTACCTATTAAAGCGACCTATGTCTATTGAGGAAGAGGCCCAGGTAGCTGAACCAATCAATTGGCTACCACCCTTTGTTCGGCCCCGCAGGCCCTCCACACTCAAACCGAAGAATATCGATGGCTTGTGCACCTACCTGCAAATGCCACTGACCCCGGGTGAGGTCCCCGTCATTGGTGAACCCTTTTGAAGGATCCATGAGGTGAAATTTGACAATCATGACTTGGCCAATTTGGAGGCCATCTCTGAGTTGTCACCCGAATTATATCTTGACTAAATACAAGAAGAAGATGGGATAAATATTGTCCCTATGCGCTAGGTACGTGGATTGGTAGGATCCAAGCTCTTAAACCTGCTAAGGATGCCACATTTCGGCCACTACAACATCACAGACCGTCTGGTACGTTAATTGCTCGCCCTGGTCCATGATGGCTACTTATGGATCTAGTATTGAATCCCCATCGATGTTGCACTCATTCATCGAATTACTGGTCTCCCCATGGAAGGGTTGAACCCTCTATTGCACGTTGGTAAGAAGTACGAGGGGAAGATCGCTAACCACATGCACGAAACCTACCATGTGGAGAGGAATACTCGAGGCTTCATGATCAAATCCATCAGCAACCTCGGTACCCAGTTGGGTACCCTGTTATTGGCATGCAAGATGATCTAAAAATGCTATGTGGCCTCCGTCCCTACATATGTAATTTAGTTGGAAAGATGGTACGAGAAAGGGGTCTGCTTCAATTGGTCCCATTACTTGTGCAATGAGTTTCTGGCCAATGTCCGCGAATCCCAGGAGTAGGGACAAGCATTTTTTTATTCCTGGATGCTGCTTCTCATCACATTGGTCACCTAGGAAGCACTAAAGGAATCAGTCCTCCCTAAGCTCACCCCAGACATGTGTGAGGGGGCCTGATATACGAACTTGTGGGATTCTAAGGATGCGCAGCGCATTGAGGAAAATTAAGTCTTCTGGGTGTTGTTTTAGAGTGGGCTCACAACAGCTATCAACTCACGACCGCGTTTGTTGCCAGCGATCTACGATAAGTATAAAAGCATCACTACATTCCAGGTGACTATGCATAACATCCAAATCCACGGCTGCAATGATCCTGTGTGGGTTTCACTCCCCTATATGGCTGTCGATGAAGAGATTGACCGTTTAATTGCGCAATGGCCTCCTCACTGGAAGCTTGGCTTCAAAACAGGTGCGAAGAGCACCGAAGCAACGAGCACCACGAAGGTTACCCCACCTGTCATCACCAAAGACACTAGAGAACCGAGAAAAATCACAGGAAAGGGCATTGAAGTTGCATCACCGAAAGGTTTGTAGCCCGGTAAGAGAATGGGGAAAGGCACGAAAGCAGTAGCACAGAAGGATGCATAGTAGGATCTCGGTACCGAAGGTCAGGAGGTGGGAGGTGCTGACTCCCCTCGAGTAACAAAGCGAATGGGTGACCCTGCTAAAGGGCCACGGAAGAAGCAGTGCTCTCAATGACCAAAACGTGATGAAGCAGTTGCACTGACCAAAGGGGACCTTGAGCAAATCGCAGATGCGGTCACTTTGGCTACAGAAGACAAATCACTATCTCTAGAAGAGCAACAGAAAGACACAGTCGACATGCTTTAGGCCAAGCTCCGAGCTCTACAGTGAAGACAAACACACTGCAAACAAGTATGATTCAGGTATGGACAGCCTCAGCAAATAGTAGCACAACACTTGTTACAGCGGAAAGCCGCCTCTATTCCCTGCCTCGTGCAGCGATAAGCCCACCCAACTTGGGAGCGCAAGTCTAGGCCTGTGCAGAGGTACAACTAGATCTAGCCAAGTTGCCACATGAATCAATGCAGGTCCTCTACACCTCCTTGTTCGAATAAATTCAACACTGGGACCATCGAGTGCACCAGCAGCTCAGTCTAACTGAGAAGACAATTGAGGAAAAAAATGTTGAATTTTCCTAGTTACAGGCTGCATGTACCCTCGCCACTGTACTTAAATTGTCATCATAATCACAATTTTTTGTGATTAGGCATTGAAGCAGGAGTAGATAGCACCTACATTATGAGTGTGGTAATGTATGGTGGAGTGGGATAGGTATACAAATTAGTATATGGTTGAATTATCATGGGAATGGATTGTGTAAAGGCTTAGTTTAACACAAGAATATGATTATAGTATCTTGGTGTTCGTAACAGAGTTAATTGACTTATACCACGAATTTATCAAATAGATGGTATTATACACCCTCCTTGTATCACAAAAAATATGTTTACACAATATGAAGCAAACCATTCTAATTTTTTGCATTGGAAAAATCACAACTTCTATTAATATGGTCTAAAGTTACATGTGCACATTCCATGAGACATTCAACCTCTTAGTAAAAAATGTGGTACTAAAACAAATGGGCTCTAAATAAACAAGTTCGGTCACTTTTAATCAGATTTATTTATCCTTTTTAACATGTACTTAGCCAAAATGTCTTGATCTTGGCCCCCTTCAGTTTTTTTGTCTATGGTGTAATATGTCTTGTTGTTGACCTAGTCCTACGAATATGATGTTGCAAGTGGGGTTGAGCATCAACTACAATAAGAAATAAATGTTAAATTCATATTTATAGTTATTATTATTACAATTTTTTTATTAATAAAAAGAATAGTATAGTGTTATTTACGTGCTTCTATAGTGGAGGGAAGAAGAATACTTTCGGATGTGGCCATATATTCCAACTCTTGTTTGGTTGCATCTTGTACATGCTTTGGTGTAGAAACAAGAAAAGTTATAATTAATACACCTTTTGCATTTAAATATTTTTAATTGTATTTCATACTACAATTTTTTTATAACACATGAAATACCTCCAATGCCAGGTTGAACATTAGTCTCAAGATCAGGCACTCCACCATCAGTAGGCTAATGTGTTGTATGTGTTAGTATTGGTTTTGATTCCTTTCAAAGCTACCCTCTCCGTCATTTTTTTTTTTGCCTCTAGCTCCTTATGATCCAATTCTTTCGAAACCCCTTTTTAACTATTACAATTCAAGTTTTATAGTTAAAAAAAAGAAGCTCCACCCCCCACAACCTACCTTTGATACATATCATATATTACATATATGATATCGTATATGTCACTTTCTGCACTCAACCATATGGAAACCCTTACCTTTCATCGCAGTCAGCTTTTTGCAGATCCAAACTTCATACATATCACAATTGACGTCTCCTACAAAACCCTCCGAAATGCGATTTGCGGGATTAGTGGGACCCATATTGCCCTTTTATACACCTCAAATTCTTTGAAATACTTCATATTATGGTTCGTATTACCATTACTTAACTAAATTTTCACTTTTCTTCATTTAAAAGCCTGCATTGGGGTCCATCACCTTTTCACATCGCAAGTTCGCAACATTACTTACATTTTCCATTCACCTTCGCCTTTCCTTTTCCCCAATTGCAATATAGTGGGACCCTTCCCACCACGTCACCCTTTCCCCATCACCAATCACACACCGCAATTGGAAATTTTTATGTTTACTGTTAATTTGTCGCAAGTTAAGGTTTGTATGTTGCGATGCGATATAAAATGGACCCACCTTTCCTTTCCACATCATTTTCGCCCGTCACGCTTCGCACTTCGCAGAGTTTAACATTTACCTCCCCACCGCTCATAACAAAAGGGCCGATCTGTGGGCTGCGAGAGGGCCCACCTGTTTTCTGCATCACGTTGTTCCCCGCTCATCGCACTTCGCAATTTTTATCACTTACCTCATTTCCTTGATCCCAAACCTTGCAATGTGCAATAAACTTTAAATCTTGTGATTTTCGATATTGGTGTGGGCGCGATGCGGGTCAATGTTGAAGCCTAAAAGATTTTGGGTCCGGGTGCATGAGGTTTTACGTTGTTTTATGAGGAAAAGGGCTAAGCATAGCAGAAGGACTCGAATAGCCACCAAGTCAAAGGTTTTCCACAATTTACCAAAGAAAGGGAATATCTGCCAATTATTAAAGGAATAAAGGGCTTTATGTTTTAAAGTCCGCCAAAGCTACCAAGATTGAATATTCATTCAAAGAGACGGAGCAGAAGAGGCTGAGTCAAAAAAGAGTGTTTCTACGGAACTGTGATGATATGGCAGCAATACCAGACTGCAAAGAAGAAGAGAAGCTACAACAAGAAAGACCTGAAGGGTTTTTTATTTCTCATGTTTTGGTTTTAATTTTTTAAGACCATGTTGCTAGAAAATTTTATTATCATGCTTAGTTTTTCTACAGAGATTGAGCCTCATAGTTTACTGTGTTAGGATATTTTTAGTCATTTCCAAGAAATAGCTGTGTTTTACAGAAAATCTAGTTTTATTAGCAAACCCAACAGGTAGCTATTTTCCTAAAAATTTGAATGCATCAGATTAAGGGGTTGGTTAGGTGGTAGATTTGACCCAGATTCCAAGGAAGACCATAATTAGCAGTTCATCGAATACTTTCCAGATTTTAAGAGAATAATTGGTGCATGTTGTAGTAAATTCCACATTTCTTGCAGAAGTGAAGAAAGTTAGGGCAGATGGCAGAAAGAAGCTTATGTGGAAGTCAAATAGTTTCATGCTTCAGATTTTTAAGCCTCGAACCATTCAACAGTTCTAAATTCATGCAACAATTTGATTTGTTTATTATTTTTACTTTGTTTTATTTAATTTCATTTCTAAAATTTAGCGTCAATTTGTTTTGTGCAACTCTATTTAAGAGTTGAGTTTTATGTAATAAAGGGGGGGAGATGATTTGTGGCACAGGGCCTAGTGCCCTGGCCCTGTTGCTGAACCTCATGATATTCCTGAACCTGTGTATTGTTGAACTCATAATATATTCCAGCTACAATCTCGAGGATTCACAAAATCAAATGGTGTGTGTATTGTTTTCCCTTCTGTTTTTACATACTTCATCTGTCTTTCCAAATTTATCATAAAAGTTCTATCTTATCTTTTTATAAGTCTTGTGAACCTCCAAGACATATGGATCTATTTTTGTAAGTCTTGTTCCAAGATTTCCTGATTCAGTATGAATTGAAGATTGTTCATAAGCATTCCTTGAGGTGGAATTAAACCTTGTTTCATGTTTTTATAAGTCTTTTGATCTAGCATGCATGTTAATATGTTTTTGTCAGTCTTGATTCACCAAGAATTCCTGATTCATGAGGTCATGTTAGTCAGAAGCATTCCTTGTAATAGGATTCTTTAAATGTAGAATGATATTTTTGTAAGTCTTAGGCTTAAAAGCCTTCGTTCATTAATTATTATGAGCCTGGAATTTGTGTCATTTTTTCCTCCCAGCAGTGGATTTATGTCCTACAGACCCACTGTCTTTCTCCCATTCTTCTAATCATTGAACTACAAATTTTTCTACCACATAATATATACGAGTGCCCTCATATGTGTCAGAGATTTTAAATATGTTCAACGTTCCTTTCAGAGTGCTTGAGATCCAACCACTTTCCAAAAAACCCAATCAAATAATAAGAAATTTCCTTAGAGATTAGGATGTGTCTAGTCAGGCACTTAAAGCAGTCCAAGTGTTGATTGCAGCGCTAACCTCTTTTGGTGTGTCTGCCAGGAGATGAAGGCTTTGAAACAAAGTATTCTCCCCAGTATCTTATTTTAATTGCTGAATATTGATTCTTGAAGGTCAACATGAATTGATAACTTGAAGAGGACTACATTTTTTTCACTTGATGAATCCATTGTTATAGATCTAGTGGTGACCTCACGGGGATGAAAAGATCATATTTTAAGTGCAAGTTTTGGATAAACAGCTACAACTTTTGGAATTTTGAAAGGGACACCATTGCAGAGGTAGAATTTAATTTTTTTCCTCATTCAATAGCTGATGATTTGGAGTATTCTTATAGTGCATACATTCAATTCTTTATGAGTATCCTGTGTTGTGATTATTTTCATCATGAGTTGCACTATGTTATGATATGGATTCTTTCAGTTTTACTCTTAAGATTCAGAATCCATATGAGGTTTTTCAACTATTTGAATGGTTGTACGACAAATTCCATATTGCATGAAGATTTCCATTCAAATAAGATTATAAGTAGAAAAATGAATAAGATCATTGTTTTGAGAATTTTTTATTAGAGTTCAGTTTTCAGTTTGAATCTAGTTTCAGTTTGGAGAAATAATTTGTAGAATTGAAATGATGCTTTGACTCTGTTACCCAATGGCTAGGCATGCTGGTCTTTTTCAGTCAATGAGTAGAATTGCAGGTTGAAGAAATAAGAGCTGGATAAGGTAGTGGAACTACGGTTCTTAATAGCCCGCAGGGGGAATATCATCCCCAATTAGAGCCATTGTTAGTACTGGTTTTGATTCCTTGCAAAGCTACCCTCTCCGTCATTTTTTTTTGGCCTCTAGCTTCTTATGATTCAATTCTTTAGAAACCCCTTTTTAACTATTAAAATTCAAGTTTTATAGTTAAAAAAAGTAGCTCCGCCCCCCACAGACAACCTTTGATACATATCATATATTACATATATGATATCGTATATGTCACTTTCCGCACTCAAAAATATGGAAACCTTTACCTTTCATCACAATCAGCGTTTTGCAGATCCGAACTTCATACATATCACAATTTTCATCTCCTACAAGTAACAAAACCCTCTAAAATGAGATTTGTGGGATTAGTGGGACCCATATTTCCATTTTATACACCTCAAATTATTTGAAATCCTTTATATTATGGTTCGGGCGGCCTTTATCATATTACCATTACATAACTAAATTTTCACTTGTCTGCTTTTAAAAGCCTGTAATGGGGTCCATCACCTTTTCACATCGCAAGTTCACAACATTAATTACCTTTTCCATTCACCTTCGCCTTTCCTTTTCCTCGATTGCAATATAGTGGGACCCTTTCCCCACCACCCATCGCACATCACAATCAACAATTTTTATGTTTATTGTTAATTTGTCGCAAGTTAAGGTTTGTATGCTGCGATGCGGTATCAAAGGGACCCACCTTTCCTTGTCATGTCATTTCCACTCGTCACGCTTCACACTTTGCAGAGTTCAAAATTTACCTCCCCGCCGCTCATAACAAAAGTGTCGATTTGTGGGCTACGGGCGGGCCCACCTTTTTTTGCATCACTTCATTCCCCACTCATCACACTTCACAAGTTTTAGCACTTACCTCATTTCCCTGATCCCAAACCTTGCGATGTGCGATAAAATTTAAATCCTACGATTTCTGATATTGATGTGGGCGTGATGTGGGTCAATGCTAAAGCCTAAAATATTTCAGGTCTCATTGCATGAGGTTTTTATGCTATTTTATGGGGAAAAGGGCTAAGCATGGCAGAAGGAATCAGATAGCCACCAAGTCAAAGGTTTTCCACCATTTACCAAAGAAAGGGAATCTCTGCCAATTATTAAAGGAATAAAGGGCTTTATGTTTTAAACTTCACCAAAGCTACCAGGGCTAAAGATTCATTCAAAGAGCTCGAGCAAAAGAGGTCGAGTCAGTAAAGGGTGTTTCTACAGAACTAAAGAAGAAGAGAAGCTATAGCAGGAATGACCTAAATGGTTTTTTATGTCTCATGTTTTGGTTTTAATTTTTGAAGACCATGCTGCTAGAAACATTTTATTATCATGCTTAGTTTTTCTATAGAGATTGAGCCTCACAGTTTACTATGGTGGGATATTTTTAGTCATTTCCAGGAAATAGATGCCTTTTGCATAAAATCTATTTTTATCAGCAAACCCAACAGGTATCTATTTTCCCAGAAATTTGAATGCAACAGATTTAGGGGTTGGTTACGTGGCAGATTTGACCTAGATTCAAAGGAAGAGAATAAGTAGTTGTTCATCGAATACTTTCCAGATTTTAAGGGAATAATTGGTGCAGGTGGCAGTCAGTTCCACATTTCTTGCAGCAGTGAAGACAATTAGTGCAGGTGGCAGAAAGAAGCTTAGGTGGCAGTAAAACAACTTCATTCTTCAGATTTTTAAGCCTCGAACCATTCAGCAGTTCTAAATTCATGCAATAGTTTGATTTTTTTACTATTTTTATTTTGTTTTATTTAATTTCATTCCTAAAATTTAGTAGCAATTTGTTTTGTGCAACTATATTTAAGAGTTGATTTTTATGTAATAAAGGGGGGGGGGGGAGATGGTTGGTGGCACACGGCCTAGTGCCCTAGCCCTGTTGCTGATCCTCATGTTATTCCTGAAGCTGTGTATTTATGAACTCATAATATATTCCAGTTACACTCTTGAGGATTCAAAAAATTATATGGTGTGTGTATTGTTTTCCCTTATGTTTTTACATACTTCATCTGTCTTTCTGGATTTATCATAAAAGTTAGATCTTATGTTTTTATAAGCCTTGTGAACCTCCAAGACATATGGATCTGTTTTTGTAAGTCTTGTTCCAAGCTTTCCTGCTTCAATATGAATTGAATATTGTTCATAAGCATTCCTTGAGGTGGAATTAAACCCTGTTTCATGCTTTTATAGGTATTTTGATCTAGCATGCATGTTAATCTGTTTTTTTCAATCTTGATTCACCAAGCATTCCTAATTCATGAGGTCATGTTAGTCAGAAGCATTCCTTGTAATAAGATTCTTTAAATGTAGAATGATATTTTTGTAATTCTTTCTTAAAAGCCTTCTTTCATTAGACATTATGAGTCTGGAATTTGTGTCAATTTTTCCTCCCAACAATGGATTTATGTCCTGTAGACCCACTGTCTTTCTCCCATTCTTCTAATCATTGTACTAAACATTTTTCTACCACATAATATATACGAGTGCCCTCATATGTGTCAGAGATTTTTTATTTGTTAAATGTTCCTTTCAGAGTGCTTGAGATCCAACCACTTTCCAAAAACCCAATAAAATCATGAAAAATTTCCTTAGAGCTTAGGATGTGTATGGCCAGGCACTTAAAGCAGTCCAAGTGCTGATTCCAGTGCTAACAGTATGTACATTTATTGTTTTCTTTTTACAATCAAGCACATTAATTTGTCGCAAAAAATAATAGCCAATAGATTATACAAGTAATGATCTATAAATGATGTTCATTTCTTTTATTTTTCTAAGTGTTATGTTCAATGCTGGAAGACTGTGAAGACGTCAAGCTTGTCCTTAGTTCAACCATGAATTGACAGTCATACTTGAAAGCAAGATTTAGGTCTTCCTTTATGGGAGCCTCTTTGAATTGTTTCCCCACAAATTTTTCATTAAAACATGACTTTTTCTTGTTCTGTGATATTAAATTAAAATTGTTAGCAATTCATAATTTGGATGAAAATTATTTTTTATATACTTACAATTTTTGTGGCTAGTTTCAAGTAACCACCGAGGCCAAGACGATGTTGCCCATGTTTGGTAATTCTAGCATGTGTGGCTTTGGAAGTATATAGGAGCCTATATTTAAAAAATTTAAAAACTTAATTAGATGTCGCAATGATGATAAAACATCATATTACATTATTAAATGTGCCTCATACTTTCCTAGTAGAGATGGATTCTTCCATGTTTTTTGAAGTGCCTTCTCGTGTGCATCTACCACGAGAACTCTCCACTCCATCTCTGGCGTCAATGGAGGGCGCTCATGCAACCTAGCCCTTTCCAATTGAGACCGATACTGGTACCACAAATATTTTAATGTAGGCCCTCCTTTGAGGTAACTCTGGATTTGTTGAAGGTACCATCACCAAACAAGTGAACCATCCTGTTAATAAGTTCCTCTTTTAACTTATAATTTTTGGATTTCCTGTTTGTGAAAATGGTTGGCACAAATATTTCCAAGGTTATGTCATAAAAACACGTATAAAATACATAATTTCCTGCAAAGCGTTATTATCATTAGTTTAAAATAATCACAGACTATACGTTAATTTCATTTAGGTTGTAGTTAATATTTAAAACATTTCTTAAATACCTAGAAATTTCTCTATTTTCATAGGGACATTTTCATAATCTACCAAAAATGTGATCGGTAGTGATCCCGTTCCAGTAACACAGGAAGATCCAGGAAATATCATTTCAAATTGTGCAATTGTATCATGCTCTGTATCTGCAATATCATGTGTAGATCCTGACGTCTGTTGTTTAGGGGGTGTAGATCCTACTGTGGGTGGTTGAGAAGTTGTAATGGTCTCAATGACTGGTGTCTCACTCATAGGTGGAGCATCAACGCTACTACCAATGCCAGCCCGACTAACAGTCATAGCATGAGGATCAAACTCTGCCAAAAATTCCTATAAAATAAAGAGTTTTTTTTTTTTTTTTTTTTATAAAGGATGAGATAACTAAATCATAACAAAATAATTGGGATAATTAAATGAGTTTCTCACCCCATACCAACAAAATTGTTGCAACAAGGTTTTGATTTCGGCTTTTATATCATCTTTCTAAGGCTCAATAAGAACTAAATAATTAATTTTCTTGGCTGCTTTGAATTTAAGCTTCCTTATTGCTTGCATTAGATCGGCGGACATAAAATTTCATCATCAGTAACCTATTCCTCACAAGCATCTATGGAATTATCTAAGGCTGGTGCCTTCCCCTTATGACCCTATTTATCAAATAAGTGTAATTTGCAGTTAAACCACAATTAATCATCATTATATTAATAACAAAACCCATTTTGATAGATGTTTAGATTTAAATAAAAATTTCATGTAGTAAATGAAAATCATAACATACAACAAACATTTCTTACAAGTTGGGTAAAATTGAATACATATTCCCCCCATAATAGTAATATTTGTATTTATTCTATTCAAATTGTAATCAATTAGCAACTCATCGCCTGCATCTATTGATTTAATTGCACCTGTGAATACACAATTTCCTTCACATCCCTCGACTATGCATTTGAGTTTCTTATCTATGGTGATGGGTCATTGATCCAGGTGGATATTGGTGGCCACCCGCCTATTCCACTTGGGCCCCCACCATTGTCTCTTTCAGTTTTTTAGTTTCGGCATAACTTACTATTTTTAGCAGTTTTTCGGGTCCTGAACTTCCGGAGCCGTTTTGAGGCCCTAAACGACGTTTTTTGGGTATGCTTTTACCAGCGAATTGGATCATCCAATTCGTCTTGACAGTTGTAGTCCTTGGATAGAGCTTTCTAATGATGTATCATGTGCGTCAAACGGAGATAGGATGCCAAAGTTACGTCCCTGGGAAGTTGAAACACCAATTTACCCAAACGGGGCCCATAGTTGTGGCGCTTCATCTCCTAGGGTTAGGTTTTTGGGATGTTTAGGGTTCTCCATTGTTTCTCAATAATAAATAGGCCCTCGAGCCTCATTGTAACTCATTTCAGAGGCCTATAACCGCCACATCTCTTCTCAGAGATAGCTACCAGTGCCCTAGCTAGTTTTATTTCCATTCTGTCTGTAAGCAAATTTCAGTTCTTTGATATTAATGAAATGAAGTGTTATTTCCGCTGCATCTCTGTCTTTATGGTTATGTGTTTATTCTGTTGCGTTCCTGCATAAATCCGGATCAGTGGTATCAGAGCGGTCTGCTTTTTCTCGATCCTTCTTTGCATGTCCCCAACGAGGTCGGGGTATAAGGAACTAGGGCTTGATCTGGTGGAACCTTTGCAAGATCAGCCTCGCAAACCTCGACGGACGCCCATGGGGGACGAAAAGAAAGATGAGGGAGCAGGAGATCCTATCAAAATATTACTCGAGGAGGCCCTCGAAAAACAAAGGAACGCGATGATGGTCTTTGCTTCCGGATCCTTCGGCCGGGCCGCCCCGCCGGCGAGCATGCGCACATCATTAGCCACTCTGGGTGAGAGCTCCTTTAGATTACAAAGTAAATTTTGACATTCCCATATTTGAGGGTCAAATAAGCGGATGCCATAGATAGATGGTTGAATCTATTAGAAGGATATTTCTTTGTTCATGACTTTCGAACCAGGGAAGATTATTTTTGCACTCACCAGAAGCTACCCCCACTGTTGGGGCCGGGTGGGAAACCTCTTTATGAGAACAAAGGACCCCGAGACGAACCCTCTTGTTCTTGGCCGTACCAACTTTGAATTCTTTAGAGGCAGTGAGAACAATACTATCCGTGGGGAGCTATGAGGACAAGTATATACAATGGACCACGGCTAACGACAACAAAGGGATCAAGAGGTGCATGGTGACGAATCTGTTCCATACCCTGCGCACAAAGTTGGGTATCAAAGATTTAGAGAAACATTTGGTGCTAAAGTATCGCAGCTGTCTGCACAGATACATTCAGGAGGAAATGGAGTTCCTCGACATCTCCTCGCTTGGTACGCCATACCGGTATGCTGCCAAGATTGAGCAGAAATTCAAACAGAAGAAGCGAGACTTTGGATCTGCGAATCAAAAGCAAGGGAAAGGTGCTTCCAAACCGCAGAACAAAGGACAGAGCCAAGGCATGGCGGCTAAAGACAACCCGTCAAAGCCACAAGAGAAGAACAACACCGCAAAGCCAAAGAAGGACACGGGAAAGTGGTGTGAGTTCCATAAGAGCTCCACTCACAACACAAGTGAGTGTCGGGCCAAGCAGTCGCTAGTGGCCGAGATGAGGGCTTCTGAGTCAGATGCATGCTCCGACTCAGAATCAGAACCTGAAAAGGGGAATGAAAAAGGGAAACAGATTATTGATGCGGAGCCCAACGCCACTGTTGCCACTACAAAGGTCCAGAAGGAGGAACAGGAAGATCCAGAGGAGGAGGAACGTCTCTTCCACTCCCAGATGTGGGTAAAGGGCTCCCCTGTACAGTTCATTGTCGACAATGGGAGCCAAAAGAACCTCATTTCAGAAGACGCCGTGAAGCGGTTGGGCTTGCCGACCACAGCTCACCCACATCCATACACCATCGGGTAGCTTCACCAAGGACGAGATCTCCGCGTCAGCCAGCAGTGCCGCCTTCCCTATAGCATCAAGCCCTTCACGGATGAGGTATTATGTGACGTTGCTCCTATTGATGTTTCTGATGTATTATTAGGACAACCATACTTGTGGAAGCGTCATGCGGTGTATGAGTCTCGACCTCGTGCTGTTATTATTACTTTGGGAAATAAGTTGTACAGGATACCAGAGGTACCACCTCCTACGACTATCTCTTTGGTTACTGCAAAACAATGTAGTAAGCTCATTTCCCAAACCAGGAAATTCGTTTTCCTGATGATCCGCCCCCGGGGCAAGAAGAAGACTGTGGCCACGACCTCCAGACAGGGCCCCTCTGCACGACAACAACAAATGGATAAGGTCGTGGAGGAGTACGGGGACATCTTCACCTCACCCACAGGGGTTCCTCTGCACTGCCAGGTCAAGCACCCGATTGATCTGACCCCAGGTGGGCCACTACCCAATGGACCGATCTATCGACGCTCTGTTCTGGAAAATGATGAAATCAAAAGGCAGATTCAGGAGCTGTTGCAGAAAGGTCACATCAGACCAAGTTCATCGCCCTGTGGGAGCCCGATCGTGTTGGTACAGAAGAAGGATGGGACATGGAGACTCTGTATTGACTATCGGGCGCTGAACAAGATCACTGTCAGGAATAGGTACCCAATCCCACGGATTGATGACCTTCTGGACCAACTCAAAGGTGCAAAGTATTTCAGCAAGATCGACCTGAAGTCTGGGTATCACCAGGTACCAATTGAACCCTCCGATGTGTGGAAGACTGCCTTCAAAGCCAAGGAAGGCCTTTTCGAATGGCTGGTCATGCCTTTCGGGTTGGCGAATGCTCCCGCCACCTTCATGAGGATGATGGATGACATCTTGCGGCCATTCACCAACTCATTTGTAGTGGTGTACTTGGATGACATTCTGATCTTCAGCCAGACTTGCGAAGAGCACCTTCACCACATCCGACAAGTCCTCCAAACACTGCGGCAACACAAGTTGTGTGCCAATTTGGAGAAGTGCACTTTTGGCATGACCCAGGTTCAATATCTGGGATACATTATTGATGAAAGGGGGGTGCATGTGGATCCGGCCAAGATCCAAGTCATTCGGGATTGGCCAGCCCCGACTACTATAACAGAGCTTCGCAGCTTTCTGGGTCTTGCTAATTTCTACCGTAGATTCGTGTTGGGATTCTCTCATATCACTTGGCCCTTGAGTCAAGTCACCAAAGGAGGAGCGAGAGCAAAATTCTTTTGGTGGGAACCTCAACAGAAGGCGTTCAAAGAATTGAAAAATCGCCTCTGTTCTGCCCCAGTGCTCACCTTACCAGACTTGCAGCAGCCATTTGAGATCGAGACAGATGCCTCTGACTATGCTATTGGGGCAGTTCTTACTCAACAGGGACATCCAGTGGCATATCACAGTGAGACATTGTCTGAGACAGTTCGCAAGTATCCCACCTATGATAAAGAAATGTATTCCATTGTGCAAGCCTGTCGACAATGGAAGCATTACATTTTGGGGAAAGAAACAATCATCCACACAGACCACCGGCCCCTGCAGTTCATACAGACACAAGGGAAGTTGCAGAATAATTGCCATCAAAAGTGGTCCACATATCTGCAACAGTTTCATTTGAACATCAAGTACAGGAAGGGTAGCACCAATAATGTTGCAGACTGCCTCAGCCGACCACCGATCGTGGCGCTCACCACCGTGCTCAACTCTTGTGGGCACGAGACTTCTGATTGGCCGCTTCTCTATGAGAGTGACCCAGAATTCAGCCACACTTACAAGGCACTCTTGGGGGCATGCAAGTTCCAAATTTTCACCTCCAAGATGCACTTTTATGTCACCTGGGACACCTTTGTGTTCCTTCAAGCGAGCGTGCCAAGATGATATGGGAAGCACACTACAGTCGAGTCGCTGGGCATTTCGGGGTCGAGAAAACAGTAGCAATACTACAAAAGTATTTCTATTGGCCGAACCTTCGAAAGGATGTCGAGAAGCACATTAGATCCTGCGCTGCTTGTGCCATTGCCAAACCGACCATCAAGAAGCAAGGCCTATATACTCCACTACCTACCCCTAGTCGACCTTGGGAATCCATCTCCATGGATTACATGTCGGGCCTGCCCTCTACTAAGAATGGCAATGACTGTGTTTTCATGGTCGTTGACATATTCTCGAAGATGGCCATTATGGCGGCCTGTAAGAAGAATATCACAGCAGAAGCTACTACTAAACTCTTCTTTGAACGAGTATGGGTACACTTTGGGATCCCACAATCTATCATATCAGATCGAGATAGCAAGTTCCTCAGCACATTTTGGTCCAGCCTCTGGTCAATGTTGGACACAAAGCTCACCAAGTCCACAGCTTTCCATCCCCAAACAGATGGCCAGACAGAGGTCATCAACAGAATGATTGTACACATTCTGCGCATGTACAATTCAAAGCATCCCCACACATGGGACGAGAGCCTCCCCTATGTACAACATAGTTATAACCGGGCTCTCCACAGTTCAATTGGCCATAGCCCCTTTCAGGTGGGCTTGGGATTCCAGCCACTATGTCCCATTGACGTAGCCATGCCATTTGCAGCTGCTCAGGCCGATTCAGCGCACGTCCAGTCTGAAGTTGAAAAAGCAAGTAGCTTCATCGAGCGCATTCAACACATCCGCCAACAGGTTCATGATATATTGGACAGAGCCAATGCGAAGTACAAGCAGCGCCATGATCAACACCGGGTGCCACACAACTTCCAGGTGGGCGACAAAGTATGGCTGCTTTTGCAGAAGGAGCGCCTCACTGGACCTCACCGCAAGCTTCGCCCGCTCCGATACGGGTCGTACACCATCACCAAGGCTGTAGGGAACAATGCTTTTGAGCTTAGTATTCCACCATTCCTTGGTCTGCACCCAGTCTTCAATGTGGATCGCCTTCGTTCTTACTTCCCACCTCTACTGGACACTTCGGACATTGCAGAACAACTCACACCAACAGAGTTAAACCCAGACTGCATGGAACAGGCCACCACAGATTGTATCATGGACATGCAAATCAAGAACACTCGTCAACAGCAGATCCAACTGTATCGGGTTGTCAAAGCTGGCCAACTTCTGCACCAAGGAAAGTGGTTCACCGGGGACCAAGTTCAGCAGAAATTTCCTCATCTCATGGAGGAACTTAACGCAATGGGGACCATTGCTTCCTAAGGGGGGAGGAATGATCCAGGTGGATATTGGTGGCCACCCGCCTATTCCACTTGGGTCCCCACCATTGTCTCTTTCAGTTTTTTAGTTTCGGCATAACTTACTATTTTTAGCAGTTTTTCGGGTCCTGAACTTCCGGAGCCGTTTTGAGGCCCTAAACGACGTTTTTTGGGTATGATTTTACCAATGAATTGGATCATCCAATTCGTCCCGACAGTTGTAGTCCTCAGATAGAGCTTTCTAATGATGTATCATGTGCGTCAAACGGAGATAGGATGCCAAAGTTACGTCCCTGGGAAGTTGAAACACCAATTTACCCAAACGGGGCCCATAGTTGTGGCACTTCATCTCCTAGGGTTAGGTTTTTGGGATGTTTAGGGTTCTCCATTGTTTCTCAATAATAAATAGGCCCTCGAGCCTCATTGTAACTTAGTTCAGAGGCCTGTAGCCGCCACATCTCTTCTCAGAGATAGCTACCAGTGCCCTAGCTAGTTTTATTTCCATTCTGTCTGTAAGAAAATTTCAGTTCTTTGATATTAATGAAATGAAGTGTTAATTCCGCTGCATCTCTGTATTTATGGTTATATGTTTATTCTGTTGCGTTCCTACATAAATTTAGATTAGTCATGTACTATTTATAAACCCTGCAATATTCCTTGATGGTTTTTACCTTCCATCAATATACATAGTTGTGCGTTTATTTTCATAATTGTCTTTTAGTTGTATATAATTTGTGGCCACTCCATATCTTTTCATAATTTTGGTATATTGGACTAGTCATACCCATTCATTGTAGTTGTAACAGGGCTTGACATACTCCATAAATTCAGTTAATCCTCCTTAACATTCCTTTATGCCATCCATGGAAAATAGACCCAAACCATGTAATGATGATGGGGCAATGTGGTATATCCTTTCATTGACCGAAAAATCAGTGTTTATTTCAGGACGATCCTTGGGTTCCCATTTTTTCACTATATGTTTGTACCTCGAGGGCACCTCTATGTCATCTATTCTCTCATTATCATAAGAACATGAACCCCCTTTAGCGAGAAAAAAATCTACGTGTCTATGGAATTTCTTCTAATATTTTCACCTCTAGTTGATCTTTGCCTCCTAGATGACCTAGTAGATGTTTGGTCAATTTATTCTATCCTACCTGAACTTTTTTCAATTGATGAAGATAGATCTGACAAAAAAATAGAATACTTATAAATAAACAAATTAATTAATTAATTAAATATAAATATAAACATAAATAAATTAATTAACAAATTAAATTAAATTAAATTAAATAAATAAATAAATATATATATATATATAGATATATATATTATTATTATCACTATTAATTAAATAAGTGATTAGTATATTAATTAAAAATAATAACAATAAAAATAACCGTTATTAATCAATAATCAATTTTCAAAAGTCAAGCTATCCATTAGAATAACAACTAGTTTGGCCATTTCTACATCTATTTAATATTAACGTCCTGATCTGATATCTCACATAGCCCTAATGATGAACCACACCGGTTGGTTTGAAACGCGTCGACAATGTTCCATTGCATGTGATTACTACCGAAAGAATTCTATAACTTGTAAAATACCTGTCTGGTTGAACATATTATAACACTCCATAAAATGAGAGAAACTGTTAGCAAGTGTCATAAGGGATGTTTAAAAAATGTATTGACTAAACCATGGGAACATTATATTAATACAAGTGAGTTATAAGGAGGTTCTTTGCATTTAAAATATTCAAGTAATATTTACAAACTTGATAACTTGAAAACCTATTCATCCTAACCAATGAACTCACGTGATAAATTGAGAACTCAACATAATCTGATAGCATTTGATCTTCCATTACAAAAAATTACCCACATACTTTGATATGTTGAAGAATGTAACTAATTTCGGTGGAAAAAAAAGGAAAAGTTTTCAGATGTCGAGGCTATTGATATTTGTAGCCTGGTAGGCACTCCAAACCCTAGGCTATAGGGTTTTATAGGAATTGGCACCCAAAAGTGACTTGTGGGCTAAGAACCTAAGCCCTTGGGATTTGCACCCAAGCAGGTGGGTGTGGAACCACGAGGCATTTCGATGATGTAATGCATGGAGTTGTTAGAGGACTTTGAGAGGAACAAGAGGCAATGAAAACCATCGAAATCCAAGTTGTCTATGATAATATTTTCATTTTTTTATATGGTTGTTGGGTTGTGTAATTTTATAAATTTCCAAGCCCACTAATAGATTAGATGAAGCCCTTGAGAATTATATAAATTATAGTGAGGATAAGCCTCATTCTCACTAATCCAAGTGAAATTCATCATGAGTGGAGAGTATCTAAAGTAGTCACAACCTAAAGGATTCTTGTCAAGCGTAAGAAGCAATTTAGGGTCTATTTTGTCTCTATCCCAAATTTCTGCTCCCAATCTTGATATTTCTCTTTGGAAATAACTTTTATAGGAGCAATATAGACACATCTAAATACATCGCCTGGGCCTTTTTTATGCAATTGTAGTAAATAAAACTCATCACAAATAGCCATACCACTACCAGTAGGTGTTGCAACTAAAACATTATCATTTGAGTTATAAAGCACTGCAAATACCTGAGTTTGAATAAGATTGAAGTGTCTAAAATATTGATATAGTTCTTCGTATGAATGATTTCTTAATGCAGACACAGGAAGTGGATGTAAGTCTAGAAACTTAGTTGGAGGTGGGTATTTCTATGGAAAAATAAGATGTCTAAATGAAAGTGGAAATATTGTTCGTGATCCCAACCACTTATCAGGCACAACACGAATAAAGTGTTGGGGAGCAAGAGGTTCATGGTATTGAATAATGTAACTAGTGTTGGTCTTCATAATTGTATTTGTGAGAATAAAGAAAAATATATTTTTGTTGTAAAATAAATTTGACTTATTAATGCATGGGTTTCATACTTGGGTCATTGGTCAACAGGTCAAAGCCTCCATTGTAGGCTTCTAGGATTATATATTTAGTCATTATCCTTATTATTATATGATAGACCCTTCTTGGGATCTTTGTATCAAGAAATAAAATCATTTTCTCCTTCTCCACCAAGTCAACTTCCTAATTCTTCAATTCAACCTCAAACAATTTAACAAGTCAGCCTCAAACAACTTGACAAGTCAACCTTATGTTGAAGATTCAAATGACTATAAATACACAAGTGAATTCAACCTATTGCAGGGTAACAATAAATTTTTTCTATAGTGAAAAAGAAAGAAGACAAATAAAATAATATCCTATCCTATTCCTAGAAGAGAGGCAAGCCAAGCGAAGGACTAAAGCTAGTAATCCTCGATCAAAAAGTGTGAATTTTTCTGGAGTATTACATTGTTGAAAAATATAGGAGACTGAAAATTGCAGGAAAGATGAAGAAAGAAATTGAAACTCTAATCTTCATGCTTACTAGTTTGACTTAGTTATGGAAGTTTGACTTGGTGGATTAAAGGATCTCACTTATATTAGTCTAGGATCATGGTTGTCTCAAATTAATTTGAATCTACTAGTGGAAGAGTTTGACTGGATTTTCCCCTTGTTAGGGGTTTTTCCCTGGCTAAGTGCCTACATCTTGGGTCCTCTTTTGTTTGTGATCTTCATTGATTAACATTAGTCTTGATTATAAGAACAATATAACTTAAAAGGAAGAACTAATAAGTAAATATCACAAGATAGATGGAATGTATAGTAAAGGAACATGAAATACAATGAATCAAAATGGTGTGATTACTCCCTAGAGAGGAAATATTAAAATTTTAGGAAAATTATGAAAATAATATCCTATAATTCAAGGGAATTATGTAGTTCTATACATCTTTCATCAATTAGGGATTTGATCAAATAATAAAAGGCACATCTTCTCTCCTACTTTAGGAGAGAAATTTGGAAGACTATGAAATTATGTAGAAACACAATAGCATTTGGCATCACAATTATGGTTGGGAAACAAGTTCTAGGGGTTTATCTATGGGAATTTATACCCTTTGTAATTCTTCTCTTTTAAATTTAAATAAAGTTAGGTTTTTTCATCATTTGTTAGTGACAAGTCTCTCTCATATCTCATTTAACACTATTGAAAGGTAGTTAATCTTTACGTGCCTGTAATTTATCATGAGAAAGAAGAATGTTGGAAATTCACAATGGAGTTAAGTGATTAATATTTCGGTTCAAATTACATTGTAGAAAGATACCTTAACACCACACTTCATCACTATGAGTAAAGTGGAGGGAGGTGAGGGGGTAATTTTTTGGATCCAATCATATAGATAATGGAGAACCCCATTTTATTTCTTGATTTAGTGAATATCTTGGTCAAAAAATGGAAAGCTACATGGACCAATAGATGTCTCAGTCCTAGACACATTAAGCTCTAGATCAATTATTGCTACATAGTTCCTTTGCAGAACGTAACATCTCTTTGTATTCTCAAATTATATCTTATGTTGGATTAGATCACTAAAACATCATATTTTCTATTATTAAATAAGATGATTATGGTCCTATTCTTTTTTTTCATTTCAATAATTTTTGGCTCTAAGTGCCCTCCTTCTTCACTTTGTTTCTTGAGTTCGGAGCAAGTGGGTGGTTGATTCATTGGTGCACATATAGGAACAAAATATTAAAAGTACGAAGCTCACTTTAAAGGTTGGGATGATTGATTTATATAAATTAGTGAGTAAAGAGATCAACTACATAAAATATAAACTATGGGGAACTCAAAGGCTCATGGAGTGCTACAAATCTAGAATGAAGAAAGAAGAATACAAATGGAGGTAAAATTTCAAGAGTTTGTGGCTCTGATTAAGGGATATAAACACTAATTGTTTTAAAAAACAAGCTAAAGTACAACAATAGTGTAACAATGTCAATAAAATCACCACCAATGAATGAGAGACACTAAGTCCAAATGAAAAAATCAAGGAAGTAGCATATAACCCCTATGCCACCCTATATATTGAAACTATTAGCCAAGATAGATTGAGTACAAATATTATGCAAGAAAATCATTCATGTATTTAAATAAGAAACAAAGACAATGCTTGTCTAATGTAGGTTATATCATAATAGGAAGTCTTCGACGCAATCAATCATTTTGAACTTAATAAGTTATCAAGTATATATGAATTCAACATTAATTTTTGCAACTATTTTTGGAATATTATTAAGTTTGAATTGATGTGGGTGGTGTGAATTCTTCAATATGTTCATCATTCCTTTCACCCGAGAGGAGGGACAAATTTATCTTTCTTAAGTATAGTCCCAAAAGAGGTAATTCCATCATCCTGTATACATTCAAGATGATATCATAGTGAAATGTGTCTTACAATATTATGTCTAAATTAATTGCTAATATATGAAAAATTATACTCAAGATTATCTTAGAAAACTGAGGTGGTTTTGAGAGGAAGAGATAAATTGTGGAAAATATCTTCCTCATACATGAAGTTATCCCCTTTAGTAGGAATAATGAGGAAAAGTGGATGATCCTTAAGTTGCATATGGAAAATGTATTTAATTGTGTCAAGCATAGCTTCATGTTTGGATTCCTTTAGAATTTTGGGTTTAATCCAATATTCATTGCTTGAATCTCCACATGTATCAACAATTTGTTGGTTTCTCCTTTATGCAATGGGTTCTATATGCATTTTTGTGTTAGGAATTTGTTAGGGTTGACCTTATGAACTTTCATGTATATCATCATGGTATAATCCCTTAGCTAGAAATTGAATATAAATTGTTTTGGTAGCTTATTTAAAGTAGGTATGATTTTTGGAATCAAGTCATTCATAGTAAGAATATAGGAGTGTGACATCATTTTGTTGATATGGTCATAGAATTTAGAAAAGGTTCACAAGTCTAGAGGATTATCAATGTTGTTTTCCCTCCTTAATCTTAACTAACTTCATTTCCAATAAATAACGAGCATATCAAAATTTGGCATGATAGTATCATGGGGAGGCCTCCTTTATCTCAACATTAACACCTTGTCACCCTTAAAAAATTGTGGAACAACATGGGTCATCATATATTTTATTTCTCTTTATAGATCTAAAGAGGAAAAGTTGGGATTTCAAAGTCTATAATTTGATCTACTTGTTGCAGATGTATCAAAGCCATATTTTAAGAAAATAAAATTATTTTTTTATCTATTTCCTCCTTCACACAAATGGCTAGGGTTTGAAGTATCAACATTTATTCTAGAATGAGATTCTATTGAGACCCATCTAATATTTTGTTTGGGTTTTGGGCCTGAGGTTGAATCGAAATATTTTTTGAGGAGGACGAGAGGGTTTAAAGTTTATTTATAGCTTCAAGATTGATTTATTTTTTTATTTTTATTTTTATTTTTTATGGAGGAGCTAACCCAATTTACTTATATGCTGAGGATTTTTATACACCAAATTCATTTGAAAATTTTGGCAAATTTTTTTCAAGCTTTTCATGGGGTTTTGCATGAGGGATCTGAGGGCATAGAAACCCCTCCTCTCACTAATTTGAAGAGGTTTTCAAACAAAAATTTTTGGCATAAATTCATTTTGTGAATTTATCTTGGATTGTGTGAGGGTTTATAGAGCTCAATTTGTGATTAATCTAACTCTCTTTGCAGTACTCCAACAAGATTGATTTTGGGCGGTTGCAAGCCCTTTGGGGTTTTGATTTTGTTTTTTATTTTTTCAAGGGCTAATTCCTAAGTTTTGTAGTGATTTCCTTATAAATATCATCACCTTGGGGAAAATTTTGAATATTTTAACTTGCACGAGCACTTGAAATACCAAAAAAAATGTCATGAATTTATATGGGCCCGAATAATTCCTTAAATTCCTCAATGATTATGCTATATGTGGCAGGAAGATAGTGAATGTTTTAAGTGAAATATATACTTTCAGTAAATGTAATTTTTTATCACCCTATTGATATCTTAATGAAGTGAAAGAAGTTGATGTTTAGAAGTGTTATCACTCCCCCCAACTTCCCAAGGCTGAGAGTGGGATTGAAGGAAGGTAACCATAGACCAACATTTAGGTCAGGTAGCTATCCCTACCAGGACCAGAGAGGGATCTCTAAATGTCACTTTTTAGTCATTGAAATGATTGAATATATAATTATCTTAGGCTAGGAATATAAGCTCAATAAATACGGTTTTTGTTTGGTGTTTCTATGCTCGATAGGAATGACAGTAATGAGACTAGGTCTAGGGTTTGAGGTCTGAATTCAAGATCAATTTGTAAAGAATAGGGATGAGACCAAGTAGGTAGCTTGAAAGCATGCTTAGTTTGTCTTTGTGTATAGGATGAAAATATGGAAAATTTGAATGAGCATTGAGGTGAATTCATTCATTTAGAATAACATAAACATATGATGTAAATCTTGTTAAAATAGAGTATGAAAAGGCATGTTTTCTGCTTATAAACTGACAAGATAAACACATAGAAGCATGTATATTAAATAGGAAAACATAGAATTCAACATGATAAGACAAACATACAGATAAATAACAAATGCTCGAAGGAATACCACAGGATTTTCAATGCAATTTCTGCAACATTGTCTTTGATTTCATTCCAAAAGGCTTGTACAATAGCTCCACTGCAAAAGACAACTATCCAACTCAAGAAAAGACTAAAGTGGGTCTAATTATAAAAAAATATGAACAATGACACCTCATATGGTCTAAATCCCATCCAAAATGCATCATAAATACATGAGATGAGCCACTTACTAGAATCTACGGAGGTTAGAAACCATTCCCTCAAATTCAGCTAAATATTAGAAGTGTTTGCTCCCCACATTAAATTACATGTTTCCTCATGATAAGAGGTAAAAACCAACTCAATTACTCCAATTCCATCTCAAAGGATAGAAAAACCTCAAAATTCTGACTTTTTTTGTGCTTGACAAGTGTCCTGAGGAATCCCATGCAGATGTGTAACACTTTTTACCAGATGCGCAACACTTTTTTGCAGCTAATTTTGAGGTACTTTTAGGAATCCAAATCCAAATATGAAATATAGGTCAAATATACCTCTGCATATAGTTTCTAAATCATATTTAATTTTTAAAAATGACCCATGGGAAGGCCTCCAAAAGTTAATTCTCCTAATGTTACTCCAGATGCGTAACAGACTGTAAAAAATACTGACAGAAGCATACAAAACTGGTGGTTTTTTGGATTTTTCTTACAAACTAGAGCTTTTCATGCAGCAAGGGTTCCTAACCTGTGTTGTACTCATCAAAATGAATCCAACCATGTAATTCATTCATCATTTGGATGCCCTAGTAATAATCGTAACAACTCGGTGCTACACATCTATGAAGGCTGAATTTCCAGTTTAGTACAAAAATCATTAAAAATAACAAAACTTCTCCAAAATTCTCCAAATTTGTTTTGTGGCACATTTGGATGATGTGCTAAGCAACCAATAAATATTACACTAATAAATATAAACCATCCTTATCCTTTAGCTTCATTTGAGCCTCTTTGAGCTTCTTTTTCACTTGTTTAATCTTGATTTGTGAAATTTTGTTCCTGGTACAATAATGATTGGCCATATGCCTCTGAAGATTGTTGTCTCTTTTTTCTCTTTTCAAAAGATTCTCCAAATGTTCATTCACCCTTCCTAACTAGATTTCTCTATCTTGATTGATCTCCATAGCTATTATCTCATCAAAGGTCAACTGTTCAGGTGGATGAGCTGATTGTCTTTCTAGCTCCAATGCCCTCTTAAGGCCTCTTGTATTTGGCCTTCTTGGCTATGTTTCAGTATCCATGTCCTGCATTTTATCAAAATCTATTACTTGCTTTCATTTACCTTTATATTTCTCTAGGTCTGCCTTAGGTTTACTTTTTATCAGCTGCTTCACCTTCAATTTCCAATTTTCTTGTTGTAGGAGAGTAATTTGAGAATTTGCAATGGAGAAACTCTCCCTCAACTTTGCTATTTCCTCATCCTTATCCCTAATGATATCCTCAGCTGATTTGACTTCAACCTGCTCTGCCACCTCAACTTCTAAGGGCAATTTTTCATCATGTTGGTGCAATGGTGATTCAATCTGATGCATGAGTAGTTTCTCCTCTCTTTCTCTTTGCTCAGCTATAGTGCCAAGTGTAGGTACACTTTTGATGAATTTGGGAGAAAATACCTATCTCTTTTCCTTATCATAGGTGTGAGTGAACTCAACAACCCTAAGAGACTTTAAAATCTGAGTTTTCATGCTAGAAGCGCCAACCTCCATTTGTTGTGCTGATATTGATGGTGATGGTGTCCTATGCATGACAAGAGGGCTAGTGGTGGGTGTTGCTGCTACTCTCTCCATCAAGGTTTCCAAAGTAATGTTGATAGCTAAGAGATGATGAAAAACAATGATTTTTACTATACCATGGTGGAAAAGACATGGATGATGATCTTTGTTTATGCTCTGAACCTTCTTAGTCATTCTAACCAAACTTTTGTACAAGTAATATGGAAATTCAAGTGGTTTAGTAGAGGTAAAATGCATTAATAATATGATATGGTACCTGTACAACCTGGAGAATCTGCCTTCACATGTGAAATATTTCATAATTAACCTCATCAAAGGGTCATATCTATTAAGGGGGTGCCTAAAAGGGAAGATGTACTCAGGGTTTTCTCTAGCATGAAGTTTGGGAAACAATTTGTAATATTCAAGGTATATATCCATGCCCTTAAACCACTTTTGTCCATGACTAGGTATACTTGTTGCTAAATAAATCACATTTTTTGATAAGTTGAACTCTACACATGCAATGATGGCCTTTCCCATGCTGAATCTAATGGCAAATAAGCTTGTCAATTGGATATGATAGCCTTCTTCCATGATTTTCTCACAGAATCTCAAACATCTAGTCCTCTCAAAGCATCCTTTGGAAAAAGGTGTTGCATTAACTACTTGCAAGGTGGAGGGTTCAAATCTGATGTGGTGCCCTCCTTTGTGGATTCTCTTTTCACTTTCCATAATGTCTATCAAAAGGATGGAACCTTGGGTGTTTAGATGTATTGGATGTGAACTGTGAATTTGGAAAGACAGAGGACAGGGATAGGGTAGTTTTAGAGGATGAAATGAAGGGTAATGAAGTCGAGGAAAATTCCCAAAAAAATTCAAGAGGTAGGGTTGTGTATTGGTTTCAAAATACAGGTTAATTTGGTGAAATTGATGTAAATAAGGTGATCAAATTAGGAAAACACGGGGATTTCCTAATTCTATAATAGAAAAATAGTATGAAAATTGGGTTTGATGGGAATGAGGTGTAGGGAGACTGTGAATGGTAGGGAATGATAGAATACAGTCTAGGGAAGGTGTATGAGGGTATTAGATGGTAGGGTTAGAGTTTAGTTCACTGAAATCATCCAATGATAAACATAAGTGAAAATGTAGTGGAAAAGGAGGCAAGCAATAAAACCAACACTATTCTTGACAATTTGACTTGAAGAGGATATGAGGTGCTTATTTATTGTTGAGGAAGGTTTAAAAAATTGATAGCAATGACCTTGAAGCTTGGAGGAATGATTTGGAAGCTAAAATACCCAAAACGTAGCACTTTCGAGATGCTTAACAAGGGCTTCCAGATGTGTAACAAGCTTCCAAATGAGACAGGCATCGAGATGAGAGTGGAGAGGAGCATGCGGGAATGGAACATTAAGTGGGAGTTGGATAAAGCAGAAGGAGATGTGTGGAATTAAAGGAGTGGAGGGAGGTATGCAGGAGAAATGGTGGGAAAGAAGGGCATTTTTGGTGGATTTTGGAGGGGGGTCGATTTATGAATAGGGGGGTGCGAAAGTTGTTGTGGGTCGTTGATTTGATGGAGTAATTGATTGGATGGTTGGGTGATGCACAAGAATTAACCACCATTGACAAACTTCTTTTGTTGTTTTCAACCTTTATGGCATGAGCGGAAAACTTTGGTTATAAAACATAATGCATATGAAATTTGGATAAAGACATAATGAACTCCAACATTAGGCTATTAGAGAATTTTTTATAATGTTTCTCAAACTTTGGATAACATGCACTAATAAGCCTATACTTTAAGATAAAGCCTGCGATATAAAAATGACATCCTTTCATCCTTTCAAGCCTTTTTTGGAAAAAATTGACAATGAAACAAATTCTCAGATGCACAACTCGGAATATCCACAGTCTTACTTATTATCCTAACTATTCTTACTCCCTTTAAAATATTGATTTGGTGAAAATGAAGCCTTGTTCGCCCTTTTTGGTGACATATTTGGAATTTTCAGTGGAAAAACAAGGATACCTAGATACAAAATTAGATGAAGAGGGAATGATTGACCTAAGACTCTAAAGGAAAATGAGTGACATGACCTTTGAGATGATGATGGCCATGGATGGAATTAAGGGAGTAGAATTTTTTACCTAGACCATATGCAGTGACCAAAATTTATTTGAAAACTTGTTTGAAAAGACAAAATTTTTGACCTAGAACTACTATCAAATAAACAAAAAGAGCATGTTTTATCACTAGACATATTAACACTAACATTGGCTCCAGCTAGGGATGGAAACTCCTTTAGGAGGTGTTAATAACACCGTAGATCAGGTAGCGTTATCCATTTCGAAATGGATTCAAAAACTGGAAATGACAAATATGGGATGATGAAATAAAACTGGAAATGATTTTGACTAAAAAAAAAAGACTTGAATCTAATTTAACAACTGATTGAAAATTTTTAACTTTTTTTTTTTAAATAAAAAACATGAGCTGAATGTAGAAGTCTCATGGCCTTCTCCTCGGGCTTCAAACTTCTGCAACAAATTCCTTACTCTTGGACAACAAATAAAAATGATATGTACAATGAAAGTGAACCTCTTCTTCAATGATCATGTAAGGTAATGTTTGAGGAACCTACCATTTATTGATCCTCCTAGAACTTCCTTCCCTTCAAGATATTCTTATAAAAATGCCTTATTACCTCTGAATTCAGTAATCTTATAAGGAACTTTCCAAATATTATCAAATTTTCTGTGCTTACCACTACAAGGAAAAGACCCTCTAGCGAATGTTTTTGAGGAACCCCTTATAAAAATAGCCCAAACATCCGTTTGTAGTGCAGGTTACTAGAGGAGGTTAGCGGGTGGAGGTTTTTACAGATGTTTTTCTTTTGGTGCATTTATCATCCTAAATTACACGAGTGCGTTCAACTAGAGAAAGCACTGGTGCACACAAAACATTGGCACACCAGGACACCGTGCGCTCGATACAAACCTGCAAAGTGTGTCTCATTATTGTAGCGCACTGGTGCTTTACAAATATTCCACACCGATGCGTCCTAAAACCTCACACCAAAACTGAAATAGCCCGGTGCGGTTTTAAGAAACTGCACCGGTGCGCCTATAAAACCCGCACACCAAAACAGGGTTAAATAAATAAAAAAAATTATGGCCAAAAATCCACATTTTTCACTTATCAGTGCTCCATAGCTCTCAAGCACTGATGCAAATTTAGCTTGTGTGAGGCTCCCTACCATCGGTGCTCCCATTGCACGCACTGATGTTGTCCATTTCCCACCATCTCCATTTTCAATTTTGCAAAATAGTGGGAAAATTTAGTTTTGCAAATTCTACAGCCAATATGCCTCCTTGATGGCCAAATGTACAGGTATTTCCTTGTTTTTCCATAATTAAATCTTTTAGCGTATTAGTTTTCTAAAATAGCGTAAAATTCACCTTATTTAAAAAATAAATAAATAAATAAATCTCGCGCGATGCGCTCGAGCCTTTTGGCTCGCACCAATTCGCAGTGCTACCTGTAAATTTACAGGGCACACCACGACCGATGTTAACGGTATCCACACTAGTTCTGGGGTAGTACCAAAACAACCCACCATGATTTTTTCAAATTAAAAAAAAAGTGCGGTGCAGTCGGTTACTCGGCCACACCGTTGACCATGTCGAATTGCGGGAATGCGGTGCGTTGACGAAAATATCTACCCCGGGGCGGGTAATTTTCTTAGTGCATCGCCCCACCCGAACATTGACATGGTCAATGGTGTGGTCATGTAAACAACCACACTGTTGAATATATAGTGATGTCAGGAGGGTGATGCGCTTCCTAAACTATCAACCCCGGGGCGTATAGTTTGGTCAGCGCACCACCCTCCTGACACTGGTACATAGTCAACAGTGTATTTTGTTATGCCACTGCACTGTTGACCTTGTGAAAATGCCAGGAGGGCGGTGTGCTAAAAATTTGCAGGTGCACCGCCTCTGGTGCACTGAAAATTTTTAGGTGCACCGCTTCTGGTGCACGACAAAACAAGACACGTCGTTAATGGTGCATGCCTATTTTTTGTGGCGCATTGACTGTTTTTTTTTGTTTATTCAAAAAAAATTATATAGTATATTCCTAAATACATGTATATTTTAATAAAAAAATTGTATTTAATATGTCATTCATTCAGCGACGTCAAACGAGATAAGAGAGGGAACAACAGCAACAACAGGAGGACCAGTATAACATGGTTCGCCTGTGGGAGGCATGAGAGAAGGAGAGAGATATGTATCGTCGCCCTATTACAACAACCGCATAGGGAATCCTAAGGCAGATAGGCCTCCTCAATTTCTATGAGGAGGCTACATCCTGAAAGGGCCATGGTGTTTTTTTGCAACATCTTATTCGCGGGTGGAATGCCCACCTACAGGCTTTCCGGGTTGGTCCTAACTAGTGGTATGTGCCCACTAAGGAGGACATCTATTTCATTATTGGCCTATCGAGGAGAGGGGTGGATTTTCCCTCGTTCCTAGAGGTCCTCGTTGGCTATGTAGCAGGGAGTCAGTTGGTGTACTCCCAGAGATACATTAGCATGGATATACTGTCTCCTTCAGATTTCCAGGTCTCCGGGGGTCAGTTACGTATTGCTTCATTTGGTGGAGAGGAGGTGAGGTGCCTCTCACTACTGATTTCGACCATTGCACACCATACTAGTGATGGGAAACGCATTATTTGCCTGCTTCTATTTTATGTTGATTCTTTATTACAAGAGCCATGACTTGTGAGGTGGTCTACCCTTTTTTTGCGGCAATTTTGTACAACTTTAGATAAATGTCATGCTCAGGCACAAGGGAGGGTGAACTTCCCTTTTTCTTCAGAGATATTTGGTTTTTTTTTGAGAGGTTTCCAGAGATGAGGCCTACTTTTGTTCAGTCACCTCGTAGGCCGATGCTGCATGTAATGACACAGATGTGGGGATAGATGATGCCCAAGAGGGGTGAGTCAGATTTTTCCACGACGATATTGCATGATGCACTAGAGTTGCTAGCCAGTGTTGATGAGCATCCCTTCGTTCTGGTCCCCTATCCGTATGATGGTTTGGATTGGTGAGGGTGTGCCCACATCCTCTTCATATATGATGAGCCGCCAAATGATAGATGTAATATTAATGTTTTATTTAAATTTATTCTAACATATTCTTTAAGTTGTTTTTATTAAATTGTTTAATGAAATTATCTAATTATTGTTGTGTACTTATATATATTTTGCAGACATTAGGTCATTTGATGGCGATGATATGCCACCGCCACCAAATGATCTAGGTGTAGATCCTGATGACGATCAAGATATGGTCGATATCGAGGATCAGGCCGGTGTAGACAGACGCGGTCCTCATGGTGCGTCGGTACCGCCTTTTGCTAGGCCTAGGCCTGACAGTAGATTGAGGATGGAGTTGGGCAACCAACTCTGTGCACTATTTGTGGAGGTGGGAGTCAGTCCTGCCACTATGAGAGAGATACATGTTGGTGCTAGGCTGGTACAGATGTGGAGAGGCATGTTGCATGACATGTTTACCCTGATGCAGCATGTCGTAGGAGCTACGAGCTTAGTTATGCAGTTGAGGAGGGCCCTTCAACGTAGGAATGGTCGAGACGCAGTACGTCGACATTCGAGAACTAGAGACGCATCATCTGATGATCATGATCATGGGAGTGATCATCATTCAGCTTGCACCATAGATGAGCAACTTGCAACATCAACCAACAGTCATGATGGAGAGCAGGTTGGACCATCCACGTCGAGTCAGCCTTCTCAACCTGCAGAATCCAACATTCATAATCATGAGCAGGCTTGACCATCTACGTCAAGTCGTCATGATCAGCAGCCTGCAACATATAGCAGTATTCATGATCATGAGCAGGCTGGACCATCAACCATGTTGAGTCATCATGAGCAGCCGACAGTTGATCCTGATCAGCATGAGGCACCACCAGATTAGCAGGCACGTGATGATCATCATCTATCTGAGCTTGTCGAGGCTGCACTATTGACTGAGCAAGCCTCGACTAGTACTACTATTGATGATGTACCACCAGCTGATATTTTACATTTATATTACAGTTGTATATTTTTGACATTATATATATATATGGTCCATGTATTTTATGTTCATGTTGCAGTTGTACTTAATTTGCATGTTGGCGATTATCATGATGTTTATATTTGTAGAAATTTGAATAATTTGCTGAATTATTCACCGAGATTATCCTGGTCACATACTATTTGAGCTTCATACATAACACATAATCTCTTCTACGCATTAATCATCACATGCGGAAATAAAAACAACAAGCGGTATTGAAAACATTCACATGCGCACATAGAAATTCAACACATATAACACAGTATGTATACCGGGGAAAGCTTACAGATGAAAACCCCCTACTGTCTGTATATTATAATGAAGAAGAATCATGTAACAATATCAGTACAATACTCCTCACAAGTACTCAGTACTGTCTCCAAAAGTTACACACAAACTAGCTCAGTTTTGAACAAGTCACGGGTTCAAAACTCCTCCACTGTTTGCCTGCCTCTACTGCGCAATCCAAGATGAGAGAATGAATGGAATGAATTCGAATTCCCTTGGCTTTAACTGCGCAATCCTCATTGGCAATCTCCTCCAATGATTGTGCAAATCTCATGCACTCTATAGTCACAACTGATAGTAGACTCCACCCTTTCTCCTACCTCTTCCACTGGTCTTCATTGAACTGTACATGCACTGAGTTAACTGATGTGTTATTTAGTTGATTTATGAGTTAATAATTAGTGAATTAATTAATAATTAATTCACACCACTCATCACTAGTGTATTTATCAGTTAGACTAAATACAACTAGTTCAACTAAGTAAAACCGAACACAACTCCACCAACTGTCTCATCAACTCCACCAAACTCTGCCACATGAGTTCTAACTGAAGTCAACCATGCAATAGCTCAACTAATCCTTAGGAAAAGCGTATTTCCTTCTGTCAGCTACATGTGCCACATCCAAGCATCAAACTGAAGTGCTCCAAGAGGAAAAGATAATGTTTATAGTCTAAATATTATTAAGGGTTAATAATATTTGATTGTTCTATTTTTAGCCTGGCAGTCTAAAAATAGAAACCGCCCAATGTCTAAAAATAGAGGTCCATCTATTTTTACCAACTTGACCAATCATCCAAGAATAGCATCCCGCAACTCCTAGACCATGCTCCATATGTCTAAAAATAGACATAGTCTAAAAATAGACTTTTCGACAAAATCACATGTGTGGTCCCCACCTAGTTTAGGTGATCACTTTCCAACTAGGATCAGGAAAGATGTTTCAGGAGGCCTCCTTCACTGTTTCTTGTTGCCATTTTCAACACTCCCTCTCAACAAGAAAGGATTGTCATTGCATGCGACATGCAACTCCATGCATTTGCCCTGCAACCTTCACAAGCGCCATGCAACTCCATGCATGCGACATGCAACTCCATGCATTTTCCATGCACCCTTTGCATGCGCCATGCAAACTCATGCATGCACCATGAAACTCCATGCATGTGCCATGCACCCTTTGCATGCGCCATGCAAACTCATGCATCTGCTTTGCAACTCCTCTGAAACTGAATAAGCTCCAAACAACTCAATCAGTCTGATGCATCTAGCATCTATCATCAAAGTCTTCGACCTCTGCTTAGCTACTGCACATGTCATCAGGAACCACTGCGCTGTTGAACTCTTGCACCCATGCACTCTTGCACTTGCTGTCAACTCTGATCCACGCTCCAGTATCCGACACTGTCACTTTGATCTGCATGCATCAATTCAACTGATCATGCTACTGCTACACTGTGGGCACCTCGTAGCTATGTTCAACTCATGAGATCCACACCATCTCATGAATCCTGCCCAGAAATATCCTCTTGGGATTAATCATGCATGTCGCCCCACCTCTCACCTAGTGGTATAGCTGCATGCACTCCCTCTGCCCATCTGGCACGAAATTTCTCTGCATGAGTGGTTTCTTCCACTCCATGATCCTCTTGTGGCTACTCCACATCCCGAGGTTCACTATCACCTGCATGCAAAACTTGCTCCCTCTCAAGCATCAGTTGCATGTCTTTCTCCTGCTTCCCAACAGTAGGAAGCTCCGTAGACATCCCATCTACTTCAAGTCTGTAGAGATTCTTTGCCCGAATCCCAACCTTCTTGACTTGTCCTGTTGCCTTGTGCCGAAGGAAAACTTTCCCTTCTCTAAAGACAACTTCATACCCTTTATCCTCTAACATTGCGACTGAGATTAAATTCTTTGTTAAACCTGGTACATGCAATAAATTTTGTAAAAGAATGAGTTTACCTGACTTCCTATGAAAGGTTATGGTACCAATGCCGGTCACATTGTATCGTCCGTTGTCACCCAACTCAACATGCATCTGGAGATTTTTCTCCACCAAGTCACTGAAAAGATTCACATCTCCCGTCATGTGAAAAGAAGCGCCACTATCAAAATACCACCCCGATCCCAATGCACTAGACACCATGCATGCGATCAATGAGAAGTCCAGCTCAAATTGCGAGGCAAGAGCCTCACCAACTGCAGCTCCAGCAGCCTGCTTGTTCTTCTTCTTCTGTGGACAATTCGTGGCGTAATGTCCGTGATCCTAACAGTGAAAACACTTCACTTTGGACATGTCACGCTTTTTATCATCCGCACTGGATTGAGAAGCATTCTCCTTGCCCTTCCCTTTCCTTGCTTTGGCAACCAAAGCACAGTCTTCTTCATCAGATGCCTTTGATGAAGATCCGTCCCTGGTACTCCGCCTTATCTCCTCTTGCACAAGATCAGACCACAGTCTTTCCCATCCTGGAAATTTCTCCCGACCATTGACACTGTCCTGATATGCATGCCAACTTTTCGGAAGCCCGAGGAGAGCCAAGCTCACCAGCTCCTCATCATCCACACTAACTCCTACACTCCCAAGCTCATCCCTGCAGTGGACAAACTTTGTCAAGTATACCGGAATAGTGTCATTCTTCTCCATCTTTATTTTCCCGAGTTTATCCTTGAGCGCCAACTTCCTTTGGTCACTCTTGCTTTGGAACAAATCTGTCAAAGCTTTCCACATCAAGAATGGAGAAGCTTTACCATGCAGGCTGGATACTATGTGATCCTTCACGCCCTCCAACAGAATCCTTCGACACCTTGTTGTCTTCTTTTGCCAAGCTTCAATCACAGCAGCATCCGTAGAAGTAGGCTTTGGAACTTCTTTCTCTATGAACTCCAACAGCCCATTATCATCTAACACTGCCTCCATCCTATCTTTCCATGCAATAAAATTCGAGCTACCTTCCAAGGCATACTCCAATCGCAATCCGACGAAAGACATCTTTGCCCGTGACACCAAGAAAACAATTCTGCAATTTGAATTCCAACAGCTTAAAACTCAACCGCTTCCGATCTAAACTTGAGAACAAATTATTTCTAGCACAGAGATCGACTGTAGGGGCATTTACTGGATATATCACCTTTCAGAGAAAGGATGGATCCAGAGGCTACCTGGCCCGCTTACAGACTCTGTCTACCGAAATAAATTGTAATCACTGTAATAGATCCGATGATCAATTCTCGCTCCGATACCATGTATAAATTTGAATAATAGCTGAATTATTCACCGAGATTATCCTGATTACACACTATTTAAGCTTCATGCATAATACATAACCTCTTCTACAATTGATCATCAATATGCGGAAATAGAAGCAGTCGCATGCGCACATTAAAACATAATCAAGCACACATATAACACAAGATGTAATGGGGAAAGCATACAGCTGAAAACCCCTATCGTCTGCAGATATTATAATGAAGAAGAATCATGTAATAATCTCTCAAATATTAAATACTCCCCACAAGTACTCAAGATCGCCTCCAAAAGTTACACACAAACTAGTTCGTATTTGGAATGGGTGTCACGTGTTCAAAACTCATCCACTATTTGCCTGCCTCTACTGCGCAATCCAAGTTGGTTTAATGAGAGATCCAAGTTCGAATCTCCTTGGCTTCAACTGCGCAATCCTCATTTGCAATCTCCTCCAATGCTTGTGCAAATCTCATGCACAACTAATGTCGCAACTAATAGCAAACTCACCCTTTCATCTACCTCTTCCACTGGTCTTCACTGAACTGTCCATGCACTGCAGTCAACTGATGTGTTCTTTAGTTGAATAATGAGTTAATATTTAGTGAATTAAATAATATTTAATTCACCCCACTCATCTCTATTGTATTAGCCAGTTAAACTAAATACAACTAGTTCAACTAAGTTAACCCGAACACAACTCCACCAACTGTCTCATCAACTCCACCAAACTCTGCCACTTGAGTTCTAAATGAAGTCAACCATGCATGAGCTCACCAAACCCCTAGGAAATTGCTGGTCCTTCTCCCACTGGCATGTCCCACATCTCGTAGGCTCGAACCGAAGTGCTCCAAGAGGATAAGATAATGTTTATAGTCCAAATATTATTAAGGGCCAATAATATTTGATTTGCTCTCATTTTGCGGGATAGGCGTATTTTAAAATACTCTTCGATCAGATGTTCAAAATAGATGTCCATTCATTTTTACCAACTCAAACAATCATCCAAGAATAGCATCCTGCAACTCCTAGACCATGCTCCATATGTCTAAAAATAGACATAGTCTAAAAATAGACTTTTCGACAAAAATCACATGTGTGGTCCCCACCTAGTTTAGGTGATCACTTTCCAACTAGGATCAGGAAAGATGTTTCAGGAAGCCTCCTTCACTGTTTCTTGTTGCCATTTTCAACAATATTGTTAGGTCATGTTAGATATGTTCATTTAATGTGCAGCTTGCATATGGATGTCTATGTGATAGCAGTTATTTTACATGAGATGTATATTTGATGTTTGTGTTGTGATGATGTTATACAATGCTAATTGTGTTTTGTTAGATGATCATGATCACGATGATTAGATGATGTTAGCGAATTTGAATGTGTTTTTTAGTAGAATATGATGTTTGTATGATGGTTATCATGATTGTGATGTTGATTTAATTTAATATTAAATCATGATATTTATTAAATATTATGTCGTGATTGTAATCGAAATTTTAATTTTAATTGTATGTAAAATTGTAAAATTGTATTTGTATTTGTAATTGTAATTTTAATTGTAATTGTATATAAAATATTTGTAAAATTTTAATTATAATTGTAATATTTAATTTATTGTGAAATGATTGTAATTGTAATCGTATATATGTAAATTTTTAATTGTAATTCTAATTGTATGTAAAATTCTAAAATTGTAATTGTAATTTTAATTGTAGTTGTATGTAAAATATTTGTAAAATTTTAATTGTAATTGTAATATTTAATTTATTGTGAAATGATTGTAATTGTAATTTTAATTGTAATTGTATATATGTAAAATTGTAAAATTCTAATTGTAATTCTAATTGTATTTAAAATTCTAAAAATGTAATTGTAATTGTAATTGTATGTGAAATTGTAAAATTGTAATTGTAATTGTAATTGTATGTAAAATTGTAAAATTGTAATTGTAATTGTATATTTGTAAAATTGTAAAATTGTAATTGTAATTGTAATTGTAATTTTAATTCTAATTGTATGTAAAATATTTGTAAAATTTTAATTGTATTACTATGAAATGATTGTAATTGTATGTAAAATTCTAAAATTGTAATTGTAATTTTAATGTAATTGTATGCGAAATTGTAAAATTCTAATTCTAATTCTAATTGTAATTGTATGTAAAATATTTGTAAAATTTTAATTGTATTAATGTGAAATGATTTTATTAAAATTTTTAAATTTGTAAATTTGTAAAATAATTGTAAAATAATAAATCTAGAATAATATGATTTTTTGTAACATAATAAAGTATAGAAAATAATGCAAATAAATTCATGTACTTTAGAATTATCATTATTTTATTATGATCTTACATACCAAAAAAAATAACTTTATAAAGTACGCCATTATTTTTGAGATCAACATAATTGCAAATTATCAAGTGAAATATTGATTTTAACATTAACACAATGCAAATTACCAATTAATTCAAAATACATATTATAATGTTTCGAAAAAAGAGAGTCTTATACATTATAAGGTAATTAAGTCCTCTTCTTTATAAAACCCCATCTTAAGAAGTATAAATATTGATGAAATAACACATGTACCATATCACTCTTGGTTCTCATGATCACCCTCGTTATCTTCCAGCTCGCATGGCATGATAACACTATTTCTCTCAAAAATGTTTTGATCTAGGGTCATGTCTCAATACGAACCAACAATGATTATCCAACACATCCGGGTAAAAAAAACACTTGGTTGCAATGTTTGGGGAAAACATAGGGCTCCTTAGCTTCATCCCACATATTTGTAAAGTTGATACATATCAGCTTACTATCGTGATATTCCTTTACATTATTCCGATCAAAGGTGTCCCACCTCTTGCACTGAAAAATAACACATTGGAAAGAAGAGAAATCCACTTCAATGATCTCTTGTATCTTTCCGACGTAACCTAACATCCCTCGTACTAGGTTTTGATAATGGTGGCTAGATCGACTATATTAATTGAACTCGACTTCCACTCTACAGTCTCATGTCATGTGTCCATCATTGACATTTCATGTGTGAAAATGGTGTCCATATGCCCACATAGATGGGAACAAATGTGCCTATAAAAAGTTAAAAAATCATAGTGTCATGTGTCTTATAATAACCCAACAGTTAAAATATGAAATATAGATGTAATTACATTTGAAAGGTGCATTATTAAGTTTCAAATGTACATATAAATTAAATAGATTATTACTGAGTTGGTGCACCCAATCCCTATGTATATCACATCCTCTTCAGCATGCGGGTAACGACCAGTTGCACCGTATTTCTCTCTGAGTTGGTCAACAACCCAACTATTGAGGCATATTTTTGGCATATTTTCTTTTAAATGATCGGGATAAGGCGCAATTCTACCATTCAACCATCTAAATTATTTCCTGTCACTATCCCATTTCATCCTCTTTTTTTTGTACAATGAGACGTACAGTTGTGTCGCTTCGGAATTGTAAAGAACAAATTTATCGATTGCTTCAATTTCTGCATTCGCTGATGAAATCATAATAACATTATATAGTACATAGAGATCCAAATATAAATTATATCGAATTTCAACATGAATATTTACTTTGTGTAAATTTGAAAAATTATAAGTCGCTTACTATTTATCAAGCGCTTTTTTCCATTCGTTTGGAGCATCTCCCCTTCTCTTTTTTCTTCATCCCTTTCATCGTCCCAAATCACCGCATCGATTTGTTGTCGATATGCTTGATGTACTCACTGGCATAATAGAAAGAATCATATGATATGTACACCTCTGCCATAGACCCCTTGGGTTTTGCCCTTTGTCGAACAAAACCTTTCAATTTCTTCATGTACCTCTCTAAGAAGAACATCCAACGACAAGAAACCACCCCAACTAATTCAACCTCGTCTACTAGGTGGATTAGAAGATGAACCTGCAAGTCCATGAAACTCATCGATAGTTCCTTCTCAAACATACAAACAATCTCAACTATCTCTTGACGCCACCATGGAATGCTAGCCACATGAATCTCCTTTGATGTGATCCAACGTACAAATGCAGATAATTTAGATATGGCACATCCTAGGTCTTGAGGGAATTCATGTTTCACACACCCACACACAAACAAATGATAATTCCACTGCAAAGTTATAAATACGTTCAATAATATACAAAATTAGTTATGTGTTATGATCCCTGCATGGGATAAAATTTATTAATATAACAAATAATAAAATCATGCTTTTGACATTATACGTACTCTTAGAATATTCAAATGGTCATGCGATTTCAACCCCGACAAATGGTCATCCACGGTAAAGTAGCGTCTTAGTGAAGACCTGTATGATGACGACACCCTCACACCCATTATAAATTCCTTTGCCAAAGAAAGATCATCTTTTTTTAAAATCCATGGGACATCACCTTCTTTGAAATACCATGAATTAGAGGGACTAGTCCCTGCCTCTGATCCTGTACTTTCTAATCGTCTTGGCTAATGTTTCTTTTTAGTTTTTTGAAGTAATAATATTTTTCCTAACAACGAATGTGTCACTTTTTTTTGATGATATGTGCCTCCATAAAGAAGATGAAAATTTTTAAATATATGAATGGGATCTAATAAGTGGGTAATCTTAAGATGGTCCCAATATGGGAGGTTATAAAAGATAGATCTCCTTTTCATCCCAATGGGAAATTTCTCAACATAGCTGTCGAAGAATTTTGGATCATCGAACATAGGCTCCCCATTTGAATCAAACATTTCTATGAAATCCTTATCCTTCTCTCTCTCTCATATGCTCTAATCCATTCAGTTGGTGTCGTTATTGGAGGCCTTTGGGTTCTCTCTCGTTTACTATTGAAAGCAGATGCTGCTCTTCTGTAAGGGTGTTCTTTTAAGAGGAATACCTTGGAGCAGTCATACACTGGCTTTCGTAGGTCGTTGGACCATCTAGCTTTCAGAGAAGGTCCACAACATTTACATCCAAAATACCCTTTTGTTACAAGACCTGCGAGATTATTGTATATAATCTATATGCATTCCACGTTAAAGAATACCATGAAGATCAGAACAATTAAAATGAATTAAATAACTAATATGTGAAAGAATATTGTTACGTAAATAAACAAATCAATAAACATGTAATTTACCAGAGCAAACTCCTAAGCCTAGATAATCATGTGTCGTGTAAGCACCTATGTCATACAACGTAAAACTCCTCTTTCCTGCGATGGGTCTTGATACATCGTATACATTTATCCCATCCCATAATTCCTTTAGTTCGTCTACCAGTGGTTGTAAGTAGACATCCATATTCTTCACTTATCTTCTACTAGGGACTATGAGAGCTAACATAAGATGTTCATTCTTCATGGACAACCATGGGGGGATATTGTTATTGATCACTACTACAAGCCAAACATAATAGTTGTTGTTTTGGAGGGAATATGGGTTGACACCATCCATGGCTATGCTGAGTCGTAGACTTCGTACTTCATCCTTGAATTTTTAGGGCCATGTATCCTCTATATGATTCATGGCTATTGAATCAGTTGGGATTTGCATAAATCTCAACTCACTTCTGTGTCAGGCATGCCATCCCTGCAACATAGCTAATTCTTTGCAACGAAAGAGCCTTTGAATCCTTGGGATTATAGGCATGTGCCTCAATATATTAAAAGGAGAACCACATGATTTTCCCTTCTTTTTTGATTTATCATACCTGTCATGCCCACATTTCAAACATCTCTCTTTGTCTGCATATTCTCCTCTATATAGAATACAATCATTTGGACATGCATGATATGATATGTACTCAAACACCCAACATTTTCAACAATTTCTTTGCCTCTTCGCAGCTACTAGGCAAGACATTATCACTCGAAAGAACCTTATCTTTGAATAACCTGTAGTTGGTGATCATGGAAAATATTAAACGTGCATTAATGCTGATATAATTATTAACATTCATAAAATTGACCATTTGTAATGTTCATTGTGTGATTATATTTCTCAAATTTATATAAGGGAGGAATTTATGGTAACTTACCTCAAAATTTCTGAGAAACATGCATTCGACAAGCCAAACTTTGCTTTCAATTTGTACAGTAACATCATTGTCCCCAACTAGGTAGACTTTGACTGGCCGCCAGGTCCAAAGAGAGGGGTGGTGGAAGAAAATTTAAGGCTTTTGAAAAAGGTGTCAGCGATATGAACTTCATCCCCTAGCTCATCATCGTTTTGGAATACATCTAACAACATCATCTCCATGGCAGTCGTATCCCTTTAGTAATCATCCATACCAACCTCTATTTGATTGCCTCCATTGCTAGCTTGTGAAGAACTACTATTGCTATAGTCACTCCTAATTGGTGAATCTAGACGTAGCGGGAATTGAATTGGTGGTTGATTCAACCATTCTTGGTATTGTTCCTCTCCGATTTTTTCTCTTAATTCAACCTTCTCTCGATTTGACATTGTCGTGGGGTGCAACAGAAGATGGTAGGTAGGTTTCTCATCATCACTAGAATCCTAATAATTTCAAAAAATATATTTGAACATGATTAGTACAAAATCTATGATATCAATTAGTAAGGGCGTTGACAATGCATGATTAATTTGTTTGACGTTGAAATAATTACATTAATATACCAAAAAATTATTATTACCATCATTTCCCCGAGATTGTGGCTAGAAGATGCAATATTGTTGCAATTGGCATGGTGAAGTAGCTATCCATTTTCATCTACCAAATGCACCTTGCGGCATGCTGCTCCTGATAAGAGCTTCTGACATTTTGGAGTTGTTTAAATATTTTTTGCATCTGAAGTCGATTATGAATCTGCATGAACCTACAAATTTGTATACATTATAAATTTTATTAAGTTTATTGACATGGATAAAAAACATAAATTCAATTAGATATTGAAAATATAAATAAAATCTAAAGTAAATATTTGTATAAATTTATAGGGTAAGTTCCTTAGGTCAAGAACCAGAGGTCACCGCTCACAAATAGATCACAAATCAGTACACCAGTATAATCACGTGGTTAAAATCCTCAAAGAGGAAAATAGTCCACGACCTGAGCCAACGCGACCACTTCAGGCAATTTATTAATATAAAAAGAAAGGTTACATATGTTTCTCTCATAAATGGTTACCAGACAAATGACCCTCCATGCTCTTTAAATAGAGATCATGGACCAACCGGGTGTTAAGCCATGGATCAAGTGTTTTTAATACCGAGGAGAGAGATAACCCTCGGATCACTACAAAGTGTGACCATCGAATTATAAGTTACAAATGTACATGGTAAAGAAACACACTTTACCTAACTCTACACTAGACTAAGTTATTCGTAACTATTTCCTATGTGTCGAAATATCCTAACATCCCCCCTTAAGAACAACTTTGGATAGGATTCAAGGATTTACAAAGGTGACACAAAAGGTGCCTATTTCCTATGTGTCGAAATATCCTAACATCCCCCCTTGAGAACAAATTGGGATAGGATTGAAGGATTTACAAAAGTGACACAATAGGAGAAGGAAGGAGGCATTAGAGCCTATCCCCCCTTAATGAAAACTTTCCTGAACTCCAATCATGGATCGAATTTTGGTAAACTTCGATCCTATGAGAGCCTTTGTAAAGATATCGGCTACTTGATCATTGGTTGGACAGTACAGTACTTCAAGAACACGATCATGAATGAGCTTTCTAATGAAGTGTATGTGGAGTTCAATGTGTTTCATACGTAGATGTTGAACTAGATCTTTACATATTTGAATGACACTCTAATTATCACACCAAAGTGTATTTGGATGTTGCTGATGAAGACCAAATTCAGACAGGATCTGATGAAGCCACATGGCTTCCTTGTTGGCTTCAACTACACCACGATACTCTGCTTCTGCTGAAGAAAGAGAGATGGCACTTTTTTTCTTACAAGACCAAATAATAGGTTCTGAACCAATAGTGAATACATATCCTGCAGTAGACTTCCAATCATCAGGGTCACCAGCGCAATCAGAATCAGTGAAACCAATCAACAATGGAGATTCTCCTGCACTATAATGAATCTTGAACTGAAATATACCTCAAATATATCAAAGTGTTATTTTAGTTGCTTTCTAGTGACTTTCATGGGGTTGGTGCATAAACCGAGCGACAAGACCAACAACAAAGGAAAGGTCAGGACGGGTATGGGTTAGATACAAAAGTTTACCAACAAGTTGATAGTATAAGGTAGCATCAACTTCAGGAGTAGTACAAGTGATTGAAAGCTTGACTCCAAACTGAAAGGGAGAAGGAGCTAGCTTACAGTCTTCCATGTGAAAGTGGTGTAGAATATCACAGGAATACTTGGACTGAGAGAGGGTAATGCCTTCTTTGGATTGCAAGACTTGCAAACCAAGGAAATAATGCAAGTGTCCTAAGTCTGTCATTTCAAGCTTCTTTTTGAGGCTATACTTCACATGGTTTATATGGTTTGGATCACTACCAGTAAGGATAAGATCATCAACATAAAGAACAAGGATGGTGAAGGACTTACCCACTTTCTTGGTGTAGACAGTGTTGTCAAAATGACACCTAGAAAAGCCATTATCTAATAGAAATATATACATTTTGGCATACCAAGCCCGAGGATCTTGTTTGAGACCATAGAGAGACTTCCTAAGGTGAAAGACAAGGCTAGAGTCATTCTGGATAAAGCCAGGGGGTTGTTCCATGTATATTTCTTCATGCAAATCTCCATGTAAGAAGGCAGATTTAACATCCATATGATGAACTTCCAATTTAAAAGAGGTAGCAAGGGAAAGAACAAGGTGGATAGAATTCATTTTGGCAACAGGGGAGAAGGTTTCACTATAGTCAATGCCTTCAACTTGTGAAAATCCTTTAGTGACAAGACAAGCTTTATGTCTATCCACTTTTCCATCTAGTCCAAACTTTGTTTTGTAAACCCATCTTCATCTGACAAGTTTTCCTCCTTTTGGAAGAGGAACAAGATCCCAAGTATCATTCACCAATAAGGAATGATATTCTTCATTCATATTTGCATCCCAATTTGGATGATCGAAGGCTTATTTAAAGGTTTCTAGATCAGGATTGTCTAGAACTTGAGCCAATAAGGAAGAAGCTCTTTCGAACTGAGAATGTGTACGTTGTCGATCGGTAGGGTCACATGTAAGAGAACCTACTACATCCCGAGTAGAGAAGACCCATCTTGGAAGAGGTGGAGTAAAAGGAAAAATTTCAAGAGGTGGAGGAGGATTGTCATCCTTTCTGTCATCATCTGAAATAGAAGGAATGTTATTAAAAATAGAAGAGAGAGAGAGAGGTGGTACATATGCTGAATCAGGCTCGTAGGCCAAAGGTGGCACACCTGTCGAACTAGGCTAGCGGGCCGATATATTTTCATTAAATTTTACATCTCTTCTAATGATTATATTTTTGGATTTTGGTTGAAGAAGTATATATCCTTTGACATCTTCAGAATATCCAACAAAAATGCATTTTTCACTCTTAGGTTCTAAGGCTTTATGTTTCGCATCTTGAATATGGGCCCAAGCATCACTTCCAAAAAAACGAAAGTTACTTACATCTGGTTTGATTGAGCTTCAATATTCTTCTGGAGCTATATTCTTTAAAATCTTAGTAGGAGTGCGATTTACTATGTAATTTGCACAGTTAATGGCTTCTGCCCAAAAATTGAGACCAAGTCCTTTAGATTGAAGCATACAATTAGTCATTTCTTTTAAGGTGTGATTCTTCCTTTCAGTTACACCATTTTGTTGTGGAGTATATGGAACAATATTTTGAAATTGAATGCCATGATTAGTGCAAAAGTTGGTAAATTTGTTGTTAACATATTCTCCTCCATTGTCTGATCTTAACTTAAGAATTTGATGTCCAAATTGTTTCTCAACAAAGGCCTTAAAGGCCAAGCACATGTTAAAAACTTCACTCTTGAGTTTTAAGAAGTATACCCAAGTGTGTCTGGAAAAATCATCAATGAAAGTTAAGAAGTACTTGCAACCAGAGAAAGAAACAACAGGAAGTGGACCACATAAATCATTGTGCACAAGCTGCAAAGGGGATGAAGCGTGCCAAGAGGCACGTTTGTCAAAACTATCCCAATGATGTTTTCTAGAGTATACATCTGGAGCAAACACCATCACTACAAGAAAAAAGCACATTAAGAAGATTACAGCGCAGATGACACCCCACAGTCCATCACCAACACATATAGGACGGGGCTTTTAAAAACCAACACTCTGATGAGAAAGATGGTCCTTTATGGTCCGTCACCAAAGACATTTTCAATGACACTTTTGGTGAGGGCTGTTAAAGGCCCATCACTAATTCTCTCTTTGGTGACACTTCTAGTGACGAAATTTTAATGACCCTCACCAATGCTCTTTTTGTTACTTTTGGTTACTTTTGGTGACGGCCAAAAAATGTCCGTCATCATTGATCATTAAAAAACCGTCACTGTAAGTGTATATAGTGATGGTCCTTTATGGTCCGTCACCAAAGACATTTTGAATGACACTTTTGGTGAGGGTCGTTAAAGGCCCATCACTAATTCTCTCTTTGGTGACACTTCTAGTGACGAAGTTTTAATGACCCTCACCAATGCTTGTTTTGTTACTTTTGGTGATGGTCAAAAAATGGCCGTCATCATTGATCATTCGAATGAGTTTTTGATGATGCTATGTGCCTGTTAATATATTTTTTTTGTCAAAAGTTAACGATTTAATACCATTATTGTGGAGTATTTTTTATAATATGTCCAAAGCCATAGTGGTTAGGGTCAGTGAATTTTTTAGAAGTAATGAGTGTGTATCATTTCCCTCAAGTAATAACTAGTCGAATAGAGATTTTCTATGAGTCAACAAATGATTCATATATATTAAGTTTATTATCTAGAAAATTCCCTTTAGATAAAGTTCCACTATTGTGTGTAGGAAATATATTATTTAATACATAATCAAGCTTTGAAAATTATATTAATGAGAAAGACCTAACGATCCTCACCAATCTGGGCATGCCTTAAATTAATGCTTTGGCACACACGAACATTTCTTAGCACCCCACATGTATTGGAACATCTTTGTACCTAGAACATCTTGTGATGACACTTACGCCCAAGCACATGGTGACATGCGCTAGCACAACATCGAACTCTGCTAACATGTGTTGGCATGCTGCATATAGTCCCTAGCATGCCCCGGAACACCTTGGTTGAATGCATTGACATACATTAGCACTTGGCACACAATGCCACTTGGCATGTATTGGGACCTATTATTAGTGTGCCTAGCATGCCCCTTTTCAAAAAGATAAAGTCCTGACTTATTAACCCTCTTATTGGTTCTTCCTTTTTTTGCCTTGACACATATTGACATACCCTGGTCCCCTGCACCACATCCTTAGCACCCAACATGTATTGGCATATCTTGGCACTATTAATTGGCACATGATATAATTAGCACACCCTGGAACTCCCAAGCACACTTTGGGAATTCTTGACATGCCTTGATATTCCCTAGCATGCCTTACCAATGCTTAACATACCTTGTCAGTCCCTCCTTGGCATGACAACTAACACTCATTAACACTAGTCTCTGGCGCACGTTCCTCATATTCATTAACTTTCATGAATTTTTACTTAGTGCTCCCTTAATGTTTTTTCCTAGTAATCCTTAACACTCATGAACATGCATTATCACTCTCTAGCACACTTTAGCACTCCTCAACATTCCCTTCCACTTCATAACATGCATAACACTAGTTCCTGACACATATTGGCGCTTGGAACGTGTTGGTGCTTGGAAAGTCTTAGCATGTGTGGAATACGTTGAGATGCCTTGGTATGATTTGGCATGGTTTAATATTAAATTTATTTGTGATTATCAGTTGTTGGAAAGTAGATGAGAAGCAACAAAGGAATACTTGGCACTTAGAATGCACTATGACTTTGCACTTGGCACCTATTGTTGCCTAGTGTTGGTGTGCCTAGCATGCCCCTCTTGGAAAAGGTAAATTGATGACTTATTAACCCTCTTATGTGTTCATTTCCTTGTAGTTTAACTTTTTTCTCCCTTTTGTTGTCTTGACATTCCCTGACATGCATTGACACACACTTGCACATCTTGGCATGCCTTATCACTTAGCACATATTAGCATGTTTGACATGTATTCCCACTATCTGGCACATCAAGGGGGTGAAGAGAGATGTAGTCCTAAAGTAGGTCGAGTACGAGGGCGAGTAAGGGTTGCTAAAGGGAGGTCATGATCATCCTCCAAGAGCAAGATCATCATGTGAGTGTTCAGAAGAATGTTACATACCTTAAGGGTCGATTTGTGCTAGGAAGTAGGATGGCATATTGTTGGTTCTCTTCTGGAAAATCGAGCTTAAGAGAGGTTTCTCATGAGAATCTGGGCATGTGATTTCAATGGTGTCTTTGTGTGAAGGCCGCATCAAATTCCGAAATGTTGAAATTTGCAACAAGAAATAGTGAGATTGGAAACCATAAAGGACAAAAAAAAATGCACCCACACTGGTGAGGAATTTTGATGCACCAGGAGTGAGGAATGTGGGGCGTCTAATTTATTTTTCCCTTAAATAAATTGGACAATAAATTGTAATTTAATCTCCTAACAACTTGTGTTAGTTAATTAAGTCATGATGACCGAGTTAGCTCAAGAAATTCAAGTACTTGAGGGTCTAAGATGAGGCATCTAGAGGGATTCTAATATTTTTTGGGTCCAGTTGAAATTGATGCATTAGTGGGGTGCAAGTGTAATTAACTCAATTAAATGCGTTAAAATCAGTTTAACTGGTTCTAACTAAGTTATGAGCTAGCGAGAGGTCTAGTGAATTAACTTAGATTTAATTCACAACGAGTTATCTATCATATAAATGATAATTCGCTATTAATAGTTGTATGCATGTCAGTTTCGAGGAATACCCAGTTGAGACAGAGGTTAAAGGGAACATAACTATCATTGTATTCAGAGAAAATTTCCCATGTGAAATTATAAAGTCATTGGGATTACATAATGGATTGTGCAATCAAGGAAGATTGATTTTCCTAATTAATAAGCAGTTAATTCCCTAGCTAGGATTGTATGAGCAAGGCAGGCTGAAGTAAGGATCAAAATTGGCTAAGTACTAGACCGAGTTTTCCTAGATCAACGAGAGACAATTGACAGAGTGCTGGAGAATCTCATGAGAGATTAAGCATTAATGTATTGTTTCATGATTCCTTGACAAAATACACAATAGAGATAGAGGGCCTTTGAGCAGTTTCTTTCCCCAAATACATCATGTTGTTGTGCGATTGATAATTTATTTCTCTTACTTATATGTGATTGTGTGATCGTGTTTTGTTTCCGCAAATTGTAGGAAGGATTCAATATCTTGTTTTAGTAGATTACAAGATTAGATTGAATCTCGTTGGTTAGATTTTCTACATGGTATTAGAGCAGAATTTTTTTGGGCGGCGAGTTTGCATAGAATATTTGAATATTTTGGTGTAAAATTTTAAAAAACAAATAGGCTATTTGGATTCCTTGCAAAAATCTATCGAAATAGAAAAAAAAAATCGTTCGAATCGGAGCTCGGATGAGGGAGATATCATCGATTTAAAATCAACTCTTTTTTAGAAACCTTTTGTAACGTCGGGACAATTACACTATGCGCGAGTCAAGAACCTATATGTAATTGAGGTACCAAATGCATGCAAAGCTTTGAGGAGAAAGGCAGAAGTTAGATACTTGGTGGTTTAAAGGGAGCATAAATACCTCTTAACATGAATCTTCATGAGAAGCGGTCTCAGAAGGTTGTGGAGTAGTTGCCACAATTGGAGAAGCAGAGAGGAGACTGAGTGGAAGCATCCACTCAAGCAGAGACCTCCATGACGGGGAAATTTCAAGCCAGATGGGAAGAGGGAGCAGCCATACCTGGAGGTGTAAGCTGGTGGGGTGATGTGTAGACATAATCCCAAGATAAGAAATTTGGGCAAGGTCCATTGAGATGGCATGTGATCTCATGGATCGAACCTGGCTACGAGGAGCCATAGTACAATAGTAGTAGGAAGGATCAGTTAAATTGATGTAGTCAGATGTCAGCAAGACAGAAATCAGAGTCAGATGTCAAATAGTACTGGATCACAAATTAGAGTTAGCAATAGTTCAAAGGGCACGGATGCAGATGTCAGCAGCAGCGCAGAGAATCCAGTACTAGACAGATGCAGTAGCTAGCAGCAGTCAGAAGATTCTGATGACAGATGCATTATACAGAGTAATTTGTTCGGAGGCTATTCAGTTTTAGGATTTGCAGGTGCAAACAACACTAGAGAAGTGTAGCATGCAGAACATTCCAAAAGTACCGAATGGAGATAGATTGAATTCCTTTCTTGTTGAGAGGGAGTATTGAAATTTGCAACAAGAAATAGTGAAATTGGAAACTAGAAAGGACAAAAAAAAATGCACCCACACTAGTGAGGAATTTTGATGTACCAGGAGTGAGGAATGAGAGGCGTCTAATTTATTTTTCCCTTAAATAAATTGGACAATAAATTGTAATTTCGTCTCATAACAACTTGTGTCAGTTAACTAAGTCATGATGATTGAGTTAGCTCAAGAAATTCGATTTAAGGTGATCGAGGTGGATATTGGTAGCCACCCGCCTATTTCACTTGGGCCCTCGCCATTGTCTCTTTCAATTTTTCAGTTTCCTTAATTATAGCACAATTTACTTTTTTTGTCAGTTTTTCAGGTCCTGAACTTCCGGAGCCATTTTGAGGCCCCAAATGACGTTTTTTGGGCAAGAAAGGTTTAGCGATTTCATAGAAATCGCATTAGCAGTTGTAGTCCTCGAAGAGATCTTTCTAACAAGGTATCATGTGCGTCAAACAAAGATCATATGACCAAGTTACGACCCCGGAAAGTTGGCTGCCCAACTAACCCCAACGGGGCCCATAAACTCTTGGTGTTACATCTCCTCGAGTTAGGGTTTTGATTGTTTAGGATTTTATCTTATTTTTAAATAATAAAAAAGACCCTTCATCCTTATTGTAACACAGTTCAGAGGAACATAACTATCAGTTGTATTTATAGAAAATTTCCCATGTGCAATTATAAATTCATTGGGATGCCATGATGGATTGTGCAATCGAGGAAGGTTGATTTTCCTAATTAACATGGAGATAATTCCATAGGAATTGCGTGAGCAAGGCAGGCTGAGAATTGGCTAAGTATTAGACCGATTTTTCCTAGATCAGCAGGAGACAATTGGCAGAGTGTTTGAGAGTCTCAAGAGAGATTAAGCATTGTATTGTTTCATGATTCCTTGACTTAATACAAAATAGAGATAGAGGGTTTTGAGCAGTTGCTTCCCCAGATACATCTTGTGTTGTGCGATTGATAACTTGTTTCTCTTACTTATATGTGATTGTGCGATCGTGTGTTGTTTCCACAAATTGTAGGAATGATTCAATATCTTGTTTTAGTACATTACAAGATTAGATTGAATCCCATTGGTTATATTTTCTACATGAAATAGAAGAGAGGGTTGATACCATCTTGCCTTGTGGTGGTTAGTAGGCCGCAAGGTCTGTGATAAAGACCAACATAAATGGAGGAGGGATTGCACTGTAATTTAGAGCCATAACAGAAGTCGACACAGGTGTAATATTGACTGATTTAACCCTAGTTTGAGGGTCGACATTGAGATCTGAAGTTCATGTCAAGATTCAGTCAAAGAAATGCCCAAAATATATGGATCCATATGAGCTAGGTCGAGTCTCTTATGGAGGCAAGAGTCGTGTTTTTTCTATGTGTGGATAGGGTTTGTTCTACAACAATTAGAAGTACATAAGTAGAATGCCCTGGTTAGGACAGTTTCCTAACATGTTTAGTTCATAAGGTATGACCTTAAGACTGTGACAAATTTGCGTAGAAGAAGATGGGTTGTGACCCTTAGAGCGAGGTTTATTTATGCAATAAAGACCACAAACCTGGAAGATGGTTTGCAGATTCAGTATCTGTGGAGACAACAGATCCAAAGGAGGGTGGAACCTGAGCAGAAGATTGAGCATGCAGAAGAAATGTGCCATATGAAGAATGGATTGACATGCAGAGGAGTTGATTTTGGTGGACTTTCCATAGAGTTTTAGACAAAGATCTGAAGAAACCTATAAAAAATTAGTGAATGGACAGTTAGTGGTTGATTTGTGACCCTATTTCAGTCATCTACAAATTGTTAGAAGTATGATACGAGGAGTAGTTCATATTTGTTCATAGATTGGACAACAAAGATCAAATTGTCAATACACAAGAACAATGATCTTGAGAGGACTCAAACCATTGTTAGGTGGCAGATTTGAAGAGCCCTAGATGAAGACAATATTGTGGGACCTAGATCAGTAAAAGGAATTGACTGTGGTTGGGCAGATTGATGGTAGGCCAAGTATAGTTGGAGGGTTGTTAGGTTACTATCAAAGAAGAGCCCTGACTCTTGTTCTGGTGAAGGACAACAAAATTGGTAGAAGGGAAGGTGTATAGGGCCTAAGGATTTGCAGACTTTGAAGGACTAAAGTAACAGTCAAGTGGGCCAACCAACTAGCCCTAGTTCACTATATTGTAGAGGATTGATTCAGTGAGAAGAAGGGCAACCTCCATAGCCTTGGACATCTCATCTTGGAGCTATAGTATGGCAAAAGTGGGCATACCAAAGAGTTGTTCACAAATGGAATTGTGAACAACATGTTACCACTCAAACTAGTAGTGGATCTAAAAGGGGTTCCTAAGAGGGAAACTACTAGGATAAGGGAAACGATGGAGGCTTAGCCCATTGTCACCATAGCTAAGGCTCCTTGCTCTTCATAGACTTTCACCGATGGGTGGAGTCCCAATAGTTTAGGAAGTCACTTGTAGACTATAGGTCAATGAATAGGTGGGAAGTGAATAGGTGGGAAGTGTCTGAAAAATCTAAGAATTGTGCCGATGGGGAAGTAGCATTGTGATTACCCACGGTGCTTGCTAGAGCCATTGAATTTCAGTTCTCTTATCCATTAAAACTTGATCATCTTCAGAGGAAGTGTCAATTAGTTTTAAACAAGTTTGTTTTGGATAATGCATTAATCTTTCTAACGATTTGCAAATTCAAAACACAATTTCGCAGCTTAATTGATTTGTTTTTCAACCCTGCATAAATTTAGGCCTTCAAACAAATGATTGATGGCACAATGGAATTGAGGTTACAAAAAAACATTACGGTTTTCTACCAATAGAGGATTAGAATTATTTGGGAATCTAGGTATCCAATCCAGTGCAAGCTCTCATGCCCTATAATCTTAGCCACAAACCGACCATATCAATATTATGTGGCCCATCGCAGATTGATGATGAGCAATTTCAATTTGAGTTGATGGTAAACTTCACACAATACATCCATCTATGTAACATGTTGATTTGGATGTGTACATATAAAACTACAGAGAGCGTGAGGCTACAATGGATTGATAGGATCTAGATAGTACTGCTACAAACATTTTGGGACCAACTTGACTAGGGACCCCTCCATGTGCACGAAGAGATCATTATAACACCAATCTCTCTGCTTTCGCCCTTTGGTGTTTATCAAATAATATGTGGGACAAATTAAGGTCACTAATGATATATTTTCTACAAATGATAAAGAGGTTTAGTTGCCACCCTTAAATCATGAATTCTATAAAATTAATCCAGTTACAATTTGGTGGAAGAAGTTACAATTCCTGGCCAACCTAAAGTTGTTGAACTCATTTCAATGGTAGATTTAGAGAATATTCTGAAAACTTAAGAACAACATCGAGATCAAACAATTACTTATCCAAATTGTTATAAATTCCTGGAACATCCTGAAATTCCAAAGACAACAACAAAGTCAAACAATAGATAATGGACGATAGATGGGTGGGGAGGTATTTACTCGTCTTGCTTTTTTAAGGGCCCTAATGTTGTGATTGAGGATAAAGGAGAGAAGCACGAGTTTCCAGGTCATGGTATTTATTTTACATTGATCTAGCCAACATATTGGTTGTTCAAGTGTGCACAATATGCTTGGTGTGATGCAAGGCTTTGTGGGGGAGATGGCAAGGTGAAATTTAATTTATGACAAATTATTTTGAAATAGTGAGTGCCTGACCCAACTCTCATCACGGATATTGAAATGAAAGTTTAAATATCTACTAGAACTTTCTTTTCCTTGGCACCCAAAACCTCCGATCCATAACCCTTTTTTGACCCAATATGTCCTTGCACCAAGTCCTTGCCTTTGGATATATGGTCCTTCGCAAAAAAGGGAAGCTCATAGTTTTTAGGTAGGTGCGAAACCTATGGCAATGCCTACACATGAAAGAAATTCCTTCATAATCAAGTATCTGAATACACTCCACCCCGATCTTGAAATCCATGTCTTCTAGAAGCACTTTCCTAAGGTTCATATTAGCGAAAGTGCGAGAGTACGTCTTAATCCCCATCTCCAAATATGCAAATTCATGGTCAAGATAAATTCATGGTTCGGATAGGATCCCATTGAGTTACCTCTATCTTTGAAAATTATGGCATCCCAATAGTTAGGAGGGAGACCTGGAAGATGAATCTATATTGGGGACATATGTAGCCTCTCCTACTTTGCATCGAAGAAGGGCATGCAAAAACTAAAAATGATAGGAGATGAATCAATTTTCCAAACCATCTAATGTACCTTTTGGGTGTCAACCACATCTTTGAAGCACAAATAAATCCAACCTTGGGCTAGTAGTGAAACCTTTGGAGGACATTTAACAATGGGTGAGGTTTCCTTGTCCACCCATGCTTTTAGGGTTGAGGACTTGAATTTTCGACCCCTTACTCACCCCACTAGAGATTTTTGGGAAATTTCCTCAATCTCCTAATTGGCGGTGTCGACTCCCAACAATAGAGAAAGGAGGAATTTGTTCTTATTCTTGACACTACAATTTATTTTCCTCTTCCTTGCTTTCTAAAATTCCTTCTGAATCACAATTCCTTTTTATTCACAAGAGTGTTTATCCTCAAAAACCATATCACCATTCACGACGTTAGTTCAACCTTCCTCTGTTGCAAAGGCAAGGACCTCCTTCACTAGTTCACCCAGGGAGAGCGAGGCCAATGATACTTCATGAGATTAAGGACAGATAATAAAACAAATCAGAGAGGCTTATGAGAGCGAAGAATCCCCAATGTGTTCAAAAAATTATGAAAACCCTAAGGAAGTCATTGCACATTGTATGTGTTCCTTTGATCTCTAGGATGGTAGGGAAACTAAACTCAGAGCCAAAGAACCCCAAGAAGAGTTCTCCAGCCCCTGGAAAATTTCCTTGGGCCCTAGGTTGACCAAAACTAAAGGACCCGAATAGTGTGTGGTCGGAGTAAGGGTTAGGGCCTCCGAATTTCAAGATGGTCTCCTATTGAATTCTTAACTTTTCTTTCTAAAGACTTGATAGGCCTAGAAATCGCAATATGCTAACCTTCTAACATGACTTCCAAATGTGAATGTATAAAATCCTCGGGACTAGCTCAATTATTTTGAACCGCCCCCTCACCCCTCCCACTCCCCCCCCCCCCCTTCGGTTCATATTCCACTAACTCCTCCTCCTCCATGTGGTTCCAATAGTAAGAAACCGACATCTCATCCGGAAAGAATATTTGACGCATGGTTTTGTGTCTTTAAAGTGTTTATCATGGTGGCCATCTCTGTACTTCAAAACTATATATTACGTGGATAAAAAAGTCATGATTACAATTTAATCTTAATTTGTGTTTTGACAAGGATATCAGAGCTTGACATTGTCCAGAGCTCGTTTAGTCTTTGTCAAAACTATGCCCTTCTCTAGTTTGAAACTCCACGACCCTTTCTTCACTTGCAATTTTTCTATGGGCCTCTAGGGTTTCTCCAGTGTTGAATTCCTCTGCCATGGTAGAGATGTTGTAATGTCAACTTTAACATTTTAACTCCGTCAAAATAAAATAACAATACTAAAATTTAAAAACGTAAAATCAATAATTATAATTAATAATTAAATCAATCTAGATCTATCTTAACTCTAGATCTATGTCCAAGTGAGAGAGAGGAATCAAATCTATTGAGATGCGAACCTCTTTTAGAGTGAAAAGAGATTTGATTCCTTTAGGAATTTGGTAAATCTAAAGTTAAAATGGATCTAGATTTTGGTAAATCAGAAGTTAAAATAGATCTAAATTGGTCATATACAATGAAAAGAATAAAAAAAATACAAAAATAAAAAGACAAAATGGATTACAAATTCAACATAATTTCCACTCTTCTTTTAAAAAACATAAAATATAAAATATTTATAATATTAGAATAACTTAAAAAAATATATTTTATATATTCGAATAACTTTTTTTTACATTATTATAAAAGTTTTTGCCCTCCGTTAAAATTATTTCACTCATTTGAATATCATTTTCCCACTCATTTAAATGTAAATGTTTTCACAAAATTTAAATGTAAATGTTAAGAAGGTATATTCCACGGAAGATTGGCGGGAAGACTTAACAAAAATAATATTTTCGAAGAGAGGAAAACCGTTGTTTGATATTAAAACAGCGTTACCAACACAGTAGAGAAGAGTTACAGGGGATCCATCGATACTGGTAATGCATTGGAGATTTCAACTCAGGCAACGATGATGAAGCAATTACTCGGTTTCAGAAGGTAAGCATTTAAGAAACTGTTTACTGATAATCTAGCTGCAATAGATGATCAGACATAGTAGCCGTGATAGAATCCGCTGTGTAATTTATTTTTTGGTTGGATTAGATGAACCAGAGAGCGATGTGATTAAGAAAAACTGAGCTCAGAACAAAATAAAATGTTTATCAGCAGTGGCAAAGCAGATGTCGGCTATGAGATACTTACCAGATTTAGGCCATGACATAGTTTTCTTGCATTGTAGGAATCTCGGGATAGTACACAGGATTTCAAGATCAAAGACAACTAAAATGGTGTAAAATAAAGAAGTACCTCTGTGCAAGCTATCAGTCAGACTAGTCAAGCCCTTGTTATCTGTATGAGAAATATAAAAGGTACTGCAAAAAGGCAGTTGGAAACATAAATCATTGTACAGTGACTACAGTGAAAGGGTTTTGGAACTTATTTTCAAGATAAATCTCAAATTTGCCTTAGACTACTTGAGAAATCAAATTTGGGTAGGTTTCGCATGAGTGATAAGCTATAAATTTGAGAGAACTTTATATTTCATCAATTCTACTTCTTCTATCTGAGGCAAGGGACAAAGGACCCACCTCCAGCTAGTGATTTGTCTGCAAAAGTCTACTGAGGTGTATATATTCTACCCCACTCTGGATTTGATCCTTTGGCCTCTTATGAAACACATGTTCGTTACTGTCAGGCCCACTCAAGCTCTACAACCTCCTAATGGTCTACTTTACCTAACCCTACAGATTCCTACAATTTACAACTTTTCATCAATATGTGACCAAATGAAAGCACCAAACTACAAACATATTGCTTTAATGAGGCCTGGATGAGTAAAAAACGTAGCAAATAGTAGTAAATAATAAGTCCAGCTGATCCCAAAATTATGTTAAAAATATATTCAAGGCTTAGGGATGGTTTGTGTTGTAAGGCTCATGAATGATTTTGTGCTTTACTTATATCCTCTTTAAACCTATCTTTGTTTTAGAGTTTTCTGTTATGTATTTCGAATCATATTGAATTTGAATTTTTTCACCAACATGCATTATTTTTGAAGAATTTAAACTTTTTTAGACTTCTTGGATTGAGTTACATATGCTACACTTCTAATTGCAACTATACTCTCATAAAAAAGGCATTTCAGTAATGTATGCCATTCATTCTCACATGTTGGTCGTCTTCTAAATACTAGAAAAATGATAACACTGAGCATTGCATGTTTACCTTCTAATGTAAGAACTCAAGGTAATATGGAACTAATATGAATACAAAGTCATTATTGAACACCGATGCACCAGGATCTTGTCAAAATTTACTTTTAAAATCAAAACTTAAAGCAATATAGGCGAGGATTGTTGTACTTAATAAATAATTTACAATGACATTATATCCTCTTGCTAGGATTTAGTTCCTTCTCTGATATTTTGTTTATGATGAATAGGATATGGTTGGTTAAGAGTAATGATTCATAGAAGGAAGTTTCATTTTTCAAATATGTTTAATTATTATTTGTTTATATTTTTTAAATGTTTCTCTCTACCAATAAGGGAAACAATCCTTATAATCTACTTTAATGACTTTGCTTGCAGGCTTTTGGAGCTTATGTTTTTGGTCCTAATAGTTCAAGATGATTCCCTATTGGGACTTCTAGCAAGTAGAGCTGTGAGATTTGACCCTTTCATTGGTACATCAACAACATTTAAGTAGAAGAAAAGTTGCATCATCTAGGATAACATGCACTGGGAGGATGAGTTAGGTGCGTTCTTTCTTATACAATAGAATATTCACAATCATATATGATCTAAACTAAGTTCCAACTAGAAGTGTATTTTATGTATGCAGTTGCAGCTTCAACTTTGAAAATGCTTTCAAAACTAAATGAACTATACTTTACCTCTCGAAATGGGTAATTTTAAGGCATGGCTCTCCCCATCTTAATTTTAGTGTTGCTAACAAGTGGTGATTTTTAACAACTTTTATGAATGGACAGGTTATACAGTCAGTTATAAAGGGAGATCTAGTGAGTGAAGTGCATCAACAATTTTCCCCATGGGCGTCACAGGTTTGTTTCGAAACTGCATATCATTTAGAATCTTAAACATAGAATGAGTGTCATTATGGATCCATTGTGATGTTGGTAAATCATAGACATATTGGAGAAATTATTTAAATTGTTTTTCAACTTTAAGCTAGATATACATTCAAAGATAGCAATAATTGAAAGTATAATTTCTCAATAGAAAGATATTAGCAATTTATAGCTATAAAATATCAAAACTAGGATTTTCCTTAATGTAAATGTCAAAACTCAGAACACTACTTTTTGTTAGTTGTGGGCTTCATCATCTTCAGTGGGCATTCTTCTTTGTTGATTTGTATAAGAATCCATGGTATCTCAAAGTGAATTTTTCTTTACTCCTAATCCAAATTCAGACAGGTAGTATTGTCAATCACTTTTTCCCCTTGAATAAATCCCAAGGGGTTTGATTGGACAGTTTAGGAAAGCTACAACTGTCGCCGACAATAATCCTCACGTCAAAGCTAGTGAATGCTAGTTCTAGGGCATGTATCTAGGATAATTGGTTGATCCAGAATCCAAAATCTGTCACTTAACCTTCCAAATTAGTGAATCAGAAGCATGGATCTAGTCTTAAATCCTTTAAAAATATGCAATAAATCTACCAACATGTTCATTAAATTTTGACTGATTTGTGAGAATAACAATTAAATATGTGTGATAAATAAATTAAAATCAATGAATGCAACAAGTAAATTGTCCATATATTTGAAGTTTTTTTGTAAGGGTATGTGTTGGGGGAGAGTGATGGGGAACAAGAATGACAGTAGGAGATACAGGGTGATGGGTAGGGAGGTTGTAGTGATGCGAATGGTGGCAAGGGAATTGGATATGGATATTGTGCAGATGCATAGGACAAGGAGAAAGGGCATAGGTAGAGTTTCACTAAAATGAGGAAAGTTGTTGCCTCGGGAATAGTGGTGACACTTCCCTTTTCCACTGGGCTTATCACCTTGTGCAGGATTTGAGATAGTTGTCCCATTGACCTATTTTGGTCATTTGTGGACATTGGAAAAATTGTTTTCTTTATTTCCACATGTGCAATAGAAAACACTAGTTTGGGATTAAATGCAAAAGAAAACGTTAGGGCTGATAATTGGTGTGGGATGAGGAAATCATGAAAGTGAAGAAGGGATTTTGATCAAGAGCCGCGCTACTGCTACAGCTGCCTGTGAGCCTGCGCACGCCCAAAGCTAGGGCTTCTCCACGCTGCCATGGAGGTTTTGGGCTCGCCCCAGGTTCCTCCTCCCTCGCCTCGTCCGTTCGTTGAGGATGCATTCAACTTGTTGCTGGCTACGCTGTCGAAGAAGAAGAAAACTGAAGCAGCCAAGTTTGTGAAAAAGTTGTTATTCCAGAAATCTCCCTTCCCCCTGAGGGTCCGATCCAGGTAGCTTTGTCCGTGGCGGATCGCGCTCTCGTGGGACAGTTCACAGGTCTTTGGCCCTCCCCAAAAACAACGGTGAACCGGGTTGTCAAAAATTGGACGCCGTTGATCAAGAACGATGTAACCTCGTATTTCTTGTGGAGAGGCTATTTTCTATTCGAATTCATCTCAAAAGAGGATAAAGACCTGATCTTTCAGAATGGCCCCTACTTCATGGGACCTCAGGGCCTGTATCTCAATAAGTGGACGCCAGATTTTGACGCAGTGGATGTACCAATGGCTGTTCCTGTGTGGGTTAGGTTGCTGAATCTCCCAGTGCATTGCTGGAAATGGGGTTCTCTGAAGCACATAGGTAACACCCTGGGTAAATTTATTGACCAGGCAAATAACAAGGATCAATACGACTGTGCCCGAATATGCATTGAGGTAGATCTAGAGGTGGGCCTTCCGGAGGCAATAAAAATCAATGTCGGCAGTTGGACTCATGTGCAAAAGCTAGACGATGAGCAGCTTCCCTTCAAGTGCCAGAAATGCCATGTTTACGGTCACTTTGCTAGGGGTTGCCCGAGCAATGGAGAGGCGGAGAAAGGGGAGGAGGGCTGGAACTAGATCAAGAAGTCAAAGACCTCCCATAAAACCCCCAAATCTGGGGTCCCAAATGGTAAAGGCCCTCAGCTAGCTACTGTTCAACAAACCCCTCCCTCGAATGGTCAAGAAAAAAAATTCGGGCCCTTAAGCTCAGCTTTAGAGGACACCCAGGAGGTCGAGATGCAAAAGAAAGTGACCCCAGAAAAAGGGACCCCTTTAGGCTCGAGGCAAGGAGAAAGTGCCTCAAATAGACCTAAAGAAAAACATGCAGAAGCTGAAGAGGAAGAACAAGTCTCGGGAGGAATCAAAGGAGGAAGGAGAAATATGGGATTCACAAACTTCGGTTAGAAGATCGAGAAGAGGCCGTAAGTGTGTCCGAGAAAAGAGAGAACAAGAAACCTATAAAGATAAGCTCCAGGGTAGTCAACCAACCCTCGAGAAACCCTTGGCAAAAACTCCGAAGATAAAAAGAAACCAGACACAGGGCTCCAAGGGAGCTCATCACACCCAAAAAAGTAAGTGATGAAGGTTGTCTCCTAGAATTGCAGAGGTATGGGGAGCAGAGTGAAAGAAGAAGCAATAAGAAGTCTTCTAAGGATAGAAACCCCAGACATACTTCTTATTTAGGAGACAAAAGTGGAGGATAAAGACTTCCTCCAAATAAGTAAGAAATTTTGGAATAAAGGTGGAGGACAGGCAGTCTCTGCTCGAGGAGCCTCGGGCGGGCTAGGCACTCTTTGGAATATTAGCAAATTCTCGATGGTCATTGAGATCCTAAATACTCACTGGCTGTTCTTGAAACTTCAACATCTTGATACAAAGGAGGTCATTAGTCTCTTCAATGTGTATGTCCCAGTAAATGCAGGGGAGAAAAAGGCCTGCTGGGACTCCATTAGAAATCTGGCAGAAATGGAGAATCTGGAAAACACCATCATTGCTGGCGATCTTAATCTCACCTTGCTCTTGTCAGAGAAGCGAGGATGCAACATCGTAAGGGATACAGCAAGGGAGTGGGTGGAGGACCTCATGCAGGATTGGGACTTGCTCGACATCAAGCCCTCTAATGGTAAGTACACCTGGTCAAACAAAAGAGTTGGTTCGGGGCATATTGCTGCAAGGCTAGATAGATTTATCGTTCAAAGTTCTTTTCTCCTTTTAGGATTAGAGGCTAGAATGCATATTCTCCCTTGCAGCGTTTCAGATCATAAACCTATCAAGCTTGAACTGCTGGCCCAAATTGATCACGACCCTATTCCATTCAGATTTAGTCCTTTATGGGTCAAGGGGTCGGACTTCATGAATACGGTTAAGGAATGTTGGAGGCTGCTTGTCAAGGGCTCCTCCTTCTTCGTTTGGGAGGAGAAGCTCAGAAGAGTGAAAGTTGTTCTGAAAAGTTGGGCCAAATCCCTTCCTAACCCTGCCACTGAAAGAAAACAAGTCCAAGACAGTCTGGAGCTCCATCACTTGCATTCGGAAATTGCAGAAATTACAAAAGAAGTTCTAGATAGGGAGGCAGGTTTACAACAGAAGTTTCATAAGGCATGCTTGTCAGAGGAAGAATATTGGAGACAAAAATCTCGCAGTCTTTGGCTTAAAGCGGGAGACATGAACTCCTCCTTCTTCCACAAGCAAGCCCAAGCGCGGAGAAGCTTTAACTCCATCTCATAAATCAAGGAAGAGACCATAATTCACAATGATTTCACTAGCATTAAAAGGGCAACCTTCTCTCATTTTAAAAATCTTTACAGTGAAGAAGGGGTGATGGTCCAGAATTCTAAATTTCTAGATGTGGTTCCTTCAAAGATTACCTCCAGGATGAATCAGTTATTGGAAGCAAAGGTCTCTAAAAAAGAAATAAAGGCTGCTCTCTTTGCTATGGAGCCTGACAAAACCCCAGGACCGGACGATTTTACAGCTAGATTTCTTCAATCTTGTTGGCAGATAGTGGAAAAGGATTTGTACAAAATGGTTTTGAAATCCCAAGCCTGTTAGAAAATTGGGGGCAGCACTAACTCTGCCTTTCTTGCCCTCATCCCTAAGGAAAAAGGAGCCAATAATTTCAACAGGTTTCGCCCTATTCTCTATGCAACATAGGCTACAAGCTGATAACCAAAGTGATTGCCAATAGATTGAAAAGTATCCTTCCTACTATTATCCCGGAGAACCAAGGTGGTTTTGTTCATGGAAGGCAGATTGTGGACAATTTCATCTTAGTTCAAGAGGCGATCCATTCAAGCCTGCATTGAAAAGAAAAGGGTATGGTTGTCAAACTAGACCTAGCAAATGTCTTTGATCGTGTTAGACACAACTTTCTATTGGATGTTATGCATAAGCTTGGGTTTGGGATTAACTTTACCAACTAGATTTGGGCTTGTATCTCTGAGCCTTGGATCGCCCCTCTGGTGAATGAGCGAGCAACAAATTTCTTCAAAGCTACGAGAGGGCTTCGGCAGGGGTGTCCTCTTTCCCCCCTCCTATTTTTCCTTTAAGCTTTTGTTCTTAGCTTTTATTTGGACAAGAAGCAACAAGACCAAGAGATTATGGGTCTCAACATCGCAAGAGGAGTCAAAAATATAAATCATGCTTTGTTTGCTGACGATTCTCTATTGCTGGGCGCAGCCTCTGTGCTTTCGGCATCAAGGTTCAAAGATGTGTTGGATGATTACTGTGATGAAACGGGCAGCAAACTAAATAAGGGGAAATGTCATATATACTGTTGGAACATTTTGGCCAATACTCTCAATGCCATTTCCATATGTTTGGGCTTTGTTGCCTCCTCCAACTGGTCTTTGTTCAAGTATCTTGGCCTCCCAATCTTCCACAAGATCGCCTTCAGCAGAGATTGGCTCCCTCTGTTAGAAAAATTCAAGCTCAAGATCCAAGCCTAGGGTTTCTCTTAGCTCAACCTTGCAGGTAAGTCAATGCTCATCAAGGCTGTTCTCAGCAGTCTCCCAATTTTCAATTCTTTGTTTTGCTAGCTCCTTGCATTATTAGGAAAATGGAGGATTTCATCCGAAAGTTTTTTTGGAAAGGGGGTAAACAGAATGAGAAGAGAATCCCGTTTTTTAGCTGGGACAAAGTCTCCAAGCCCTAGATGGAAGGTGGTTTGAACTTCAAAGACCTCTGCACTCAAAACGTGGCTATGGGAGCAAAAATCATTTGGAGGATTATAGCTCCTAATCCTGGTTGGGCACAAACTGCATTATGGAAGAAATACTTCTGTGGCCAAAGGAAATGTTGTCTTGATAAACCCCTCCCAAAAAACAGATTGCACTTTCTCAAGCTCTGTGCTAAAGCCACTCCGTTGATCAATCACCATGCGTTCTGGATCTCGGGGAATGGCAAACAAATTAATATCTGGGAGGATCACATTATGAATAATCCTCCACTTGCTGAAGTCAGATCTCTGCATGCGCTGCGGTCTTGGATGTCCAATGTTGGCTTCATAACTCTGTGGGACATCTTGTGCTGGGATAATTGTAATTGGCAGAGTTGGAAGCAGCTTTAGGTGCCAACGGAGTTGAAGCTGGACTGCGCTGACTTATTCGCTCATCTGAAGGGCATGGCCTCGATCCACGCTAGGAGACTTGACAAATGCGGTTGGGGTTCTCATGCGGGCAACTATTCTGTGGTGCAGGGATATATAAAATTGCTGGAACAACCCCACGTCCTTCCTAATCCCACGCCTTGGAAGGGGATATGGAGCGACACGTCCATTCCTAAAATCGATCTTTTCCATTGGCTCTTGTGCCACAACAGAATCCCGACAGAAGACAGATTGAAGAAAAGGGGCTTCCATGGGCCTTCCAGATGTATAATGTGCAGAGAAAATGAAGAGAATGCTTGCCATCTATTGCTGGAATGCAAATTCGCAACAGAGATCTGGCATGAGCTTCTGGGCCCTTGGAGAATCAATTTCACATTTCCCATCTCCATCACTGATTTGTTTGCCAATTGGCTGCACATATATCCAGGAGTCATTCCAAAAAACAAATGTTTTAAGGCTGCCTGGCTTTCCTTGCCAAAGATCATTTGTTGGCAAATCTGGCTTGAGAGGAACAAGAGAATTTTCAGAGATAAAGTGCAGGATGCAAAGATTGTCATGATCAAGATCAAATGCGAGCTGAAAGAAAGCTTGGGCGATCAGCTTGAGGATACAAATTTAAGTCAGCAGGATTTTGAATGGGGCGTCATGATGGGCCTCCAGTTTTATGAAGTAGTAAGGTTAAGCAATCCAAGCAAAGAATGGAAAATTAGAGTCAATGAGAAAGACTTCTCAGATTGGGTTAACAAGCAATCCAAACACTCCTTATTCTTTGACGGGGCAGCCAAAGCCAATCCAGTGAAAGCTGGTGTAGGATGTGTCATAAAGAATATAGAAGGCAGAATCGAGCATAGTTATGCCTGGGGCTTGAGACACAACACTAGCATCCAAGCAAAAGCGTTGGCTCTGTTCCAAGGCCTCAAGCAAGTCAAAGACCTAGGCATCAAAAGGTAAATGTAATTGACGATTCTCAGTCCATTATAAAAACTATAGTGGACAATTCTGCCCCTACAGATTTCAGGTTTGCAAGATTGATGACAAGAATCAAAACACTGGTTAAAAATTTTCAGAGTTTGAACTTCTTCCATGTGTTGAGGGAGAATAACAAGGATGCAGATTCAAAAGCCAATAAAGCAGTCCTCCTCTCTATCGACACTCTTCTAAGAGACAGGGACGAAGCATGGGATCTCATTCCTTAAAATTTTTGCTTACATGTTTTATTGCATTTTACTGAATCAGTTTGTTTGTATCCACAAGCTTGGGAAAATTACGGATATTGATTCGATTGTTGTATGTAAGAATCACCGGTTTATAAGTGTCCGAGCCATTGAGCTCCTGGCAGGAGAGGAAAACTAGGCTTTGACCTCATATTATGTAACCTGATTAGAGGCATTCATGCCAAGGCTTTAATATAAACCAATATCTGTTCCTGTAAAAATAAAATAAAATGAAAGCCCAGAAGCATAGAACTCAATGCTTCGTAATTTCCAACTTAAAAATAGGGTATTCAAACTGCATTCCAGAACATTTGGGATCAACCTCTTTCATTGTTAGTTGTTGGTTGATTTTCCATGTCTTAATCTAACAAGTTTGTTGGACATAAATGCATTTTGTACTCAATAAACTACTGGAAATATTCTAGTTCCACCGCCTACGTGTGAATGTGGTTGCATTCAATAACGGGTTCAAAGTACAATCAGAGTGTCATTGTCAAAACTTCGTTTTACATCTCCATTATTCCAAAATATGATGGTTCACAGGTTGTGTTCACTTTCTATTGATTCATGTATAATATTCTACCATTCCAAAAACTGGAATATGCACTTCCTATGCATCCATTTGTAGAGTTTGTTCATGCATAAAAAATGGATTCTTCCTCAACATTAACTTATAATGGATAGCATGTTAAGATGTGACAAGGGTGAATTGGGATTATGTACAACTACATAAGAGATCCAGGATGTAGAGAATGATGTCGAAGAACTCCTGTGTAAAATGGTCAGGTTGTGAACAAAATGGTCAAGCGTCCTTTTCCAACTCCACTGTCAAAACACTATAAAATGATGATGTTGTGTTACCTGGGAAGGCTTATCTTATGGATAGGATAATACTCTGGAGTCAGTTGTACATGACATGTCTTTAACTACTTCTAGTTCCATTCATGAAGATGTAATGGGTTCATGGTTGAACTACCCTATTGATGATTCATTAGAAAAAGGAATATTGCTTTGAATTCTTTGGAGGGTTTTGCTTTCTATATCTCTAAATCTAGGTCACTAGATCCAAGGTTATTTAATTTTATATATTTTTATTTCACCCATTTACTTATCTTGGATCTAAGACAAGCACTTAATTGAGTTCTCATGCTTGGGAAAATTGAATGTGTATTGATCATTTGAGGTCAATTTACAATGACTTGTGCCAATATTGAAATATCTTTATGATCTAAACACTCAAAGAAGACTAATTAATGTCAAAATAGGGTGAACAACCTACTTAATAATAAGTGGAACAATTCATGCCATTTGAGATTGATGTCTAGGGTTAACTTCAAGTCTTCAGATCTAATTTTGTTTTTGGTGGATATTGCATGATCCATGGTATGAACAACTTCCTGGTTATTCATTTAATACCTCAGTGCATGTGATTTATTTCTTGTATGTAATTTTACTCACTCTGCAGCAAGGTCTGAAATGTGCCATGTTACACCTTGATTATTTTAATGTTTTTTTTGCACAATGAAGTATTAAACACCTTCTAATGCAAGAAAAACAATGAGCTCAACAACCCACTTTATAATTCAACAACATACTCAGATTTGTCACTGACATAAAAAATTTTATTTGGTTCTCACTGTTTCTCTATGTATTTTATGTGGTCAAGTCCTGAAGTTTATTGCACCATTGTTTGATGATCTATATGCTCTGAAAATGAGTCATATAACACTTAATTTCTCATCTCTTAGCATTGGTGATGAGGATTACATCTTGTGACATTGTTTAAAGTGTCCTTAAAGCAAATCAATACACAAGGTTGACAGAGTTTAAAGCAATTCAGGGTTTTAACTCCCTCTGAAGGAAAACCAACAACATAATAAGTCCAAAAATCTAGACTATAAGGCTAGTGCCACACCTGATCTTAGACTAAAGCATCCTTAATCTACACCTAGCCCATCTAACACAAAATTGTGTGTTCAAACTTAGTTTCTTCACTTTTTGAGCATGATAATGACTCCTTCTAGGCTAGAAAGAGTGCATGCTACAAATTATAAGTTGCCATAACATATTTATCATATTTGAAAATTTAACAGAAAGCATCGTGAACTTTGTCTGATATGGGTTTCAGAACTGTACAGGATATGTTCGATTGTGCAGATATGCTAGAGATGGATAAAGTGGTTATAGACAGTATTAAGAAGCTTGAAAATATCGATCTTTCTTTGCTACTTTGGCCTGCAGCAGAGATTCGCCCAGAAGCTACTCAATATTGTGTTCAGGCACAAGATCATGGTTTGGATATGGTACATTTGTGTGGGGCTCCTCCTTGATCCTGAATCAAACATTAGATAATCCATGCTCCCCCTTGTCGTGGCTCTTCCTACAATTGCTCTTCTAGCATCCACCCTTTACATAATTACTATGTTCTGTATCCTCCTTTCATGCAACTGCCCTTCCACATCATTAGAACTTCCATTGCTTTCAGACACAACTTTTTGTTAATGAGGGGGTTTTTAGCCTTGGTGGTTTTGAGGGATCACAGGCAGGGGTTCAAATATCCATCCCCCACTCCATGACCTCTTTACTTTCGTCTCTAGAATTTTATTCACCATGATGTCCTGTTGCTTATAATCTTCAATCACAAGGTACTCGTCAGCTATTGAACCAAACTGTTAAGAGAAACAAAGGATGCTGAGGTGAAAAATCTGCAGACAGTGCACTGCAGAAATGACTTTGATCTGAATAAAAACTCCTTCCATTCTTACCCCATAAGGAGTCACCATCTTGCACACTCATATAATTAAAGGAGGCCTGAGTTTAAGCCTTGCAAGTGTAATGCCCCCAGTCACCTACTGTGGTGTTTAACTACCTATGTAACCCATTATTTTGTGATTTTTTTCTTCAATTCACCTCCTGTAACATATGTTATCTGTGTTTAATGCATTCTATGATGCATTTCACTCATATACAGGAATGCAATTTCATAATAACACCATTTAGATTACTATTCACATGAAGCACATAATAATATATAATTAATTATAACAGAAGTCATAAAAACAAAGAGACACGAATTGGCTGCAAATCTTCAGATGTTCCAACTTCCACCCAGCCATAGACCACGATGCTCACATTTCTCAACAACGGGTCACCCCTGGGCTGGGGCTTTGATTCCATAGGACAATGGCTTATCTAAAGCTAGGTACATACCATTACTGTACATAAGCAGTTCAATGTCTCAAACCCAACAACATCCAACCAATAAGCTCATTTCCCCATTAACACCACAACCAAAGTAGTGCAACCCCTTTTCTACATCCATAGTCCATCAACACATGCCACTACCCTTCCAAGGTGTCCAACTCGACCATCCAGGGTTGTTCCAAAGCCTTGTGGTTTCCAGTAGTTCCAACGGCCTCACGGGTCACCAACCTAAACATAATATGTACATCACTCATAGGGGTCATCCTAGGGGTGTTACAACAGGCTTCATGATGAGATTAAATGTGAAGTACCTTATAATAGTGCCATTTAAAACTTTGATGCTTTTCCTTGATATTATCAATAATAATTACTCCCAACCCTTTATTCAAGTAGAAGAACATTCCCATCTTTTCCAACATATCAAACCCTTATTGGAAAAGCAAATCAGTTGCTATGTTTTGATGTTTCGGGTAATGATTTACGTTTCTAGATGTGAACCTGCTTGTAATTTCACCAGCTTTGTCTATAATGCAATTCAATCTTGAATGCAACATAAGCCCCTTGACTACTCATCCAGGCTCTGACGATTATGGAAAAGTCCTCTTCCAATTCAAATGAGCAAATCCTATTTGAAAAGACAGTTTTAATCCCTTGGTCATGCCTCTGTCTTAGCTAGATTGTTACAGTTTCCCATAGGTCTATTGTGTCTTAAATATCCTCCTTGTCTCTTAGTTTGATTGTTACGACAGGTCCTACTTCCTTTGTCAGGGATGGAGGATTCAAGCTACCTTGGTTTTTAAATTCAACAATCATCTACTGGGGGATTTTGTCTCTCTAGACATAGTGGCTTTTACTATTTCAATTATAAATGTCCCCACGCTTGCTACTAGTCTTTCTCAAGGGCTTCCTCATAAACTGATATCTGAAAATCCTTATGTTTCTTTCTAACCAAACTTTCATAGCTGGCAACATGTTTCCAAATTTCTTTAAGATTTGGGGATTGTGATATCATATGCCAGTTTTGAAAGAGATCTGGTAACAAGGTAGGAAATCTCTAGTTGAGGTCATGTTTCTCTCTAAAATGACTTGAAATACAACAGGGTACTCACACATAAGGAGCAGAGGCAAAGGGGGCATTAAGAAGGGCCAAGGAAACATTTTCCTCAGGATATGATCCCGTGTTAGGTTGTTTTTCAGTGGATAGTTGTAATAAAGTCTTTGCTTTAGTCAAGTCCTCCTTCACCCAAACCTTCTTCCAGGTTTTGTTGAAGTTGCACCTTCTTTCATGGCCTCTCTTTACCATGTACAATCCAATCTTGGAAGCTCTCCATTTTCAGTCATCATGTCCCCCCTCGTTGGAATTCTGAAATTTATAGGATTTTTGTTGAGTGTTTTGTTGCATCTCTATTGATCTGGGTTCTAAATTCCTCCAATATTTTCCTATGTCTCTCCTTAAGGGTGTCCATCTTCAACTTCATACCTAAAGTTCCAAACACTAGATCCCAAGAGTTGTTGTAAGGGCCTCTTTGGACTTGCTAAATCTTCCATGCTAGAAAATGTTATCTTCAAGTTCCATGAGTTCTCACAAACTTAGCCTTGGATCCATCCTTGCTATCCCAAAAAATATAATACTCAATTATGTCCAGGTTGTATCAAATGAAGCACAGATGAAGGAGCAGGAATTCTGGGGATATGGTGCCTGTGTGGTTTGCCTTAAAGCTTGTTTTCTTCCTTGCAAATATGTCGGACCATCTTTTCCATTAAAGCCTTATTAATCCAATCCCCCATAACATAGACCCAAGCTGCTGCAAGCCTTATACACTCTTCCAGGCCAACAAGATAATATTTTTTGGTCTGTTATGTTCTTTATCGAACTACACATTTGCTGATATTTTCAGAATTGGCCAATTGTAGAATAGACTTTGACAGTTGTAGTTTGCCAACTAGAGAGTCATTTCCCTTTCCAAATTGTTCCTTTACTAGATAATCCTTTAATAATATTTTGCCAAAAAGGCAGACTGACACACTGATTTTGTCATGACATAGACACTACTTTTGTAATCTCAAAGACACTTATCACTGTTACAAACACCCTGAAATACTTAAAAACATCAATTTATTTGTAAACTGTAGCCAAATTTTCAAAAGTTTGTGTTTCAAACTTCTTTTCTTCTGTCTCCTGTGGTTCAAAATTTTAATTAAAGTTGTCTTCATTCAATGTCACTTGGAAGTTGGCACATCAAAGATGCTCTGTGACTTCTCTGTTTTGTGCCTGAGCTTCCCGATATTCTGTCCACTCTTATCAAGTTTCAAGGTCTACAGGATGAGTGGAAAATCCTTGCATTCATGTGTATATGTGATGAATTCTGCTCCATTGGCCATAAAGTCTTTGGTGATATTGATGTTACAAGAAACTCAACTGCCAATGTGGAACTTATTAGCCCTCCACATCATGATATTTATTCCGTTGAAGATCTAGCATAGCTTATTTATGATTTTAAGGAAATCATAGAGTAATGACTTAAATGAAATTATAGAGTAATTCAGTCTTCAAATATATTCCTCCTCCTTAAATCACGTGAGCCAAACCCAATTTCTCTTTAAATGGTGAATGTAGGGACTTTAGACTGGGAATTCCATCCTTCAAGGGGAATATATGGGTTTATACATGCCTGCAGATTTTGAAAGAGAATAAATGGGTTACCACATACAATATGTAGTCTATGAAATATAAATGAAAACTCCATGCAGGGGGCTTCTCCTCAAAGGAGGCCCACAAACCGAGTGTGAAATCTCCATGTCATGAATACCAACACTCCTCGGGTTCCTCTAATGGAATTGTAGGCAGAGACCCCACAAAAGGTGGGTAATCTTTCAAATTAGCTGAAAAAATAATTTGTAATACATCCAATGCAAGGTATACAAGTTGGCTTCCAAAATGAACAGATTGGTCTATTCCAATTTTGTAGGTTGGCTCATCAAAACGTTTTCCAATGTGGCACATGTACATATACTTATATATACACCCTAAGTCCCCTTATCACAATAATTATGGATCAGGATGGGAGCATTCCTCTCTCTTTGAGGTCTGTGCTATTGAACAAGGGTTGTTTGGGATCCATTTTCCTTTGGATTATTCTCTCAAAAGCAACTGAAATCTGCCAACGAGTCTGCCACTTGACCTGTGCTAAATGTATGTAAGATGCATCAGTTTCACCTTTTTAATCCTCAACATCTTTGAAAACTTATCCTTATTTCACATAGTAAGATGAAGGCCTTTCAAAATTATTTGTTTTCTGGTAAGCATATTCGACAATGCTAGTACTGCTTTTCCTAAGAGCCTCAATTCCAAGTCTGCTATAGGTGAAAAATCGTTGCTTGTCCTGGAACATCAAGTATTATAATGATGCCTGCACTATCTCCACTTGGAAGGAAATACTTAATGTGATCTAAGGTTTGTATAAAAATACCATTTCCAAACACCACTCTTAATGCGAAGAGTATCATGTAGAGTGCATCTATGTACAAGTTTCTTGATTCAATGATGACAATCTATTTTCTCAACAAGGCTTTATTTTCCATATCATTGGATCAAACAAGGTATTTCACAAATTGAATAAGGAGGTCCCCAAGTATAATCCCATCTCCAACTCTTGAAAGAAACATTGCATCACTTTACAAATTGTAGCCTCATCATCAACTCCACTCTTTCCAATAATTCTTTGGACTTTCAGAATATTTTTCTCCCCTTGGAGTTCTCACTTCCATGAAATATCCTCTGAACACAATCAAATTCCTTCGCAAGGGTTTTCCTATCACAAGCAGGTGCACATTGCTGAAAAACATCCTTTACCCTAATAGTTCCAGTGTTCTCTTACAAGCCATACATATGAAAAGCATTTTGGATGACCCTGCACAACCCTTAATACTGATACCCATGCTTATTTCTCCTTCACCGATTGCAATATATGTCTATGTCTAGTGGGAAAAAATATCACAGACTACCCATCAGCAAGTATTCACTTGAAAGTCAAGTTTGCTCCAAATAACACACATGTAAAGGCTACATAATCCACTCTCCGTGCTACAAACTTCACAGCTGCAATCATCCATAGGAAGCTGATTCTGACATGTTATATTTCTACATTGGTTGTGGCCAAAGATCTCAAGGAATGCTTGAGTGACACTGATATCTGTATGAAAAAATTCCTGAATACTTCTAACTAATTCTGTGTGCCCTTTCACCAAGTAGAATATGTGCTTCATCAACATCATCAAACCTCAAACCTCAATTTCCCTTCCAAGTTTTTCTCTATAACAATTTTTGTGAGTCCTGCTTGCCGGACACCAGTTACAAACTTTCTTTCACTTGAAAATTCACAACAATTGAATTTAAATTAGCCTCACATGGGTTGTATTTCATTTTTAGTATATTTCGCTTGATTATTTTTTTATACAATCTCCCCACTTCTCTTATCCATGTTCCGGCTTTCCTTTGCACCTCTTGGTGCAATTGCTAGTTATAAGAATATTTAAGATTCTAGATCTATCGATCTGAGATGGATATTGCAATATAAATCTGAAGGATTCATGAGATTACTTCATGTTTGATCAGATTTTTTTAATGATAAATGTTATCTTGCAAGAAAATTTCAAAATTTGAAGTCATATTAATTCAGTACATTGATGCAAATTCATACACTGATGCGATGTATATGATGGCAATTTCATTTTTTTACAGTTACTTTTAGTTTAATTATATCATTTAGCTCGATGCTTTCCATATATTCAACTAAACCTTTCTTGCTTAACAAGACTTTGTCATTTCCATGTTTTAGTGAAATTGATTATGGTTTGATACTTTCATACAACCTCTATCAAGTTACATGCACCCTCATTAGAAAAAACAAGAGAATTTTGCTTGCCATGACTATGTTTCTTTGTCATTGCTGACTTAAGAAAGTCTTTTAGCTAAGAAACTAGTTTCAAGGTTATGGCATAACTTGTCATATAAATTGAACAGAATTTATATCCAAAATGTTAATTTGTAAACTACTTAGCCGGTTTTAGGCTTTCCATTTAAAATCTACTTCAGTTTGAACTTTGAACGAGTTGTTCCATAGACTTGAATATTAAGAGATTTTGGTGTAAGGATTAAAAATTAGCCCGTAAGGCCTCTCAGTTATTCATTTATTTGATCTAATATAACATTTACTATTAAATTAGAACCACTTGGCACAAATACGTCATAGATCAAGATCATACTTTGTAGAGTGTCATAGAATAAAAATAGGAGCAAGGACACTGAGTTCTTTCAGTTTTCCTGGTTCTTATTCCTTTGGTGTATCTTTGCACCTTTAGGGGCAATTTCTAGTTTAAAGTCTAATTCTTTAAAGGGTGTTAGCTCAATGGAAGAGCACCTGCTTTACAAGCAGGAGGTTGGTGGTTCGATTCCATCGTGCCCTGATATTCATATATAGGGAATGACGAAGATCAGTTTTTGGTGACGGATGCTCTTTTGACCATCACCAATGAGTTTATGGTGACATTTTTTGACTCTCACTAAAATATGAAATGGTGACGATCAACGAACGCCACCATATATACGCATCAATAGTGACGACCATTAAAGGTCCATCACCATAAATCGTTGTTGTTTATCTGAAATGGTGAGGGTCACTGTTTGTCATTATAGTCATTATTCGTGACGGACCTTGATGTCACCAATGCGTTTATGGTGACGGTCAATGAACGTCACTATATATATGCACCAATAGTGACGGCCATGAAATGTCCATCACAAAAAATCATTGCTGTTCATATGAAATGGTGACGGTCACTATCCGTCATTATAATTAATATTCGTGACGGACCTTGACTGTCACTACAACACATACTTTCGGCGACGCCACCTTTGGTGACGTTCAGTTTTTTGGTGACGGAGGCTATTGTCCGTCACCATTGCTCATATGAAATGGTGACGGTCAATATCTGTCACTATAAATCATTATTGGTGACGGACCTTGAATGTCACCACAACACTTATACTTTCGGCGACGCCACCTTTGGTGACGTTCAATTTTTTGGTGACGGAGGCTATTGTTCGTCACCATTGCTCATATGCAATGGTGACGGTCACTATCCGTCACTATAAATCATTATTGGTGACGGAATTTGAATGTCACCACAACACCTATACTTTCGGCGACGCCACCTTTGGTGACGTTCAGTTTTTGGTGACGAAGGCTCTTTTGACCCTCACCAATGAGCTTATGGTGACCATTTTCGCCCCTCACCAATGTCCTTTTTTCTTGTAGTGCATCTTGGAAAGATACCATAGGAAGGCCCATCACCATATCTTCCTTACATAGAGTTTGAAGAGAGCGATAGTTTAAGTGACCCAATCACTCATGTCAAAGTTTTCTCACATCATCATTATGAGCAACAAAAACAGAGGGAAGACATGATGACCCAAATTTGTCAAACTTATACAACCTTGTGGAATCATCAGCAATGCTAGTAGCTAAAATATGTCAAGGATCTTTGAGGCCCTTGATTACAACATCATGAGGTGAGAATTCTACTATTTTCCCTTCACCTGAATGAGTAATATGATAAATAGAGAGAAGGTTGCATGACAAGGTAGGAACACATAGTACATCATTAAACTGACCATTATCGAGATGAATGGTTCCAGATCCTATAACATTAAGAGATCTATCATCACCAACATAAATATGTTTGGTGTACAATCATTTAAAGAAGAAAACATGGCTTTATTTTTGGCCATGTGGTAAGAAGCTCCAGAATCAATGAGCCACTCATGAGAAGGAGAAGAGGAAGATAGATTTAATGCATAACCAGATCTTGATGCTTGACAACCACAAGTAGAAAGTTCCATTCCTGAAGATGAAGGTGAAGAGTGCTCCAAATTGATGTTGTGTTTCTTCATTGCTGCTTCTAAGGCTTCCATCTTCTTATGGGCAATGTTTATCAGTCTTCTTCCCGTTGTTTTTATTTTCTTTATCATTTTGGTGATTTGATTTTTCAGTTTGCGGCTGAAATTTCTTAAGACCCTTGTTTGGTTTAGGACCATACTTTTTAGGATACTAAATCTTGGGATTCTTTTGATATGATTGTTGTTGGGCTGCTAAGGCTTTCTTATAAGCGTTTCCAGAAGTGATAAGACCAAGGTGTAAGAGTTTTTCTTGTTCTCTTATCAAAGAATCACAAAAGGAATCAAAAGATGGATTCTTGTAGGTGGTTCTTGAAGAGATGATGGCTTCTCTAGTGGAATGGAAGGCGGAAACAAATACAGAGTATGCAGGGCTAAGCTTAGAAATAATGCAATAAATGAGGCTACCATATTCCTTTTTGACCTTACACCCTTCTAAAAGAAGTCTAAGGGTCTTGAATTTGGACAAAAAATCTTCAATAGAGGAGAAATTAGTGGGGTCCAAAGTAAGCAACTCATTTTCAAGTTGGTGGGCCCTGATTTGATTTTGAATGCCAAAAGTAGTATTTAGCTTTTCCAAGGCTTTATCAGGGGTGTCAATGTCAAGGATGTGAAATCGAAGATCTTGAGAAATGGACATTCCTATCAACCCTCATGCTTGATCTTGTTTATTTTCCCATTTAGGAACTTTATCATCATCAAAAGGTTTATTTTCTTGACCTGTGGCTATTCTATAAACCACTTAACTTCTAAGCATATCTACCATGTGAGGTAGCCATTGGAAATAATTGGTGCTGTTAAGAATAATCAGGCATGCACTTTCCATTTTTTTTAAAATGAAGCTGAGAAAAAGCTGAAACTAACTGCTCTAATGGAAATATCTCAAAAAATTATGTTGTTTAAAAAAAAAATGCTCGAGAAACGACTTCCGAATGAAGAAGTTATGCCTTCTAAAAAAAACTGAGTTGTAGATGCGGAATAGTTACGGAAAAGGTTTGAAATTTGGTGATGAAGTTCAACTTTAAAAAAAAATCCCACCCCTTTAAAAAAAATTTTTTACAAAAAGAAGCTTGAGAAAGAGATTTGAACCCAAGACCACTATTCTCATAAACTAACTCCTCACCAAGTGAGATAGTAAAATGATTCTGTTATTGTTTGAAAGGAGGAAGGGTTTTTTTTTTTTTACTCTTCGGTGTGCGTGCCTTTTCCTGCACAAAAAAACACAAAATCCAAGAAAAAAAAAATGAAAATGCAAGCCTTACGGAAAAATGTTAGATTTTTGGTTAGCCTTACCGACAACTATCAATTTTTTCACTATTTCTGATTTCCCGAGATCGCACAAAGACACGGGGAAAGAACATACTTAGCAAAAAGAATCTCTTTTCCTGTTTCTAATTTGCTGAGATCGCGTGCAATGCACAGAAAAGAGCATAAATAGAGAAGAGGTTATAGATCCGAAAAATAAATAAAACCTAAAAAACGAAAATAAACAAAGGGAGCCGAAATAACTTGAACTATTAACAAATATTACTGCAAAATAGATGCTTTATACCTCCAAATCTAAACTGTCGTAAATTGGGCAGCCGAAAACCTTTTTGCATGAAAAGAAAGGTGTTCCTCACTATAACAAATGCTCCAGACACAACGGAGTGGTTATCCAAGCCCAAAAATGTTTAGAAATATTATATCTACAAAACAACATTTGCATGCAGTCAAACCGGCTTCGGATTTTGATCAAAAACAGATGCGGCCCTCAAAATAGCTCTGATACCATGTAGGAATTTAGAGGGTAAGTTCCTTAGATCAAGAACCAAAGGTTACCTTTCACAAACAGATCACAAATCAGTACACCAGTATAATCACGTGGTTAAAACCCTCAAAGAGGGAAATAGTCCACGGCCTGAGCCAACGTGGCCACTTCAGGCAATTTATTAATACAAAAAGAAAGGTTACATATTTTTCTCTCATAAACGTTTACAAGACAAATGACCCTCCATGCTCTTTAAATAGAGATCACGGACCAACCGGGTGTTAAGCCATGAATCAAGTGTCGTTAATACCAAGGATAGAGATAACCTTCGGATTATAAGTTACAAATGTACACGGTAAAGAAACACACTTTACCTAACTCTACAGTAGACTAAGTTATTCCTAACTATTCCTATGTGTTGGAATATCCTAACAATATTATGTCTCAAGATGGATAGGGAGAACTCCATGATGGAATTTGAGAAATATTATGGAACGAGTTGGATTTTTAAGAATTGTCCATTCAATATAATTATGATATTTTCTCCCTAAATTTGAGAAAAATCAACAATAAATTTTAGTGCACACACCTAAAAGTAATTTTGGTGCCTTAAAAATGGACTTATTGTTATCAGTACTTATGTACAGATAACCGCACCGATGTGTTTTAGTTACTATGCACTGGTGTCGTTTTATTAACTGACGCACCAGTGTGATGTTATTAATTGAAGAACAGGTGACGAAAAGACGCAAATTAAAAAAAACACAACTTTATTTTTTTAAAGTGAAAAAAGTGGTAATTGGAAAAATGGGCGGGAAAATATTTTTGAAAATCTACTTTCATAAAACAATTCTTTAAATACTAAACATTTTTCATTATTTCACTATTTTTTCAAAAAAATTCATCCAGAGATTTGCACAAGACATACCTGGAGCAAGAGAGCACGAGAGCACTATAGAGCAGTGAAATACTTTCGAACAAAACTATTCAAACAATCAAAATTCCAAACCTCTGGTGATTCAAACCCTATAGCATAGAATTTTAAATTATCTCTGATTAAATTTTATTGTTTTTTTTACATTTTATGCAGTATTTTTTATGCAGTAAGTAAAAATTTTAAATTTTTTGTTCATTTTCAAAAATAAATAAATAACTAAAATCCATTTTACCCTAAACCCTTCATTATTTTTGTTTAGGCCCTTGCTTCTTCCTATTTCTATGATTTCAGAATTAGGGCTTTTCATTTTAGATTTATAGGGTTTGTATTGCTATATATATATATATATATATATATATATATATATATATCACATCTAACCCACGAGACGACTTGCATAGTCGAATCCCAATCCATGTCGGCCCTTGCATGAATTTTAAAAAACTGGATTTTTTTAATCGGTGCGCCCTACGTAACCTGGCGCACCGGTGCTTTGGCTTATCACAGCACACCATGCACATACTGTTTGATAAAAAAATTAAAAACAATTTTTTTTTTAATCCATGTGCCATATGTAAAATAGGGTACCAGGTGTGCTATTTCATTATAGTGCATCGCACACGTACTGTTTGTCAAAAATATTTTTTTTATTTTGTGTTAATCGATGGGCCATGTAACATATAACACATCGAGTCTCCTTGTTGACAGAGAGCATCGTACGGTGGTCCCCTATTTACACGGGGCATTTATAAGAATAGGCTGTACCGCCCCCTCCACGACACCATATGCTTAAAAAACTAACACTAGACTATTTTTTACTATTTTGGTTGTGTTAATCAGTGCGGTGGTTAATATATAACACATCAGTGCTCCTTGTTGACATAGAGCATCGTACAATGTTTTATAGTGTTTTTGCGATGCATTTATAAGAACACAATGCACTGATGTCAATGCGTACAACATGAAAAGCGCATTGATTTCTTGATATTTTTTTTACCTGAAAATTTGATGATTTATTTATAAAATATATTAATGAATGATATGGTATAGGTTTCATATTGATAAAGAAATGGTTTCCAAGAGATCAAGTATCAAAAATACTGATAACACATCAAGAAAAGCAAAAAAGACAATTTCTTTGTAAATTCTTTACAAAAAATATTATTTTTGAACTATATGTAAGTTTAACTAATATGTATTGTTTACTATGTATCATGCAGAGCCACAAAATGACGAAGTCGATAAGATTATTTTTTATCTAGGACCAGAAGAGTGTAAAATCTTGATGGAAAAGTTGGAAAAAGATGAATCGGGTGAATGAAAAAATAATATCGATCCAATATGAGTTTCCTTTTTTAATTTTCATTAATAATATACTTAAAATTATTAGATAACATGTTTTAAACAATCTATTAATTCACATATGTTTAACATTCTACAAGGATAAAAAACTCAAAAAAGGAATTTTGTTCTAAGAAAATGAAAAAAATAGAACATGAAAATGAAAATGAATTGCTCCTTAGCTTATTTGGAGTGGTGTTGAAAATTAACGAAAGGGGGGGGGGGGGAGGGGATTTTACAAAACTTTGATGGATCTAGTGGAACGAATGTAAGACGTTCTTTCCACTTACAATACAAAAATCAATCCAATGATTCCAAGAACCAAATTTTATCTAAACTACAAGAAGAGTTTCCAGAGAACTGGTCAATGAGACATGTCAGACTTTTTAATAGAAAAAACCTACAACAACAAAAAAGAAGGAATGAAAAAGTAATATTCCTTTAAATGTTTTTTCTAGAATTATTTATAAATATCACTTTTGTTATATTTAATTTTCATATATCAATATAAAAATTAAATAGTTTATTGTCATGTTACATTTTCAGGAAGATTATGAAAAAATCAAAAGATGAATGAGTTGATATCAGAAATATGCCAGTAGGAATGTCCAAAAAGGTGTACAAGGAGATAGTCAAAGAAATGGTCAAAATTGCATCACAGGAGGAGCCATCTCAACAAAAACGTGCTTCAAATGTAATATGTAATCATTGAATTTTTCGATCATTAGGTAAAATAAATAAACAACTTAACATTAAATATTAATTTTCAAGTATTTTCTTGCAGAAAAGAAAATAAAATGGAACCCATTCAGCACATAAAATAGGATGCCAAGGAAGAAAATGGTTGATATCTAAGTTTGTGAGTAATTGTTACTTTCTTATAACAACTTAACTAGATTTAATTTTTGTATATTTTAAGTTGTTTTACAACAATCATCATTGAATGTCTTCAAACAGGTTCTAATATACAAAGAAGAACCAACAGACGAATTGATTAACATTGGGTTAAACATGGGTTGTGAGTATATGTTGGCATATCATAAATTAATTGTGGAATTTGTAAGCATCTATCGATCTTGTTTTACTTAGCTTTGTCTATAATTAATAGAACAAAAAAATCTTTTATATTAAATATATGATTTGTTATGGGGTATAAAACTTCTAGGAAAAAAAGTATGGAACTGCGGCAACATATAAAATCTTGAAAGATGGCATGAAATTAGGTTTTGAAAGAATGTGTATAGTCCATGAGTCAATTTTTGCTATGGTACGTCATTTCTTTTCAATTTACATTGATGTATATTATTTAATATTGCAATTTTCATTATTCTCATCAATGTATATATACTCATTACATTTTATTTTTATGTTTGTAGATGGAAGGTGAAGAAGAAAAAAACAATTAACACCGTGAACAAAATAACCAAGTCATGGAAGTAGCTTGAGTAGTGACAACAGTTCAAGCAAAGAATGATGATCATTATGTTTGGATATCAAAGTAATGTGTTGTATTTTTTGAAATATTTTTATGTGAAATCAAATATTTTGTTTAATGTAATGGACATAGTGTCCCAATTGAAAGACAAAGGGATACCAATAACTGTCCCATTTTGTATGACAAATACTGTCTTATTCATATATATATAATAAAATATGTTTTAATTTATTCTATTGCGTTCTCCATTGTCTCTGTGAAATGTAACACCACTGATTAAATTTATGGATGATTAAATATTATAATGAAGAGATGTGGAATCTAATGATATGATATAACAAATTAATCCAAACATCACATTCAAATGCACTAATAAAATTTTAATTGATATGAATATTATTATAAGATATCTGTCGCCTATTGATGAATAATGAATTTTAAAAAATCACAATAATTATGATATGATATAACAAATTAATCCAAGAATAACATTCAAATGCATTAATAAAAATTAAATTAATATGAATACTGTTATAAGATATGTGTCGACTTTTGATGAATAACGAATTTTAAAAAATCACAATAATTGCACTGTCACAGGTCGATGTTTCTAGAAAATACAAAATTAACACCAGTGCATGCCAGTTACTGTACACTGGTGTGTTTGTATGATACAACGCACTGGTGCGTTTGTGCGATACTATGCACCGGTGTGTTTATGTGAGACTACTCACCAGTGCATTTGTACGACCTATAGGCATTGCACAAATACCAATACAAATTAGAAAAATCAGTGCGTTTGTGCGATACTACGCACTGGTGCGTTTATGTGAGACTAATCACTAGTGTGTTTGTACAACCTATGGGAACCGCACAAATACCAATATGAATTAGAATAACCGGTGAGTTTCTATAATACTACGAACCGGTGCGTTTCTATAATACTACAAACCAGTGCGTTGATGCGACCTATGGGCACCACACAAATCCCAATACCAATTAGAACAACCTGGTGCATTGTATCACCTACAGTCTGCCCAGTGCGGTTTTAGACCTTTACGGCCTGGTGCATGCACCTTCAACCACCTTGGGCCAACCGTCTAGATGACATGCACCGATGCATTGACACCTGAGTAGTGCACTGATGAAAAAACCATCCATAATAACCTCTGATCGCCTAGTTTTTTAGTTCTATTGAAATTTCGTTAGAAGCTCCACCAAAACCTCCGTTACCGAAAACGGATGTTGTAGAAAATGTTTTTTTGACAATTTTGGCCAATTTTATAACACTAAAAACCTCCTTTATAACCTCTGCTAGAGGGTATTTTCCTTGTAGTGTACCTTTGTCCTCATTTCAAACATCCCAACAAAGAAAAACATCTCCTAGCTTAAAATCATCAGCTTTGGTCTTCTTATCATAAATCTTCTTGATTTTCTCTTTAATTTTGAAGTGTGACTGTAAACTTCATCTCTTAACTGTTGTGGATGAATCATTTGGTTGATTCTTCGTTGGATATCATTTGGTTCACTTTCGATCTCTTACAGAATTTTCATCATAGGTACAACTAAAGAAGTAGGGAATATTGTTTCAACACCATACACAAGTTGGAAAGGTAACATGTTGATTGATCTCTTCATGCTAACTCTATCTGTCCACAAATCATTGGTGAGATTTTTGTGCCAATTTCTCTTATTCTCTTGCAACATCTTCTTGATTATGTTCACTAAAGATTTAGTTGACGATTCATCCAACCCATTGTCTTGAGGATAATGTGACACTTATCAAAAAATTCAATCATTTTCTTGGAATTAAAGGTTGTTGCATTGTCAGTAATGATTTTATATGGACAGCCAAACCGAGATAGAATATTGTTCTCTAAAAACTGAATAATGATAGTATCAGTAGAGTGCCTCATGGGGATGGATTCAATCCATTTAGTGAAGTAATAAGTGGCAGTGATTATCCACTTATGCTAGGCTAATGATGGAGGATGGATTTTTCCAATGAATTCAAGTCCCCATTTTTGAAATGGCGCTTGTACTTCAATCGGTTTCAAGTGAAAAGGAAAAAGATTTCTCTTTCCTTGAAAAATATAACCTTCGTGACAAATCATGATTATTTTATAAACATCAGAGAATAGAATTGGCCAATAGAAACCCTTCCTCAAAATATTTTTTTTTTTAGTTTTCCAATAAATAGGACTACCATAGTCACCTTTATGAAAGTCACTCATCACTTCTTCAACTTCTCCTTCAACCAAACAATTCAACAATTTTCCACTCAGATATTTCCAATACAAAACATCGTTAAGGATGTAATACTTGAGAGCTTTCAACTTCAAAGATCTACCTTTATTAATAGGCAAGCTGGGAGGAGGATTCAAGTGTTTCAAAACATGAACAATATCAACATACCATGGCGACGAAGGAAAATTTTCGGATACATCAGGTAATACTTCAACCTCTTTCTCCTCAGATAATGCAACAATGAAATTAATGTCCAAAGCATGTATATTTGAGTCCACCAAAATATTTTCCAGGCTTTTTCCCTTGATCAGTTGTGTAGGTTTTATTTCTAATTCATACTCTAACATAACAACAATCCATTTTCCATGTCACCCTTCAGGATCATTTTGCGTGAGCACATCTTTGATAGCAACTTTTGGGACATATGCAATGACATGAGAGTGGAGAATATAGACCTAGAATTCCTTCAATGCTTTGAATAATGCCAAGGCATGTTTCTCAATGATATTTTACTTCAAGGTTGCGTCTCTTATGGTTCTAATGAAGAAGGCAATGGGTTGCTCTTTGTTTTTTTTTTTCTTTTGCATAAGGACAATAGCTAGAGTATGCTCTGAAGAAAATGAAAAAACAATGAAATCAAGTGTGAAATATGGACTAATAAGAATAGGAGCTTGAGATAAAGCCAATTTTACTTGATTGAATGAATTTTTTTCCTCTTCAGACCATTTAAATTCACTATCTTTCTTCAACATGTTAGTAATTTGCCTCAAGTTTTCAACAAGATTGGGAACAAACCTTCTTAAAAAATTGATTTTGCTATAGAACGACTGGATTTCCTTCTTGCTCCTAGGATATTCCAAAGTATGAATTGCTTAAATTTTTGAAGGATCTATCCAAATACCATATTTTGATATAATATGACCCAATAATTTACCTTCCTCCATAGCAAAAAGGCTCTTCTTTGGGTTCAATGATATGCCAAAATTTATGCATCTCTAAAAAAAAAAATTCAAGTGTTGTAGGTGTTGCTCATCTGTCTTGAAAAAAACAGTTATGTCATCAAGATAGATGACCAAAAAGACATCCTTTTCATTGGCGAAAGAAATATCCATTGATTGTTGAAAAGTAACCCCTGCATTCTTCAATTCGAAGGGAATTTTGGCGTACATGAAGGTACCCCATGGTGTTTTAAAGGATGTATTTTATTGATCATTTGGGTGTACTAAAATATGATTATACCCAGAGTATCCATCCAACAATGAAAGTCTACAAGATCAAACTACCCTTTGCAGAATATGGTCCATCTTTGGTAGTGGGTAATTGTCTTTCAGCGACACTTTATTAAGATTTCTGAAATCTATACACAAACAAATCTCTCTTGTATTATTCCTTACTGGTACCAAATTATACATCCAATTTTAAAAGTGAAGTGGAACTATAATATCAACAGTAAATAATATGTTTACCTCTTTTTTAATGGAGGGCAACAACTTGGGATTCATTCTCCTTAACTTCTAGCGAAAAGGCTTATGATCTGGCTTTAAGGGAATTGTATGTTGGATTATACTCTTATCGTACACTTTCAGATCAGAATATTCCCAACAAAATACATTAGAAAAATGAGACATGAGGGCTGCATATTTACTTTTCATCTCTAAGCTCAAATATTTTGAAATCTTTACCATCTTTGGCTTTTCAGGAGTGCCAAGATTGAGGTCTTCCAATCCCACTTCTGTTTGTAGCATGGTCAGTTTGTGTGCAACATAATATTGATCAAAAAGCTCCTCTAAAGGCGCTAGACCTCTTGGAATGGAGTTGTATTTTAGCTAAAGTACTTGCATTTATGCTGCATGGAATTCTTGGTCATCTTCATAGCACTGGTTATCCATTTGTGAATTCACAAATTCCTCTTCTGTCTGTAAGAAGTTGATGTTCCGTTTATCATATGTAAAGCCCTGCCAATATTGAACATTTTTTGGAACAGTAGGGTTGTGTTTCATGTTTATCTCATACTTACTATTATGATACAATGGAATTTTAAACATGTTGGTCGAACTGGAAAGAGAATCAGCAATAACATTGTTGTCCCTTGGAATCAATGACAAAGTATATTTGGTGAAGGTATTGAGGATATCTAACAGTTCATTTTGGTAAGATCGCATCCTAGGATGCTTAGCCTAGTATTCCCCTTTGACTTGTTTTATTACCAGCTCGGAGTCTCCATACACAAAAAAATTCTTGGCACCTAACTTCTTGAGAATTTTCAAGCCAGTTATCAAAGCCTCATACTCTGCTTCATTATTCGAACAGTCGAATTCCAACTTGTAAGAGTTCATTCGAACATTGGGAAGAATGTTAAGTGACTAATTTATAGGATTGTGAATCCACACTCCAATGCCATCCCCTTCCTTTCCCAAGGCTCCATCGAAGTCCATGTTCCACAAACCACTTTCTTCATCGGGAAGCTGCAAATCAGATGACTGAACTTTACTTGTTGCTTGAGTGAGTTCTGTTGTACCAATTTTTTTTGTACCTGTCACTGTTTCATCTCTTTTTTGGGATGATGCGCTTGGTTCCAAACCACTTGGCATCTTTTCTTGATTTTCTAAATTTGTAATTTCTAAAACAGAATTTGAAAACTTATAATTTTTGTTTTCTCTTCAATCAAAACTTCTAAAGATGTCGAACATTCATCATTAATTAATATAAAGGACTCTAATCCATGTGAATAGCATGTATGGGATTATTATTAGGCTTTTCTCTACTACTGATCATGTACTTCATTTTACTTTCCCGGTATAGTTTTTTGAGTTGCCAATAGACAGGAATTGTAGCCTTATTAAAATTCAAGCTGCAATGTACCTCTAAGATTTTCTCCTCGTGACCGGGAGAGCAACATTCCATATCTTGGAGGTATATCAGCCACAAAAACATCCATAAGGACATTCTTGGCTGGGATTTTCTCTAAAGACACCACTAAGTCCTTAATGAGGCCAAGATATTTCACCCTTCATGAATCAAATGAATAAAGATCATGGTAAGGTCTTGTGATATCCAAGCCTAATTTTTCCATAATGGCCTTGGGCATGAGATTATGAGAGGCTTCGAAATCAAGCATGGCGTTATTGAGGATAAAATCATGGATTTTTAGGCTAAGATAAAATGGAGGGACCTCACTATCTTCTAAATTACCATAAAAAACAGGACCAAATAGAAGTTCCAGGTGATCATCACTCACATTAACCATGTCGGACATCTGATCCACCCTAACCAACTTAGCTACTTGAAACTTATATTATTTTTTCTTGACTATTTGCAGAAATTAAGTTTATATTAAGTTTCCACAATTAAAATGTGGAATTAAACACGATCGCACAATAACACCAAGTAAGAGAAAGAAAATAAATCCACAACACAAGATATTTTCTGGGGAAAGAAACTGCTCAAAACCCCTCTATCTCTATTGTATAATGAACCAAGGAATCATGAAACAATACAATGCACTCTTCTCACAAGAGTCTGTTGCACTCTACCAACTGTCTTACACTGATCCGGGCAAAATTGACCAACACTTAGCCAATTTCCTGCCTCTTCTCAACCTGCCTTGCTTACGCAATTCTAAGAAAAATTTATCCCTATTAATTATTAAATTCAACCTTCCAAAACTACGCAATACATCACAGACAATCCTATGGTTTTCTAATCGTGCGTTGGCAATTTACTAATAATAAAACTGATAGATAACATCACTTTAACCTATGTCTCAACTGAGTCTTCATCAGAACTGACATGCATGCAGCGATTAATAGTAAATCAATAGTCACTTGACAGATCACTGTATGTGAATTAAATCTTATTTAATTCACTTTACCTCTCACTAGTGCAACAACCAGTTACAACTAGTTAGACTAACTTTAACTCACTTAATTGAGTTAACTAATTTCACATGCATTAAACTAATACACTAACTGCAACTTGGACTCTAAAATAAATATAATCACTCTACATGCCTAACCAACCACCCTCAACTCGAATTTCATGAGCTAACTGAGTCTATCACACTTAGTTAACTATTACAATTGATTATGAGATAAGATTACAATTTATTGTCAAATTTATTTAAGGGATAAATAAATTTGACACACATTTCTTCTAATTTAATTAAGAAATAATTAAATCAAAAGCCTCCATGGTAGCCATTTCTGGATGTCGATTTCACTGTTTCTTATTGAAAATTTTAACACTCCCTCTCAACAAGAAAAGAATCAATATGTCCCAATCTAGTACCTTTGGAATGTTATGCATGCAACACTGCTCTAGTGTTGTTTGCACATGTAACTCTCTTGAAACTGAATAGCCTCCAAACAATTGAATCAATATAATGCACCTGTCATCAGAGTCTTCTAACTTCTTCTAGCTACTTCATATGTCTACTGGACTTTCTGTGTTGCTGACATTTGCATCCATGCACTCTACACTGTTGCCAACTATGATATGCGCTCCAATATCTGACACCTATCACTCTAATTTTTGTCTCCCTGGCATCTAACTGCATCAATCTAACTAATATTTCCTGCTAATATTGTACTGTGGGCTCCTCGTAGCCAGGTTCGATCCATGAGACACATAATCTCAATGAACCCTGCCGAAATTTCTTCTTGGAATTAATTCTGCACTTCGCCCCACCTCACACCTGGAGGTATAGTTGCATGTACTCCCTCTACCATTTTGTCTCAAAATTTACCCCTTTTAGAGGTCTCTGCTTGAGTGGACACTTCCGCTCAATCTCCTCTATGCTTCTCCTATTATGGTTTCTCCACAACCTTCTGAGACTGCTTATGAGGCTGCATGTTGAGATATAATTGCTCCCTCTCAACCACCAAGTCATTAACCACTACTTTCCTCCTAAAAGCCTTGCATGCATCCTCAACCTCAAGAGCATATAGGTTCTTGACTCTTGAACCGATCTGCTTCACCTGTCCCATGGCTATGTGTTTAAGGAAAAATTTTCCTTTTCTATACATCACTTCATAACCACAGTCTTCCAATACCTCTATGGAGACAAGATTCTTCTTTAGGCCTGGAACATACAAAACATCTGTTAGTCTTAGATGAGAGAAATTATCCCTATGAAAGGTAACTATATCTATGTCAGTAGTGCTACAACTCGCACCATCTCCAAACTCTATGCTTTGCTGGAGGTCCTTCTCCTCCAAGTCATTGAAGAGATCTCTATCCCCTGTCATATGGAACGAGGCACCGCTATCTAAATACCACGTGCATCCCATTACACAGCTAGCCATGCATGCAATGAGAGTAAAATAAAGCTCAAACTATGAATCCAATGCTTCACCCATGGAAACTGTAGGCTCCTTCTTGCTTTACTTCTTCGGTGGAAAATTTGTAGCATAGTGCCCATGCTCGTGACAGTGAAAACATCTGATCTTGGATAAGTATTTCTTTCCCGCTTCGCCTTGGGATTTCTTTCCCTTAGCCTTCTTTGCCTTAATAGCCAAGGCACAATCTTCCTTGTCATTAGTCTTGGATGAGGATCCATCCTTGGTATTCTACCTAAATTCTTCTTATACCAAATCCGACCAAAGTCGCTCCCAATCTGGTAACTTCTCCCTCCCATTCACCGAGTCTTAGTAATTATCCCAGCTCTTGGGAAGGCCTATAAGTGCTAGGCTCACCAAGTCATCATCTACTACAGTCACACCAACACTTCCAAGCTCATCTCGACATTGAGTGAACTTCACCAAGTATGTTGGTACCGTCTCAACCTCCTCCTTCTTGATTATCCTGAGCTTGTCCTTCAGTTCCAACTTCCTTTGGTCATTATTGTTCTGAAACAGATATGTCAAGGCCTTCCACATAGCATATGGAGTCGCCTTACCATGGAGACTCGAGACACTGTGATCTCGAACTCCCTCTAATAATATCCTCCTCCCCCTTGCTACCTTCTTTTGCCAAGCATCAAGAAGAGCGGTGTCTGCTGCTGCGGGCTTGGGAATATCATTATCAATGAATTATTTCAACCCATTGTCCTCCAGAACTACCTACATTATTTCTTTCCATGCGATATAATTAGAACTGACCTCAATTGCATATTTCAATCTTAATCCATTGAAAGCCATCTTGATCTGGTTGTCGCTCCAAAGAAAGTATCTACAAGTTTGAATATTTTTCAACACAAACTCAATTTCTTCTCCACTATTGTGATTCCTAGCGCTCAGATACCATGTAGCAATTATACAAACAATATGTATACCAATGGATTCAATATGATCATGCAATATACTAATTCAAGATACTAAATCCTTCTACAATTAATTTGCGGAAATTAAACATTATTGCACAATCACACCAAGTAAGAGAAAGAAAATCAATCCATAACATAAGATATTTTTTTGTGGAAAGAAACTTCTCAAAACCCCTCTATCTTTGTTGCACAATGAAACAAGGAATCATGAAACAATACAATGCACTCTTCTCACAAGAATTTGTTGCACTCTACCAACTGTCTCACACTGATCTGGACAAAATCAACCAACACTTATCCAATTTCCTGCCTCTACTCAGCCTACCTGCCTTGCACAATTCTAAGAAAAATTTATCCCTATTAATTAGGAAATTCAAACTTCCAAAAATGTGCAATACATCATGGGAAATCCTATGGTTTTCTAATTGTGCGCCGACAATTTACTAATAATACAATTGATAGATAGCATCCATTTAACCTCTGTCTCAACTGGGTCTTCATCAGAACTGACATGCATGCAGCTATTAATAGTAAATCATCAGTCACTTGAAAAATCAATGCATGTAAATTAAATCTGATTTAATTCACTTGACCTCTTACTAGTGCAACAATCAATTACAACTAGTTAGACTGGCTTTAACTCACTTAATTGAGTTAATTGATTTCTTATGCATTAAACTAATACACTAACTGCAACTTGGGCTCTAAAACAAATATAATCACTCTACATGTCTAACCAACCACCCTCAATTCGAATTTCATGAGCTAACTGATTCTATCACACCCATTTATCTCTTACAAGTGATTATGAGATAAGATCACAATTTATTGTCCAATTTATTTAAGGGATAAATAAATTTGGCACACATTTATCATAATTAAATCAAAAGCCTCCATGGTAGCCATTTGTGGATGCCATTTTCTGGATGTTGTTTCTGGATGCCAATTTCATTGTTTCTTGTTGCAAATTTCAACAGAGGAATGGAAACTTTCAACTTTGCGATTTCATTTTCAAGACTAAAAAGAGCAGAATTTTTTTTTACCTCTTTTAATGATGCATATTTCTTCTCCAGCTGATATTTTTGTGGAATTTCCTTCTTCTTTCCTCCATATTGTACTTATTTATCTTTCTTTTGACCGCTGGTGGAAGCTTCATTGCCTTTAGCATGATTAGGAACAACAAGTCCTTTTATTTTTCTTTGATTTGGAGTGGTGGTTTCTTTATGATGAACATCTATTTGATCATTTTTTTCTTTTGATTGGAGGTTATAGGAACATTCCTACCCCTCAATCCATACTGCATCTGTACTTTGATTAAGACCATTATGATATCTCGTATGTGTTGATAGCATGTCATCATTTTACAAGACATATTGTTGATCATCCGATGCATAAATTTCTGCAGAAAAATGATCTTATATAGTGAGGAAAATAGGATGTTTATTTTCCTCAAATAAATGATTCTAGCCAGAAATTTATTCTTCATCAGGACCTTCAGTGTAGGTCTACTGAAATGGAGTGTGAATTTGTTGTTGACTTTGTGGATCCTAACCTTTATGTTCCCTTTGCTTGATCCTGTACTGAGGTTGTTGATTTTGACCCCTGAAATTGGGATTTCTAATTGAGGGCTTAGCTCGTCTATCATCAATGGACATTTTATCCATAATATTCTCCGTGGTTTTGATCAAGGTGTCTAATTTTACCTCTAATGAAGTAGATGTTTCTTCTTTGATAGTGACCATTTTCACTGTTTTGATTTTTGACTTCTTAATGATAAAATTAGCTTCCACACTCATTACATTTCTCTTCATTCCTTCAAGAGTTGATGGATTTATTTCCCTCATATTATAAGCAATGTCAGGGTCAAAACAATCAGGATAGTGAAGTAAAGAAAGGCCTGGAGGAGGCTTGATATTTTCAGGAATTGAATCATAGATTTTATTAAATCTAGTTGTAAAGTATTGGACAGACTCATTGGGATTCCTTTTCAAAGAATTATATTCAGCTAAAATTTGCGATGGATTCTTCTTCTCCTCCCATTTTTTCATGAACAAGTCAATCATCTGCTGTGAAGTAGCTATTGAACCAGCTGTGAGAGAGCGGATTCATTTCTTAACCTTTCTTGAGAAACTATGTGCTATGATGCACATATTGGCGTCATCATTGTTAATCTCTTCAATATCTATGAAATCAACCACTTTGACAATGTGTTGGTAAGCAGTGACCTCTGATGTTCCATAAAAAAGGGGCAATATTTGACCATAATTTAGAGGTAGTGCAATGAGTTGTTGGGGTAAAATCAGTGGAGCGAATCTGACCATGATTAATGGAGGGGGTTGTAAAGGTGTTGATGGAGTGAAAACTTGCAGAGGTAATGATGGAATGAAAGGAAGAGATGATGATATAGCTTTATGAGAAGGTGTAATGACAGGTGGTGAAGCAAAATCCTACTATTGATATTAGAAATAATTTTTTTATTAAGTTTCTTGAAATTTATCTACCAAGCCTTTAAGTTTGTAGAAATTAAACCAGAATTCACTATCAACCTCGGAATAAGAAGAATCAAAAAATGGTACAAAGGTCTCAAAATAAATAGGATCAAAGATAGTTTCTAAAAGAAAGGTTTCAAAATTAGACTTGAACAAAGATGTTTCAAATTTTGAATTATAGGAAAAATTTTCTAAAGAAAATCTCATAGGCAAGGAATTTGATTTGAAAGGAGGACTAGCTCTTCCAACTTTTCGAGACTTGGTTTTCTACTTTCTTAAAATACTGTTAGGGTCATTTACAATTGGTGAGGGATTTGGGTCTGGACTTGACCTAGTATGTCTTTTAGGAGCCAGCTTAGATAGGAATTTTGGCTTTGGCTCGAATTTAAGAAATTGACCTGTTTTGAATGCTAGAACTTGTCTCTCACAATTCTAACCTTCAAAGGACTAGAGAAATTTTCCCAGGGAAGGTTTTGCAATTTCTCCCCGAAAACGGTGCCAAGAATGTTATCACTCCCCCAAACTTCCCAAGGCTGGGAATGGGATTGAAGGAAGGTAACCATAGACCAACCATTATGTCAGTTAGCTAGCCCTATCAGGACCACAAAGGACTCTCTCAATGTCACTTTGCATTCAATGAAATGAATTAATATCTAATGATCTTAGGACAGGTATATAAGCTTAATAAATAATTTTTTTGTTTGGTGTTTCTGTGGTGGATAGGAATGACGGTAAGGAGACTAGGTCTAGGATTTGAGGTCTGAATTCAAGATTAATTTGCAAATAATATGGATGAGCCCAGGTAGGTAGCTTGAAAGCATGATTAGTTTTTCATTGTGTATAGGATGAAATGATGGAAAATATGAATGAGCACTAAGGTGAATTCATTCATTTAGAAGAACATAAACATATGATGTAAATCTTGTTAAAACAGAGCATGAAAAGGCATGTTTTCTTCTTATAAAATGATAATACAAACACATAGAAGCATGTATATGAAAGAGGAAAACACATCATTCAACATGATAAGATAAAAATACAGGGAAATAACAAATTCTTTTAAGGCATACCACAAGATTCTCAACACAATTATTGCAACATTGTCTTTGATTTCATTCCAAAAGTCTTGTCTAATAGCTCCCCTGCAAAAGACAACTATCCAACCCAAGAAAAGGCTAAAGTAGGTATACTTATAGAAAATATGAACAATGACACCTCATAGGGTCGAAATCGCATCCACAATGCATCATAAATACATGAGATGAGTTAGTTCCTAGAATCTAGGGAGGTTAGAAACCATTCCCCCAAATTCAGATAATGATTAGGAGTGTTTTTCCCCCACATTAAATTACATGTTTCTTCATTATAAGAGGTAAAAAACAACTCAGTTACTCCAATTCCATCTCAAAGGACAACAAAACCTCGAAATTCTGACTTTTCCTGGGTTTGATAAGTGTCCTTAGGAATCCTATGCAGATGTGTAACACTTTTTGACAGATACGTAGCATATTTTTACAAATGTGTAATACTTTTTTGTAGCTAATTTTGAGGGACTTTTAGGACTCAAAATAAAAATATGAAAAATAGGTCAACTAGCCCTGTGTGTTAAGTTTCCATAACATCTTTCATTTTGAAAAATGACCCATGGTAAGGCCTCCAAAAGTGCATTCTTCCAAGGTTACTCTAGATGTGTAACAAACTGTCAAAAATACTAACAGAAGCATAGAAAACTGGTGGTTTTTTGGATTTTTCTTTCAAACTAGAGCTTTTCATAAAGCAAGGGTTCCTGATATGTGATGTACTCATAAAAATGCATCCAAACATGTAATCCATTCATCATTTGGATTCCCTAGTAACAAGCGTAACAACTTGGCATTATGCATATGTGAAGGCTGAATTTCCAATTTAGTGCAAAAATCATAAAAATACCAAAATTTTTCAAAATTCTCCAAATTTGTTTTGTGGCACCTGTGGATGATTTTATAAACAGCGAATGAAGCTTCAACCAGCAAATTTAAACCATCCTCCTTTAGCTTGATTTGAGCCTCTTTGAGCTTCTTTTTCACTTGTTTAAGCGTGATTTGTGAAATTTTATTCCTGGTACAATAATGATTGCCTATATGCCTCTGAAGATTGTTGTATCTTTTGGCTCTTTTAAAAGGCTTCTCCAAATGTTCATTCACCTTTCCTAACCATATTTCTTTGTCTTGATTGATCTCCATAGCTATTAGCTCATCAAAGGTCAATTGTTCAAGTGGATGAGCTGACTCTCTTTCTAGCTCCATCGCCCTCTTAAGACCTCTTGTCTTTGGCCTTCTTGGTTGTGTTTCAGTCTCCATGTCCCGCATTTGATCAACATCTATTACTTGTTTTCCTTTACCTTTATCTGTCTCTAGGTCTACCGTAGGTTTACTTTGTATCAACTACTTCACCTTCAATTGCCAATTTTCTTGTTGCATGAAAGTAATTTGAGAATTTGCAATGGAGAAAATCTCCCTCAACTCTGCTATTTCCTCATCCTTCTCCCTAATGATCTCCTCAACTTATTTTACTTCAACCTACTCTACCACCTCAACTTATAAGGGCGCTTGTTCATCATGTTGGTGCAAAGGTGATTCAATCTGATGCATGAGTATTTTCTCCTCTCTTTCTCTTTGCTCAACTATAGTGTCAAGTGTAGGTACACTTTTGATGAATTTGGGAGCAAATACCTGTCCCTTTTCCTTCTCATTAGTGTGAGAAAACTCAACAACCCTAGGAGACTTTGAAATCTGAGTTTTCATGTTGGAAGAGCCAAATTCCTTTGGTTGTGTTGATATTGATGGTGATGGTGTGCTATGCATTACATGAGGACTAGTGGTGGTTGGTGCTGCTACTCTCTCCATGAAGGTTTCCCAAGTCATGTTGATAGCTGAGAGATGATGAAAAAAAATGATTTTTACTAGACCATGGTGGAAAAGACTTGGGTGATGATCTTTGTTTCTTCTCTGAACCTTCTCGGTCATTCTAACCAAACTTATATAAAAGTAATATGGCAATTCAAGTCATTTAGTAGAGGTAAAATGCATTAATAATATGATATGGTACATGTACAACCTGTAGAAATTGCCTTCACATGTAAAATATTTCATAATTAACCTCATCAAATGAGCATATCTATTAAGTAGGTCCCTGAATAAATCACATCTACTGATAAGTTGAACTCTACACCTGCAATGATGGCCTTTCCCATGCTGAATCTAATGGAAAATAAGCTTGTCAATTGGAGATGACAACCTTCTTCCATGATTTTCTCACAGAATATCAAACATCTAGTCCTCTCAAAGCATCCTTTGGAAAAAGGTGATGCATTAACTTCTTGCAAGGTGGAGGGTTCAAATATGATGTAGCGCCCTCCTATGTGGATTCTCTTTTCACTTTCCATAATGTATATCAAAAGGACGAAACCCTAGGTGTTTAGATGGAGTGGATATGTGAACTGTGAATTTGGAAAAATAGAGGATAGGGATAGGGTAGGTTTAGAGGATGAATTGAAGGGTAATGAAGCCAAGGAAAATTTCCAAAAAAAATCAGGAGGTAGGGTGGTGTATTGGTTTCAAAATACAAGTGAAATTTGGTAAAATGGATGTAAATAAGGTGATCAAATTAGGAAAACACATGGATTTCCTAATTCTGTAATAGAAAATAGTATGAAATTTGGGTTTGATGAGAATGAAGTGTAGGGAGACTATGAATGGTAAGGAATGATAGAATATGGTCTGGGGAATATGTATAAGGGTATTTATGTTAAGGTTATATTTTAGTTCACTGAAATCGTCCATTGATAAAAAAAAAAGTGAAAATGTAGCAGAAAAAAAGGTAAGAAAGAAAACCAATACTGTGCTTGATAATTTGACTTGAAGAGGATATGGTGTGCTTACTTACTGTTGAGGAAGGTTTAAACAATTTATAGCAATGAATCTAAATCTTAGAGGAATGATTTGGGAGCCAAAATACCCAAAACGTATCACTTTCTAGATGCGTAACAAGGGTTTCCAGATGTGTAAAAAGCTTCCAGATGAACGACACGTTAGGATAAGAGTGGAGGGGAGCACGTGGGAATGGAAAAATAAGTGAGAGTTGGATCAGACAAAAGGAGATGTGTGGCAGTAGGGGATTGGAGGGAGGTACGCGAGAGATATGGTGGGAAAAGAGGGAAGTTTTGGCGGATTTCAAAGGGGGGTCGAGATGGTTTGTGGTATTAAGAGGGGGAGGTGCGAAATGAGGATAGGATGACATGTCGACATGGGACCAGCAGGATGAAACCACCTTTTCGGAACCCCCTGCCAGTAAAGGTCGGATGAATAGGTGGGTGCAAAAAGTGTTGTGGAACATTGATTTGATGGAGTAATCGATCGGACGGTTGGGTGATGCACGAGGCTTAATCATAAGTGACAAACTTCTTTTGTCATTTTAAACCTTTATGACATGAGCAGAAAACTTTGGTTATAAAACATAATTCCTCCGAACATTTGATAGAGACATAATGAACTCAAACATTAGGCTATTTGCGCATGTTTTATAATGTTTCTCAAACTTTGGATAAAATGCACTGCTAAGCCTATACTTTAAGATAAATACTGTGATATAAATTTGACCTTCTTTTATCCTTTCAAGACTTTTTTGGAAAAATTTGACAATGAGACAAATTTTGAAATAAGACAAAGTGTCTTACTTATTCTCCTAACTATTATTACTCCCTTTAAAAGACTGATTTGATGAAAATGAAGCCTTGTTTTCCCTTTTTGATGACATATTTGGACTTTTCAGTGGTAAAACAAGGAGACCTTGATACAAACTTAGATGAATATGGAATGACTGACCTAAGACTCTAAATCAAAATTAGCGACATGACCCCAATGAAGCCTCTCGAAATCAAACTTGAGATGAGGCGAGGACCAGAAAATGAGTGGGAGCTAGGGTTCGTCGATGGAATGTACAACAAGTTTTCCTAGAAACCCTCCAAGTCTTCTCACTGTTCTCACTAATACGGCATGGTGTAGGAGTTATGGTTGGAGAGATGATGACTTACTAATTGGAGTGTGTGGAATTCAAACTGTGGATGATCAAGTAGTAGTCGATAGAATGTGTTCCTATATAGCCGAGCTTGAGTTGCAGTTTGATATTTCATCAAATGTCATGGAGACTCATTTCAAGACTCAATCTGATGGTAGTTTATCTCTCATGGTTCCATTAGCAGCAACTGATAAAAAAATAAAAAGAATCCAGTACACTTGAAAACTCTTAATCCACCCTTCTTTAGAAAAGGTGAAGAGAGAAGTTGAAGAGGACCAGGTAATATCTCTTTAAAACACAAAAGTCATGAGTTACCCAGTTTTTTACTCTATTTGTTTATGCTACGTAGGAGGGAATTATTCACACTAATATGCGTAATGTAGGATCTAGGGTTCAAGAGTTGGAGGCGTGGTAGAGGAGTTAGAGCTCGAGAGACGAAGGCATGATCGAGGAGCTAGGGCTCGAGAGCCAGAGGTGCGATGGAGGAGCTAGGGCTCAAGAACTGGAGGCATGACGGAGGAGCTAGGGCTCGAGAGCTGAGGGCACTATGAAGGAGATAGGGATCGAGAGATGAAGGCGAATGGTTTCAATAATTTTTTATAACAATAATGTTTTGTAATGAATGGTTTCAATATTTTGTATTTTTTTTTTGTTTTTTTTTTTAATTATAATTTTAATAATAATAGTGAAATATTAATAATAATTAAATTTAAATGATGGTTGAAATAATAATAATAATTATTTATATTTATTTATTATTAATTTTTATATCTAATTTAGCTAAGACGTAGTATAATGAAGGGAAACATTTGCTTAGAATGTTGGTTTTGTTGGCACGATGAGACTACTAACTAATGACACTACTATAGTCATAAAAGAAGTAATAATAACATAAATTTAAAATCTCCAATTTATAATCTACCAAAAATTCTATGGAGAGTGACAATAGAAATTATAATCACTACCGAATGAAGCTTTAGCACTTGCTTATGAAATTTCCCTTTAGTTGACTGTGAACATCATAGATACACTCTATTATCTACAATGTATATGAAATAATTATATGCAAAATCCATTGTAATTTACAAATATTACAATTTCTCAATAATACTATTCATTAAAATCCAACAACATGTTATGCCCAACAAGCCAAGTAAGAAAAAAAATGAGAGAGATATCATGGTGCCTCTAGAGAAGTTGTAAATTGGACCTAAGAACAAGTTACAAGTCAGAATTGAGAGAAATCTGAATAAAAAAAATGCATTAAAAAAATATACAGAGTATTCAACATGGTGCCTCCAAGTAGGAGGATTCACATGAAGAACAACCAAATAAGAGAATTTTCCTCTACACAAAATAAGAAAATGAAAAACAAAATGAAAAATTGATGTTTAAAGTGATATTGAGTGTATGTCAGCCTAGAAAGATCCATTACATAGTCAGGCATCCTTCGTGGCACTAACCATCACAATGCTATGATAGGGAGACCTTAGCGATAGTGTTATGACAGTGGCAACATTACAGTGGACCAAAACGTTAGAGTTATGGTAATGGTAGAATTAGTGTTATGACAATGACACATTACATAGCTTGCATTACGTAATTCAAAGTAGCTACAAGTTTGATCCCTTTCCGATTCATAGGATGCCAAAGTTGTGTATCTAGTGTCTATTGTGCATGGATTCTAGACCCGAGATAGAATGATTTCTGAGGCCAAACCTTTTACATTCTAGAGAAGCTACAATTCCATACCTCTTACATGTGAAATGCATTACAGCGTTAGACCTATGAGAAATTAGAAGATGCCAAAGTAGAGGATGCTAAAGGATGTCAAAGGAACTGAGTTAGAGGATACCAAACCAGTAATCATTTCACAATAATGGCCTTTTTTTATTATTGTCTTTGGATAAAAAATATGCAAGATTGGACAAGAATGACATGTTTCTACGAGATCAAGATCACAAAATTGCAATCACAGCCTACTCAAATTAGAAACAAAATTGAATTAGTGAGACATAAACATGTCATTGAGTAGGCTAGATGGCTTGATGACTGCAATAGACACACAAGAGATTTTTCATCTTCAAATTCAATAAGGAGCTCAATACAACTTATAATCAATACAAACCTCGATAATTTGAATCATCGCGAGGCTGAGAATACTAGGAGAAATATTGAAGACCTGTGCTCAAATTCAAATTTCATGTAACACATTTCAAAGATCCAAGAATCATAAGGTTCTCTACAATTGTGTGAAGGTGATCAAGTTATTAGTTAAACTCATATTTTATGGACTAGAGGTAGTCCTCATAGGTAGCAAGGAAACTACTTTTAAGAAGGTCCAGGAACAAACTGTATAGAGGAATTGTAGGCTCATTTGGAAGGTATGATCCAAAGCTCACTCACCCTAATGGACCACAATTATCTTAAAAAATTATGAGATTTATACAAGTATTGTCAAATAGAAACCTCTCACTCCATCGAGTTGTGACATTTTGAAGCAAGATCAATTTCACATCCTTTTGGGACTTTTGAAATCCCTAAATGGATAAAATCGTAATAGAACACTACAGATATCTCAAGGGACTAGACATATTGTTAAAGGTAGCAAAAGGAGAAATTATATGTACGTATTGATCAACTACAGAACTCTGACCTGGACTCAAGAAGAGGATCAATCTATCACCTTCAGTAGAGCTTCTTGAATTAGTACCTTGGAAGCTTCTACTACAGACATTATTATAGGAAGTATAAATTGTGAAAGAAGATAACATTATCATCATAAGGGAAATAATAGTCCATCATAAGGCATCTTTGAAAGGAATCTTATGGATATATTAAAGGGACAAGTGCATAGATAGAGTTCTATGTGCTAGTTAGAGGAAGACGCCTAGGATATATCTATGTGAACTTGAACAAAAGACCTAATAGGCATGTTCTATAATGATATATTAACTATGAGCTAGTGGACCTAGCTTGAGGAGCCTTGCTACTAGATATATTGATTGGACTTGAGGAGACCGAAAAAGCTCATAGGTCATACCTCAGAGCCATACCTTAGAGATTTTCCTATCAAACTAGGACTACCATCGGATCAGGATTGATTAGCCTCGTGACTTTTCATATGAGAAGGAAGGAAAATAAGTGCCAATAAGCCTGCAACTAGTAAATAGTAATAAATAATTTCATCTCCTTGACATTTATATATGTTATAATTGTGTAGTTTGATTGTCGATTTTTTTCTATGAGTCATATTTGAGTCTCAAAACCCTCCCATATCATCAATGCATGAATTTACCATAGCCATGTCAAATTTCAATATATACGAGCAGAAACAGTGAAAAATTCAACATTGGACCCATTCTCAAGTCATCCACAATCATGGGCCAAGATTACTTATTTTGTGTGGGTTCCCCATGCCAAGTCGGTTTGACCCACCAAATTTTTGCATGAGTTCCCTAGTATACCCAACACACAACACCCCCATGGGTGCCTGGGAGCCCCTCCTTCATGCGGACGTGCCTAGGGCATAAGCGTTTGCCTTGTTGTGCAAACCAGTGAACATAAATCATTAGCTCATCAATGAAAACAAAATATTTTCATTTGTTGTTTCCATGTTGCATGATCAATATTCAATTATAAAATGAATTTTAACACAAACATTAATTTACTTAATTTTATAAAAATAATTATGAGACCCCCTTGTAGGAACTTTGTTCATGGGAAATCATGGGCCGACATTAATTATTTTGTGCAGGTGCCCCTTGCCAAGCCGAGCTGACCCACCAACTCGTCGCATGGACGCCCTTGCTGTGAGGGCACCCTGGCGAGCCCAACATGTGACGCCCCATGGGCATCAAGCGCCCTTGTGTTCCCAACACGTGATGCCCCTATGAGCGTCAGGAGCCCTAGCGTGCCCATCACGTGGCGCCCCACTTCATTCGGTCATTAATGACAACAAAATATTATAATTTTTTAATACCATGTTTCATAATCAATCAATTATAAACCAAATTTTAACACCCAAACATTAATTTAGTGAATTTTCTAAAAATCATTATGAGACTCCTTGGTGGGAACTCTTTTCATGGGTATTCATGGGTCGACCTTTCTTATTTTATGCGGACACCTCTTTCCAAGTCAGGCTAACCCACCAACTTGTCGCATGGGTGCCCCGCCTTCGTGTGGGCACACCCAGGGCGTGGGCATTCGTCTTGCTGTGAAAATCAATGAAAAAAAATCACTAGCTCATTAATGAAAACAAAATATTATCATTTGTTATTTCCATGTTGCATGATCAATATTCAATTATAAATCGACTTTTAACAGCTAAACATTAATTTACTTAGTTTTCTAAAAATCAATATGAGACCCCCTTGTGGAAACTCTGTTCATGGGCAGTCATGGGCCGAAATTATTTATTTTTTGCGGGTGCCCCTTGCCAAGTAAGGTCGACCCACCAACTCATCGCACGGTTTCCCTCACATGCCCAACACACGATTCCACCATGGGCATCGGGTGCCCTGGCGTACCCCATACGTGACGCCTTAATGGGCGACCAAGCGCCCTATTTTTTTCGCTCATCAATGACAAAAAAATATTATAATTTGTTAGTATCATGTAGCATAATCAATCAATTATAAACTGATTTTTAACAACAAAACGTCACTTTAGTGAATTTTCTAAAAATAATTATGATACCCCTTGGTGGGAGCTTTGTCCATGGGAAGTCATGGGTTGACCTTACTTATTTTATGGGGGCACCCCTTTCCAAGTCTGGTTGACCCACGATCTCATCGCATAGGCACCCCTACCGGGTAGGCACCCTGTTGTGCCCAGCACGCGACACCCTCATGGGCACTAGGTGCCCTGGCATTCCCAGTACGCAACACACCCATAGGCGTTGTGTGCTCTAACGTTCCCAACACGCGATGCCCTTATGGGCGCCTCGCCTTCATTCGCTCATCAATAACAACAAAATATTATAATTTTTTAGTACCATGTTTCATAATAAATCAATTATAATTTGAATTTAAACACCAAAACATTACGTTAGTGAATTTTCTAAAAAACATTATGAGATCCGTTGGTGGGAACTCTGTTCATGGGAATTCATGGGCCGAACTTACTTCTTTTATGCCGACAACCCTTTCTAAGTCAATCCAACCCACCAAATTGTTGCATGGGCACCCTTGTCGAGCAGGCACCCTGGCATGCCTAGTACGTTATGCCCCCATGGGTGCCCCCCCTTCGTTTAGGCGCAAGAATTTTCCCTGTTGTGAAAATTAGTGAACAAAAATCATTAGCTCGTCAATGAAAAAAAAATATTACCATTTTTTATTTCCATGATACATGATCAATATTCAATTATAAACCAACTTTTAACACCTAAACATTAATTTACTTAATTTTCTAAAAATAATTGTGATACCCCCTTGTGATAACTTTGTTCATGGGAATCATGGGTTGGAATTACTTCTTTTGTGTTGATTCCCCTTACCAAGTTTGGTTAACCCACCAACTTGTCGCACAGGTGCCTTGGCATGCCTAGCACGCGACGCCCCCATGGACATCAAGCGCTCATCAATGGAAACAGGATATTATAATTTGTTAGTACCATGTTGCATAATCAACCAATTATAATCTGCTTTTAACACCCAAAAATTGATTTAGTAAATTTTCTAAAAATAATTATGAGATCCCTTAGTGGGAAATTTGTTCATAGGCAGTGATGGGCCGACCTTACTTCTTTTATGTGGGCATCCCTTTCCAAGTCAGGTTAATCCTCCAACTCGTCGCATGGGCACCCCTTCCAAGCAGGCGCCTTGGCGTGCCCAACACACGACGCCCCCATGGGAGTCAGGCACCTTGGCATGCCTAAAAAATGATGCCCCCATGGGAACCTAGGTGCCCCACCTTTGCGCAGGCACACCTAGGGCACTAGTGTTTGCCTTGTTGTGCAAATAAGTGAACACAATGAAAACAAAATATTATCATGCTATATTGGAGGTTTCTGTGGTGTAGTTTTTCAGATGTAGGATTCGGAATATCCACAGTAGTCATTTTTCTGTCTACGTTTCGAGTCTAGATCTAGACTCATCATCAGGACAATTTGCTTAAGAAGAGAGAAGATCAAGGTTAAAAAATAAGGGTGGAGTGGAAGAAAAATAAAAAGGAAGGAAAAAAGGCCAACCAACTCTTTAATAATTGTAAATAGTTAATGCATTAAATCCTATTTTATTTAAATTAATTCCTTTAATTTTTATAAATTGGTTAATTCAATTATTAATAATTTTTTAGCCTATCTAAAAAGGGGGCTACTCTATAATATAAAAGGGGGTTGATTAAATCAATAATAAATGGATAGTACTAATAAATATTATAATAAGGACTTATAGATACCTAATATTTTATTTTTGTAATAATTTACTAAGTAGTGATAGTTATCAATTTATTGTATAACCAAGGATTTTTTAAGTTCTTAATATACAATAATATTTTATATTTATGTTAATGATTAAAAGGATATAATTCCAATATTTTACTAAATTGAAATTGTTATACCTAATTAATATTAAAAAGGAGAAGGAGGAAGGTTAAATTTAAAGGAGGTAACTAAAAGGGGGTTATTTTTATGAAAATGCTTAAGAGGTGATTTTATGTTTATGTTAATTAATTAACATAAATATTTATGCAAATGTTTAAGAGGTAATATTAAATAATGCTAATTAAGGGTAAATTTTATGAAATTGCTAATGAGGGTGGAAAATATAGAGGAAATAGGGGGGGTTTATGTGATAAGCATTAAAAGAGGGGCTTTTAATTTTACAAGAATTAAAGGTTTTTTATGAAGTGGGTTTCAACAGTAGGGAATGAATGAAATAAGGGAAGAAAAGGAAAAAGAAAGAAAAAAGGGAAGGGAAAAGGGAGGACAAGGAGAGTTTAAGGAAATGAAGTTGACAGGATAGCGGGGGTGACAAGCGATGATGAAGGGTCCAGGGGGGGAAGGTGAAGGAGAGGTTTAGAGGGTGCGAGACCTAGGTAAACACGGAAGGGAGATACTAAAAAGAGGGTAAAAGGGTCAGGTGACGCTAAACCTCATCGTCGAGGGGGAGCTTATTTGCGGGAAAGGCTATGGATCCAATTTCTGCTAATCTCTAGACCTCCATCTCTATTAAGGTTGTGGGGGTGTTTAATGATTTCCAGGGCTTCACGAAATTTGCATTTAAAATTATGTTTCTCATTAGTAATGACCACTGCATCTTCAAGGCATATGTGGTGACGAGTTTTATTGGAGTGTTCTGCTAATGCCGAGGTTTTATTTCTTCCTAACCTAATGTCTGCCCCATGTTCTCTAAACCTAATTTTGAAGGTCCTACCAGTTTCCCCAATATAGCATTCTCTGCAAGAACAACTAATTTTGTAAACCCCTTTCTATTGGAGGTGGTCAGGGTCATCTTTGACAGATTTCATCCTCTGCTTGATGGTCATTAGAGGTTTGAAGGATGTTTTAATGTTATTCTTAGCTAGGACTTTGGCCATCTTGTCTGTGACCCCTTGGATGTAGAGGAGGTATGCTTTTGATGTTGCAGGATAATCAGTTGGAGTTTTATTATTATTATCACTGGATATTGCGTTTTGGATAGCTCTGTTGATGTCTCTCTTACTATATCCAAGGTTCATGAACGATCTTTTTATCTGTTCTATTTCTTCTTCAATATGTGTATCATCTGATATTCTAAAAGCTCTTGTAAAAAGAGTCAACAGAACTCCCATCTTTTGGGCCGGGAAGTGATGTGAATTAGCATGTAGGTAATTGTCTATGTGGGATTTATTTCTAAACACCTTATGTCCAAGGGTTCCGTCCTCATTTCTCAAGAGTATAATGTCAAGGAAAGGGATTTGATTGTTTAATTCACCTTCCATTGTGAATTGTATATCTTTGGAAATGCTATTGAGGTGGTTCAGGAATTTATCTAATTCCTCATCCCCATGTGGCCAATTGACGTTAGTGTCATCCATGAACCTGATCCAGAATTTAGGTTTCAAAGGGTAAGATTCAAGATCCTTCTTCTCAAATGTTTCCATAAAGAGGTTTGCTACTATGGGTGACAATGGAGAACCAATAGCCACCCTTGATGTTTGTTCAAATATTTCACCATGGAAGGTTAAGAAGGTGGAGCGGAGACAAATTTCTACTAGCGCACCGTTTGTGGGTCTACGAATTCTTTTACCACCTGAACAGCTTCATCTAGAGGGATTTTAGTAAAGAGTTGAATAACGTCGAAGCTCACAATTCTATCTTTGGGATCCAGTTTGGACTTTTTAATGAAATCAATGTATGGTTGGATTCCTTGATGAATGAACTAGTTTTTCCGACCAGCGGGGCGAGGATGTTGGCCATGAATTTGGCTAATACATAAGTAGGGGCTCCTATGGTATTGAAAATGGGCCTCAGAGGCATGCCAGTTTTGTGGATCTTGGGGGCACCATAAATGCGTAGCATGATGATTAGTTTATCATCCAAATTCGACTCTTTAATAGCTTTTCTGACCTTCTTTATGACCTTGAAGATGGGGTTTTCTTTGAGTTTCTTATAGCTACCACTATTATGAAGATGCTCCCTCATTTTATTGACATATTCCTCTTCGTCCATTATTACCGTAGCTCCTCCTTTGCCTGCTTTCAAGATGACAATGCTCTCATTACCTCTTAGGTTTTTTAAGGCATTCAATTGTTCTTTACTTAAATTCTTTTTAGGTGGTTTAGCCTTGTTTAAAATGACGACACATTCTTGCCTCACGAGGTCTTTGTCTTCATCATTCAAAGGTTTGATGCTGTCTTCAATATCGCAGATAATTTCTTCTTTAGGAATCCGGTTGGGGGCTACTGCGAAATTGAGTCCTTTGTTCAAAACCTCTCTTTCTATATTTTTTAACTCATATGAAGAGATATTCACCACTTTTTTACTTATGTGCCTTATGTTATTAGGGTTTTCATGTTGTCTTGTATTGTGAATGATATCTATTGGTGTATTTCTTAAACCTTGATCTTGCTGCATAGAATCGTAACCTTTTAACCTTCCAAGGTGAAATATTTGAACAAACATCAGGGGTGGCTATGGGTTCTCCATTGTCACCCATAGTAGCAAACCTCTTTATGGAAAAATTTGAGAAGAAGGCTCTTGAATCTTACCCTTTGAAACCTAAATTCTGGATCAGGTTCGTGGATGACACTAATGTCAATTGGCCACATGGGGATGAGGAATTATATAAATTCCTAAACCACCTCAATATCATTTCCAAAGATATACAATTCACAATGGAAGGTGAAGTAAACAATCAGATCCCTTTCCTTGAAATTCTACTCTTGAGAAATGAGGACGGAACCCTTGGACATAAGGTGTTTAGAAATAAATCCCACACAAACAATTACCTACATGCTGATTCACATCACTTCCCGGCCCAAAATATGGGAGTTCTGTTGACTCTTTTGACAAGAGCTTTTAGAATATCAGATGATACACATATTGAAGAAGAAATAGAACAGCTAAAAAGATCGTTCATGAACCTTGGATATAGTAAGAGAGACATCAACAGATCTATCCAAAAAGAAAGATCCAGTGATAATAATAATAAAACTCCAACTGATTATCCTGCAACATCAAAAGCATACCTCCCCTACATCCAAGGGGTCACAGACAAGATGGCCAAAGTCCTAGCTAAGAATAACATTAAAAAATCCTTCAAACCTCTAATGACCATCAAGCAAAGGATGAAATCTGTCAAAGATCACCCTAACCACGTCCAACAGAAAGGGGTTTACAAAATTAGTTGTTCTTGCGGAGAATTCTATATTGGGGAAACTGGTAGGACCTTCAAAATTAGGTTTAGAGAACATGGGGCAGACATTAGGTTAGGAAGAACTAAAACCTTGGCATTAGCAGAACACTCCAATAAAAATCGTCACCACATATGCCTTGAAGATGCAGTGGTCATTACTAATGAGAAACATCATTTTAAACGCAAAGTTCGTGAAGCCCTGGAAATCATTAAACACCCCCACAACCTTAATAGAGATGGAGGTCTAGAGATTAGCAGAAATTGGATCCATAGCCTTTCCCGCAAATAAGCTTCCCCTCGACGATGAGGTTTAGCGTCACCTAACCCTTTTACCCTCTTGTTAGTATCTCTCTTCTGTGTTTACCTAGGTCTCACACCCTCTAAACCTCTCCTTCACCTCCCCCCCCCCCCCCCCCCTGGACCCTTCATCATCGCCTATCACCCCCGCTATCCTGTCAACTTCCTTTCCTTAAACTCTCCTTGTCCTCCCTTTTCCCTTCCCTTTTTTCTTTCTTTTTCCTTTTCTTCCCTTATTTCATTCATTCCCTATTTTTGAAACCCACTTCATAAAAACCCTTTTATTCTTGTAAAATTAAAAGCCCCTCTTTTAATGCTTATCACATAAACCCCCCTATTCCCTCTATATTTTTCACCCTCATAAGCAATTTCATAAAATTTACCCTCAATTAGCATTATTTGATATTACCTCTTAAGCATTTTCATAAATATTTATGTTAATTAATTAACATAAATATAAAATTACCTCTTAAGCATTTTCATAAAAATAACCCCCTTTTAGTTACCTCCTTTAAATTTAACCTTCCTCCTTCTCCTTTTTAATATTAATTAGGTATAAAAATTTCAATTTAGTAAAATATTGGAATTAGATCCTTTTAATCATTAACATAAATATAAAATATTATTGTATATTAAGAACTTAAAAAATCCTTGGTTATACAATAAATTGATAACTATCACTACTTAGTAAATTATTACAAAAATAAAATATTAGTTATCTATAAGTCCTTATTATAATATTTATTAGTACTATCCCCTTATTATTGATTTAATCAACCCCCCTTTTATATTATAGAGTAGCCCCCTTTTTAGATAGGCTAAAAAATTATCAATAATTGAATTAATCAATTTATAAATATTAAAGGAATTAATTTAAATAAAATAGGATTTAATGCATTAACTATTTACAATTATTAAAGAGCTGGTCGGCCTTTTTTCCTTCCTTTTTCTTTTTCTTCTACTCCACCCTTATTTATTAACCTTGATATTCTCTTTTCTTAAGAAAATTTTCCTGGTGATGAGTCTATATCTAGACTCGAAACGTAGACAGAAAAATGACTACTGTGGATATTCCGAATCCTACATCTGAAAAAATATTATCATTTTTTATTTCCATGTTGCATGATCAATATTCAATTATAAACTTTCTTTTAACACCTAGACATTATTTAACTTAATTTTCTAAAAATAATTATGAAACCCCCTTGTGCAAACTTGTTCATGGTCAGTCATGGGCCGAAATTACTTCTTTTGTGTGGGTGCCCCTTGCTAAGTCGGGCCGACCCACCAACTTGTCACACGAGCACCCCTGTCGGGTGGGCGTCCTGGCATTCCCAACACGTGATGCCCCCATGGGTGCCCTAGTGCCCTGCCTTTGTTCACTCATCAATGACAACAAAATATTATAATTTTTTAGTACCATGTTTCATAATCAATCAATCATAAATCGAATTTTAACACCCAAACATTAATTTTGTCAACTTTTTTAAAAATAATAATGAGACCCTTTGCTGGGAACTTTGTTCATGGGAAGTCATGGGCTAACCTTACTTATTTTATGTGGGTTCCCATGAAAATTCAAGTCTACCTACCAACAAGTTGCACGGGTACCCCTACCGGGTGGATGTCCTGGCATGCCTAGCTCGCGACACCCCAAGGGGTGTTCGTGCACTCCGCCTTCATGCAAGTGTGTCTAGGGCACGGGTGTTCACCCTGAATTGAAAATTAGTCAACAAAAATCATTATCTCATCAATGACAAAAAAATATTATCATTTTTTAGTACTTCCATGCTGCATAATCAATCAATTATAAATCGGGTTTTAACACCTAAATATTAATTTAGTCAATTTTTCTAAAAAATAATTATGATACACCCTAGTGGGAACTCAATTCATGGGAAATCATAGGCTAAACTTACTTTGCATGTCTTCCTAGCCACTATTTCTCCTGTTTCACTTGTCTCCCAACTCATCATGTACGTCTGCTTAACGAACCATTAAAGTGAAAATTGGAAATTATTGTATAAACATAAATGAGCTTCTCTTCATTTCAAGAATAATATATTGTCTTCTTAACAAGGCCAACCACATGAACTTGGAAGTTCATATGGCTCCTCCCCCCACTTCACATCACTCTCAATTCCCCATACCTAGTCCATCTACACTAATATATTTTAAATAAACACAGTAACATTCAAACATAAAAACTAGGAAAACAAAAATCTAAGGTGAACGAAAGAGAACAAACCGACTGAAAACATATAAATACATACCTCATACTTTTCAACATTTTGATGTCATTAATATTCTTCCTCTTCCATATCATCATATGTATCATCCAGTTCAGAATTCATGTACAAAGGATTTTTCATATCAACAACATCATCATCATCATTTGGAGCATGCTCTTCTACATTTGGTTCAACTTCTTCAATTTATTCGTCTGATACAATGTCAATATCATATAATTTGTCCGACACAATGTCAATATCATATAATTCGTCCTTGAACTTCTTTTACATCTTCATATGACACTGCATGAACCCCCCTGCTCCTCTGCATCTTCTTCTTCTTCAATTTCATCTTATTCCACTACATTATACTTTATGGGCCTTCCTATGGGATCATATCTAACAACATATGACCAACCAACTTTACCTGGAATGTCTACATAAAATACCTGTTCATGTTGGCTTAGAAGAACGTATCGCTCTAATACTGGCTCAAGATTCCTTGTATCAACCATTGTAAATCCGTTAGCATGCTCAATAATAGTTCTATTAGGGTCACGTTCATGGATTCATAGCCTAAACCATTTGACATCGAATAAAATAATTTTGAAGGATTCAAAGTCACACTCAAGTATATCATGCAGATACCCATAGTATTTATTCTTAGAGAGTTCTAGATGTCTGTCACCTCTAGAGGAAATATTGATAACTTGAAATACTGCAGTTATCCCACTATCATAAGTTTTCATCTTTTCATCCAACCTTTTTATGTGAAATTTGCGACAATTGCACCACATTTTTTTTGTGGTGTTTCAATTGCATTACATCCAACACATAAAAAAAGCATTGTCAATTGATAAACATGCATATTTAAATTTGCAAAATTTGAAAATTAAGAAAAAAACATGCCATATGCATTAATATAATTGTAAAAAAACTTAGTATGGTGAATATGCTTGCCTGGTAATATTTTAAACCATATGCTAAATACATTTTCCTATGTGTAATATTGGTATCTCCACTACGTTGAGAATCTTAAATTAATGAAGACTCATCATATCATGATAAGCTACCATTATTATATCTTGTTTGCATCGTTCAATTCATACCTTCACCCAATCTTTATTGTTCGCAATGTATAAATGTATTGAATCTCACTCTCGAGCAGTTGTATTAAAATAAAACAAATCACACATATATATAATTAGTTACCATGTTACACCTTCATAATAATGTGTTATGCAGGAAGACTAAAAATTAAATAAGTACGATATACATAAGTCAAATGTGCTATAAATCTCAATTATCTACTTACATATCACTTTGCTCATTCCATATTTCCCCAATAAGTGCTCCCCTTCAAAATCATCCATGGAGTTGACATCCCAAATGAGATCCAATACATTAATATTTTTTCCTATTTCATCGCTATATTCATGAATATAAACCATGGTTTGATATACCATATATCCCTCTACCATAGAATCCTCAGGATGTGCTTGTTGTCTAACCAAAGCCTTTAGTGATTTCAAGTGCCTCTCAACCATCCACATTGATCTTGTGTGTATAGGGCCACAATTTTCAATCTCCTCAAATTGGTGTATGAGGTGGTGTTCTTGTGCATTGAAAAGTGTCGGAGGTAGATACTTTTGCATTTCACACATTAGATGAGGAATTTTTTTTCTCCAATACTTTATATATTCTTTATCAATTTTCTTATATGAAAACCATCTACAAATGGAGCAAGCAAATCAAAATTTTCAACAAAAAATAATAATATAGTACATGATGACAAGAAAAACACATGCCGTGAAGAATATACGACACAAAAAATTATTCAAAAAATTACGCTTTGCACATAGATCTCCACTTACCTCATGTATTTCCCAATATCATATATAACTTGTTTGACATTGTTGTCAAAGTTTTCTGGGAGAGATAAAGGTAGAACATACTGTAACAAAATAATGATCGATCATTATTTTTTCCCAATTAATAGAAAAAAAAACACTAATTAATAAGTTGTTTCAACAATGTATAATATATATATATATATATATATATATATATATATTACCATATTGAATGTATTCCAATCATTTTTTTTACCCCACCTAATTCACCTTTCTTTGTTAGGATATTATTTATGTTTGAAGAAAATCCAGTTGGAAATTTAATTTTTTCAATAACTAATTTAACCTACTTTCTTTGTTGCTTTGTCAATAACCATGGAAGGGTGATTATACTTTGGCTATCTCTGTCGTTATTTGAGTGAATCACACTTTGCAATGCATGGTCGGCCTCCTTAATGTCATTGCAAATATTTACATTGTTTTCTTTATCTCTCCTTCCATCTAAGATTCGCCATAAGGTCTCGGTTACATTCTTCCCGATGTGCATTGTATCAAACAAATGAAATATTTCTAGGTTCTCATAGTAGGGGAGTCTATTGAATTATTTGGGATAACTTTTCATTCCTCGTGGAAGTGCACTATTATTAATTCCTTCACCGACTACAATGTGAATCGTAGATATATATATTATAAGAACAATATAACCTTTCAATTATTACAATGAAGAATATCACATTAAAATATAAAATAATCGAAACATATAATGTATATTGATATATATACAATTATATACATACCTTGAGATATTGTATTATATTGCAACTTCCATGCATTAGGTTTCATTCTTTGTGGTCTTACTCCAGTCCCTTCTTTCCCATTGAAAATATTTTTTTCAGTACTTAGGTACCTATGGTTCTTAGAAAGGAAGTGCCTACACTCATTAAACACCTCCTTTACTAAGCTTCTTAAATGAAGATATTTAATATTAGGACCGAAAACTGGACAAATAAATTTATCCTTTGGTTTAAGACCTACAAGAGATGGAATAATTTTTATATCAATTATCTTAAGTATGTACAATGAAGGTCGAACTATTCAAAAAACATACTTGAAATGAACTTCATACAATTAAACATTATTAAAGTGTAGGGTAACATTATAACATACCACAAAAATGTGTTAGCCCTGGGGAATCATGAATTGTCCATCGAGCATTACATGGAATTCAAATTCCCTTTGCGAAAATACTAGTCTAGAGATATAATACATAGTGACATCGTTCCATAACTCCACTAACTCATCGATAAGAAGCTTGATATATACATTCATATCTTTGACCGGGTACTTACCTAATTGATTGAACATACAATAAACAATTACTACATATATGAGTAAATAAAAGAAATTATAAGACCTAATTATAAGTCATAATTGAACATATATGAGTAAATTAACAAAAAATATAAGACATAATTATAAACAAACAAGACAAATGAGATGTTATTGTGCTAAAGAAATTTATTCTAAAAAAAATTAATACCTGGAACAATCATTTTCAACATTATGTGCTCCCTCTTTATTGACTTCCACAGAGGAATTTATTGTTGATAACAAAAACTGGCCACACCGAGTAAGTAGAACTGATCCCTCCATGTGGATTGACACCATCAACTGCTAATGAAATCCTAAGATTATGATCTTCTCTTTAAAACTCAAATGAATTTTCCTCTATATTCCTAAATGCAGATCCATATGCAGGAATTCGAAGAACTTGATATTCACTTCTATTCCTTGCATGGTAATCCATAAGTTTTGCTACGCTTTTGCACCTGAAAATTTTTCACAGACATGGAATTATGGGAATATAACGAGGAACCTTGCAAGACACCCTTTTTCTTACTTTATCGGTTTGATATCTACTCTCATCACATTTTGGGCATTTTTCTTTCAATGCATGTTCTTTATAATAGATAATATCATCATTAGGGAATGCATTAATAGCTTGATACTCCATTCCAATATCTTTCATAATGACACGTAAATCTCAGTACGTACGAGGTAAAACATTTGACGGTGGTAACAAAAATTCACCTAATAATCTACAACATAAAAAAAATTATTATTTAATGTATTAAACAATATTAGTTGTATATATTACATCCAAATGTTACAGATTAATGAAATGATGCAAATCAATTTACTAACATTAAAAACAATGGAAAAATTAATTGATTTATCATGTATATAGTACTAAATGTCACAAAATATATTACATACCTTAGGAGTTGTGTCACACATGTGTTTGACAAACCATTCACCACCTTTAAGTTAACCAACAATAACAGAGCAGAGAGAAGAGATGTTTTCGATCTCATAAATAGGTTTAGTTTCCATTTCAAGTATAGGTAAATAAAAAGCACGATCATCATACAAGTTGTCATCATAATCCATTCGAACATTATTAAAAGTCCCCTGGATCAATCTGTTTGTCCCATCTTCTTCAACTAGGTTATCAACATCATTATCTTCTTCCCTAGGATCATTGGCTTGATCCTCAATATTAATCACTCCATGTTCTTGGAGAAACTCTTGTACTACAACCACCTCTTCCTCATCGAGTAATGCCCTAGGGGGGCGATACTATACAATTAAAATCAATAAAGTAATATTAGTATATATAGAAAATATTGAAACGTATATATAACAATAGTTTACAAATATAATATATAAGGAAAACAAATACATCAAAGAGAAAGAGAAAGAAAACTTAGGTGAGACCAAGAAACAAAGACAACAAATAAATTATGATGCTTGTGTAATTTATCATGATATTTAAGAATATATTTAAAAAATCTAAGAAAGATGTTACTTTTCTTGACATGTAGGAAGTGATACACTTTCTAAGATATATAGTCGTGACCATAATAAAAAACATATTGATCCTAATTTTCATTCATCATTATAATGTCATATCCTTTCTTAATGTCATACTTTTCATAATATACTTTTCAAACTTATTAATAATGCTCCATAAAAACCCATGATTAACCTACAAATCCTCTAGGTCCAAATTAATCCCATAAAAAATATACATTAACCCCCTAACACCTTAACCCAATTCCCTAAGCCCTTAAACCCCTAACCCCTAAGAACTCAACCCCTAACCCGTAAACCCTTAAACAATAACACCTTATCCTTAAGCCCATAAATAATTTAACCCCTAACTTGACCTAACCCCTTAAATGACCCTAACAAAAATAATCAAATAATATTTCTAGTTCACATCAAGATGACAACATAGTTCAAACACCTCCCAAAAGAATATTATAAAATACATTTACAATAGAAAGATAATACAATTTACAATACAAAGACATACAATCTAAAATACAATATACATATATATATATATATATATATATATATATATATATATATATATATATATATATATATATATATATATATATATATATATATATATATATATATATATATATATATATATATATATAATAATTTATAAATATAGTAAAGTATATAATAAATAACACAAATGATTGATATTCATGTCCTTCATCATTCATAGTCTAATTGTTTTTATTTTGGTATATTAAAATTTTTTTTTAGGAATGTTATGTGTCATTTTTTGAAACCTGACTTCCAGTGATCATTTTGTTCAAAATTTAACCTCAAAATAAGCCTGCAACCTTTCAAAACAATCACAATTAATATATATAGCAACTTTTTCAAACTTATATGATGTTAGGGCCTCTACACACACACACACACATATATTATAATTATAATAACATATTTAATAACTTTATATTATAATCATATCTCTCTCTCTCTCTCTCTCTCTCTCTCTCTCTCTATCATATATATATATATATATATATATATATATATATATATATATATATATATATATATATATATATATATATATATATATATATAGATACATACATACATTAATGGTGGAATTAAATGTTATGCAACGGTTATTTACCATTTGTAGGAAATTAAACAACACATTTTCATATTGGATATAGTGGCAGATATCTGACAATAAAATAATTACCGTCAGTTATTTGATGGCAGGAGGGATTATATAAAAACGTTTGATAATCGACGGGATAGGGAATTCCGTCGAATATTTTACCGGTGTTATCACTCTCCCCAACTTCCTAAGGTTGACAATAGGATTGAATAAAGGTAACCACAAACCAAAATTTAGGTTAGGTAGATAGCCCTACCTAGACCAGAGAGGGCTCTCTCGTTGTCATTTTAAGCAGTCAAATGAATGGCTGAGTATCATAATATTTTAGCTAGATATGTAATATTAAATAAGTAAAATTTGTTTGATATTTTGAAGGATGGATAGGAAAGTGAGTGAATGGATTGTAAATGAGGTTTTGAGGTCTAAACTTCGAGGTGAACCTGCAGAGATTGTGTGAGGAAAGATAGGTAGTTTGGCAACATATTAATCAGTCATTGAGTATATGATGAAGATGAAGTAGATTTTGAATGAGCACTGAGGTGAATTCATTCAATTAAGAAGAAAATAAACATAATATGGTGAATCTTGTCTAAAACAGAGCATGCATAAACATGAATTCTGCTCTCAAACTAACAAGATAGAAATATATGAAGAAGTAAGCATGGTATTAAGCATAAGATAATAAGCAAATATTAGAAGCACAGATGTTCCAAAGCATACCACAAGTATCTCAACACAATTCCTGCAAATTTGTCTCTGATTTCATTCCACAAGCTGGTTACAAGAGCTCCATTGCAAAATATGAGACTATCCAAGCCCACCAAAGACAAAAGAGAGTCTTATTATAGAAACTATATACCATGACACCTCATCAGGTCGAAATCCCATCCAAAATGGATCATAAATGCAAAATATGAGTCATTTCCTAGTTTCTAGGGAGGTTAGAAACCATTCTTGCAATTTTTGCTATAAACTAGGACTATTTCTCCCTTACATTAATTACAAATTCCTTCATGATAGGAAGCCAAAAATGACCCAATAACTCTAATGAAAACTCATAGGACAACATTTCCTCGAATTTGTGACCATTTCTGAGCTTGACAAGTTTCCTAAGGAATCTAATGCAGCTTTGTGACAAATTTTGACTAAAGATTAAAAAAATAAAATTGCAAAAGCATAACAGAAATTTGGAGGCACTTTTAAGAGTCCAAATCCACTTCTAAAAAGCCTTCAAATATCCATATGTATATAGTTTCCAGAAAATCTTGGATTTTTCAAAATGACCCATGGGAAGGCCTTCAAAAGTTCATTCTCCCAAGGTTACTCCAAAACCTTAACGGAGTGTTCCAAAAGCATAACAAAGCTCTTTGAGAGGGAATTTGGAGGTATTCCCAGAGGGGATTGGGGCTACAAATGGTATGGTTGGAAATCTTAGGATGTCTTCTACAACATGGAGTCATTAAGCACTACAAAATCTTGTTCCAAACCCATGAAAAGTTGATTTCAAGACTACTTGTCGAGAATTGCAGAAAATGACTTAGATCAAGTGTGTTGTTGGCATTTATCTCAAACCATAACACATGTGCATCAACTGAAGGATTTTTTTGTTCTTTGGACTATGACTGACAAAAACCTCTTTCCCTTTTGTAAAATTCATCTCCATTTCTTCATAAACTAATTTTGAAGCCAAATTGTCTCTTTGTGCAATGTAAACCTTGACAAATGACCATGAAGCTCTTAAAAATGATGGCATGGGTCTACGTTGGCTCAAAATTGGAATGGTAACCTCCCTTGTAGCTCTTCTTCTCACTCTCCATATTTTTATCACTGAAAGGGTGAAACTCCTAGTGTTTTAGTGGGATGAGTGAATGAATGGAAATCTGGAAAAACAGACTGTAGGAAAGGGTGAGTTTGGTGGATGAAATGGGTGGCCTTGAAGCTGAGAAAAAATCTAGAAAAAAATTGAGTAGGTAGTGTTGTGTGTTAGCTTCAAGTTGTAGGTAGAATGAGAGAAAATGGGTGAGTGAAAGGTGTCCAAATTGTTGAGATTCAACAAGATGATGAGCTTAGTGAAAAGTAAGCACCTTCACTAAGTGGGGCCCGCAAGCTATTTTTAGGTGTATGTCTATTTTTAGACATGGTGAGCATATTCTATAAGTTGCAGGATGCTATTTGTAGATGGTTGGTCAAATGTGAAAAATAGATTAAATTATTTTGTTAGAATATTGGGTGAAGTCTATTTATAGATCGTTGATCTAAAAATAGGTTTATTATTAACCCTTAATAATAATCCGACAATAAAGATCAACTTACTCTCTTGGAGCACTCTATTTCAGTGAATAGATTTGGCAAATCAGTGGGCTAAAGGAATTACGCAATTCCTAGGGTTTATTGGTGGCTCATGCATGGAGGACTCAATTAGAACCAAAGTGGAAAATTTATGATAGAGTTGGAAGAGTAGTTTATGGAGTTGTTATTCAGTTTAACTCAGTTAAGTGAGTTAAACTCAGTTGAGCTAGTTGTATCTAGTTTAACTGAAAGATACACTAGTGAGAGTTAAGTGAATTAATTAGTTAATTAATTCACAACTAATAACTCACTAACAACTCAACAGAAACATCAGTTAACTACATTGCATGTCAGTTCCAGTGGATACCCAGTGGAGAGATAGGTTAAAGGGTGAGATGGACTATCCGTTGTGAATATGGTGATGCATTCAATGCATCTGACACACATTGGAGTTTACAATGATGATTGTGCAGTCAAGGAAAGGCCAATTTGAATTCATTCAGGGGTTTTCTTCAGCAGGGTCAATTGCATAGTGGAGGCAAGCTATTAGGAGGCAAGAAATTGGTGCATAGATATGCAAATTTCTGCATGACAGTGTGTAATGAATCTACATTGTACTGAGAGCTTGATGTACTAAGCTTTGTATGAGATTTTTACATGATTCCATTAATATACATAATATATGATATTTGGGGTTTTTAGCTTTAAGCTTTCCCATTAAACAATTGTGTTATGTGTGATTGAATTTATTCACGTGTTTGCAATTGAGTTTTAAATTTCCACAAGTTTAACAATGGAAGGATTCTGTATTTAGCAAGAAGATAAATATTTTTAGATTGGGAGAATCTAGTAATACATCAGTATTAATAAATTTCTACATGGTATCAGAGCAGTATTGATTACTAGAGATTGCAATTGTGAATAATTGCTGAGTTTTGTGTTGGTGAACAATTCGAATTTGCTGCAGAAATTTCTTGGTGCGACAGTTGAGTATTCATTGAAATTTCTTTCAATGGATTGCGAATGGAGTATGCCCTTGAGGGTAGCTCGAATTACATAGACTGGAAGGATAGGATGGAGGTAGTTCTTGAAGATAATTGGCTAAAGGAGTTCATCGATAGCGATGTTCCTAAGCCTGCTTCTAGCGATGTTGTGGGACTTGACGCATGGAAAAAGAAGGTAGCAAAGACAAGAATAATTCTGTTGGAAGGTGTGAAGGACCATATTGTGGCAATCCTTCACTGGAAAGCCACTCCGTTTTCAATTTGGAAGGCTTTGATAGATATTTTTCCAAAGGAGAAACAACCAAAGGAAGTTGGCGCTGAAAGATAAGCTCAGAAAAATAAAAATGGAGAAGGGCGACAGTATTCCAAAATATCTCACGAAGTTTTTCCACTGTAGGGATGAACTGGGAAGTGTGGGGATTATAGTTGATGATGTTGACTTGGTGAGCTTGGCTCTCCTTGGGCTTCCGAAGAGTTGGCATAGCTACGAAGGCTCTGTCAATGGATGGGAGAAACTGCTGGGTTGGAAGCGACTTTGGTCAGATCTTGTGCAGGAGGAGGTAAGGCGAAGTACCAGGGATGGATCTTCATCGAAGAATGATGATGAAGAGAATTTTTCTTTGTCTACTGAAGCAAGGAAAGGGAAGGGGAATAAATCCCATCCAAAATCTGAGGCTAAAGGCAAGAAGCTGGATTTGTCCAAAGTGAAGTGTTTTCACTGTCACGAACATGGGCAACTCGCCACTAACTGCCCATAGAAAAAGAAGAACAAGGTTGTTGGAGCTGCAGTCAGAGAGGCCTTAGCCTCGTAATTTGAACTTGATTTCTCTTTGATCGCATGCTTGGTTTCAAGCTCAATGGGATCAGTGTGGTATCTTGATAGTGGTGTGCATTTCCATATGACGGGAGACAAGGAGTTGTTTAGTGACTTGGAGGAGAAGGATCTCCAAATGCATATAGAGATTAGCAACGATGGTATATATAGTGCGACCGGAATTGGAACCATTACCTTTGAGAGAGAGTCAAGTAAACCATTTATGTTGAAATATGTTATGCATGTCCTAGGTCTAAATAAGAACTTGGTCTCGGTCACAATGTTGGAAGACAGAGGTTATGACGTTGTTTTCAGCAAGGGAAAAGCTTTCCTGCAACATAAAAAAAACAGGTCAAACCAAGAGGATAGGGATTCGAGTTAAGAATATCTACAAGCTAGAGGTAGATGGCTGCGCTGCAATGATGGGAAAAGCAGAAGAAGTGGTGAGCCGGGATGAGGGCGAATTTTGGCACAGGAGATTAGGCTATCTTCACCATGGCGCCTTGAAGATTTTGTAGCAAATTTATACTGGACTTCCCAAGGGTACTCTTGTGCAATCAGATCATTGCAAGGGATGTACTATGGGTAAGTTTGTGAAGGCCACCTTTCATGAGAAGGAGAACTGTGCTTCGGTGATCCTGGAGATAATTCACACAGACGTGTGTGGACCTTTCTCGGTTGCTTCAACAACAAAACACAGGTATTATGTTATATTTTTTGATGAATATTCTCGTAGATGTTGGATCTTCTTCATGCAGAAGAAGAATGAAACATTCTCAAAGTTCTGTAAGTTTAAAGAAATGGTGGAGAAGGAGTCAAGGAAGCAAGTGAAGGCTCTGCAAAGAGATAATTGTGGTGAATATATCTCAAACGAATTCAAAGAATTTTGTAGCAAAGAAGGAATTCAAAGAGAACTCATAGTGCCTCATAACCCATAGCAGAATGGGGTCACGGAGAGGAAGAATAAAATGATCGTGGGTGCTGCATGAGCTATGCTGAATGACCAAGGCCTACCAATGCACTTGTGGGCAGAAGCATGCAACACTGCGGTTTATGTGCAAAACCGTTGTCCTCATAAAGTACTTGGCATGAGTACACCTGAAGAAGCTTTTATTGGTAAGAAGCCTGATATTTCTCATTTGAATATTTTTGGCTCATCTATTTACATTCATGTGACAAAGGACGCCAGGATGAAGCTAGATCCGAATGAAGAAGTTGGGATATTTGTGGGGTACACAGAAACACCCCATAATTATCATGTGTATTTTCCAAATAGTCGAATGACTATGGTGTGACGGGATATAAAATTCAATGAGGTGAAAGCCATGAATTTGTCGCTTGAGAGGGAGCTACACTTGCATGTAGAGGAGGAACTTCTTGTTCCCAAAGATGAGCCTCTAGATGTGGACCAGCCACAGGAGGAGATTCATGGAGTGGAGGAGTCCACTCATGCAGAACCAAACATTAGAACAGGCAGAAAACGTACCACAGAAGCTGAGAGACTGAAGCTTGATGCGGTAGAGAATGTAGGAGTCCCTACATCACAGCACAAACAGAGATAGCCACCTGACTGATTTACTGAATACATGGCTCTTATGAGTAAGTGTATCGTTACAGAGCCATCTTCTTTTGAATAAGCAACGCAGGATCCCACATGGATAGATTCCATGGTGGAGGAGTATGACTCCATTGTCAGAAACAATGCTTGGGAGATTGTTCCAAGGCCGACGGGTAAATCAGTGGTAGATTCGAAATGGATCTACAAGTTAAAGCAAGTTGCTGATGGGAGCGTCAAGAAGTATAAGGAAAGATTTGTTGCCCGGGGCTTCTCACAGATCGAGGGGATTGATTATGAAGAAACCTTTGCACCTATCACACGGTATTATTCCATAAGGACCATCCTTGCTCTCTTAGCATAGATGGGTTGTCACATTCATCAGATGGATGCGAATACTACGTTCCTTAATGGAATAATTGAGGAAGAGGTGTACATTGAGTAGCCTGAAGGATTTGAGATCTTCAGCAGCGAGTCGCATGTGTGCACACTCAAAAGAGCGTTGTATGGGTTGAAGCAAGAACCACGTGCTTGGTACACACAGATCGACAGCTATTTCACTGGACTTGGCATCACCAAGAGTGAGGTGGATGAAAACCTGTATCAAATTGTGGTGGAGGGTTAGATTTTAATCATTTTTCTTTATGTCGATGATTTAATACTAACGGGTGATGAGCAGTTGATACACTCATGCAAGGCAGATCTTGCAAAGGAGTTCCAGATGAAGGATTTGGGCCTCCTTAATTATTTCATTGGATTGGAAATATGGCAGCGAGAAGGTGAATTGTCTGTGTCTCAAAGCAATTATGCTCGGGATATACTTGGTAAGTTTCACATGAAGGACTGCAAGCCCATGGATACTCCTCTTCCAAGAAATTGGAGGAAAGAGGATGCTACATCGGTAGAGGTAGTGGATGCCACTGTTTATCGACAGTTGGTGGGTTCGCTCATGTATTTAGTTAATACAAGACTGGACATATGCTATGCGGTGAACCAACTTTCACAAGCGATGGTTAAGCCTACCAAACTCTTTTGGAAGGTAGACAAGCATGTCTTGAGGTATCTCAAGGGCACATCTAAGTATGGCTTATGGTACAGACAGACAGATGAGGTGAAGTTGCATGGCTTCACGGATGCAGATTGGGCAGGCAGCCTAACGAATAGAAAAAGCACATCAGGAGGGGTTTTCATTAAGGATCTACAGTTGTTTCTTGGTACAGCGGGAAACAAAGATCTGTGACACTCAGTTCAGCGGAAGCAGAATACATGGCAGCAAGTCAAACTGCATGTGCGGCTATCTGTATGAGGAAGATCTTGGTCGGTTTGGTTGGTTCACATTTAGATCCTACAGTGATACATTGTGATAACCAGAGTTGCATTAAACTCTTGATTAATCCTGTGTTTCATGATAGACCTAAACATATTGATATCAGGTATCATCATATCAAAGATTGTGTGCAGCAGAAGATCATGTTGCTTCAGTACATTCCTACGGAAGATCAGGATGCAGACATTCTGACGAAGGCGCTCAGCAGGAGCAAATTCGAATACCATAGAGGTAGGATCGGGGTGAAGGATAATACCTATCTTGTTGAGAGGGAGTGTTGAGATTCAACAAGATGATGAGCTTAGTGAAAAGTAAGCACCTTCACTAAGTGGGGCCCGCGGGCTATTTTTAGGTGTATGTCTATTTTTAGACATGGTGAGAATATTCTATAAGTTACAGGATGTTATTTGTAGATGGTTGGTCAAACGTGAAAAATAGATGAAATTATATTTTTAGAATATTTGGAGAAGTATATTTATAGATCATCGATCTAAAAATAGGTGCATGTCGATTATTATTAACCCTTAATAATAATCCGACAATAAACATCAACTTATTCTCTTGGAGCACTTTATTTCAGTGAACAGATTTGGAAAATCAGTGGGCTTAAGGAATTATGCAATTCCTAGGGTTTATTGGTGGCTCATGCATGGAGGACTCAGTTAGAACTGAAGTGGAAAAGTTATGATAAAGTATGGGGGTGTAGAAAAGTAGCATGGGCTCTTCCACGATAAAGTTACTTTTCTACAATGACTTTTTAACCCTTTTTACAATTGAAAAAATGACATGTTGCTCCTTTAAATGAGATATAGAGGACATAACCAACCATTTATTCTTTGGCATTTGAGGTGAAATTATAGATCCTTGATGAAACATCAAGGCACAATTTGCTTATTTTTCATGGGGACAGTGAGACTGATTTTCTTTAAAACTTTGAAATCTCTTCACACCTTTGAAACTTTCACATGGGATAATGACTCTTTGAAAACTGGATAAGATGTCTTTGAAGCTTGAAATGACTCTCTTTTCTTTTGATTTGGATAGCAGGTCAAAATTACCTCCCTTGGAACTCTGATAGGTAATGGTGACTTTAAAAATCATTTAAATGAGACAGTGAGAAAAAATTCTTCAATTTTTCATGAAACAGTGAGACAAAGATGCGATGTTTGAAACTTTTTTTGAAACTTGATCCATATGAAACAAGAGAGATGGATTTATTTGAACTTCATAAACATGCTTGCTTCTTCACTAGGGTTTTATAGATGAAATGGAGGATTACTACCTTATGTTCAGTGAAAATTTGAAGATTTTTCCAAAGGCAGGGTTGAACCTGGACTTTACCTATATGAGATGGAATGACCTAACCCTAGACTTCTTCAGTGATGATGATGGAGATGGTGACCTTGAAACTAATGATGGTGATGACCTTGACAATGGCGATGATAAATTAAATGAAGGAGCAACACACATGGTTTATACCTCTTTGGTGACCAAAATTATTTTTGAGAAATGGTTCAAAAAGTAAAAATTTTGACCTATGACTTAATGAAAAACAACTAAAAGAGTCATTTGATCACTGACATACCTAAGCTAATATTGGCTCCATTTGGGGATGGTAGCTCCTTCAAGAGGTGTCAATAACGCTGTAGACCAGGTAGCCTTACCATTGGGAAATGGAGTCAAACTTGAGTTTGAAAATCTTTGACAAACCAGAAATGATGAAGTAATTCTAGAAATGACTTTGACAAGAAAAACTGACTTGACTCTAACTTGACAACTGACTGAAACAAAACTTACAAAAAATATTGATGGAAACATATCATCGAGAATTGAGGATTTCAAATCCTAATGAAAACTACCCACCTGTTGAAGACATATGTACAATCATGTGATATGATCTTTCTAGTGTAACCAATCCACAAATGGTTACTTACTGAAATCCTACTCACACGTTCCTTGAGCAGGCATGAGACAAACGAAAGTGGAAACTCAAATTTTCCACTGAATCCAATACCTGTATTGACAAACTTTTCAAATTCATCCTCTACTGATGACTACAACAAACTCACCAGAGGATCATGGAAGGCATGTAACATATGATCTCCTAGATGATTAAAAGTAGGAAAACAAACCTTATTCCACAATGTTGGTTTTTCTATATGTTCAAACTAATGCCCAACAAATAGAATGAGAGAAAAAAAAATTTCATTCTCATGATCCATAATAGATAAGGGCTCTGAATTTTCTTGAATTTCACCAAACACAACAGCAAGATCATATGCAACCAGGATGTCTTCATCATTAACTAGATCACATAGAAGTTGGTGAGGTCGCTGCAACTCATCATTAGAACCATGAAATGAAACTTGGATTTCATCATTCAAATTTGATTGATCTTTAATTATTGCAGAAAATGATGTTTGTTGGAGATGTTCTTATGGATCATAAGACTGTTGAAAATCAACAAATGATTCTTCAATGATATTCTCAATTACTTTTACCTGATGATTGGCAAGAGGACTTTGTTCGACAACCACAACGCTAATGTGTACACCCACATGATCTAAACTAGCATGTTCTTTTTCATTATTCTCCTCTTCTTGATTAGTTTCAGTTGGTTGAGTTTCTTCCTTAACCTCTAGCTGATATGTGTGTTGTGTTGCTGCCAAAATTGTTTCCTGTGGGGAACCTTTATGAGCATCTAGACAATATACATCATTTGTTCCTTCATCAATCAAAGAGGAGGCTATTGTGTGTTGAGTATGATATCGTGTATCACATTTATTAGCTTCTCCATATTGTTGTTGGAAGGAAAAATCATAGAAGCCTCCAATGATCTCTTCATCCTCCATACATTCGATATCATCAATTCTTTTAAGATATTCAATAAAACCTTCACAATAATCACAACAGCTTTGTAAAAGAGACAAATGAAGATGAGACTTCCCATAATGCTCGAAGAACACTCTATGGAAATATTTAAGAGAACATAAGCTTCCTTCTGGTAACCCTTCATACCATACTCTAGCTTTGTCTTCTAGGGTAGCCATAAACATTTTCATTAAGCATTCCTCAGGAAACTCCATCTTCATTTTACATATATGCATGTGAAATCTAACAAGATGTAGAACAACCTCATCCTCATTTCCATCTATGAATTTGGGTAGATAATTTTTCCAATCTATGCAAGGAATTCAATTTGGAAAACCAAGAATGTGAGCACGATTTAGAGGAGCATACCTTCTAGCAGTTGAATCCATCTTGAAAATAGTGAAATCACTAATAAATTCTTCAAGCTACTAGTTTTTTAACAGTGGAGTTGCTATGAAAACTCTGAACTTTTGGATTCTTTGCCACTGGAGTCACCAAGTGAAATATGCACAACATTTCTTGTGCTTAACCATTGTTCACCATCAGAAATCAAAGCTAATCTTTGGCATTCTTTCCCGGGAAATATTTAACCTTCACTCCCCAACAACAATGCCAAGAATGTTATCACTCTCCCCAAATTCCTAAGGCTAGCAATAGGATTGAAGAAAGGTAACCACAGACCAAACTTTAGGTCAGGTAGCTAGCCCTACCCAGACCAGAGAGGGTTCTCTCATTGTCACTTTAAACAGTAAAATGAATGGTTGAGTATCATAATATTTTAGGCTAGATATGTAAGCTTAAATAAGTAAAATTTGTTTGATATTTTAAATGCTGGATAAGAAAGTCAGTGAATGGACTGTAAATGAGGTTTTAAGGTCTAAACTTCGAGGTGAACCTGCAAAGAATATGTGAGGCAAGATAGGTAGTTTGGAACATATTAATCAGTTATTGAGTATAGGATTAATATGAAGTAGAGTTTGAATGAGAACTGAGGTGAATTCATTCAATTAAAAAGCAAATAAACATAATATGGTGAAACTTGTTTAAAAAAAAAACATGCATAAACATGAATTCTTATCTGAAACTTACAAGATAGAAATATACGAAGAATAATGCATGGTATTAAGAATAAGATAATAAGCAAACATCAGAAACACAGATGTTCCAAAGCATACCACAAGTATCGTAACACAATTCCTGCAAATATGTCTCTGATTTCGTTCCACAAGCTGGTTACAAGAGCTCCACTACAAAATATGAGACTATCCAACCGCACCAAAGAAAAAAGAGAGTATACTTATAGAAAATATAGACCATGACACCTCATCAGGTCGAAATCCCATCTAAAATGGATCATAAATGCAAAAGATGAGTCAATTCCTAGTTTCTAGGGAGGTTAGAAACCATTCCCTGAATTTTAGCTATAAAGTAGGAGTGTTTGTCCCTTACATTAATTAAAAATTCCTTCATGGTAGGAAGCTAAAAAAAACCCAATAACTCTAATGAAAACTCATAGGACAAAATTTTCTATAATTTGTGACCATTTCTGAGCTTGACAAGTGTCCTGACGAATCCAATGCTACTTTGTGACAATTTTGACTGAAGATTTAAAAAAAAAAAACAATTTGTAGAAGCATAATAGAAGTTTGGAGGCACTTTTAAGAGTCCAAATCCACTTCTAAAAAAACGGTCAACTATCCCTATGTGTCTAGTTTCCATAACATCTTGAATTTTACAAAATGACCCACGGGAACGCCTTCAAAAGTTCATTCTCCCAAGGTTATTCCAAAAGCTTAATAGAGTGTTCGAGAAGCGTAACAAATCCCTTTGAGAGGAATTTTGGAAGTCTTCCCAAAGGTTTTTGGGGCTGAAAGTGGTCTGGTTGGAAAGCTTATGATGTTTGCTACAAAATGGAGTCATTGAGCATTGCAAAATCTTGTTCCAAACGCATGAAAATTTGATTTGAAGAGTACTTGTCCATAATTGCATAAAATGACCTAGAGCAAGTCTATTGTTAGCATTTATCTAAAACCATAACACCTGTGAATAAACTGAAGGAGGTTTTTGTTCTTTGGCCTATTATTGACAAAAATTTATTTCACTTTTGTAAAATTCATCTCCATTACTTCAGAAACTGATTTTGAAGCCAAATTGTCCCTATGTGCAATGTAAACCCAACAAATGACCACGAAGCTCTTAAAAATGATGCCATTGGTCTAAGTTGGCTCAAACTTGGAATGGTGACCTCCCTTGTATCTCTTCTTCTCACTCTTCATCTTGTTTATCACTGAAAGGATGAAAACCCTAATGTTTTGGTGGGATGAGTGAATGAATGGAAATATGGAAAAATAGAGTGTAGGAAAGGGTGAGTTTGGTGGATGAAATGGAGGGTCTTGAAGCTAAGAAAAATTCTAGAAAATTTTGAGTAGGTAGTGTTGTGTGTTAGCTTCAAGTTTTAGGTGGAATGAGAGAAAATGAATGCGTGGAAGGTGTCAAAATGTATAAAACACAAGATTCCCAATTTTGACTATGAGAATAGCATGTGTAATAGTAAGGTAAGTTTGTGAGGTGAAATAGGCGTGATGGGGTTGAGAAAAAATTGTGAAAAAAATTCAGTGAATATGATGGTGTCTTTTCTTCACAATGACAGTGGAATGAAATCAAATGGATAGGTTTAGGATGATGAAAACCTCAAAACACAATCAATTCCAAATTTTGACTGTGGGAAAAAACTAGTGAAAAAGTGTTTTTGAAGTTTAAGGGTCATGGAGCTTGATAAAAATTTTGATAAAAAATTAGCTCCATAGTGAAAGTGGAATGAGGGAAAATAAAAGGGTATAGGGTATTCCAAACCCGAAAACACAGTCACCTACCTATGCTGATTGCCTTCACTGTGTTGAAAAGCTTAGAGTGAGGGTTTGATAGTGTAAAACAGGTTATGAATGGTGATGTGATAGGAATGTAGATGGGGCATGGAGGTGTATGAATCTGATAAGTGATGGATTATGGTTTAGTTTCAATAGGTTAGGGTTTGTCATAAAAGATTATTTTTTATTTATTTATGGAAAATGAGTCATATGGAGAAGACATTAAAAGACATAAAAAGATTAAAATCTTCAATATCTAACCCACAACGGTAGCATAGAAGGTTGCTTACCTTATATGGAGGCTACATCAAAAGATAAATGACAAGCTTTGAAAGTTTTTGGAGGGTTTGAAGCTTGAAAACGCCAGAAACTTTCACCTTGTAGAAGTGTAACAACTGGAAAATCCACCACAGGAGCATAACAACTAACTTCTCCTCACCACAGAAACGTAACAACAATATTTTTGTAATACAATGAAGCATAACGTTGGTGTTTTCTTCAACACAAAAATGTAACAACATGGTTTTATTCACCACAGAAACATAACAACGTAGTTTTCTTCACCACAGAAACATAACAACGTGGTTTTCTTCACCACAAAAACATAACAACATTCTTTCTCTATTGCACAGGAGCATAACACAACTTTCTTTACAAGTATAATATTCACATAGAAGCATAACAAGCAGCCTTATCTATTCCACAGGAGCGTAACACTGGTTTCTTTACACCATAGGAGTGTAACAACCAGCCTTCTCTTCACCACAAGAACGTAACACAAGTCTTCTTTGAGGGTTGTAAGATAACTTTGAGAGTACGGAAGGGTAAATGAAGTAGACAAACGTTGCTTTCACAAATATGAAAGGGTAGCAATGAAAGAAAAATGAAGTTTCCTTTCTCTTTATAAGTTGATGATCCTTTTACCTTTTCTCATGACATTTACAATGACTTGTTAACCCTTTTTACACTTCAAAAAATGACATGTTCCTTTGATCCAGGTTGATATTGGTGGTCACCCGCCTATTCCACTTGGGGCTCCACCATTGTCTATTTCAGTTTTTCAGTTTCGGCACAGTTTACTATTTTTAGCAGCTTTTCGGGTCCTAAACTTCCGGAGCCGTTTTGAGGCCCTAAACGACGTTTTTTGGGAAAACGGAGGGCAACATGGGTCCATGGACCGATGTTGCCCGTTCCAAATTTGTAGTCCTCGGATAGATCTTTCTAACGAGGTATGGTACGCGTCAAACGGAGATCGCATGCCAAAGTTACGCCCCTGGGAAGTTGAAACACCAAATTACCCAAACAGGGCCCATAGTTTTGGCGCTTCATCTCAAATTTGTAGTCCTCAGATAGATATTTTTAACGAGGTATGGTATGCGTCAACGGAGATCGTATGCCAAAGTTACGCCCCTGGGAAGTTGAAACACCAATTTACCCAAACGGGGCCCATAGTTTTGGCGCTTCATCTCCTAGGGTTAGGGTTTTGGCTGTTTAGGATTTCCCATTGTTTCTAAATGATAAATAGGCCCTCGAGCCTCATTGTAACTAAGTTCAGAGGCCTGTAGCCGCCACATCTCTTCTCAGAGATAGCTACCAGCGCCCTAGCTAGTTTTATTTCCATTCTGTCTGTAAGAAAATTTCAGTTCTTTGATATTAATGAAATGAAGTGTTATTTCCGCTGCATCTATGTATTTATGGTTATATGTTTATTCTGTTGCGTTCCTGCATAAATCCAGATCAGTGGTATCAGAGGGGTCTGCTTTTTCTCGATCCTTCTTTGCATGTCCCCAACGAGGTCGGGATATAAGGAGCTAGGGCTCGATCTGGTGGAACCTTTGCAAGATCAGCCTCGCAAACCTCGACGGACGCCCATGGGGGACGAAAAGAAAGATGAGGGAGCAGGAGATCCTATTAAAATATTGCTCGAGGAGGCCCTCGAAAGACAAAGGAACGTGATGATGGATAACTTTGCTCAGATCCTTCAACGGCTACCCACCGGCGGCGCATCTGCATCCAGCAGCCACTCTGGAGGCGCGACTCCTTTTAAGGTACAAGTAAATTTTGACATTCCCATATTTGAGGGTCAAATAGATGCGGATGCCGTAGATAGATGGTTGAATCTGTTAGAAGGATATTTCTCGGTTCATGACTTTTCAGACCGGGAGAAGATTATTTTTGCACTCCTCAAAGCTACCCCCCATGTTAAGGACTGGTGGGAAACCTACTGTGAGAACAAGGACCAGACAGAACCCTCTCTGTTCTCGGCGGTACCAACTTGGAATTCTTTCCGAGACGCCGTCAAGGAACAGTACTATCCCGTGGGGAGCTATGAGGACAAGTACATACAATGGACCACGTTGCGACAACAAAGGGATCAAGATGTGCATGAGCTGACGAATCTGTTCCATACCCTGCGCACAAAGTTGGGCATCAAAGATTCAGAGAAACATCTGGTGCTAAAGTATCGCAGCTGTCTGCACAAATACATTCAGGAGGAAATGGAGTTCCTTGACATCTCCTCGCTTGGTACGGCATACCGGTATGCTGCCAAGATTGAGCAGAAATTCAAGCAGAAGAAGCGATACTTTGGATCTGCGAATCAAAAGCAAGGGAAAGGTGCTTCCAAACCGCAGAACAAAGGACCGAGCCAAGGCATGGCAGCTAAAGACAACTCATCGAAGCCACAAGAAAAGAATAGCACCGCAAAGCCAAAGAAGGACAGGGGAAAGTGGTGTGAGTTCCATAAGAGCTCCACTCACAACACAAGTGAGTGTCGGGCCAAGCAGTCGCTAGTGGCCGAGATGAGGGCTTCTGAGTCAGATGCATGCTCTGACTCCAAATCAGAACCTGAAAAGGCGAATGAAAAATGGAAACAAATTATTGATGCGGAGCCCAACGCCACTGTTGCCACTGCAAAGATCCAAAAGGAGGAACCGGAAGATCCAGAGGAGGAGGAACGTCTCTTCCACTCCCAGATGTGGGTAAAGGGCTCCCCGGTACGGTTCATTGTCGACAATGGGAGCCAAAAGAACCTCATTTCAGCAGACGTCGTGAAGTGGTTGGGCTTGCCGACCACAGCTCACCCACATCCATACACCATCGGGTGGCTTCACCAAGGACGAGATCTCCGCGTCAGCCGGCAGTGTCGCCTTCCCTATAGCATCAAGCCCTTCACGGATGAGGTACTATGTGACGTTGCTCCTATTGATTTTTCTGATGTATTATTAGGACAACCATACTTGTGGAAGCGTCATGCTGTGTATGAGTCTCGACCTCGTGCTGTTATTGTTACTTTGGGAAATAAGTTGTACGGGATACCAGAGGTACCACCTCCTGCTGCTATCTCTTTGGTTACTGCAAAACAATGCAGTAAGCTCATTTCCCAAACCAGGAAATTCGTTTTCCTGATGATCCGCCCCCGGGGCAAGAAGAAGACTGTGGCCACGACCTCCAGACAGGGCTCCTCTGCACAACAACAACAAATGGATAAGGTTGTGGAGGAGTACGGGGACATATTCACCTCACCCACAGGGGTTCCTCTGCACTGTCAGGTCAAGCACCCGATTGATCTGACCCCAGGTGCGCCGCTACCTAATGGGCCGATCTATCGCCGCTCTGTTCTGGAGAATGATGAAATCAAGAGGCAGATTCAGGAGCTGTTGCAGAAAGGTCACATCAGACCAAGTTCATCGCCCTGTGGGAGCCCGATCGTGTTGGTACAGAAGAAGGATGGGATGTGGAGACTCTCTATTGACTATCGGGCGCTGAACAAGATCACTGTCCGGAATAGGTACCCAATCCCACGGATTGATGACCTTCTGGACCAACTCAAAGGTGCAAAATATTTCAGCAAGATCGACCTGAAGTCTAGGTATCACCAAGTACCAATTGAACCCTCCGATGTGTGGAAGACTGCCTTCAAAGCCAAGGAAGGCCTTTTCGAATGGCTGGTCATGCCTTTCGGGTTGACGAATGCTCCCGCCACCTTCATGAGGATGATGGATGGCATCTTGCGGCCATTCACCAATTCATTTGTAGTGGTGTACTTGGATGACATTCTGATCTTCAGCCAGACTTGGGAAGAGCACCTTCACCACATCCGACAAGTCCTCCAAACACTGCGGCAACACAAGTTGTGTGCCAATTTGGAGAAGTGCACTTTTGGCATGACCCGGGTTCAATATCTGGGATACATTATTGATGAAAGGGGGGTGCATGTGGATCCAGCCAAGATCCAAGTCATTCGGGATTGGCCAGCCCCAACCACTATAACAGAGCTTCGCAGCTTTCTGGGTCTTGCTAATTTCTGTCGGAGGTTCGTGTTGGGATTCTCTCATATCACTTGGCCCTTGAGTCAAGTCACCAAGGGAGGAGCGAGAGAAAAAATTTTTTGGTCGGAACCTCAACAGAAGGCGTTCACAGAACTGAAAAACCGCCTCTGTTCTGCCCCAGTGCTCACTTTACCAGACTTGCAACAGCCATTTGAGATCGAGACAGATGCCTCTGACTATGCTATTGGGGCGGTTCTTACTCAACAGGGACATCCAGTGGCATTTCACAGTGAGACATTGTCTGACACAGTTCGCAAGTACCCCACATATGACAAAGAAATGTACTCCATTGTGCGAGCTTGTCGACAATGGAAGCATTACATTTTGGGGAAGGAAACAATCATCCACACAGACCACAGGCCCCTGCAGTTCATACAGACACAAGGGAAGTTGCAGAATGATCGCCATCAGAAGTGGTCTACATATCTGCAACAGTTTCATTTGAACATCAAGTATAAGAAAGGTAGCACCAATCATGTTGCAGACTGCCTCAGCCGACCACCGATCGTGGCGCTCACCACTGTGCTCAACTCTTGTGGGCACGAGACTTCTGATTGGCCACTTCTCTATGAGAGTGACCCAAAATTCGGCCAAATTTACAAGGCACTCTTGGGGGGTACGCAAGTTCCAAATTTTCACCTCCAAGATGCACTTTTATGTCACATGGGACACCTTTGTGTTCCTTCAAGCGAGCGTGCCAAGATGATATGGGAAGCACACTACAGTCGAGTCGCTGGGCATTTCGAGGTCGAGAAAATAGTAGCAATACTACAGAAGTATTTCTATTGGCCGAACCTTCGAAAGGATGTCGAGAAGCACATCAGATCCTGCATTGCTTGTGCCATTGCCAAACCGACCATCAAGAAGCAAGGCCTATATACTCCTCTACCTACCCCTAGTCGACCTTGGGAATCCATCTCCATGGATTACGTGTCGGGCCTGCCTTCTACTAAGCAGGGAAATGACTGTGTTTTTGTGGTCGTCGACAGATTCTCGAAGATGGCCATTATGGCGGCCTGCAAGAAGAATATCACAGCAGAAGCCACTGCTAAACTCTTCTTTGAACGAGTGTGGGTGCACTTTGGGCTCCCACAGTCTATCATATCAGATCGGGATAGCAGGTTCCTCAGCACATTTTGGTCCAGCCTCTGGTCGATGTTGGATACCAAGCTCACCAAGTCCACGGCTTTCCATCCCCAAACAGATGGCCAGACAGAGGTCGTCAATAGAATGATTGTACACATTCTGCGCATGTACAATTCAAAGCATCCACGCACATGGGACGAGAGCCTCCCCTATGTACAACATAGTTATAATCGGGCTCTCCATAGTTCAATTGGCCATAGCCCCTTTCAGGTGGGCTTGGGATTCCAACCACTATGTCCCATTGACGTAGCCATGCCATTTGCAGCTGCTCAGGCCGATTCAGCTCATGTCCAGTCTGAAATTGACAAAGCAAGTTGCTTCATCAAGCGCATTCAACACATCCGCCAACAAGTTCATGATATATTGGACAGAGCTAATGCCAAGTACAAGCAACGCCATGATCAACACGGGTGCCACACAACTTCCAGGTGGGCGACAAAGTATGGCTACATTTGCAGAAGGAGCGCCTCACTGGACCCCACCGCAAGCTTCGCCCGCTCCGATACGGGTCGTACACCATCACCAAGGCTGTAGGGAACAATGCCTTCAAGCTCAGTATTCCACCATTCCTTGGTCTGCACCCAGTCTTCAATGTGGATCGCCTTCGTCCTTACTTCCCACCTCTACTGGACACCTCGGACATTGCCGAACAACTCACACCAACTGAGTTAAATCCAGACTGCATGGAACAGGCCACCACAGATTGCATCATGGACATGCAAATCAAGAACACTCGCCAGCAGAAGATCCAACTATATTGGGTTGTCAAAGCTGGCCAACTCCTGCACCAAGGAAAGTGGTTCACCAGGGACCAAGTTCAGCAGAAATTTCCTCATCTCATGGAGGAACTTAACGCAATGGGGACCATTGCTTCCTAAGGGGGGAGGAATGATCCCGGTGGATATTGGTGGTCACCCGCCTATTCCACTTGGGGCTCCACCATTGTCTATTTCAGTTTTTCAGTTTCGGCACAGTTTACTATTTTTAGCAGTTTTTCGGGTCCTAAACTTCCGGAGCCGTTTTGAGGCCCTAAACGACGTTTTTTTGGAAAATAGAGAGCAACATGGGTCCATGGACCGATTTTTCTTGTTCCAAATTTGTAGTCCTCAGATTCTTGAGATTTGTGAGAGAATCTTAGGAGTATAAAGGGGTAATAAAAGTGGCCCTCACACATATGAAAGAGTAACAATAAAATAAGAGTGAATCTTCCTTTCCCTTTATAAGATTTGACAACCATTACCTTTTCCCTTTAACCCTTTTGCACTTGAAAAATGACTATTTACTCCTTCACATGGTATGAAAAAAAATTGAAATTTGATTTCCTTCACTCTCCTTGACTTTTGAAATTACCTTTTTGAAGCCTTTGTGTAGCTTGGAGGATGACATGTTGGCTTTTTCAAATGAGGTAAGAAGACAGAATAACACTTTTTGAACCCTTGGAAAAGAAAGGTGACTTTTTGGCTCTTTAAGATAAGAGGAAAGAGTTAACCTATTTTGAATTCCTTGACACTTGAGATGACCTTATTAGGAATTTAAAATGATACATTGAGACAAATTTTCTCCTTTTCATGAGACAGCAAGACTGTTATTAAAAACTTTGAAATATTTCACCTTTGGACTTTCAAATTGGATAGTGATTCTTCAAAAATATAAGATGTCTTTGAAGCTTGAAATGACACTCTTTTCCATTTGAATAGGAAATTAGGTCAAAATAACCTCCCTTGGAGCTCTGACAGAGGATGATGACTTTTTTATCCTTTAAAAGAGACAATGAGATAGAGTTCTTCAATTTTCATGAAACAATGAGACAGAGATGAAAAGTTTGAAATTTTTTCTTGAAATTTGAGCCATATGAAACAAGAAAGATGGATTTATTTTAATTTCATAAAATTTCTTACTCCTTCATTAGGGTTTCATGTATGAAATGGAGGATTACTTCCTTATGTTCAGTGAAAATTTGAATATTTTTCCAAAGGCAAGGTTGAACCTAGACTTGACCTAAATGAAATGAAATGGCATAACCCTAGACCTTTTGAATGATGATGATGGATATCGTGACCTTGAAACTGATGATGGAAATGACCTTGAAAATGGTGATGATAAATGAAATGAAGGAGCATCATACATTGTTTAGCCTTCTTCAGTGACCAAAATTATTTCTGAAAATTGGTTCGAAAAAGTAAAAAAAATTACCTATGACTTAATGGAAAACAATTGAAAGAGTCATTTGATCACTCACATACCTAGGCTAACGTTGGTTGTATCTGGGGATGGAATCTCCTTTAGGAGGTGTCAAGAACATCGTAGATCAAGTAGCCTTACCATTGGGCGATGGAGTCAAACTGCACTTTGAAAAACTTGAACAAACTGGAAACTTTGACCAAACACAACTGACTTGACTTTGACTTGACAACTGACTGAAACCTTTTAAATTTTTGAAAGAAAACATGAGATGTTTGTAGAAGTCTCATGGCCTTCTCCTCAGGATTTAAACTTTTGCAACAACTTCCTTATTTGTTAGGACATCAAATTTAAAATGATATGTACAATGACAGTGAACTTCTTCTTCAATGGTCAAGTTATATAGTGTTTGAGGAACCTACCATTGATTGTTCCTCCCAGCAATTCTTTCCCTTCAAGATCCTCTAGTAAAAAATCTTTGTTTCCTCTGAATGCAGTGATATTTTAAGGTCCTTTCCATAGATTTTTGAACTTTCCATGCTTACTCTTATCTTCATTCTGGGCGTCCCAGTGAAGAACAACATCCCCAAGCTTGAAATCATCCGCTTTGTTCTTCCTATCATAAATATTTTTTATTTTCTCATGAAGATTTGAAGTATGACTAAAGAATTAATCTCTTGAATGTTGTATATGGATCATTTGGTTGATTCTTCATTGAATGTCATTAGGCTCACTTTTTATCTCTTGTAGAATTTTCATCACCAGTACAGCTAGAGAAGAAGGGAACACCATGTCAACAACATAGACGAGATGGAAAGGTGACATGTTGATTGATCTCTTGGTGCTAAATTTTTCCGCCCATAGAGAATTTTTGAGTTTCTTGTGCCAATTCCTCTTTTTTTCTTGCAACATATTTTTTATTATGTTCACCAAAGATTTATTTAACGATTCAACAAGCCTGTTTCCCTAAGGATAGTATGTTGTTGAACGGCCAAGCCTAATGTGATACTTGTCACAAAATTCAATCATCTTCTTAGACTTGAAGGCAGTTGCATTGTTAGTGATGATCTTGTGTGGACATTCAAAACGAGACAGAATAGTATTCTCAAGAAACTGAATAATAATAGTATCAGTATCTTGCCTCATGGGGATGGCTTCAATCCATTTGGTGAAATAATCTATGGCAGTGAGTATTAATTTGTGTTGAGTTGATGATGGAGGGTTAATCTCACCTATGAAATCAAGTCCCCATTGTTGGAATGGTGCTTGCACTTGAATTGGTTTAAGAGGTAAAGGCAAGAGCTTCCTTTTTCCCTGAAATATTTGACATTCATGGCAGCTCATAACTATTTTTTAAACATCAGAAAACAAGCTTGGCTAATATAAGCCCACCCTCAATATATTATTAGTTGTAGTATTCCAATAAATATGACCACCACAGTCACCTTTATGAAATTTTTCATGACTTTTTCAACTTCTCCTTCAACTAAACAATTCAACAATACTCCACCCAGATCTTTCCAATATAATGTGCCATTAAGAATGCAGTACTTAAGAGCCTTTAACTTTAAATATATAGCCTTACTACTTGGCAAGCCGGGAGGAGGATTCAAATGTTGCAAGACATGTACTATATCAGCATACCAAGGCAGTAGAGAGAAAATTTCAGCTACCTCAGGTAATGTTTCAGCATCTTGTTCTTCAGATAATGCAGCAGTAAAATTCATGTCCAAGGCATGAAGATTTGAATCCTCCATGAGGTTCGCTAGTCCCTGTCCTTTGATTAGCTTTGCGGGCTTGATCTCCAAATCATACTCTAATATGGCAGCAATCCATTTACTTCTTCACCCTTCAGGATCATTCTGTGTAAGCACATCTTTGACAACAGCATTTGGAACATATGCAATGACATGAGAATGTAA